>JARUPZ010000029.1:2610864-3210864 GCA_031213475.1 Nereocystis luetkeana
TACCTTATCCTGCGAAGGGTACAGCTTCACCCATCCATCCAGCAGGGCCCAGCCGGCCAGCAGGTGCGTGCTGTTCGGCAGAGCCGCCGCCACCAAGGGGTTGCTCAGAACCGGCGACGAGGCTTGCGCCGGGGGGGGACCGGACAAGACGAAGGCAAGTCGGGTCGCCCTCTGCAGGAGCCCGTGGATCTGCGCGTGTGCCAGACATTTACATGCCATCACCACCACAACGAACGATGTGAGCGTAGATCAGGCGTGTTTGTTTGGGTTCTCCGATACAGTGCACAACACCTGAAAAAAAACTGCAATAATGGAGCCCATGAAGAAACAGGAAAATTACTCCCGGCCGAATATATTATTCGAGAATGCATCAGCTCTACACTACACTTCCTCTAGCGTAACGACGTCCGGATTTCTTATTGTCCTGTAAATTTCAAGCCTGCCTTCATCCTTGGTCGTCGTCTTATTATCATTTTCATTAGGTGCATACATACATACATACATACATACATACATACATACATAAATACATACATACTAAATACACATCGCGTCCCTTAATTCCGAAAATAAATCGATATTAACTAGCCCCTCGCGAAAATATTTCTAGCTTAATACCAGATACCAGGGTATATTGCAATAGCTTAAAGCGTACAGCGAATTGTGGTGCACTGCCGCATAGTGCTCTACCTAACATGGAGCGGAGGGGGGGGGGGGGGGGGTGGGGGGGGGGGGGGTTGTCTTCGGTCAGTGGGTTCCGAACACTCTCAGTGTCAAGTCATTTAAAAGCTGCGCAACATAACTACAAAAACGCCAGGACTCACTCTTCCTCTGGAGTCAATCACCTATATACTGCGTCGGCACGTTTCCCACCTACAGAAAGCGACACTCGCTGGGTGTACAGTACTGTATCGTAAAACCGCTGGCAACACATTAGACCAGTATTGATAGTAAACCCTACACACCCCGTAGCACGCTTTGATAGCAACTCGCACGCAGCTGGAAATTTGAGTTTGGAGGAAGTCTCCATCTCACAGTTGAGGCGTTCTTCTTTTTTTTTTCAAGCACAAAAACTTGCCGCTCCCGCTCCCCCTCTCAACCTCCCATGCCCCCCCCCCCCCCCCCCACCCCCGTCGTCGTCCCGGCATTGTAGGGATGCGAGGGTCTACGGTCATACGACTGCGACCATGCATGATGATGAGTACACCCCCCCTTCCCCCCCCCGTCCTAGGCCAAAAAAAGCAACTCCCTCCATACCTTGAGCATCATGGAAGGCGGGAACGAAACCGTCGGAAAGGCGGGGGCTCGGAGAGGCGTCCCCGCCGGCCGGTGGCTCCTCCTGCCGCTGTGATGGCCCGACAGCTCCATCGTCATCGTGGGAAGGGAGCGCGTTCGCGCCGCGTCTTGGCCCATTCCCGACCCAACGCCCTCCCCGCCTCCGCCGCCTGGCTTGCTGACGTAGTTGCCGCTGTAGTCGCCCTGCTGGACGGCCGCCCCCCCTGCTCAGTGCAATATTTACAAGGTGGTGTGTTTTTAAGCCGCCACGGCGACAGGACGAGACGTGGGGACGAGATGGTAAGACATGACAAGGTACACTGAGACATGAGGGTGCAGTGAGTCAAGACGGGGGGAGACCTGGGAACAGATGGTCCGACATGATAAGGTACAGTGAGACACTTTAACGCATATTGAAACATGAAAAGGTACAGTTAGACACGATAAGGTACAACTAAGCCCGGTTTGTTGATATGTATTGCTGCCACTGTTGTCCCCCTGCTTGGCAAGCCACCGCCCCTGCAAAACATGAACCGGTGTAAGGTGGCGTTCTTGGCAGGCGCCATCGCGACATGGTGAGACATGACAAAGTACCACAAGACATGATAAAGGTGCAATAAGACATGATCAGAGAGCCCCGCACGCACAACGAACTGTGTACACCACACCCCTTCAGCTATACACACATTCCCTACAACTCCTTCACCCCCCCCCCCCCCCGCCGTACCTCCCCGCGACCACGCGCTGCCCCCGTCGTTAGCGTTGCCCGTGCCGCCACCGCCCATGCTCCCATGCCCTGGGGCAACTTCCTGCCGCTGGAGATGAATCAGGCTCAGCAAACCTGCTGCCTCCTTCCACGCCTGGTAGCACTGCAGGACCCTGCTCCCTCGTCAAATACACATACGTCGCCATCGGAGGGTGGGTACGAAGTCAAGACCACTATACAAGGTGGGTGGGGGGGGGGGGGGGGGGGGGGGTAGGACAGGCGTACAGACCATGGCATCTTTCTGCCATTTCGGCTGCCATCGTCACACGCGAAAAAACACGCCTGCAATTAACCTACACTTACCTGGTACGTACTTGGTATCGCCAAATGGAATGGTCAGGGACAAGTGCAGGTCTATCCCCCACTACCCCGAGCCAACCCCGTTTTTTCGTTGGAAAATGGAACAAAACAAAACAAACAAAAAACCACCCAAAACGAGGACAGAGCAAACACACAAAACAAACGAAACAAACCATTCGATAGCAAAGGTACAGCGAGACACTCCCGTCACTATTAATAATAGCCACCCTAAAAAAAAAACAGGGCAGGAAGGAAGGGGGCAAGGTCGGGGCAGGGTGGGGGGACGCGGGGGGGGGGGGTCAGGGGGTGGAAAGGGTTGTCCTTGCCTGCCCATGAGCCAGCTGACTTCCGCGGCGTTTAGGAGAGCCAAGGCCAGCAGGAGCGGCTCTCCGGCGTCCCCGGCCAGCCCCAAAGACGTTGCCGCCCGGGACTCGAGCCCTTTCATTGCGGCCGTTCCTTCGCTCATCGCGGCGTCCCTCAGAGGCACCTGCGCGGTACAGACGTAAGAACGGTATGAAAGGTATGAAGATTATGAGGTATTTGTGGTAATCGTATCTTCACACGACGATGGGAAGTCGCATCGTGTCGTATCGGATCTTACCGGATACTGTCGTATCGTACGGGCATCGCATCGTATCGCATCGTATCGAATCATATCGTGCTTCAAGCATCGCATCATATCGTACCGTGTGATTATATGATATTTTACACGCGACGCACGAGACAAATACCGACACATCGAAATACGGTAACAACAACCAACCAACCGACCAAATAGCGACACGAGTACCGACCAATAACGATATACTTCGTATACGAGTATACACCCTGGGGGGAAACTCCACTCGGTCATCAAGCACGCTGTATACACCAGTGTGTGGTATATAAGAGCTTATGTACGAGATATTACAACCCACCGTGAACTCGCAGTCATGTATTGAGATGCCTAGTGTCTGCATATACGATGGCCATTACGAAGCAATTAGCACCGTCACTTACCTGGCGAAGGGCGACCTCTGCGAAGACCCTGGACAGTTGCATTTCTACCTCCCGAGCCATGCACTTCGCCTGGGGAAAGGGGGCGCGCAGAGAGAGGTAGGAAGCGTAAGAAATAATAACTTCGCAATTGTGCCAACATCACTGGTCGTACCATGGATGTAATGGCTGTACCATGCTACGATGGTTGCACCATGCTATGATAATTATTTGTATCATACTACGATGGTTGTATACACCATGCTGCATACATGGTCGTATACACCATGCTGCGATGGTTGTACCATGCTACGAAGGTTGTACCATGCTACCATCTTAGCACCATGCTATATACTGTACAACGCTTGTGGCATGCAATAACGGTTGTGCCCTGCTACGAACATAAACGGTTGCTTCGCATTTGTACTTCCAAGCACATAACAGACTAAAAAAGTGGGCGGTACCTGGTGATAGACGTCATCAGCGCTGCGGAAGTAGTCGAGGGCGAGGTTGAACGCCTCCTCCGCCTTCTCGGCGAACCACGAGGCCTCCGACGCTAGGAAACCGCAGAAGGAGAGAGCAACAGCCAGCCCCGTCCATCCACAGCAACGCAGCACAAATAATAAAACAAAGAAACAGATCGACGAAGAAACAAGGAACAAAAAAACGAAGCACACGAAATAGGAGCAAATGAAGGGAGGCGAAATTACCAAAAAGGGAAGAAATTACAGAAAAAACAAAGGCATGGCAGCCCATAAATAGGTAAAAACAAAAAACAAAACAGGCAGCGGGAAGACAAGACAAACGGACGCGTGAGCAAAAAAGCGCAGATGGAGACAAAAAGTGCACAAACAAGATGGCCTTAAAGCAGGAGCAGGAGAGAGCTCTTCAAGAAACGACTCGGTACGGTTGAAAAACCCTTTCCGACGAAACACTGCCCGCTACAGCAGTAAAAGCACAGCTCAACACAAGTAGCAGCACTATAAATAGCAGCAGCTGCACTGGCAGCATAGCACTAGCAGGAGCACCAAAAGAGCAGAAGCAGATCCACAACCAAGAGCAGCACCACTACGGGTAAGGGGCAAATTAATGAGATCTAAGTATGGTGTGTGAACACAAGGGGATAGTGCGTTTTTGGGTCCATCGGTGGTTCTGATTCTTACCACACATGCCCACCCCGGTCACAGCCGTATACATAAAAAGAGTACCGGCGGCAGAAACAGCAGCAGACGTAGCAGCAGTACGTGTGTGACATCACAGCACCAACGGAACAAAAAAAAACAAAAGCTACAGCAGTAGCTCACTCACTGCCTGTCACTCGCGTGTGACCTGACTTACCTGCGAGCCTTTCCTTTTCAGGCTGCCCCGTCGCAGACAACGTCGACGCCGACGCCGTTTCCGCGGCCATGCAGTCGTCCAGAGCCTGGTCGTCCAACGCTTGCAGCAGTTGCATCTGCGAAAACGTCAACAGCAAAAGCACGGCATGACAGGAAGGGGGGGGGGGGGGAGGGAAGAGAGAGAAACAAGACAAGGACATGAAATTGGGGGGAATGGCGCGTTTTCGGCTGAAAGCATTCTCATATTAGCACGAGTATGTATTCCCTGCCCGCTTCTAGTACGGGGGAACACAGCAATCAGAACCAACTATATTGTGTAAATGAGCATGTTGGGATACCTGGTTCTGGGGTCCATCGTGGGGTTGTGATTCTTATTACATATGCCCCCCCCGCACTACAGACCGTAGAGAGACAGGTAGAGCAATCGACGCGAAAAAACTGACCTGGTAACAGCGGCCGCGCAGGTAGAGGAGGCGGCCCTCGTTGCCCAGCTGCCTGCTGTCCGTCGACACGGCGAGGGCGATGCCCACCCATTGAAGGGCCGAGGTGGGGTCGCCAGCCGCCATGCTACACCTGAAAGCGTCGACAAAAAACATAAACAGCAACAAAAGCACCTGATTAATAAATTTATGGTTCCAACGGCAAGAGGGATAAAAGCTACTAGTAACGGCCAATAAAGAAGCATGGATAGTGGGGCATGGGATAGGATGGGGTGGGAAGGGACGGGACGTCTCGGGGCGGTAATTTATGTTCCAACCGGGACGGGGGAGACGGCCGGGTAAGCCTTTCTCGCTCGGACAACAGTCTCGTAGTCTAACCTCCCCCACATGCGCGGCGACACACTCCTCGTTCAAACGAGAGGCATGGAACCTACAGCGAAAGTACGTTAACAGCAAACTCTCACCCTCTCCCGGCGGTTAGGTGGGTCTTCCTGTCATGATAAACTGTACCTGGTACAGCAGCACCGCAAACCAAAACAAACCTGCTAGTATTGCGGCGCAAGCATCTTGCTACACTCGGCTGGCACCATGGAAAAGGCTATCTGTGACTTCACGCGCAACAGGAGCCAGGAGGGACGGATCAGGAGGGGCCGATCTCCTCGTCGACATCCGGTGGCATATCCCACCAACTGCCTCAAACAAATCCGCCCTATTCCCATAGCAGACGAACCAGGCATCCCTTCCTACCTCAGCGCAAAACACCAAAAAATACAGAGCCCACCCACCCCATTGCCCCCGCCGACGACTCATAAAGACATTCCCCAGCTCAAAACCCCTAAAACCCTCCATATGACCAGGCTTCCCCCCACCCATGCTCAAAAACACGAACTCACGACTTGTCTGAAACCTAAACCCACGATTCGTCTGACCCAGTCGCCCCCCCCCTCCCATCGCCCCGGTCTACGATTATCCACCGACATTCCGACTCTCACCCACCCACCCACCTCACCTCACCTCACCTCACACCACCCACCCACATCACCCACATCACCCACCCATCCGACCCACCTCGCTCGCAGCACCAAAAAGTCCACGTTCTTCACCATGGCCACTATCTCGTACGCGTACTTGTCCCCGCCGAGCCCTGCCAACCCCCCAGTCCCGCCACCACCACCGCCTCCGCCACCCCCACCCCCACCAACGCCTCCGGAAACCGAGGGCTTGTCTCCCGCCGTAGACTCCCCAGCGCCCCCTCCCCCTCCTACGCCACCACCGCCGCCGCCACCACCACCACCACCACCAACCCCCCCAATGCCGCCTGCGCCCCCGCCGCCGCCCCCCGACCAGGGTGTCACGTTCGCGGCGGCTAGTACTGAGCTGTTGACCCGGTAGTCGTTCGTCCCTCCGCCGGAGGTGGTTCGCCTGTGGTGTGCCCCGCCAGTCTGAGGTGCGAGGGTCGCCGCCGCCGCCGCCGCCGACCGCAGCAACCAAAGGAATAAGGAAAGCAAGGATGAACGTTTGGATGAACCAAAGAAAGAAAGAGCTAACGAAATAATGAAAGCATGACAAAACGAGCGAATGAATCAATAAACGAAAGACTGAAGGAACGTCAAAGTAAAAGAAAAATAATGAAAAAGAGAACCATGAAAACGAGCAGGGCGACACAACAAGAGCGCGCGCGTGGGCCTTGGCGGTGAACCTCTATATTCCGAACAAAGTTGTGTATGCTACTGCTACTATCCCAACGCTCTGCGAGTATGCTTGGGAATAAAGTGGTACACTCCGAGCATCCCAAGGCCCTTTCCACACTTTTGAACTAAGTGGTACAGTTCTAGTCGTACTATCCCACCGGAGTGTTACATTTAGCAATAGAGTGGTGCACTCCTTGGCGCAGACCGTTTGGCAAAACAATGCGAAGCATGTCACGGATGTGTATTAATACTGTAGTACGGTACACACTCTACATACCCGGTAAAGTGTACCCGAGTACCGAAAGTCGTTGTTTCCGGCTATATACTTAGGTATGTATCTGGGTATGCCCATGTATACCCGGGTACCCTCAGGGTATATCAAGGTGGTAGGGTACATACTCAAATACCATGAACCTGGTACCAGGTACATAATTGTGTACTACAGTACTGCCCCCCAAATATGGTTGCTTTCGTCATACTCGGGCATGTACCGGGGTATACCCGGGTACCCAGAGTATGTAACTTAGTAAACACGCCCATGAAACAAAAACATCTACCGGTATATGATACCTGGTCCGAGCTTGTTCGACCCGCCTGGGCGTATGTGCCGAGAGCCTCGTCTGCCTCCAGAACTACTCGCTCCAGAGCTGCCTCGCATGCCGCCACCTTGCGAAGCTGTATCGTACACCCAAAACCACAAAATAGAGGGTGGGGTGGGGTGGAGTGGAGTGTTAGTGTTTGGGTTAGTGTTGGCGATGGTGGTTGGGGCCGGGTGGTGGTGTTGGCTCGTGGTGGAGGTGGCGGTGATGGCGGTGTTGGCGTTGGTATAATTAAAAGTGTTCGTGTTAGTGATGGTGTTGATAGTAGTAGTGGGGGTGGTGTAGGTAGCGGCGGCGATGTTGGTGTTGCTGTTGATAGTTGTGGTGTTGGGGGTAGTGTACGAGGTGAGGGTGGGGTGGGTGGCGGGTAATCGGCAATCGCTTAATGAGACGCAGCAATCACATCGCCTCCAGCTTTCCATGCGCAGTCCGCGATCCCCCTCTCTCGTCCGCACCCAAAACAACAATAAATGCAAACCAAGGTTCGCGTGTGTGGCAACCCCTTCACGTCAACTGCACCCGCATTTCGAGGACTCGGGAACCACAGCGCAAACATCACTCGAGTAGAAAAGGCGACAATATTAAAGTCTAGACATAGCTCGCACGAAAATCAGGTACATAAAATACGGGTGACGTAACATACCGGTACCAGACACCCATGGCATATGGAGAAAAAAACAAGAAAAAAAAAACGAAAACTCATTTTTGCAAGCTTGGTGCGATATCACAGTGGTGATGATTCGATGGAATAAACATACCGAGGATGGTGTAGGTGAGAGGAGGGAGGACGCACAGCACAAACACCCGAGTAGAGGAGCGACTGATCGAGATAGATACGCAGATAGATAGATATGTTGTGGTGCTGTAACACACGCCCACCTTGAGGTAGCACCTCGCCACACGGAGGAGCACGATGGAGCGTTGCCCTGACTTGATCTTCCTCCGCAAGAGGTTGTTCAGCAGCCTGCACGAAAAAACACAGCACAGTTGACACACATCGATCAGATCAGATCAGATAGATCTCCGTTTCACGATCTAGCTGTGTCATGATCTAAAGCAGATCTTAATGGGGTAATTACACCTCTGATTTACATTATCTGCACGACGTGGATAGAATATCATGTTGGTTTGGCAAGTGAGCGATACCAGGTATGACACGGCTCTCGCGCACGCACTTGGTCGCCGGGTGATATCTGGTACCTGGTACATGATAAGGCTCTTGCACCAACATCTTCTAACGGCAATATATAGGGTATCGATGGCCTACTCTAGATCGTAATCCGTCCGATGTCGATGATCTAGATCGTGATCTGTTCCATGTCCACGATCTAGATCGTGATCGGTGCGAGGAGTGACAAAATTCAAAACACCACCCACGACACAAAAACGCCCAAGAGCACAAAGCGAACACGACCATGACAACAAACACGCCGCGCAAGCAAGAGATAAATGAGTAGGAAAGCTTTGGGCGTCAGGACAAGAACAGGGGCGGGAGGACAGCACCGCGTTGCCACCGACAACAATACGACGACGCCACGCCGAGGGTGTGCGACGCAGCCATGCAGCCGGGCACACACCAACAAAAAAAAAACTGCAAGAGAGCAGAGGGCGCGTCGACGAATCGACAGAGCCTCGGCGGGCGCCGAAAAATACACGCAGACACAGAGTAATATACCCTCCTGTGTGCAACGTACGTCGAACGCCTGTGAAAATCGTACATACGCGCGATGTTTGCTGGCCTTCACTTTGTCGAGCGCACAAAAAAAAAATCCATGTACTCGTACAACAAACGGAATCTCATGCGCAAACTCCTTAGCTTCGTTTTTCGGAGCACGCAAGAAAACCAACAGCATACACACTAAGGCCTATACGGTGACAGACAGAGCCGTCCCTTCCGATCCAGATTGCACAACTATAAAAGATTAAGCGCAAACAACGAAACAGGCATTTCTCATACCTGAGCGCCCTCGCGTACTGGAGCGACACCATAAGAATATCGACCATTCTGATCTGGAGCTCGTACTGTTGCGTCTCGATGCCCGTGCCCTGGAAACCCCCCGGACCGTGCCCCCCCGCGCCTCCCATCGAGGTCGGGGACAAGCCCCCGCCACCGCCAGCGCCCCCGCCTGCGCCAAACCCAAACGCCGGCTCAAAAGCCATGAGGTTCTCCTGGCCAGGGTTCCCCGCGTCTCCGCGATGCCTGGCAGGCGTTTCGCCCACGCCCCCCCCGCCCACCGCGGTCCCACCTCCCAAAACAACGCTGCCGCCTGGCCCTGAGCCGCTCATGCCCGCGCCACCCCCGGCCCCACCCCCAACCCCGCCGCCGATCCCCGACATCCCACCAGCGGGACCCATACCACCCATGCCTCCACCTCCGCCGCCACCCATCGCCAGGCTACCGCCGGCGAGGTGAGCCGCCCCTATGGCTCCGAAAAATCCGCCACCGCCCCCGCCTCCGCCTAAGCCCCCTCCGCCGCCGCCAGCAGCAACCGCGGCGTAACCTCCCCGGACAGGGTCGACGTGCTCAAGGATGGGGACCATCACCGGGCCGGGATCGTTTCCGTCCAGCGGTCCACCTTTCCGAATACGAGGAGGACAGACGGAAGGGTCGAGGGTAAAGCCGTTTCGGTGCTGCAAAAAATATGATACTCGTACTCTATTTCCCAAGTAGTCTGTCCCCCAAAACGCGGGTACTGATGCAAAGGAGTTGGCAAGGAAGGTGAACCATATTTATGCGAAGCAATATATGTGTCCCTGGTATTGCACTATAAAAAGTCGAAATCCATGGTCGATTATCATGTCGAAGGAAGGGCACACCGACGGAAGAGTTGTCACTAGATGTACACCAGCATGCATGCGAAGAAGCCCAAAACAGCGCCCACTAGTTCACTCGTTTGCCCCCAGTGTCTCTCGCTCATAGCTACGTGAGCATGATAGCAGACGCACATGGGCGAACGGCACGACACTGCCTACTGTTGGTGTGGATAGGCCAAGAGGCTCGTAGGCAACCGCTGTGGTTTTGGGAAGTTCTTGGGACATAAAAGGAAGGGAGGACAGAACGACAGAAAGAAGGGACTTATTTCTTCGGACGGGTCTTTTTGCTCGCCCAAGTCGCCTTTCATGATATAAGCAACGAATGAAGCCGAAGCTCAAAAAACCTCAACCATATCTGCGGCATCAGTACGAGCGCTTCCCCGCTGAAAGCGGCTTTGTTAATCACAAAAAAAAAAAAAACAACGCGCGACAGATGCCATGCGTTCACTTCATGTTGACCCGAGCGTGACGTACTGCTCTGTGCCGCTCTGTCCGGACATGCAAGGACCGTCTTGGTGCAAGGCACGATTCGACGCGAGTCGACGTGGGAACAAATTCCTGACCTCTTCTCGCGATAAAAAAGCAAGGCATGAACACGAAGCGTGCTATAGTGGGGAGGGGGGAGAAGAGCCTATTTAGTGACCTCGGATCTGTTTTTACGACTGTTGAAGGAGGGTGAAGGAGCGATAACGGCGAATATGATAGACGGGATGAAGAAAAACAAGAAAATAACATAATGTGAATACCCGGACGGTCGTTCTACTTGCGGGGAGAATGTAACCTGGTACCAAGTACACATGCGTAAGCCTAGCGTCGAGGGTGGGTGGGTGGGTGGGTGGGTGGGCGGTTGGGCGGTTGCCTTACCTCCTTCCTGGCCTGACCAGCTAGGGGCTCTCCAGCCATTACCCCTCGCCTCGTGGTCATTCGGAAGCGATGACGACGCTCCCCCTGGTGCAGGCGCACAGGTTCGAGGCAGAGCGGCGATAGCGAGATTGGGGGGAGGGGGTACTCATTTCTTGCTCGCCTTAGTCATTGGGCCATTGACCACGCCTCCCTTTCGAGATGGAGCACCGTTCCCACTCCTAGTGGAGGCACCTCCAACGCGTGGAGCGCTTATTGGGGATGGGGGGGGGGCATGGATGAAACCAGGGATTGTTGGGACAGCAGAGGGGCCCTTAACCTTCCACGCGTCGGACAGGTCAGATAGATCATCTACACATCATCTACAGATAGATCATACCAGGTGTAGGGTATAACCTGCCGTTGTAAGATGTTGTCCAAGACCTGCATAGGAAACATTCGTCCTGCTGTAGATCACGCAGACCATACGGCTCCCATCCGGCAACACGAGCTATACAGCAGATGATGCAAGATCGGCAATGTGTCCGCCCTGAAAGATGAAAGATCTACGTAGATCAAGGGAGTGGAAACCTACTGTAAGATCTGTCCCATGTTTGCACTCGTGTCACTCTCACCGGGGTTGGCGCGGTCTCGCAAAACGATCTTCTCCAGCCGGAGGCCGGCCAGCAGGCGAGAGGTGGTCGCCAGATAGGACTCCGCCTCTAAGTACCAACCCTAAAGAACGGGGGCGGGAAAAGAAAAAGAAAAAAAAATGAACAAGAAAAAAACGCGGCAGCGTAATCCCAGGGCAACTAGATGAGGAGGAAAAAACGGCGGTTTCGCGTTTATAGCTCGTTGCCACGAACAACACAGCAACCTCAGAAGACTAGATGACGCAAAAATACGGCGGCCTCGCGTTACTACTGCGGGTGCCATTAAGTAAAAGCGCTCATTCGTAGCGGTTGCTGGGACCTCGAGCAGCAGGATAACTGTAACCGTCGTCAACTTGTGTGCGTTGGTGGATGGGGTTGGTCGGGTGTTCCAGCCATCTCGAAAAGGTTTCCATTGCTTGGCGCGGTGTAGGAATGAACTGAAGTTTTGGTAACTACGTATAGGGCATACCGAGTAGGTGGCACGGACTATAACGACGAGTATACGTTTATGGGTGAAATACATACACACCGGGAATTCTTAGGAGACGATTCACATACCGACAGCATGACAAGACGAAAAACATGTCCCAACGACTTCGAAGTCCTAAGTCAAAAAGGCGACAACAACAGCAACAACACAACAACAACAACAACAACAACAACAACAACAACAACAACAACAACAACAACAACAACAACAACTGCAAACAGCTGCACAGCAGCAGACTATGGCTGCCAATGGATCCACTTACCTCCTCTTTGAGCATTCTGCTGATCTCCTTCGCGAGGTACACGAACTCGTTCACGTTCCCTATCTCCTTCGCGGCCCTCAACATGCGAGAGTGGTACATAAGCGCCCTGGAATACAAAACAAAACGATAGAAAACAAAACGAAACACCAAGACGAGACGAAACGAACACAAGAGCAGCGCATCGGCAAACGGGGCAAAAAGTGGTGGGCCCTCCAAAAACACCCCCTCTAACTACCGTAGCATGGCCCAAACGTACCCCTCAGTGCAACGTATCAAGGCCGAAAGCCCCTCTTTTACGTACCCTACCATGGCCCAAACGTACCCCCTCTCTGCTCGTACAGCAGTAGCATGGCTCAAGCGACTACAAATACAAGTCCTGGCAAAAGCCCCAGCAGCACCCTACGTACCTCTTGGTGTCGCCATGCTCCCGAGTGATGCGCGTCACGCGGCGTACGAGGCGCTCGTACCGCGCCGAGCGGCCGCTGCTCTCCCAGAAGCACTCCGTGGCACGCTCCAAGGCCAGGATGCCGTACTCGTACTTGCCTGCGGGCACGGCATACAGGCGACGCAGGGATGGTAAAGGGCAGAGCAGGGCCAGGAACGGCAAGGGATAGAGCAGGGCAAAGAGGAGCATAAAAGTACAGAGAAAGGAGGGGGTTACGATGGGTGCTACGGCTTAAAGGACGCTAAGAAAACCCGCCAGGTATCCAATCCACCTGGTAGGCTGCCAAGTACCTCAAATGTGAAGAGATACCTGGTACGTATACACCGTATGTACGTTTTGAACTGTTATATACAGTAGATACGTTCTCGCACGTTCCTCGAGCCCGGCGCGCCCACGGGTCGGAGAGGATGCCCAGGGATAATCCCCCAGGAAAAACTCCAAGGATAGTGCTGGCGTCGTTTGACTCCTGACAGCCAATCAACCAACAAACCAACCAACCAACCAACCGAACGACCAACCAACCGAACGACCAACCAACCGATCAATCAACCGATCAATCAACCAATCAATCGACCAACCAACCGATCGACCAACCAACCAACCAACCAACCAACCAACCAGCCCGTATCATACGGCGGCGACATATCCCGGAGCATGTGAAAGCGCCAACACCGACGTAAAAAAAACAGAGGGGATGATGCGGCACACACAACCAAGTTCAGACAAAGACGTCCAGAGAGCCTCACCGTTCTTGAGGAGAGTGTCACCCAATTTCTCGAGGCAGTGCACGCCGAAGGGGGTGATCAGCGGGCAAGCTCCCGTTTCTTCCTGCATGTGTATACCACGTATGCGTTTGGATTTGTTTTGGCGGGGGGGGGGGGGGGGGGGCTTCAGTCACAATAACCGAGGCAACACCAGAAAAAGTTAGGACACGGTCTGAGGTCGGGATTGGCATCGGGAGTGGATGAAACATGCCGGCCTTTGGAAACCCGTGCGAGGCCGTACTGCAGCCTGGATGAGGTCATTTGTCATATAGTGGGGTTCTGTATCTACCTACCCGCACCAATTGTGCAATAATTTGCAGCCAATCGCACCTACCGGTGCCAACCAATCGCGCTCCCGCCAAAATACAAAGGCTACAATCAACATGTGACAAAAAAACACAAACTCACAGACGTCAAATCACAAAGACGAATTCAATAAATACATATCAAAATATAAAAACACCAAAAACACCCCCAAAGATAACTCAACTTAAAAAACAGAAAAAAACAGCCGAGAGAATGTTTTTTTTCAAATATTAAAAGAAAATGATGAAAAAAGAAATCATACAGAATCTCCCCAGGTATCAAAGGAGGGTGTACGCGCACGCCAACCGCCCCATCGCCATATAACGCGCCATCCAATCCAATCGTGCTCGATTGTCTTGCCTCGGGGAGTCTGTCGAGCACAAGCACGGCCTCGAGGAATAGGGCCTCCGCCAGGTCGGAGTCGTCCTTCTTCGTCGCCAGCATCCCCATCGCAAACGCAGCTCTAAGATGTTCGTGAGAGGCGCGACCAACAAGCCAAGAAGGGGGTGAGATGCCGCCAAGCGGAGCACGAGAGCGCGGGGGGGGGATAGTTGTTGATCCACCGAAAGCGGGAGACAAGCACGGGGGGCTGCGGTTGATACTGATTTACCCACCCACCCACCACCGACCTGCAGTATCCCACCAACACCGCCCCTATAGCATGTATTATTAGTAGCATTTCCTCCCGCTCCTCCTCTTCCCGACCGTCAGGGAGGTCAAACCCCGCTTGTTACATTGAACTCCTTCAACCCTTCCGCTCTTGCTCCCTCCCGGCTCTTACTCTTTTCTGAGCCCAAACACCCGCCTGCCGATCATCCTCCGCCCACCGAGTGTCATGCACCCCTCAAAAAAACGAACAAACAAAACACAGTGTTCGGGCCACAACTGCGCAACTCCCCACCCTGGCGGATGTTTTTCCAAACTTCCAGACAATCTACATTGTGTGCCAAAAAAATTGAGCGTTCATTTCAATTTTTCAACATTTCTCAGACAATTCACAGAGTGCCGAAACAATCAGAAGTTTGCATGGTGATAAGAGTCTACTGTAGTCTACATACTTCTACTGTCTGCTACCATGAGCACCTTTGCATCGCGGCCACGATATACACAAGTCTACCATCTGCTACCAGGTACCAGTTATGGTACACTTACGGAGCTGAGCGTACCTTGACTTTTGGATGCAGTCTTCGGGCAGAGCTTTGTAGGAAGGCAAAAGGAGTTCCAAGTATGCACCGGCGTCCTCCGGCTGGGCAAGGCTTCTGTTAATCATTTTAGTACGTACACACGACGCGAAACGATCAGCGTAACAGAAACTCAACTGGAAGCGGCCGCCCAGTACAGTGGGGTGCCCCTATACAACAGTCCCTCAGAACAGGCCAGCGCTACTGTTCTCATCTTCGAACCGCTCGTATCCCTGTTCAAGAGCGATTCGACTTTCTCCCGGGATACGACCAAAACCAGACCCTTGAATTGGGATACATGTCTCGTTGAAGAGGCGCGAAACCTCGAAGAAGAGCGAAAAGTCGGGCGGACGCTGGTTAATAAAGTTCCCGTGCCAAGCCGAATTCACGAATTTACTGCTATCAAGATCGCTTTCTCTTCTTGCCTACGCTCTGGAATTGAGTATCCCACTGTAGTTCCTCAGGGGGCTGGGCGTCGGTGGTAGGATGTCGGGGAGCGGGGAGGCGGGGGATGGGTCCGGCGGATACGACTGACCCCCCGACTTCTGCCCGTTCTCTTGTTGTCGACAAAGAATGTTTAGACCTACGTATACCGACGTCACCCGCAAAAACAATACAGTAGTACTCGTACGTAGTTAGTACCGGTAGAAACATCAACCGAATCACGGCGAGCGATGTATACCCTCGCTGCTCACTTCACATATCGCACAGCAACCCTAAGCGTGAAACCACTTCACATCTCGGACAGATCATCATTTACACTTCATCTACAGCAGTGCATCTCTCAGGACAGATATATTCCTGTTTTCGTATATGCATGATCTAGCTCATGTTGTCGGGTGGGGACCCGTACACTCTGAATGATCTACTATAGCACATATTTCCTGGGATGGATCTGTAGTATGAAGATCCTGCACCACCTTTCACAACGGCAGGCAGGTGAGGAACTAGATCATCTATCTGTAGACAGATCAGATAGATCATCTGTCCGACCGAGGTGTGGAACCAATACAAAAAAACGAGAAATATGTCCGTAGCACACATCGGACAGATGACCAGGTACACCTATTCATATTGATAGACTAATACTACTAATAATACTATTAATACTATTAATACTGTGAATCATACCTGGTATATAAAATCCCGCATCTGCGGTTACGAATGGGCGAATGGGATCTTGTTGCAAACCCAGTGTCACACCCCCTCCTGCCCTTCCTCCCTCCCTCCCCCCCTCCCGGCAAACATTGTAGAGCCGTGTCACGCAGATCCTACCCCGACAAATACGACCTACAGTGGATAGTGCAGATCATATCTTTACATACGTACCACGTAGAGATATGTATCAGGATATTATATCGTCCCCCAAAAAGAACAAGCTTGCTAAATACTGGTTTGTCCGATGTGTGATACTGGTACCTGTACAGGGTAACAGTATGTATACAGGGACATATTTTCTGGCTCTCACCTGTGTAGGAAGCCAAGGTCAACCTCGCCGTTCTTCCCATCCTCCCCCTTGCCCCCTCCAGCCCCGCCCCCGCCACCCCCATCCTCACCGTGCCCCCACTCGCCAGCCCCCCCCCCCCCTCCCCCTACCGCCTCCCTGGTTGTCATTACCCATCAAGGTCCCGAAGAGCTCCTCGCTCCGTTTCATCTCTCGCTGCGGCTGAGGAGTAATCCCTTCCCCCCCCCTGCTCCCGCCTCCGAACGCGCTCCTAGACATGGCTCTCTCCAGGGCGGACACAATCGACGCCTTACCGCCACCCCCCCCTCCTCCGCCCCCTCCTCCTCCCCCCCCTCCTCCCGCCTGCCCTTGACCGCCCGCATTGCTCCATCCGGCAACGGTCCGCGTGCTACTCCTCCAGTTGGACCGGCTGCTTATCTCGCCACTACCGCTGTTGCCCCCCCTGCCGCTCCGAGAGGTGGTGCCGCTGCCGAGGCGGCCACGGCCAAAGCCGCCGCCGACGCCGCCACTGCCGTTGTGGTGGGCGCCTCCAGACGAGGTGGAGGCGGGAGTGCGGGGGGGGCCGCCGTCGTTCCAGCCCCGGAGAATTTCCGACACGTGCACGGACTCGCCCGAGAGTCCACGCTGACAAAAAGAAAAATAGGGAACAGGGGGGGGGGGGGGGGGGGAGGAGCGGAGGGGGAAGTGAACACGAGAGAGGGGGTTGGGGGGAGGAGTTAGAGTAAAGGAGGGGGGAGAGTTGAGTGGAAGGGGGGTAGGTGGGCAGAGACGAGGTGAAAATCGGGCGATCGCGTTCAGCGGTAGCAGTTTTCTTCATGCTTCATTCGGTAATCGCACGTAGACGACCCGAGCTATTTATGTGATGGTTGCAGTTGTTGTTGATGATCTCACACTGTTGATAACTCAAAGCCTAGTCTAGGCCGTGGTCACGCGAGGGCCCCGGACTTCACAGAGAAGTAAGTGATCAAAACCGAACAAAGCTCAGTCGGAGTACGATACATGGAGCAGTATCACGATGACAGTCGGTTCCGCCACCTGAGTGGAATGAATCTGTGTGTTGCGATTCTTTGACAACACTTCATAACGACCGAACGCACCATCTATCGTAGATAATCTAGAGTAGATTGTGATCGGTCCGACACGTGCCAACTGATGATTGGAACAAGATTTGGAGAAACGCTGCCCTAACACAGCGTAGATAGGCACTTTTTTGTTAGGGCCGTAGAAGTGCGCACCATATGTGGTGTCTAAACAAAGGGGGATACCTGGTTTTTGGGTCCATCGTGTCTTCTGATTCTTACCACATTAGCCCCCCCTGTAATAGAGATCATAGCGATAGTGCCCACCGTAAAAAGGGAAAAATACTCAAGACAAAAACACGAGACACAAAACACAATATCGCGGGTCACCGATCTCTACGTATGCACCCTTCAAAGGCCATACAAGCCGTAGCAAGCGCGACCGAAAAACCACAGGAACCTTGCAAAGATGGATTTCTACGAAATTCTCGATCTCCCTGCTGACGTTTTATCATCTACGACGAGCGAACACGGTTTTCTAACTTTACACACTCTGCCAACGAAAAATGAACCGTATTTCGAGCTAGCTGAAGCTTGTTCTATGACCGGTGACCAAGATTTCATATACAGGGGGGGGCTGCTATTCGGGAGAGGGGTGTCAGGTCAAGTGGACCTCTTGTAAACCGGTGTATATCTTGAAACCGGAATGGCAACGTATTGTGCCTCAAAAAAGTATAGTGTTTAGATGCCCACGCCGAGCCATTTGACCTCTCGTGAATCGGTGTTTATCTTAAACCGGTGTTTGTCGTGACCCCTTTGGGCCCCCTGATATGGCAACCAAACCAATGGTTGGTACCTTTGCTCTTATCAGCCGTCTATGAGCGAGTGAGCGCCAAGCGGCACCGGTACTGGTAGGATCATGCTGCGCCCGTGCTGTACAACTCCTTGTTCCCAACCATTGTAACTCAGAAACCAACTATTGTATCATCCCACAATCAAGCAGTGTAGAATCCGAAGAGGGTTGAGCCGGTGTTTCTCATAAATCGTAGCCCCCTCCCGGGCACACGTGAAAACAGAAGATACATTATAACAAAACAAAACAAAAAAACTCACGTGGATTCCCGGCTTGGCGTCGCCGTGCTTCTCTTCCCCAGCCACGACGACTCCGTTGTTTCCCCAGCGCCCCCTCAGCTCCTCGTCCTCCTCCTCGTCGTCTGATTGGTCCATCGCCTCCAGGGTGGAGGGGGACGATGGCACCCGCCCCCCCGCGCCGCCGTTAGTGGTGGCGCTTCCCATGCTGCCAACGCTGAAGATGCTGCTGTCGTCGAACGTGTCATCCTGTCGTGTGCGGTATATAAACATAGATACAAACAGGATGAATAGTACCAGGTTATGACAGACGAAAATTACGGAATAATTGTGAGACGCTGGAAGATGCTGCCGTTTTCGAACGTGGCATCCTGTCGTGTGCGTTGCATAACAGCGTATCACAAATATCATATAATACAGAATACCTTATCACACCACACGGGCGAGTTGAAAACACCAGTAACACATACTGGTACCATTAGATGTACGTGAAAAAAACGTTGTGTTTCTAGAATCATTGAAAACAACTCCCCGCAGGTCAGACAGACACTACTCTGTACCGTGCTCTTGTATAATAGTTAGTGTGTTTAGGGGGGTCAGGGCTAGGGTTAGGGCTACGGGCGAAAACATCAAAAACATCACGCCCTTCCCCGACAAAACCGAAACAACACTAGAACCAGTGGAAAGGACGGTGGCAGGCCTGTGAAATTGTGCCAGAGGCTGGCTCGTGTCTACAGATGGAAATAGATGCGCCCCAGGGGACACCAGTATAACGTGCCTGGTACCTGGTATGTATATTAAAGGGTTTTAGCCTAAATCAGTTATACCTGGCCACTTTTCGCCTAAAATCAGTTACCTACTAAAAACAAGTACCAGGGTATGAAACACAAGCCAGGAGCCCTGCTATCGGCCAGGCTTTTACACCGTGCCTGATTTTGGCGAAAAGGCCATGGTATAATACCTGTGGCTTTGTCTACTGTCTAGTACCTGGTAATAGTTTTCAACTGATTTTGGCCAACTTTGAACCAATCAGAGAGGACATACGTAGACTTTTTTTTCTCTGCGTATGCGTCCGTGCGGTCCCTCGGTTGAATTCTTGTATATGTACCTGTGTATTCGTACGTACGTACAAGGTGCTTTGCTCAGGAAGGAAAAGTACATCAAATCATGCGAAGCGGACAGAGGTCCACGATTAAATATATATATTTTCATGATTGTAGTTGCAAACTGGCGACTTGATAATGCCAAGAGTCCCCTGCCGCCTTACTTCAGGAGAAAACAGCTTGGACGCCACACACGCTTCGCGTCGCGGGCAGTTCCGCCCGCTACGCTCGCTCACATGCCGTACGTACGTACATACCCCAGGTAGAGTACTTGTTTTCTTCTTTTGATATGCTATATATCTGTACTCGTATGTACGAAAGAAAAAGGACAGCACGGCACCGCAGCACCGGAAAAACAATGAAAATGAAACCGAAAATTTCGGAAAGAAACCAAAATCCCCGTCCCCTCTTATGTAATGATTTTGTGCCCAATTGGAACACCTTGCATCTGTCAAGAAAGAAAATCGAACAGCAGAGCTCTCTCAGCCTCGTACGCCTACTGCCCCTCTCGCGACCACATCGCCACCGATTCGGTCAGGGTAAATCTTTCCTCCCTCTCTGCCACAAAGAGCCCCGTCGCCTGCCTCACGTGAAACCCGGTACTCACCGTAGCCCTCGTTCGCCAGCTGGACAATGTCGGTGCTCAGACTATTTGGCTCTCTCTGTGAACTTCAGCCCAAAAATAAGCCCCGCTTGAATATTACCTTGCAGTGCCGAACGAACCTTGTAACTCGTACATACTCAATCGAAATATGCAGATGGAGGTCAGACACCGCCCATATCATGCTGAAGGCACACGCGACGCCTAGCCACGAAAACGACGACCGAGCTCCTTTCAACCCCCCCTCTACCCGCCAGCACCCGCTGACACCCACGACGGCGCCGGGCTCGCCCGCGGTGCCGTGTTCCGAGTACACGCACGCACACGAAGCGCAAGAACAAAAAAGGAAAAAATAACCGAAAGTGCCAAGAGATATGGAGAAAAACCACTGGAAAGGTCCGGCAAGTAGCAAAAGGAGGCGATTCCCCAAGTGGAAGCTCTGGGAGGCCAGAGATGTACCAACCGAGCAGGCTCAGAGAGTGAAATACCTGTAAGTAGTTCTATTTATACCTACATACTACGCTGATTTGACTTGTTCTTCTATGGGGTGTACGATGCGCTCCAGATAGTTGTTGTGGTTTGTACTTTGTTGTTTCCTATGGTCACAGGAGTCATAGTATTACAGCACCATGGACACACGCCATTTCGTCTGCACCACCCTGCGTTGAGGTGGTCTCAGGTTTGGTACAAGATAGCTTCGCTCCGAGAAGGGGGTTCCGCGAGGATGTTCGAGAAGCTTCAAAGCTGTCAACGGGGGGGGGGGCGCCAGAATGAATACTCTTGGCGCTCCCGGCGTGGCGAAACAAACGAAGCCTGGTGACTCTATGCAGGTCCAAGTGGAGCCCGTGGTACCTATGCCCTAAAGACATCAAACCGATTCAGATTTTGGAGGCCACACGCTCAATGTTTAGGCGTGCTTTTTTCAAAAAGGATTTTCATGGACAAAACACCGCTCGTGGCGCGCATTTTCTACTTGGTTCTAGCACGTACCTGATTTTGACCCAAATGGATCAGGTAAACATGATTTTGGCCACAGCCCCATACCAGAATTAAATATATATGGGCATGTATTACACCAGGCGGTAACCGAAGAGGGACAACGGGAATAAACATCGCGCAGGCAGGCAATGAACGAAAATTCATAACCCCCCGAGTCTACAAAAAGTTGGTTGGGCTTCACAATCCGTAGAATATGGTGCGCACCTCGTCCCAATCGTCGTCGTCGTTTGGCAAGTGCTCCAACATCGACGGGCACTCCTCCATGCTGAGCGGGCTAACACCGACCAGGTACATACAAAGGTCCGTTAGCGCGGCCACCATCTGGTGCAGCCGTGTCCGCTCCGGTTGCCCGAGGAGCGTCGAGTCAACCCCAGCTTCAGCCTTGTCGCCACCCCCCCCCGCCCCTCCACCTCCTGCTCCCCCTCCCCCGCCTTTATACCTCCCATTCCTACGCTTGTCGCCACCGCGATGACTGCGCCCCAACACCTCCGCCTCCGCCTCCGCCGCCATCGTCTCCCCCCACCCGGCAAGGCTACTGGTCCCCCATCCCGCGCCGGAAGAGTTGTCGTCCACGCGGCTCGCTCGGCTCTTGTCGTCGCTCGTACCGTTGCTCGAGTTAGCAGGGGAGGCCGCCGACACCCCGCCGCTGCCGCCGCCGGTCCTCCTCAGCAGCCCCGTAGGGTGGGCTCCGTCCGGCGCCGGAGAAGGGTGTGGGAGGGGTGGACGGGTGTTCGCCTGGTCCATCCATTGTCTCCCTTCCCTCCAACACAGCCGCTCCTCGCTGCGCGTCCTCGGCCGTGCCGTCCTCGACGGCCGCCGGGTGGATTCGCGCTCCCGCTGCGTCCCGGCCTGAACCGGCGACCGGCGCTTCCTGGCTTCCGATCGAGTCTCTCCCTCGCCCCGATCTCTGTCCCCTCCGGAGCGATGGGACCCTGCTGCCGTTGCCCTTTGGTCGCCGGCGAAGCGGTTGTCGCGGTCTTGCTCTCTCCGC
This sequence comes from Nereocystis luetkeana, assembly GCA_031213475.1. NCBI lineage: Eukaryota > Phaeophyceae > Laminariales > Laminariaceae > Nereocystis > Nereocystis luetkeana. The sequence goes on from JARUPZ010000029.1 coordinate 2,633,270, forward strand.
TCCCGCCGCGCCGCGTCCTCGTTCTCTGTGCTCGCCGACCGCTCCCTCCCGCCGTACCGCGTCTGCTGCCACTGCTGTTGCTGCCCCTGCTGGGTCTGCTGCTGCTGCTTGCCGCCCCCTTCCTGCGAGTCAGCGTGCGATGCCGCGGGGACGGAGAAAAACCCGTGGGCAGCTTCCGCCGCCGCGTCCGCGCCACTCGCCGCCCCCTTCGCCACCCTCCCCGGAGAGTCCACCGATCGGCTCTGCCGCGGCCTCCTGTCGCGCACGCGCGCACCCGCCACCTCTCGGCCGCCACCGTCCCGGTCCAAAACCGGGCGCTGTTCGGCCGCCGACCTCGACGTCCGGCCCCTCTCCCCGCCCGGCTCTCGGTTAACCCTCTCTCCTCCTGGCTCTCGGTACGTACCACCGGCGTCGGTCGCTAACCGGCGGCCCGCCCCTTGGCGTCTGCTGTCCGTGGCTTTGCGAGGCGGGTCCAATCCATCTCGCGCACGATTGCTGGTGACACCACCACCACTAACACCCCCGCCGCCGCCACCGCCGCCGCGGATTTTATCGCGGTCAGCAGATGACGGGACCACTACGCCGCCGACGCCGCTTCCAGGTCCGCTCGCGCCCGACCCCGCTGCATTAGGCGCTGCCCCACCCACCGTCATCGCCGAGGAGTTAGGCGGCACGGTGGAAGGGGATGGAGGGGCAGCGGCGGGCTGCGCCTGGGCCTGAGACTGAGCAGCCTCCAGCTCCGCCGCTCCGGCCCGCTTCCCATCCACGACAGCCCTCTTGCCGAAGATAGACTTTCCGGCGCCCCACCCCCACGGCGGCTTGCTTTTCGCGACGCGGGAAGCGTTGTCCGCCGCGCCCCCCGCCCCGCCACCCGCCAGGTCTCTCCCGGCCCCGACTCCCGCCGCGCCCGTCGGAAGGTACTTAGCCCTCGCCGACCGCGGGTCCAGGGTGCCACCCGACGCGCCCGGTCTAACATCGCGATGATCTCCCGCCCCGCCGCCGCCGCCACCACCGCCACCAAAAATACGCGCCGTCTCGTCCGCTTCCGCGCCGCCGCCCCCCTTACCTCGCCGGAAGCTGGGCAGTTGCAGCTCCACCGGAGCGGCGTTGGAGTTGAAGTGAGAAAAGTGGGACGAGACTCGCGAGATGGCCGACGAGGAGCTAAGGCTGCGGAGTAGCAGGTCGGTGGGGCTCGGGAGGCTCGGGCTTCGAGCGCCGCTGCGGAAGCCGTCCCCACCACCGCGCTGACCTCCGCTGCTACCCAGCCCCCCTGACCTATCACTGCCTCCACGCACGGCGCGCGCAAAAACCTGTCCCACAACATCAGTGGAGAGCGCGGGCGGGGTGGAGAAGGGGGGGGGGGGGGGGGAAGGAGGGGGGGGGGGGGGGGGGGGGGGGGCGGAAAGAAGGTGGGGGGGCGGAAAGAAGGTGGGGGGGCGGAAAGAAGGTGGGGGGGCGGAAAGAAGGTGGGGCGGCAGGAAGGAGGGGGCGGCAGGAGGGGGGGAGGGAAGGGTGGTCGGGAACGGCAGCGAGGTCTGTAACGAACGCCATCATGACATCACACTAAAACGTGGGGCATGCGCCGTGTACACAACGGACTCAATCCAGTACTTCCGGCTTTAACGCAGATAAGCACCCGAAATTAAATCGGACCGGAACGATGCCTTTCTTCCCTCCCTCCCTCCCTCCCTCCCTCCTTCCCGGCCCCTCCCACCTTCCCGCCTCCTAAAACTTCTGCCCCCCACGTGTCCTACCATAGGGCTATTACAGGAGGACATAGTAAGCAGCACCCATCATATATATAAAAAAACAATATATTCCAGTATTTTACCAAGCACATTCGGTCCTGAGTACTATGTTCCCCCGTAACAATAACAGTATCAGGCTACCTTGGGAAGTATCTGCCTCACCCAAACACTGGCCATGAGAAAAACATTAAAAGGTCGACCCGATAACCAGCTCCATGGCCTAGGTATGCTACGAAAAACAAAAGGTGAAAAAATAAACACGTGTAGGGCAGCTGCTTATTAATACAATACTTCAGGAGCCCTATTACGGGGGACCATAGTAAATAGGATCAAAATATTGTGAGTAAAAATAGGGACATATTTAGTTTTGTTTGTCTGTACCGCAGGTCCTATTTACTATGGTCTCCCGTAATGGTCAGTCAGAAACGATGTTGTCAAAATATCCCACGTATCCCTACCCCACCGTACGTAGCCTTTCTTGGACCCCTTTGCGACTCCTTTCCCCCCATCATTTTCGCCCAATCCCTCTCTCACTCACCCTTAAGTAATTATTGCAGATGGCCTGCGGCATCCGATGCACCAAGGTGGGCGCCTGATGCCGTCCCGCTCCACCCTGGGCCGACCACGAGTACTCCACTCCCCAATCCTCACTCCCGTCCTCGCTTCCTTGCTGATCCCACGCCCCTCCGCCACCACCACGTCCACGTCCGGCCACACCGCGCCCGCCGTAGCCAGCAGTTATGTCGCCCATTCCGGAGTCCGCGCTAGAGGAGTCTCCCGAGTCGTCCCCGTCGCGACCGGCGGCCACGATCTCCCCCAAGTGGTGGACGGTCGCGCGCAGCTCAACGAGCGAGAACGCCTCCCTATGAATAGAGGAACGCCCGCCCCCCCCCGCGTGCACGGGAATCGTCAACTGGTCAATCAACCCATCAATAATAACCAGGAATTGAATAATCAATCACATCAATATCAAGCAATCAGTCAATCGCTAAAATCAACCAAATCATCCAATCCATCAAGTCAACCGCAACCCCGCTCCCTTTTTTTCGACGGAAACTCACCGGTACGACGGAAAGGCCTGGCAGGCGATGCGCAGCATGTCTCCAAACACGCCTCGCGCCGATCGCTCCACGCCGCCGGAGTACCGGTGCTGCTTGTTTATCCGCATGCGAAGCAGCCAGAGCGAGCTATCCGGTTTCAGGAGGAGCGACGCAATTTCCAGCATTTTCAGGGTGTGCCTGTGCGAAGGAAAATAGCAGATGGGGGGGGGGGAGTGTGAGAAGCGGCGGAGGGGGGGGGCGGTACATATCCAAACCAGGAAACCTGCGCTACTGTAAATCAGGCAGATAATACGGATCCCACCCGGCGACATGAGCTACATGACACAGATCACAAGCACATCTACTGTAGATAAACAAGTGAGGATCGATGATCTGTCGACGATCTGTTGGTGATGCGTCCGATGTGCTTGCGTACGTATGCTGTGCCAAAAACGGGAGCGCGTGGCAAAGAGGTCAAACCGAACACCACTGGGGCTTCCATCGCCGTCCGTCCGATGTACACATCCAGGGAGCAAACAGCGAACAGAATATCGCCGGTGCGGCTGTACTCGTTCAGCAGTACAAGTAGTGCACACGTATCACGTACCAAGGTACCTAGCACCAGGAATACCTGGTGCGATTATCACACAGCGAAACAAAGATACGCAGCAACTGCAGTCCCACCTTCAATCCGTAGTCTAAAAAAACTACTGGGCCGAACTGTAGCGGCCGCTCGTGCGTAAAACACATGTCAGCATCTAACGGTCTTTGTACTTGCGTCCAGATTGACGAATAACATCAGACAAAAAACAAAAATCGTACGTACGAGCATAGCATAATCCAGGAGATAGAAAAAAAACGGAGGGCCTCAGAAGGTAAGGCACCGCTCACACCTGAACATGGTGTAGGTGTCGCTCCCTGTTTCCGAGCCCAGGGAGGGGCCATTGCCGCCGCCGCCCCCCCCCTGCACCGCCTTACGGGCGTTCATGCGGCTTTGCATGCGCAAAATCTGCCCCAGAGGTGTCGGACAGATGGACAAGAAATGCCAGGTACGATACGGCAGCAGCGGGCGGCAGTACCACAAAGCGAGAGTTGAAACAGGCGGGGTGAGAGCCGGCAAAAAAACGGCCCTTGCGCCGACATTGAGGCAGCCGATACATACTTCATTTACACGCAACTTAGGCCCCGTGAAAGGTTTGGCGAATTCGTCCATCACAATTGCCTCTTTTCAAGCCATGATCACGGAGTAAACACCATCGCGAACTGCTGGTAGCCATGATCGTTTCTTCATGCCATGTGTCACGAAGCAGCGATTATCGGGAAGTCATAACCATCGCGTGAAAGCCATATGTTCGGCAAAAACCCATGAGAGCGCCCAAGCCAGAGACCGCGAACAAGCAAGAGGTAGCCGGCGACGTCAATACGTCACATCACTATCGCACCTGGAAGTAGGACTTGAGGACGCTCACGCAGCTTTCCCTCTCGCCAAGGCGCCAAGTAGACATGCTGCACTCCAAGAACACCTGATCCCGCCCGCCCACGCGAACATAACGCACAAGGCGAAAACAACAAAAACGGCGTCAGTGGTTGGGCCAGGTGAACGGGAAGGCATGCACGATACTGGTACGTACGTGGCCAGCAGACGTGACGCAAGAAATACACCTAAAAGTACCCATAGCAAGGCAGTAAAGCAGTTGGATTTTGCAGCAAGGCCCTTCCTCCCTTCCTCCCTCCCTTCCTCCCTCCCTCCCTCTCTGGCGCACCTTGGTGTTGTGAGGGTTGAGGCGCTTCTCCATGACCTGCAGCCCCTTGACCAGCCTAGAGTTAGCCGCACGCAGCTCCGACTTGGATCGGAACAGGTCTGCTCTCTTACTAATCAAGCCCTGCAGCGGCCCGAAACACGCACGGCATTTCGAAAACAGAGAGCGTAATTTTGACATTGTAGGGCCGCAAGCGAAAGCACGCCACACACACGGCGGGAGGGAGGAAGAGGACATAGCAAACTCGTCGACAAAATAGTCCACACACATCGGACACATGAGATCCCCCTTTCATTATCTACATATTCAAGGGCAAACAGACATCTTGATACATACCTGATATCTATGTACCGCTTTAGCCGGGAATGTAAGCTTCGTTTGATATTCATGTCATGCTCCTAACGCGCCTTATATTGTCGGTCAGATTGGTGAATATACCAGGTATATATTCATGTGTGATCGGCAGAGTAGTACAGCATAGATGATGATTGGACTGTTGGGAACGGTGTCATATAACACGGCTTTTGCGCATGTTGCCGAGTGGGATCTGTACGATACGGCTCTTCTACACACCAATCTTGCACAACATCCCCAACCGGGAAACATGGACCTGCAGATAAAAGATGACCTCCTACTACTGTAGATCGCGATCTGTCCGACGAAATGTAAAACGGCGACCCCCGTGGCTTGGTAGGTGGTCCGCGTACCTACCAGTATCAGTATCGTGGGTTCGAGTCTCACCGAGTGCATACTCGTACGAGCAGGGACTTTATCTCGCAAACAAATTGAATAGAGGAAAGCGCGAGAGCGTGAGTGAGCAACATTCGATGAAAATCGACGAGCAGCGGGAAAGCTGAACCCTAAGCGCGATAAAAATGAAGGCACGTACCGGGGGGAAGGATGGGACGACATTTGTGACCACGGTTTGTCCAGTAGATCACTGCGGGTATATAACCTGCTATGAAATCAGCTGGAGAGTAGAGTGATAAAGAAAAAAAAAGAAAAAAACGCACAAGGTGTGCCTGGTTCTGCCAGTTGACACCACCAAGGCGAGGCAAGGGCTAAAGTAATACCCGAGACCAGTGAGCGGTTATCTCGACCATACCAGGCAAAAGAGCGCGCCGATTCTTGCCCCATCATACCTCAACACCACTGCCACAGTACTACAGCTCTCGACAAAATACGCCTCGTCTTGAACTACGAATTTCAACATCAGTGCTATAGGTATGATACCCGTAGGACGAAGTGAGTCCAGCTAAAGGAAGCGACTATAAGAAGAAGATGGCATGTGTGCGGTGGGCTCCTCACCTTATCTTATGATATTTGCCTGGTATGAACGGTCTACGTAATGCGCGCGCGTCGGCATGGGCATATCGTATGAATGACACCATGCCGCCTGCGCGTGTGCCGCACAGCACCTTGCGTCGCAATTCTGACACCACAAGCACCGCCCACTAACCCGCGTGTCGTCCAGCAGTCCCTTGCACTATAATTTAGACACTACAACCACCGTCCACTGTCAATTCCGCGCGCCGTAAATAAACTCCTTTCGTGACACTACCAGGTGTATACGAGTATCGTCCCCCAAACTCAGCAGCCCGGGCATGCTTGGTGTGGTCTCGATGCGCTGTGATCGTCTCTTGCGTCTACACTTCCCCCTCAACCCTGTTATTAATAGTACTGCAGTCCTGTTTGGGTACAAAGCACTTATAATTAGAGTGGTGTGTCCCCAAAACGAGACTGCAGTGCGAAAAGGGTCAAGTCCTGCACAAGAGCTCACAAAACACACGAAACATTTTTCGCGGCATATTCCGCACAATACCGAGAACCCGAAACGCGTGAGTGAGCGAGGTGAGTGATGATACAATGTGACGCAACGCCTCCTCACCTCCAGCCACTCCACCATCCGCTGTCCGTGCATCGCCCTCCCCTTTCCCTTGGATGGGGTCAACGCCTCCCCCGACGAGACCCCCCGATTCGTCGACGCCAACTTCGCTGCCTCCGCGCCCACCCGCAAGCAGATAAGATGGCAAGCCCTAGGGTACCTGCAGCATGCACAACGTGTTATATACCACCGACATCGACATCAAGAAAGTTGCGACCGACGCAGTACGCAACAAACGTACATATAGGCTGCAGATCCGTTTACTGCATCGCCTTAGGGAGAATAGCATAGCTACAGCAGCACTTGCTTTATGACTTGCCAGATATTATTGTGGACCCCTATTAACGGTAAAACGTGCACACACCGTAGCACGCCTTGGATGTTATCAACAGTGCGTGTAAGTATCACGCAGCCAGCAAAGAGGAGTTTCGACGGAATTTCCGATAACTCACAGCTTAGACGTCTTCAACTTTTTTTCAGATATTGACAGGATGAGTGCACGGCATGGGCGTACGTACGTACTTACAGACGTACCCGAGAGAAACTATAAATACAACCATGGTGGGTGTCTTGAGCGCTCGGTGTGGGGTGCGAGGTGGTTATTACGTACTGTACGTTCGGCTCTGACCACATCTCAAAAACAGCGGCATTGTGATGCCTGGGGGTCGTTCTGCAGAACAACGCCAAGAACGGCGATACCGTAAAAGCGTCGACCACAACATACCGTTTACGGGCGCCACCATGATAATACTGCTGCGCCAAGTATAAGGAGGGTTCCCCTGTGAACCAGGTAGAAGATAACGAAGGACGGGCCAACCCCCACAGCCAGCTGCCACCGCTGTAACGCAGCTATATCAACCATTCAATCGGTCAAATTAATAGCTGACGAAGGACGCGCCAACCCCCACAGCCAGCTTCCACCGCTGTAACGCAGCTTACGAGTATCAATCATTCAATCGGTCAAATTCATGGCTGACGTATACGGTACTTCGAAGCATAATCGTCAAAACTAGCAAAAAATAATGCCGTACAACGTCTAAAGCTATACGACCGAGCTCCACTACTCTACATACTCCGAACACTCACTTGACGATTGTGACAGCGGGCCCGGCTCTACCCCCCTTAAGCAGTCTCCCCACCACGCGGCATTTATCGGGGACGCCGGTCAGTCCCTCTCCCGCACCAGGCACGCCTCTGCGCATCGACACCCACCACGAGGAGCGAGAGCGACGAAAGGGAATGAGGTTAGCGAAAAAAAGGGGCAATGACACACCAATGATAGATACCGAACACACATATAATATGTGGAAGTGTGGTGAGCTTAAACCTCTAGAAAACACTGCAAACATTATCCCACACTAATCCCAAGTAGTTTGTCCCCAAAACATTGAGTGCAGTACCATACCATACCGCACCAGAATATACCATACCGTACCAGACCATACCATATGTACCATATCATACCGTATCATACCATACCATATGTAGGAGATGAGCTTGATTTTTTACCCATTCGCGAAAGGATGACAAAAAACGAAAAAAATAACGAGGCAAACCAACCATCTTCGGCCCACTCACGCCTCAGCCTTGCCCTCGCGCGCGGCAGACTCGGGCGCTCCTTGCAGCAGCGCCTTAAGGCCCTTTGCGATGTTGGCCCGCGTCACGTCCCGCGCTTCGTTCGGGGAGGGCTCTCCCGTCCTCCCCGTCCCCGCCCCGAAAAATTCTCGGTCCCAGTCGGTGTCAACATCGTCGGAACCGCTTGCTACGGCGAGGCTGATGCAAGCGCGGCGCGGTGACGAAGATGATGCAGACAGGCAGACAGACAGATAGACAGACCGAAGGGATGAAGTTAAGACGACAAAAAAGAGCGCGGGAGAATGGGGAGGAGGGATAGGGGAAGGGGCATGGAGGGGGTGGGTGAGGGGCAGTGGCGCGAAGGGGGGGGGAGGGGGGGAGGGGGGGGGGGGGGGGGGGGGGGGCGTAGGAGAAGGGGGGAGGGGCAGGAGGACATTCACGTTGTGGATGCCTGCGTGGCTCTTCCGTGCGTAATCTTGCAACGCTTATCGTGCAAAAAAAGGCACGTTGTAGGCTACGGAGTGCGCCCCCGCCGCCCCCACCCCCCCTCCGTCGACAGGATAACGCACTTCAATCGAGAAAAGCCGTTGTCACGCACGCAAAGGATCTCCACATTCCCCCACGCCTCGCTCGCTTTGCGTGATACCAGTACTACCTGCCACTGAGAGCCCGTCCGTCGTCTCCAAGATACAGAGTTACAAAGGGATACACAGCACTACAAAACCCCCCCTTGTTTGAAGTACCCAAAACCGGCTGTGATCTAGACTTGAGCCGGCTCGCCGGGCGGTGCTCATCTAGTTTTTACGAAGACGTTATAACGAAAGATACCGCAAAAAAACATACCCGGTACATAAAATACGAGGATATCATACCTCTGGACACGCGAACAATCGATGCCGCGCTAAATCTGCATGCACCACGCTGAGAGTAGCTCTCCACTCATTCGATAAACTGGTTGAGGTTCATTGTGCACATGACGAATAGAATACAACTGACGCTAAGCCCATCAAACCCAATCAATCATTGGGTAGCAATAGTCCTATTACGGGGGACCATAGTTAATAGGGCCTATGGTGCACATAAAAACCTATACATTTACCTATTTTTACTAACAACATCAGGTCCTATTTACTATGGTCCCCCGGAATAGGTGCCTTTGTCTTCCAACACAGCAGTGTGCCAACCATTTTTCTCGAATGCGAGGTAAGCTCTACACCCCACGCCTGCGCCATTAAGATGGGAGAGAGCGGAGAAACATGTTCAACACCGAGCATCCGTCGGCCAACTTGAGTATTCGGTATAGGCTTGGTCTCCGCTTCAGGCGTTTCGAGACCCAAGGGGAGAGGTATTGCTTCCAACAAACAACAGTCAATCTTCCACCCACAACCACGGCACAGCAGTCGTCCACACAAAAAAACAAAAGATGCGTACTCTCAATGCTGTCAATACCGAAACTGAGTACCCCGCACCGCCAAAATATTCCACACCTCGGACGCTACAGGTAGATAATGTGCAGATAAATCATCTACAGATAGATCATCCAGATCCTAAGCTGCCGTTGTGGATTGTTGCGCAGGATCAGTATAGTACAGATCCAACTCAGGTAACATGTCCTAGATCATGCAGACAATACAGCTCCCACGTGGCATCATGAGCTAGAGATCATACATCTCAGGAATGTATCTGTTCTGCAATACCTAGATAATGCAGTGAAGTTCGGTGATCTGCTCCACGTGTGATTTATATGGCCTCTATAGACACTACGTGCAGTGCCCGTAATGGGAAAAAAAACGCTCCCTGATGAACGGCCGCCTCTCACTTCTGCGTCGCAGATGCTCTCTGGTCTGAAAATACGTCGCTACTGCTGCCACCCTGCCTGCCTCAACTGTATTGCATCGTCCAGACAAAAATCGGGCCTCCAATACAACACCCACCCGACAAAAACAAAACATTTCCCGAATAAAGTCCGCCTTCGCGCTCTTACTTGTTTGTCGCAGATGCTCTCGCGTCTGAAAATATGTCGCTGCTGCATCCCGCCTCCGACAGCTGCGCGCCCTCGCTGAACGCCCCTGCCCCAGCGCTGACAGGCGACGGCTCGGCACCCCCTCCCCCGGAGCCGCCTCTACGACCATTCGCCGGCCCACCACCCCCGCCGGGGTTGTTGAGTCTGATAGCTAGGTCGCCGTAATCCAGCGGCTCCAGGCCCAGTTCCTAAGCCGCATAGAGGAAAGAAGAAAAGAGGGGGTGGCAAGGAGAGGGGGGGGGGTGCACTCCTGTTACGCATGGCCGTAGTCTTACGACTTTAGACCCTCGCACCCGAATGCCGATGGGAGGGGAAGGGGAGGGGGGGGCGTACTCATTTGTTGCTTGCCTTAGTCGTTCGACCATTGACCACGCATCCCTTTCAAGACAGAGCACAGTTCCTACTTCTAGTAGAGACACCTACAACATTTGGGCGTTCAGGACGCTGTTTCCATGTATTACATAGAAAAAAATTGCTGGTCTTATTCCCTTCCTGTTTCTCGGCCTGTGGCCACCATCTATCTCCTAGGATAGCGATCGTTTTCTCGCTATCTACAGTAATGTACCAAACTCCTCCATGTCACATTCGTCTGTTTCCCTCATCTCCTCTTCTAACACATCCCGTTTCCTCCTTGTACATTTCACGTTCTCCTACTATATGGGGGGGGGGTGTAAACCAGTGAATGGGTAAGTTCAACGCCGCCTTTTCGTGTCTATAAGGATGAAAAAGAGCACACAAAAAATCACACCACCTAACCAAACTACGCCTCACCACAGCACACAAAAAATCACACCACGTGACCAAACCACGCCTCACCACAGCACAGCACAGCACAGCACAGCACAGCACAGCACAGCACAGCACAGCACACAACACAACACAACACAACGCACAACACAACACAACACGCTCCTCGCTACCCAGCAATCTACAACGCGCGCATCGCGCAGGAAAGAAAACAAAAATCCACCGCGGTAAACAAAAACCTTTCAACTAATTGAAAAAATGAACAAATGAAGCGAGTCGAGGGAAAGCAAACTCTCCATGTCTTGAGCCGCAATCGAACCCCACTCGCGTTACCGAGGACACACAGACTGTACTCAAATACCTACGGTACAATTAATGTGGGGTACATGTTGCAACAGCAGACGTATGTAAAGGTTAACTAACGCCACGGGCGGAGCCGTGGCCGTATCGCTAATATTGGTTGATCATTCTAGGGCTGTTAGTACTGCAGTCCCGTTGTGGGGACAAACAAGCCAATTTCTAAGTAACTTGTCTCCAAAACGGGAGTGCAGTCCTATAAGGGTTGAAACCGTAACCATGGAAGCGGGAGTGCGCACCGTGTCCCAATCGTCCTCCCCGATATCGGCCTCCTCAAAGTCCTCCTCCTCCACCTCCGAGGGCGCCTCCCCCTCTCCGTCTTCCCCCTCCTCCTCATACGCCCTGAGACCAAAAGCGGACTGCGACGGCGACACCACCGCCTCCCGAGTGGGAGGAGGAAGCTCCGGAGCGTTCTCCAGGTAGGCCATCTGCACGGGGCCCTCTGAGTCCTCCTGCACAGCACATCACAGCATAACAAAGGGGATCGTTTCCGACAGTTATTTGTATCATACATGAAAATTGGGATGATACGAGTAGCTGTACAACACACCACAGTCACCACAGTACAGCATAGCAAAGTATTGGTTTCCGCCAGATACCGTAAAACGGGGTACGTACGTAGCTCTCGCTTGGAACATGCGCTATTGTGTGGATGTTTGTCCGTAGCCATCGTGTAATACTGACTTGGGCGCTGATGGAAGGCACAAAAAAAAGAAAAAAAAATCGGCTTCGCATCTCCAGCTTGAGAATATAGTCACGGCAAGCGAACAAGAAAAAAAAATCCAACCAGGCGAGAGAGTAAAAAAGGGAGGGACTTGTGTGGTGCGCCACGTCGACTATTTATTCGAAATGCTGTAATCATGTCCACCAAGCTGCCATCATACCCACATCAACCAGCGCCACGTCAACAGCTTAGATCTGTCCAGGCTTATTCTGCAGTACATACTAGTTTTATAGGAGGGAGTCGTTAAAAGTTGTCCATCAAGATGCGAGAGTGCCGTCAACCAAAATGGTTTATCTGACCAGCGTGACTCGGATGCATGTGCCACATGCCACATTACAACTCAGGCGAGAGAACAAAGGACGGAAGGGGCTGTGTGTTGTGCCGTGTCCGCCACGTAACCAATACCAACTCGTGGATACGAAATGATACTCTATTCACCAACTGCCCTCCATTTGTACTGCATCTAAATATCATCAGGGATACTCCGACTACAACAGCACCTCGTAAATAATCTAGAGCAGCACCTTTCGGTCAATTTCTAGCACGCACGTGGGCCCAGACTCAACCCTAACCCTAACCCCGAACCTTTGGTGACCCCGAACCTTTTTGGTGACCTCGAGGTCGTCAGGGGCGGTCGCGCGTCCCCGCCTCGTGTTTCGGTGGCGTTTTTCCGAAAAAAAAAAACGGCCGGCAAAAACGCCAGCCTCGACCAATCAGACAGTGGTGCTGCACGAGCGAGTTTTTGAGCAAGATGGTGTTGCAATTGGGTGCTCCCATACATAGCCACATCACATCAGCTTGACTGAAAGGACGGGAGGGGAGGGGCTGGCCAAGTACACGCTGGGGGGGGGGGGCGACCACGCGTCACGGGGAGTTATTTTTATTTTTGGTTTCGCAATGCCAACTGTTCCCTCCATCCCTCTCTCTCCCTCATCCTACAAAACTTCCGCGACTATACGTACGTACAATGAGCAAGCATGCGCAAAACACGCCCAACGTACACCAACACAGACACCCATACACACCTCGGCCTGAAGGTCAAGTGCCCTAATGCTGCTCTGCCGCTGCTGCTGCTGCAGTAATGGCGGTGGCTGCTGCTGCTGTTGTTGCTGCTGCTGCTGCTGCTGGGAAGACGAGGAAGACTCAGGCTTCATCGTCAGATGAGACGGTTTGCGTCCGCTGCCGGAGCGTGCTCGAGGGCGGTCACTAGAGCGGGTACCGGCACGCTCGGCTGTGCTACTACGCTCCACCCCCCGGTCCTTGCTGCGCAGCGACTCCAACTGCGGCCCCGGCTGCTCTCTTGGCTGCTCTCTACTAGGCTTCTTCTGGGACCTCGTTCTCTCCTGCAAGCGAAACAGTCGAGGACACATAGTAATCGTGAGAAATAGGAACTCTGGCCGAAACCGCATTTGCTATTGGAAAAAGGGTAATATTTCCACACTAACTGCACAGCACAATGGCTCGCCCCGAATTTCTTCTTCTCTCAGCCCGTGTCTTTTCTTAGTAGACTGTTCGTTTTCTCAGGATATTCGTAAGTAGGCGTCGTGTACTGCGCCGCCGGCGCCAAACCACGACCTGTATAATCTTCACTGCGTCATAACCCTCGTACTCGTACTCGTACTCGTACTCGAAGACCGCGCGATGGAAGCATTTATTTACTACAGTACACGTAGCTTGCAAACACGAGTTTCGACAAAAATCTCGATATCACAGCTGAGGTGCCTTTTTCAATTGAAAACATGTATGCCAGGTTTACGTCGAAAGCGCGAGATGCCGCCATTCCGAAACGCCATGCAAAGAGCAATAGCAATAGCAAAATCCCTACATACCACGGTAGCCAAAAAATATTTCGGACGCAAGAAGCGCTGCCGGGGGCGAAACGAGAGGGCCAAGCCATCGCGGTAGACAGGAGGCATACCTATCTAGGGATTGAGGCGGGGTGCTATGATCTCCTCGAAGGACACGAGAGACGCACCCCTCTCAAACTACATATATACGAGTGCATATGGAGCAGGGGTCTTGCGGTGACAAGAGCCAAAGCTCAATTGCTGGGAGGGGTTGGACTGCAGTACCAGCACCAGCACCAGCAGAGCAGCAGGAACACCAGCAGCACCAGCAGCACCAGCAGTGGAAGTTTGGCCCGAAAGGCCAAATTCCAAGCTGGAGAGAAGGCAAAAGACGGGCTCAGAAGCAGTGGCACACGGTAACTACAGTACGTACGACGTACCGGTTAACATTTTTTTTTAGAAGAAAACGGGCGGACCGAAAGAGCACCAGAAACCAGCACGGTGTTTCTGGGATTGGGGACCGTGCCACATCCAAGATTGACGCACAACATTGTTTGAATCTCTGGGTGGGTTCATCATAACTAAAACTACAGAACCAGGTATTTTCCGTGCTTTAGGTATACTGATTTACTCGTTGGAGTGACGCTTTATGATAGTATATCGACCAAAGAAACTTGTCTCAATTTGATGGACAGAAGATGAAGATAGCAGGGATAACAAAAGGGCAAGAGTTAGCTGTCACTAAAAACTCGTGCAGCAGGATGTTTGAAGCTGCTGTCAGCTTGTGTGCGTCGGTGGATGGAGGACGGCAGTTGCTCCTGTATTGTCGTCCTTGGAGCGGGAAAAAATGCCGATCCTGCCGTACGTTCTTCCTCTTTGGGTCGGAGGTTGTATCGGGCAACTCGAGAGGGATTTGCTATTTTTTGGCACCGTCGAAAATAGAAACTCGCACTCGCTCGAAAATATATACCAGCTACCTGGTGCCTGCTTCATATTTCTCAAAGTCGAGAGAGATCTTCGTGACACACGGTAACAATATCGCCGCTTGACCATTTTATGCTACATCAGTGGTGTACCAGTACCCATTTTAAGACCACCCCGTGACAACAAGCCCAAAAACGGTGGCATTATCTCGAATATGGTCGTATCTTTCTTTTACCACTGAAAAAATGATCCCATACTAATTTCGAGTGTAATTTCCTTGAGACAAGCCGATTTACCTGGTTTTATCTCTACTATAAATATGGCCATAAACCGGATGCTCTTAAAATGGGTACGCCACTGTATCTTGTCATAACGCGCAATACCCGTGGTGCGCTCTACTATCGCCGCGGTTGCCGCATACAAGAGCCGTTTCGAATTTACAACAGAAGTATATGCATAGTACAGAATAAGCAACACTCTGTCTGACGACTCACGACCACCACGACCACCACGAGGAACATGGCTGCATTAGTGCTGGTGCTGGCAGCTCCGTTGAGTGCGAGCGATCGCTAAAATAGCGTAGGAAGATGTCGCTAGCAAATCGAGGAGCAAGATCTTGGTATCTGTGGTAAGACTTGTGTCTTGTGTAAGTTAGTGGATGGTGGATGGTAACTGTTGTCGTAAAAGCTGTGTGCGTTGGTGGATGGTCGACGCTAAAATCGTGGCAGCAGTTCGGCGGTCGAAAGCCCCTTGAAAATCAAGCAATGTCGGCTGCAGCCATCTAGGACTGGGTCCCTCTTTTTTAGCGCCGTGCAGTTGGAAACTGGCATTCCCTCATTACGAATATAGCATAGCAACGGCAACAGCCCTTCAGACGAGCCTGTCGGTACATGTATTGTTAGCACAGCAGTCACTATCAATAGCATGGCAGGACACCTAATTTTACTTCATTTTTCTTTGTTTTTGTTATTATTTCGTTGCCTTTATCTCCTGAAATCTACCAGGTATCTGCCTTGCTGACTTGTTTGTGTACGTTGTGTTTTTCGTGTCCAGTACGTTGGCATGGCATTGTATTGTCTACAGTAGCCGCCTTACGTGTTTTTCGTATCCAGTACGTTGGCATGGCATGGCATTGCTTGCATTGTCTCGTATCTTTAAATACTGCATTTGCGATGTGTACGTATACACATCTCTGTCCCGTACTTTGTGCCCACAGATGAATGCTGCATATTTCTAGGATAAAATAATCAACACGGGCGGACGTGCTGGACGCCGACGGTTATACAGAAAGAACGGTCTAATGTGAAGAACACGTTATTTAGTAGATTTCCAGGGGATTGAGCTACTCGTACTCGTACGAAAAATGTGAGAATGGTGTCAAAACCAGGACGACACAGAAAAGCTGGGCCAGGCTGGACTTCAGAAAGTGGATGTGTTCGACACTGACTACGAGTATAATACGTACTCGTGCTTTAATCGGTACAAAAAAAATAATAATAATAATAATAATAATAATAATAATAATAATAATAATAATAATAATAATAATAATAATAACGACTCCCGAATTTATTGTCTTCTTTAAATCTCAGCCCGCATTTTTTAGACTTTATTTTCTCAGCATAATATACCTGTATAGGCGTGTCCTGCACTGCCCCTTACCCGTCACATACGTGGACACCCTTCGCTAGGAAGGAAACACAAACGACGAAAGAGGGAACCAGGCTCGCTACAGACAGGAGTGAACAACTAATATCAACTTAAACACATACCAGGTAAATACTATACAATGATACCGGTAACCAGTAACCCTTATGGGACCAACAAATATGGTACGTGTACGTACGAATATAATTATGGCGACCAGTTTTTGTCAGACGTGGTACCATGTCTTATCAGCCGTCCAGTGGTACTACGCGGCGTGCGGCTTGCGTATCGGAGGTATCCTTGCATGTGTACTTCGCGTACGTCCCCCATTTGCTGCAGTCGGCACTTGCTTTTCGACAGTCTGTTTCTCCTTGGGGGTCCCCAGGTATGATGTTATAGACTCTACGACGCTTTGCGTCACGTGCGTGGTGTCTGGAGCCTACATGGAACTTTACATACCGGTATACAAGAAGCAGCAGTACAAAGCCCGAGAATAAGAAAGAACAGTACCGGGTACCTGGTACAATTTATAAGAACAAAATGATCACTTTTCGGGGGGCGCTAAAAAACTTGGACTAAGAAATCGTATGCAGCGGTGAGCGCTCTCTAACTAAACCCTGTAAAATGGTCAATGCTCAAAGGTTTGTCACAGGATGGTGTCACAATACGGTTCTAAGGGTTGCTCAGAATATTACATTACGTGATTTTTGTTGGCGAGCCCATACTCGTACTGCATTCAAGTAGTCTATACGAGCATACACACTACGGTAGGAGCGATAGTGCAAAGGTCGTCACAGTACCAGCACCAGTGAGTACGAGTCATTTCGGCCCCTGGTACCCTGCGGACTCGCGAGTACTCAGTCATTCCAGATCCCCGTGCCCTGCGGACTCGAGAGGGCTCTTTCCTTTCAGTTTCTGGCACCCTTTGAGGACTCGCATGGACTCAGTCATTTCAGCTTCTGGTACGCCGGGGACCTGCAAGGACTCAGTCATTTCAGCTTCTGGTACCCCGAGGGCTAGCGAGTACTCAGTCATTTCAGCTCTTGGTACCCTGGGGACTCGGTATATACTTCAAAATGACTCCGATTCGCAAGGCAATGACCTGAGTCCCGATAACTGGTACTGGTACTCTGACGGCCTTTTGCAAAAAAAAATCAAGGGCGATAACAAAGTACACAAAAAAAAAGTCGTTTTCTTTTCGTTTGACCCATCGCCTCGGTACTCGCGAGGACTCAGTCATTTCAGCTTTTGGTACCCTTGCGATCCGCGAGTACTCAGTTATATCAGCTCGTGGTACCCTGGGGACTCGCAGCGACTCAGTCATTTCAACTTTTGGTATCCTGGGGACTCGCGCGAGGATTCAGTCATTTCAGAATCTGGTACTTTGGGAACTCGCCAAGACTCAATCACTTCAACTTTTAGTACCCTGGGACTCGCGAGGACTCAGTTATTTCAGCTTCTGTTACCCTGGGGACTCGGTACTTCAATATGACTCAGACTCGCGAGTCAATGACTGAGTCTCAATGACTGCTGCTGGTATTCTGACGGCCTTTGCAATCCTGCACATGTTTTACTCGTTTGCAATACTGCGGTACTTGTTTGACTCGTAGAGCTATCAATAGATCTAAAAATGGTCTCATATCAATACTTGATTTGAACTTTGACCTGGAGAGTTTTGACGCTAGACTCTACGTACGTGCTCGACAATTGCTGTGGCTCTAGGGCCGTTCTGGGCAGAGGCAGTCATAACGTCATACGCACCGCTGTAATGCCAAATATAGACCCTCCGCCCCCGAAAAGCGCCATTATGTGGAAAAAGACTAATAAATACCGGTACAGCTGGAGAAACGGCGAAAACAGGCACAGAAACTTACGCCACGCCTAAACTTACGCCACGCCTACGTCTCCGACCCCATGTTATACATGTTTACTTACCAATATGCTCGTATTGGTTCAATTACTGTCACAAGTCTGGACTATTACAGAGAGCAGTACTCGTACTGGTACTGGTAAGATATACCAGGTATGTACGGTGTTGTCCGGGGAGACAGCAGCAGCAGTGGTGGTGTTGATATTTATCCGTACCAGTACCTACTTATTATACAGTAGTACTACAAGTACTCGTATACCAGGATAATTGAACAGGTATGAATACACGGTACCCGGTGTGCTACACGTACTGCTGTAGACTACCTACAGCTATAGTCTACGTCATTGTACTGCAACATTATGTACGCGTAATTGGGAGTTGCACCTACAGCAGTATTGTTGTACCCGGCATACTTGTACGTGTAAAGCACACGAATGACCATGGGACAAACACCACCGCCTCTGGGCCTACTATTGGTAGCAGGGCTGTTCACGGGTCGGATCAAATCTCGCGGGTCAGGTCAGGTCAGGTCGGGTCGGGTCGGGCAAGGGTGACCCGACCCGATCCGTGAGAGTTCGAAAATCTCCTGACCCGATCTGACCCGCGACCCGACCCAACCCGGGATATTTTGCGAAGAATTCCTGACCCGACCCGTGGGTTAGGGTAAATAAAGCCCTGATTAATACCTGGTAGTATATTGTATTCCTATGTACCAAATTGGCATTTTTCCGGAATACTTCTACTTTTCTCCTCCGGTCGCGGGTCTTTTCTCCCGCTCTCGGCTGCGGGGCACGCAGGCGGCTCGCGTGTACACCACGGCGTAAGTGTGGGTCCCGGCCGGGCTCCCTGGCGCGTGCTGCCAAAGTCGCGAATTCTGGCAAATAACCACGGGGAGCTGTTCCGACCTGCTAGAGCCAAGCAGGCCCACGGAAACGACAAACCGGTCGAGTACAGCTGTACACCTCGCTCGCACCAGGCACAGAGCACAACTAGCACCGGGCACGAAGCCTAGCCATTGCCATATAGCGCCAAGGGCACCTGGTCGGCAGCGGGTTTGCGTGTACACCACGGCGCAAGTATGGCTCCCGGCCGGGCTCCGTGGCACATGCGCTGGACGTTCAAAGTCTATACTAAAGGGTAGTCGCGAAATCTGGCAAGTAATTGCGGGGAGACGTACCTCCCACGCGCAGCCAAGCAGACAGAGGGCACCCCACAAGTTATGAACAATCGTATTAAGTAATAGTAGGAAAAAGTACGAGTAGACTAAAAATGTTACGAGAGCAACAAATGCTACCAGAGTTCAAGCCGTACAGACTCGATTTCCGCCACGTTCTCCCCCACCAAACCCGACTTGTCTCTTCTTCAAGGAAGTCAGGAACACCGATGAGACTCTCGAGTATCCAAGATTTGCCTCCGACTTTCTCGGTACGAAACTCAGTATGCAATGATCGCTTTGCTATCATCGTTCCTTCCTGGATGTTTTCTAAGTGAGCGAGTTTTACAGGTTTTTGAACATGAGATATTTCCTTTTTTTCCTTTTCGCAGGGGGATAAAGATGAGAATCGAACCACGGACCTCGCTCTTCATAATCTCAGGTCCTGCCTGCGACGCCATTGTAGGGAAAAGTAGACTGATAATGCTACGCAGCAAAAGCCACCAGAGTTTAAGGTCTATACACTCGATTTCCACCACATTAAGATTCTGCTCTGCTTGCTGCTGCCTGCTGCTGCTGTGTCATGTCCGATCACACTTGTCCGTGAAGCTCTCTACTATGTGGCAGCCACGGACAACAGCAGTCGTTCATCAAGCTCTTCCTTTTCTGACAGCCGCAGACGGTGTGTGCATGTGTGTGCCGTGCGAACACACGTACCCTCAGGTCCAATAAATTGCATGCTGGGGGGCAGGACGACGATACGATTGCACCCTTGCTCGGGATTTCAAAAGTAACCGCGCAGCCAATGTACACACAACACTAGCAGCAACGGTACAACAACAGCACAGCAGCACCCACGCTTCACACATTGGCCTTTGTGACAGCCACGGCGGTGCTTTATTTCGTGTTCGTATGTGTGTGCAGTGTTCACCAGGAGATACCTCATGTGCACATTCCCACGCACAATTTTGAAATCAAGCACACGTCGTCGAACCTCACTCTGTCACATAGCAATACCACAGCAGTATCATACAGCAGTAGTCAGGTACAGCAGTACAATACCAGGTACCAGGTACCTGGTATTAAATAGTACCTGGTAGTAAATAGGGACTCCTGAATATGATGATGCTCCCCCTACTCAACTTGCGACACCCCCCGGATTTCAAGTCAACGACACCCCGCAGGTGACCCTTACCCTTGTTATAGATGGATCGGTCGTACTACTCTGAATTTTCGTACGTACGTATTAATACTCTGTTTTGCCTAAACGAGGGCGGGAGAATATTATTCCAATTCGGCTCCCAACAGCAGTAGAAATCAACACCAGCAACATCAACAACCACGACAGCAGCAACAACAACGATAACACAGCCACAACGGGAACAACAGCAGCAGCAACGACAACACCCAAGAGCCAGTGGCACGGCCCTTTTATATAGGAAAAAAAGTAGGAAATGTTGATACTGCTTGAACATACCAGTCCTATTATGGACAATAAAAAGACAATAATAGCGGTTCGCCCGCGCTTGCACGTCATGCACGCGCTTGCGATTGCGATGCACTCAATGCAATGCTGCAATGCTTCAATGCTTCCGAAGAAGAGCACCAGGTATGCTGTTGCTTCCAGCAAACAACACGTTGGCTAATCGCCCTGCTTGGGCTGCCCCGCTTCAAAAGGGCGTACGAACCGGTAGGCTTCATTGCATTGCGTCACCGAAGACAACAACAGAACAAACACAAAAATGCAGAGTCGCTGCTTTGATACGAACAATTGTGCTGCTTCTGGCTTCTGATTTGTTTAGCAGGTACCCATTGTTGATACAGCATTGGTGCGCTGCTGCTGCTGTGTCCACAACTCCTTTGTAGGAGAGGAGAGTGCAGGGAGACATCGCATGGCAGCAGCCCGTGGCATTTCAGCCGCTCGGCCATTATGATGACATAACAATACCAGCACACCAGAACAGGGAAATAAGGGTGTTATTAATAGGTGTGTATGATATCAATGCCTCGCCCTCTAGACTCTACGTATACACCCCACTCAACGCAGAGGCCTGCGCAGTGTCCGCGTGCCTGCTCATCAGCTCCTGCACAACATGAGAAGACACGCAATTTTAAACACTCACATTCCGACCCTCGTTTGTTCGTGTAGAGTCAGCGCTCGGCGTCCTCAGCGCCCGGGGCTGCGGCGCGGGAACCTCCGAGTCGGTCGGGCTGTCGTTCATTTCTTCGACGATATCTTCCCAGGGCCTAGCAGCCCTCGACGTCGAACCTCCCCCGGTCCTCGCCGAGCCAGCAAAGTGTTTGTTGTCCACTTTCTCTTCTCTGCTAAGCCTGTTCTTGGACTTTGGCTCAACCCGCTCCCCTCTAGACCCTCCTCCTCCCCCTCCTCCTCCTCCTCCTCCTCCTCCTCCTCCTCCTCCTCCTCCTCCTCCTCCTCCTCGTCCTCCTCCCCCTCCTCCTCCTGCTCCGCTTCCACCACCACCTCCGCCGCCTCCTGTCCGCGAGCTCGAACTTTGCTGTGGCCTGGCCGGCTCGGTGTGCGAAGCTCTCCTCGTGCGGCCAGTCTCCTGCCTCGGCTTCCGACTGGCGGAGGGTCTCCCGTCTTCCCTGCCGCGCACGGAAGATCGGTTACTGTACTCGCTGTTGCCGTCGCCTCTCTGATCCCTGCGATGATGTCTGCTGCGGGAGGAGGACGATGCGCCTGTTGCTGCTGCTGCCGCTGCCGATACTGCTGCTGAGTCGGCAGGGTTTGCTGACCTACTGCCGGAGGAGGAACCAGCGAAGGCAGAGCCGTGCTGTCGCGAGATCGATGGCGCAGCCGAGGGCGCAGGCTTGGAGGCCTCGCGAGTCGTCGGCTTCGCGGCAGAGTAGTGCACGCTCGTCGACACCACCGTCACCGGGATGCGGCGGCGCGGGGCATTTTCTTCCTTGGCGATGCGCACCAAGGCGGCGGCTCTCTGGGACGCAGGAGAGTGCGGGGCCGGCGACGGGGACTTGTGCGATGCCGTAGGTTGGGTCAGACCGAACCCATCCGTCCAATCCTCCGTTCCCGCATGGGGATCGGCGGAAACGCCGATCACGGAGTGTGTCTTGCTGCTCGTCGTGCGCGGTCCTATGCCGCGAGACGTGCGCTGTCGCCCGCTATCTCCATGTGAGTGCTGCATACCTCCCCTTCCGCCTCTGTCTCGTGATTTAGTCCGCGTCTTTTGTCAGCGCGGTATGTTACGGTATGTTCTTGGGGGCTGGATGAACTCGTCGAAGGGCAGTAGCGCCGCAGAGCTGTTATCCCGAGCCCCTTGCAAGAGGGATCAGCCAGGAACCATTCCCAGCGACGCGTGAGCCCAGTTGTTCTTTCCCCTCCCGTGGAGCCCGTCGTGTTTTCCATTTCTCGGCACGATGCCACCATGGATGGCATGTTTCAATTTTTCTGAAACAGGGGAGAGGGGTTTCCACTGTCCACATGATCGCCTCCATGCGAGCTGCATAGCAACTCAGTCGACGTTCTCTGGTTTTTCTGCCTTGCTTTGGAGATGGCCATGCGCTCGTGCTCGAGTTCACCTACGCGGTGGAAGGGCGCGTCGTATGAAACACCTCCTCAGCAAGCCCATGCTGCCTTGGGCGAGGTGAGTCACGTGGGACATAAGGTGTCACACGGCATGCCTACCAGAGGGAGAGAAGTCGTGCCCGTGGTTTCCCGTGTACTCGATCACATCTCCCAGAAAATGCTTTGCCTTGCCACCCATCCTCTCACCAAAGCAGCGCTCACACACCACGGCCCATGATACACAACTCAATCTGAGTTGTTGCTGGCGGTTCTTCATCTCCCTTTAGTTTGTGCTGCTGCCGTTCGTGGCAGGCGCCGTCTTGGCGCCTGCGTATTAATCGTCCTTGTCGCGTTTGAGAGACACTCCCGTAGATCGCCGTTGAGGATTTGCGGCGCGACACCCTTATCCTTGCATGACCTCCGCCCGCATTTCGACGGACAGAGCGTGGTGGATTAGGACGAGAAGCAACTTCACAGAACTGGCTGAGCTCAAGTTGTGACCCCCAGTGTTTGCTGTTGGGCCCGTCGGGTATGCCTTGTTTCGGGCGCGATTTTGCTCCGTTGGACCCGAAAGCCGAACCGCCCTCGGGCGCTGCTTCTTGTTTGCAGAGATTTCTGGCGCCGTTTGCTCTTTCGCTTTTCTTTCTCTTTGCAACTGCTGTACCAGGTACAATTTTTAATATAAAAAATAATAGTAGTTTAGTACCCAGAGCACACGAGTTTCATACCTGGTAGGCTCTATGTACCAGGTAAAAGGGAAAACATACCACGTCTGATATACAAGAGTTTGTACTCGTTGGGCTCTGGAGGATGGAGAGTGGAGGACATTCATCGACCAAGGAGTGACAACAAGTCGATTCAAGACTCGTGTGTACGTGTGTAGAGTCAATGAAGCCAAGAGTCAAGGTGTTGTTTGTGGCATGGCAACTCCTTCGTCTCATCGTCGTCTCTAATCGTATGGCGGCATCCTTTCACAGGATTGCAGGACCTGGTGCTGCCTTCGGACACACTGCTGGATACCAGTTCGTACAGCAGTACAGTACAGTACCTCGTATATGCCGGGGTATGTTCTTATACTAAAAACTATTACGAGTAATAGTAACTGTAATCGAACCGCATACTCGTAGGAAACCTCATCTTCTCGACGTATATATTTGACGGGATGTCGTGTTATCGTCTCCCGCCGCCGCCCTTTCGCCTCACTTCGCACGTGTCCGCCTAATCGTCTCATCAGGTACCAGGTATCATATTATATTATATGCGTTCCTAAATCCTTCTTTCGCGATCTAAATGAAATATCGCTCATTGCGGGCACAGCCCGACCCTTACTTGTACTATTAATAATAATACCAATAAATAGTATTTGACCGGAACTGCCGTCCTGGGGGGTCCTGGCACGCAGGCACAGCAGAGTAATATAAGTACAATTTCGAGTTCGAGAGTAATTCCTCTAACCAACCCTGCCGTATCCCTACGAGTCTTTACATCAGAACTGATATAGATCATCATGCCTGGGTACCCTGGTACATATCATTAGTAGTAGGGTGAAGAATCAAGAGGGACAACTGCTGCTGTGGGCTGTGGGTGTGCGCGATTTAATGTCAAGAACCATCCTTTTTTTTTTTAACAACTGCTGTGAGATCGAGGATTGTTATTGGTGTTCTTGAAGTATAATGGAACGTGACACGAGCGAGCACAGCGGAGAGTATCAATCTCGGTGATCTCGTTGTCTCCTACGGGTCGGTTTCTGTGATTGTACAACAGAAGCAAGCCGTACACCGTAGGCAAGTGCAAGCTGAAAGGTTTGAGTAATCATGTCGATTTTCAGGACGCGGCGATGCATCACATTTGATTCGTGCCTCGCGGGCGCTATGTGCTATTAGTATTTAGTATTAATAGTAACATTAATAGCTGGACGTTATTTTCGATGTTGCATAGACCCCTAAACTAAGCATGCATTTCGCCCTTTGCGACCCGCCCATGAATTTAGTCTCCCAGGCAGTACCAAGATTCATACGAATCATACAATCGCAGTACCAGCTTGCCATCCCTTGTCCGTATCCCACCCATCCTCGTACGACACATTCGATTTTTTACCTGTGGCCAACTCCTATGGCTTCCCCCTTCCCCCTCTCCCCCCCTATCGTCTATTGTCATACGACTACGGCCATGCATGAGATCGAGTACATCTCTCCCATCGAGTACCCCACCCCCCTCCTCCCTTCTCCCTTATCTGTCCTCCCTCCCCCCACCTCCGTCCTCCTCCCTCCCCGCTCATACCTACTCGGCCGTAACTTACCTGCATGCGCGCACCGCCCAGCAGGGTGCCAAACCGTCGGCGTTGACGGATAGGTTTAGGGAATGGGGGACTCTGCCGAAGCAGAAAGCACCAGCAGGGATGAGAGGGTGAGAGACGCTGACCGTCCGCCTCCGTATCGTGTTTGTCCTTGCCACGACAGCAGTATTATTAATGCTCTATCCCTGCCTAAAATAATAATATTAATAGTAAGCTTCGACCTCTTTTCAACTGCACCCCAATGCTGCTGTACTATTCTCGTTTACGTAATGGTTTGAGTACGAACTACACGTACAGCAGTAGTTGGATTTGGATTTCGTTGCGGTATGATGGGTTTTAAAAAGATTCACTTAGACCGTAGACCTCGTACGTGGTACCTCTGGTAATATACTCTTGCCGTCTACTTTACTACGATTTGGTATTATGATAGCAATCGTTTGGCCGTACCAGCACTTGTATTCGTGATGTAATATTGAATACCAGGTGCCTGGTATGAATCAGTAATGGAATATCATACCAAAATGTACCAATACCAAATATATTGTTTGTATGATACCTGGTATGTCTTGAATGTCCCAGGTGGCTTGGTATGTGGTCCGCGTGCCTATCAATATCAATTTCGCGGGTTCAAGTCTCACCGAGTGCATGCTCGTAGGGACTTTTTCTTGGATAAAAAAGAATGATTAGCGGAAAGCGCGAGAGCGTGAGTGAGCTACATTCGATGAAAATCGTCGAGCAGTGGGAATGCTGAACCCTATGCGGAAAACAATAAAGGCACGTGCCGGGGGGGAGAAGGGACGACACCTGTGACCACGGCTTGTCCAGAAGATTGCTGAGAGCGTAAAACCCCCTGCGAGTCAGGCTGGAAAGTAAAAGTGACTAATTAAAAAAATTAAAAATGTGTCGGTCTGCATAATGTAAATATATATGTACGTACATCGTTGTTGTCTGAGATAATACTTGATAGCTGGTATTATTAGTATTGATGGTAGAGCGCCTGTTGGATCGAACACCGGTCGCGCAGCTTCTCCAGCTTCCGAAACCATTGCAGGTGGCATAGCACATAATACCAGGTATACATTTAGTCTACCCATATGGACCCAGATATATCGTACGTAGCGATAAAACAAACGTACTGCTGCATGTGCGCGTCGGACAGATCATGTACAGATAAATGATCTAAAGGCCTGACCTGCCGCTATGAGATGTTGTGCAGGATCAGCACGGTACATATCCAACACAGGAAACTTGTTCTAGATCATGCAGATAATACAGCTCCCGCGCGGCAGCATGAGCTACTATAATATTAATAACAGATCGTACACATCGGGAATGAATATATCTGCTCTGAAAGATCCACGGTATTGACAGTAGTAGATCATGAACTGTCTGTCAAAATGATTTACTGCCTGTATAGATAATCCCTCCGAGGTGTGCAAGTATGCATGATATTACACTAGTAACTTAGTATAAGTGCTGTCCGTAAAGTATGTTCATTCCTGCTCCGCTGCTGTTCGTGCCTCGCTCGCCGGCCCTACCCACGCGTGCAGCCCCTTACCTCCGGGTGACTGCAGGAGGTCTTCTTCTGCGTCCCCCCCGCGTTCCGAGCACGCGTCCAGGATCCGCAGACCGCGCCAGCGGGCGGCGGCACAGCAGACTCCGCCCAGCAGCGCGGGCTCGATGGGCCACATGCCGGCACCCACGCCGACGTGCACGCCGACGCAAACGCCCACCGCGACACCGCTGCAAACCCCGAACGGCACCCCATCCAGGACCCCCGCTTGTCTCACCGAACGTCTCTCTTCTCCGATCTCTCCGGTTTGGATGCACGGCGGTGACGCCCTGCCCCCGGTTCCGTCGTTTACGTCGCGACGTCCGCCCTCTCCTGCTACCGCCGCGGCTGGTGTTGCTGCTGATGTTGCCGCTGCTGCTACTGCGGGTGCGGGTGCGGTAGCCGGTCCGGCTCTTGGAGGACTGGTCGTCAATCTTAGAAGTAGTCTGGGAAAGAAAGGGAGCAACAGTGACCGCATGTTTGACGGCCGAGCTGGGCCATTTGCCGGGCAGTGTGGGCCTTTCGGGAAGGGGAATACGTGCGCGTCGCGTGGTGATAAGGCGGCGGCAGGGAGGAGGGGGAGGGGGAGTTTTGAGGGAGGAGGGCAAGGAGGGGCGCAAGATGGGGTCCCTTCGAGACGGCCGGAGCCGGGCGGGGGGCAGGATAGGGCGGTGCGCGTGATGCCCTCTATTGACACAGAGGTGGGAGGCGTTCGTCTCGTGTTGTACTGCTATTGTTAGTGTAGCTGCTGTTGCTGCAGTACGGTTTACCGGATGGGGAGTTGGATCGGTCAGCTTGCTTGTGGAAGATGCTGCGTACCTGGTAGTGCTTCATGTATGTTGGATCCGTTGGTTTTGGCACAATCGCTTGGACGCGTCTACAATGGGCGCCTGCGTCTTTTGTCGCATTTCCGATGCAAGGGCAAGACTCCCTCTCGCTGTCTAAGAAACATCATTTGACTAGTCGGTTGGTCGCTGGTAGCACGACGTTGGATGGTGGACGTTGGACGCGCCGATTCAAAAGATGAGGCATATCCGAAGCGTTCTCGCCGTAATTCCCCAACATACGGCCGAATCCTGCTTCGTGGTGCACTCCCTCGTTTTTTTACCCCCCCCCCCCTCTGCTGATGCGAGGGTCTATGGTCTATGGTCATACGAATACGCCATGCATGAAATCGGGTACATATTTCCTATCGAGTACACCCTCCCCCTCTCGGCTGCCTTAACAATTAATTGACAGGTCGATGGTATGCTTGACAAATCTAAGGGAACGCTTAGGCTGCTCCGCGACGCTCTTGGCGACGAACGAGTGCCTTCCCTCTCCCTCCGGTGTCTGAAGGACGCGTACCGAGCGGGGCGTGGCAGCGTTCGCTCTTGGACCACTGCAGGCCTGTTCCGATCAGGTGAGGGCTGTACTCTCTTCTATCCTATACTTGCTTGAAGTGCGCAATAGCTCGTGAAGCGGGAAAAATCGGGCGAAGCCTAGCTATTATTTTTTTCGTGCCAAGCCGAGTTTTCCGCTCTCAAGCCCTTTTTCTCTTATTGCAGACGTTCTTAAATCGGGTATGTACCCCATTGTATCAGCGAGTTAGTCGGAGCTGGGCCTAGCCGTAAGCAATTGTGGAGCAGGTGATGGATGGTCACGCGCGGATGTGTGACAGGGAGTTGGAAACTCACGCACGCCGGTGCCGGGGTGCTCTGCTGATGCTATAGCATGAAATGTGGGAGGCGAGAGCGAAGCGTTGCTTTGACCTTGTTCCTGTATGAACGAATCCCTCTGTGGCTGCAGGCGATAGGCCCCTTACACTTTATCCCCGTTTAGTTTGAGAAACCTACCAGGTATATATTCACCACCGAAAAAAACATCCCATTCTGTACTTCCAACTGCTTTGAATGCGGCTACTTTACGGCTGTGAATAATAATATCCCACAATATTCCTATGTGATGTGTCCCCCAGATGTGTTTTCAAGTGCTGTTCTGTAGAAGGTCATTGGTCTGTTGTTCTTGATGCTTTCTTCCTTTCCCCCCCAAGCAAACTCTTTTCTTGGTTGTCGCCAAACCGGACCACTGTTGTTTCGCACAACTGCGTTTGTGTCGGCTGTCAACCAAAGCAACCTGGAGGTAGCGTCGCCACGACCAACTCGTTGTGTTCGCTCTTCCGCGTCGGGGGGGGGGGGGCGATAGGATTGGTACCTCCTGCTCAAACTTGACATACGAAACGTACGCCACGCCCAACTCGCTTCTGTTAGTTTTTCTTGGGGGGTGTACTCACTGTCATGCGTAGCGGTAGTTGTTTGACCGCGCGGGAGGGGGGGTGCTCATTGCCATGCATGACCGTACGTACTTGTATGACCATAGACCCTCGCATCCCTACAATGCCGAGACAGGGCACATCGGGTTTTCACGGTCCAGGCGGAGGCAGAATTGAAACCTCTTGATGAAACATTGCGGTATGGAGACATAAAGACACACTCCGGGAGCGCCCCCTTGTCCCGCCCCGCCCCGCCCCCCTATGATATTCTATAATATTCATTTTCTGCCGCACTTTCTGAACGATGTTTCTTGCCGATCTGGTGTCTAACAGTGCAATGCGGAAACGTACACACACACTCCGAGAGCACCCCCCCGCCGCCCCATCCCACTATGATACTCGCTCACTGCCACATGTTCTGAGTTCTAAACGTTACGTATTATTCCTTACACCGTAATTGTTGCTCCCGGCGCGGGCAGAGCATGTGGCGGCTGAATCAGGCGCTCATCTGATCGAGGTCGAGCAAGGTCGCCTGGGCGTCTTGTCTTCCACCGAAGCCTACCTCTTCCACTTCCAGATGAAAGCGGCGCCAGAGGATGGTGCGCAAATAGCCGGCGGGGTATGCAAGATGGACAGTCCTGAGGGGGGGAAGACGCAGGAGGGTTTCCATTTGATGTACCTGTGGCTGGGACGGGAGGCCGGCGCTGAAGCGCGAACAGCAGCGCGAGCGCAGGTGCGTGGGGTGCGGGTCTTGGCCTGGCGAAAGCCGCGGAAGAACTTGGCATCGCAGTGTTGCGTCTGTCCTGCGCCGTGCTGGAGTGTCCTATAGTACGAGTAACGAAGGAAATATTTGTTTTAGGAACCGCAAAAATGAAGTTTGCTCAATACGTCATAATAGCGTCCGGATGTGCTTTCTCCGCTGCGCTGAGTGGCCGAAATAAAGTACTGGTAGTATTCGGTGTGTGGTTATCTCGTACAAGAATGTCTTACCGGTTAGCTCTGTGGGCGTTGGTTACCCTAGTCTAGCCTCATCTTTGCTGTTTGGTCATTGCGTGTACAAACCTGCATGTTGTAGTTCGTTGCATGTTACTCTCGCTCGACGTGTATGGGTGCGATACTTGTGCGACATTTCGTGGTTGCAAATTTTTGGCGCACAACCCAGTACGTGGAGCTATTGTTTTTCGCCCGTTTTACGGCGCGCGTATGACCTTTTTCGGCAACGCCACTGCTGTGCAACCCCGGCCGCTGGTAGGGCGCAACGCTGTTGGGGCACCACTCGTCCTCGCCGTCGCAGCTGCCGCTTCTCGATGTGGAACAGGGATGCGAGCCGGCGCTATTCCTGGCTCTCTTCTCGTATATGCTCCCTCCCCTGGCCGCCGTGGTACTGCAGGGTCGAGAGCAGACGCCGGACCTAAGGCGAGAGCAAAGTCGCTGTGTATGTTCGGTGTGTAGCTATGTATAGCTAAACGGACCCTTGAATACTTGATAGCGAAAACGGTCTATGTGGTCCCCGGGGAGGGAGGGGAGGGGGGGGGGGGCGTACTCATTTGTTGCTTGAATTAGTCATTTGACCATTGACCACGCATCCCTTTCTAGACGGAGCACCGTTTCTACTCCTAATAGAGACACCTCCAACAACTGGGCGCTCATTACGTTGTTTCCATACCTGGTACATTACATAGATTTTTTTTACTAATCTTATCCCCTTCCTGTTAGGCCGCCTGAGGGGGGCGGGGTGTACTCGTGTCATGCGTGGCCGTAGTCGTATGACCATAGACCCTCGCATGCCTGCAGTGCCGGGATAGAGCACGTCGGGTTTTCACCGACCAAGCAGGCATTGCTTGTACCAAGCGCGTAGCACCGTGAGGTGTTGGTCAAGTCGCATGAAGGTTAAGCTGCATTCTACCTAGAACCGCTTGTGAGGCGGCCTTGCGGGGAGGGGGGAGGGGGGAGGGGGAGGGGGCGTACTCATTTGCTGCTTGCCGTAGTCATTTAACCATTGGCCACGCATCCCTTTCGAGTTCCGACTCCTGTTTGGGACACCTCCAGCATTTGGGCTCTCATCACGTTCTTTCCACATATTGCATTGAAACGTTTTACTAATATCATCTCCTTCCTGTAGCGCTGCCTGTGGCCACATCTATCTCCGAGGATAGCGATCGTTTTCTCGCTGCTGTCTATTAATAGTCTATCAAACTCCTTCGTCTCACATTCGTCTATTTTCCTCATCTCCTCTTCTAACAGATCCTGTTCCTCCTTGTACATTTCGCATTCTCCTGCTATGAGGGTTCTACTCTCAAGTGCTTTGCCACACGGTCACATCTGTGCATCTACTTCGTCCTCCCGGCTACTGGTATACCTGGCACCTCTTTCTTGTTTCTGGCAGGTCCAGATCACCTACACGAAATCGCAGTTTCAGTGTTTTCGCGAAGCCCATTGGGCCGTGCAAATACGTTTCCATTCCTATTCCTTCGCTCAATCCCTCGTATTGTATCTCTTAGGTGTTTTTCCGATCCCACGTTGTTTCTTAGCGCTAGCCTTTCCCTTCCTTCTGTCACTTCTTCTACGTTTGCCTTGTACCTCCCAAACTTCCCGTCGGACATCACCTCCTCTTGGCTTTCCCCTATATTCTTCCGTACTTTCTCAACTACGCTATCGGGCGGGGGGAGCGGGTTGTAGAAGTGGGGTTAGTATCTGAAAGGATATGCGCGCAACTTTAAGAAAGTACAGCAGCAGGAAGGGATGCTGTAGGTGCACTGCAAGGGAAAGTGCGGGTAGGGTTTGACCGGCTACGTACAGGGTGTGGTATCGGTTTATGTGTGTTTACAGTAGTTAGTACAGCGCTCACCTCCAAGGGCACAAACTCGAGTGAAATTGGTCTTCCGCGTACGTTCAACACCGAGTTGTGAGCTGCCAATGTGGCGTGTACGAATTTTTGAGCCGGAGAACATGATTACATTTTTTTGTCGATGCCGTTGACCCTCCCCGATCACGCCACATGTGTAGCAGGGTCGCATCGCCTTCGCGATGAGACACGTACCTTGGTAGGTGTTTTGGGCTCCAATTGTCCTGGGGCACTAGTTGTTCTTGCAGTTACCGGTGATTAACCGACTTACGGACAACGCACTTGTTGAAGCGGGATTGTTGCAACGAGAGACGTATATGTCCACTCGCGAAGAAGCATGGTTATCATAGTACAGGAGAGAGCGCTGTTTTTTTCACGCGTCAAGACCGTCAAGGTATCCAGGTCTTATTATACTGATTTTTAGTGTTGGAGGCGGTAAGACTAGCGGTTCATCCGCGGTCTCTTCGCATAAAATCCCGCCAAACCCCCTGGTGTCGGTTGTTGCCGAATCTCACTGGAAACCCGGCCTCCCACACAACACCCCCTCCGTCCATCGCCGTCGCCCCGCTCCACCCCGCACAGGGTGCTCGAACTGCAGGAAAGCCCCTGTCTACACGAATCGGGTATAGCGCTCGCTGTAGAGGGGGATGCCTCCCTGTTGGCGAAGCACGGACCTTTGCCGGGCCGTAGCTACGTTATACTCGTGCGCCCTCGCCGGCGCCGGGTCGGCAGTGGCGGAAGCAGCACCCCTAGTGGTAGCGGTAGCAGCGAAGGAGGGAGGAGTGGGGGGTGGGGTGGGGGCGGTGGCGGCGGTGAAGCTGGGAGCAGGGCGGGTGTTGGTGCTTTCGACGAGGGGTACTACTGGCACGGTGTGGGAGAAACGCCTGCTGTTGAAGAGGTAAGTTTTTGCCTTGGGGATAGCTGGGGGGACGGGGGGGCGGGGATTGGACGGAAGGAAGGGCATGGAGTTTTGTACTATTAATAGCATATTTTGGCTCTGAGCGGATGCTTTTGTCAGTCGTTTTGTGCTCGTGTAATATGAGTGTTCTCTTTCCGTATATCGTTTGGGCTCGAGAAGTCGTGGTCGGATGTTTGCGCCGCCATGCACTATTTCGGAGGCGGGTGAATTAATGCTCTAGCGTCTTGTCCTCGGCGTCGGTTTGACGACCACGTCACAGTATGTGCTAGATCACGTCATGCGCTGCTCGAATCGGGGGAGAAATTGACAAAACACGGAGTACCAGGTTTTAAAAATAGGTACCAGGTATATATATATATATAATATATACAGTATATATTGTATGTATAAACTCTCCCGGGTATATGGTGGTTTATACCAGCATTTGTGTGCAACTGTCGACAATTTATGTGCATTGTTGAAGGGAATTATTCCGGTTTGGTTTGTGATCTGTTGGTTTTGTCGTGACTGGCTAACGAAAAAGGAACATGAGAAGGGAATATTTTGCGGTCGGACGACGCGGAGATGGTCATCAGGCTGCAAATCCCAGGCCTCATTCACCCTTCTCCAAAATAAGGCATGCCCTATATTATGTGTTACCCCGCTTCAGGGCTCCCGTTTGGGGACAAATTACTTGAAATTATGCCTAGATATCAGTTTGTTTACCCTACCTCAGTGCACTTTTAAAAAAACTCTTAAGTGAACGGTGAAACCAGCAACTCGGTTTGCTTGTACATTAGTGTCACACACCAGATATTCTACTATTAATAAGAATGGCAGAGTGATCTCGCGCGCCTTCCTACGTGTCGCATGCCATGCTATTCCATGCCCACATTGATTCGCATCGGTCAGGTGGGGATCCTTCTCTGCCAGCAGGTAGACCGCATGTTCCCCTCCCCGCTGACCATCGAGCGCGTGAAGCGGAGGAGGAGGGGGGCTGGGAAGAGGCGGCGCATCGACGTAGCGGGACTAGGCTGCGGGATGATGAGAGGGTGAGAAGCAGAATAGCAGAACAAAAAAAAACAGCATACTGTGGCGGCTCTTGATACGGAATTAGAAAGTTTGGGATCTCTGGATGGCCTTGGAAAATACATGTGTAACGCGACAGACACCGCGAGTCGTTTTACGGCAGTATAAGAAGAGTGTGGGACCTAGGACAGCTCATCGATTCCCACTCGATGATCTAGACCTTCCGAGGCAGATTGGTAGATTGATTCCTGATCGGTATGATCTACGCTGCTTATTTGTGCCCGGTGTGAGTCGTATATCCTGCATATTATACAGTAGTAGCGCAGGTTTCCTGGGTTGCACCTGTGCTAATGTACGCAGATCCTGCACAGCATGTCGCAACGGCAGGGTAGGTTCTGGATGAATTAGATGATCTATCTTTAGATTATCTATCTGATCTGTCCAACGTGTCATAGCGTGGGACCTCGACGGACTATGTAGAAAAATGTTGATCGACAGACACTGCACAAGTCTTGCGGTACTAAAGGTGTAAGATCTCGATGGACTGGATGGACACATGATTGTCTCGATTGATACACAGGACACAGAGAGCGTGCGGATCTTGGGTTTTGATCGCCGCAAGGTGGTGGTGGTATTGGTGTGGCTTGTGCTTGTGCTTGAAGTGAGTCTTCAGGCATTGTTTTGGTCTTCGTTGGTGTTTTTTTCGTGTTTGAGGTGGATTTTAGGGCAAAAGCGTGTGGATCGGGGCGCGCGCTCGGCGCTGGAGTGCTCCGTCACCCCGCCGCGCGACGGCAGTGGTGCACTCACTGAACGGCGATCGCGGTAATGTGGCCATTATTTTTTTGTGTGTCTACTTATTCGCCGTTTTGAGAGTAAAGAAATACTCGTATGTCAAGATAGTCACACTATATAGAGCGCACGGCACTGCAGTGTAGTGTAGAGAGAGTTGTTTGACTTGATCCCTCTTGGACCCGCACTCCCGTTAGTAACCCTTCGGAATAGGTACGTACGTATGGTATACCTGGTATATTTTTGTATACCCGTCCGAAGCTATTGACATCTCTCAAAGTAAACGTTTCTCCTACACCGATAGCTCTTAAACCGTGACCCCCAATGCATGGTTTACTGTGTCGGTTGACGGTCTGCAGCAATAGTGTAGTCAGTATGTTACTGCTGACAAAGTCAGCCGTTTGATTTTCTCTTTCTTCCAGGGTTTCGTACGTAAAAGGTATTTTTTTCATGTGTTTTTTCTTCAGTTTAAGTTTTGCTTTAACGCTGTCTACCCTATTGTACTTCCTCGAAAAGATACGTGGCGGACGTGAAGCTCGGCTTGCCCGTGCCGGACGGTTTTTGGGCTTGCATCTTCCCGCAATCGTCGGGTTCAACTGGGATTCGGGCTGGCGACCGGAGGCTGCTTTCGCAAGATTTGAGCCCGGGATTCCGCTCGCGCCCGGTGCGGGTGTTCGGGGTTTGCGCGGAGAGCAGGAAGGCGCGGCAAAGCTTCGTATGGGAGGTGAGCGCCGAAGGGAGCGTGCAAGCCAAAAGATGCCAGGAGGCTCGTCTTTGGGTTCGCGTCGAGGCTACTTGTGGTCGTGATATATATATATATATATACACCTGGTATATATATGTATAATATATGTGATATATATACCATATATATACCTGGTACTAGACTTTAGTCTAGGAGCTAGGAGCGGTCATTCAAGGTGACAAATTTTCATTGATAGCATCTTCGCAAGCAAGGCGCGGGGGGGTCGTGGGGCCACAAGTCGGAATGTTAGGGCGGGGTGTTGGCGATAAATCTCGCCTGGATATCGCCTGGGAGTACATGTCTCATGGCTGGAAGAGCTGCCAGGATGCCAGTAAACATTTTACACACGCGCGCCCCTCTAAAATGTCTCGAAAACCCCATAAGAAATGGTCCCTGCTTCTAGAGGAGACATAACCATACACTTTGTCGTTTTTATTTTATTATATTCCTTCGGTCACGAATCAACGTACTCTTTTTTAGCTCTGGTGAAACGTAATCGCGAGAAAACGTGCCTCGGGCAGGATGCCCCCGGCGGTGCCCCGTCACCAGTTGGGAGGTGCGGGCGGTCGCGGCTGTACGGATCCATTTTGCCGGCTGCAGGTGCAGCCAGGATTTCCTTGTCCTGCAGCTACCATTAACCAGCTAACCAATACCCACCCAGCCTCACCAAAATGTGCTACTTTAGTTGCCAAAAAACAAAGCAATCTTGGTGCTGGACCAGGTATGTATGATATCGTGTACGTGGTGTAACTATTTTTGAGAAGCGTGCCCAATTTCACTGAATGATACGCCAACGTAATGCGTATGATGACCCGCACGGGAGGCACGAGCCGATTTTTCTTGTCAATCTGCCTCTTTCAGTCCATGCCGCCGCTCTCTTGTTTCAAACCTCTCAGGTCACTTGTGGGGGTATGCCGTCCCAGATGAGGCTCTCGCCTTCCCTTTCTCACGTTGTTGACGCCGGTGGGCCCCTCGTGTACGTTTGGCACGGGGCCGGCAGTCATGGGGACGGTCGCAGGTATGTACCGAGCCCGAGCTTTGAAAATATGTGTATGCATCATATGCCATGTGAAGTGTTTTTTTTTCTTTGCTCAACGGAGAGCCAGCGGTCCTTTCGATTGACCGGAAGCTCGCCACACTTCCACGCTACGAGTCGCTACGTAGCAAGATTTTGACCAAAGAAAATACGTACTACGCAGTATATATATACCGTGGTGAACTACGGCGAGCGCTTGATTGAAAAAAAATGGGAAAACGTTTTCTCTCGTGCTAAAAAAACATTGGGCGATCGTTTCGCTTACCTCTCCTCCCTCCGTGCTCGTGTTTACGTCGACCGAAACTCGCAGGCTTGCGTTGCGCGTTGCTCGTGCCTACGTGACGAGCGTGGAGGGCGGGACCGCGGTGGAAGAGGCAGACGCGGGGTCCGAGCCGGTCCGTCTCCTCGACTGCTTCATAGGTTCGTGCCGCGCAAGGGCGCTTCGTCATACTGTACGTGTAGTGTATCCCTACAAGTACAGTGGTGGTACCTCTTCTCTTCTTGTTTTTATCCCATTTGTTGCCTTCGCCCTTCTTGCACCTGCTCCTTCCTTCCCTAGTGGTATCTCAGATCTGGGGTCACATAGTAGGCTCTTTGCCTCTCCCCCTCCCCCTCCCCCACTAAAGTACGCGCCTTGCAACTTTTTCTCGAGAAAGGTCCAGCACTTCTTCCCTTGTCAGCTCGCGTCATACTCTGTTTATCCACTTTACAAGGCGCTCTCGCCAGTTGATGTCTTTCAAGAAATAAAATTTCCCGTACTAAGGAGAATCGGACCCTCGATATCAATCAACCCTAGTAGTAATCGAGGTTAACCACTGGAACATCAGAGCGACCGGCTTACACATTACCAGGCAATCTCTGATGTTATCGCTTGGCACCAACCGGAGTTGAAATTCGTCTTGGCTACAGCAAAGGCCTGTTTATAGCTTTTGGGCTGCAGTACTGTTGTGCGTAGAGCGATACCTGGCGACTTCGTTGCAAACTTTCTGTCTGTTGAGTTCGTACGAACTTACAGTCGAAGACAGACAGACAGACAACCCGAAAATGTGGAATTGGGCGCGAAACGAACCGGGGGCTTGTAGGGATGGGGCAGTAACGATTCGATATTACAGTTGGCACGGCCAAAATCAGTCGATCCCCGGCTCCAACGTCCCCTCCCCCCCTCCCCAGCCTCATATGTCAAGCAATGTCTGCCTGGTCGGTGAAAACCCGACATGCTTCGTCCCGGCTATGTAGGAAACCGAGGGTCTAGCGTCATACGACTACGGCCATGCATGAGAATAATGAGTACCCCCCCCTGAAACTGCGATTTCGTGTAGGGGACCTGGACCTGCCAGGAAGAAGAAAGAGGTGTACCAGTAGCCGAGAGGAGGAAGTAGATGCACAGGTTTGCCCGTGTGGCAGAGCAATAGAGTAGAGATCACATAGTAGGAGAATGTGAAATTTGCAAGGAGGAACGGGGTGTGTTAGAAAAGGGGATAAGAGAAAATAGACAAATGTGACATGGAGAAGTCTGGTACACTAGATAGCAGCGAGATCGATATCCTAGGAGATAGATGGTGGCCACAGGCGGCCAAACAGAAAGGGGGTAAGATTAGCAAAAAAACATGTAATGTATGGGAACAATGTAATGAGCGCCCAATTGTTGGAGGTGTCTCTATTTGGAGTAGGAATGGTGCTCCGTCTCGAAAGGGATGCGTGGTCAATGGTCACATGACTAAGGCAAGCAGCAAATGAGTACCCCCCCCCCCCCCGCCTCATCTGTGGTTTCTCTCTCTCTCTCTCCCCGATCCATCAATTTATCGATGAATCCGTCGTGTTGATCGCTTTCTTCCCCCCCGCCCGACCGATCGATTCAAAGGTTGGAACCAGGCTCTGGTGGAGCCGCCGCCCATGCTCTCCTTCTCTCCGCAGGGGAATGACGCACGCCCGGGAAGTGCCGCGGGTGTGTCGCCCCTAACCACACCCACCACGGCTGCGTCCCGCGAGGCTTCGTGGTCGACGACGGACGGGAGACGGTCGAGGCCTGGGTGTGAGGAGGATCTGCGGCGCCGCTTGTCCGGCGGCAGGGCGTCTTCCGGCAGCAACTCGTCTGCGTCGAGGCTGACACCCCCCGGACAGCGCACCCCTCCCCTTCGCGTGAACTCCCCGGGAACACCTCCTCTTCGCCTGAAATCCCCGGGCACGCCTCCTCTTCGCGTAAACTCCCCGCCGTCGCTGAAGACTTTTGTTCGGGGAGCAGCGTCTCCAGCTCGTTTCCACGGTACCGCTGCTGCTGACGCCGGACTTTTCCCCTCGAAATCGGAGTTGTTTTTGGCTACAACTACGACTACCCCGCGACGACGACGATCTGCTGCATTCGATTCGCTCCTCGCAAGGTATGATGGCTCTATCGGGCGCGATAATGTTGGGGTTCTTTCGCCGTTGTCGCCACCGACGTTTGCGCCGCCGAACGCTCGCGTGCCGAACCCCCGAAGGAACTCGAACGCGGCACCGGGGTCTACGTTGCCGTTCCACGCTGACCGCAAAAAAAGTGCCGGTGGTGAGGAGCACGCTATGTGTGGTGAGCCGCCCCACGGCAGCGGTGACGGCAGAGGTGATGGCAGAAGTCACTGCCCCCGCCGGG
Organism: Nereocystis luetkeana; assembly: GCA_031213475.1. NCBI lineage: Eukaryota > Phaeophyceae > Laminariales > Laminariaceae > Nereocystis > Nereocystis luetkeana. Next base: position 2,672,121 of record JARUPZ010000029.1, read on the forward strand.
AGTATGGTGGTGGCGAACGATCACAGCCCAGCGCCGGGCGGGGCAGCTACCGCGGCGACGCGGAGATCAAGGTAGGCGGGGGCCACTCCAAAAGCGACGCTTTGAACCTCGGCACCATCAAGGGAGGAGGGGGGCACTCTTTTGGAGATGCTGCGAAGCTCTGCACCAGTGGCACGCGCGACAGAGTCGCGGGCGGCAGAGATCAGAGCGAAAATATTGACCAACGCGACCTCCTTGCTGCTGATCGTGGGCCCGGCGACAGCGGTCCGAGCGAAGACGTTGACCAAGGTAACCTTCCTGCTGCTGATCGTGGGCCAGGCGAGAGCGGTCAGGGGGAAAAGATTGACCAAGGCGACCTTCCGGATGGTGACCGTGCACCGGGAAGAGATGACGATCTCGACCGCGACGAGAAGGAGGACTATCCCCGAGATGGAGACGAGGAGAGGAGTGGTGACGCTGGTGAGGTGGCCAACGGTACAGGTGATGTTGCCGGCGACGGCGGTGGCAGCAATGACGGTGGCGATGGTAGTGGTAGCAGCAATAGCGGTGGCGGTGGTAGCGGTAGCGGTGGCGGTAAGGACGGCAACGACAGCGGTGACACGAATAATGGCGAGGGGGGCGGGGAGGAGGAGGAAGAGGACGAGGACGAGGAGGAGGGGGACACATTTTTGCGCCTATCGGAGGTAGAATTCTGTGAGGGGGCCGGCGCGCTGCGTAGAGCAGTGAGCGTTGTCGGGTCGCAGCCGCCGCCGCTGCCGGAGACGACGACGAGCAGCGAAGGGCCCAGGTCGAGTTGTGGCCGTAGAAGTAGCGGGAGCGGGGACGGGGGTCGTGTCCCTCTGTCGCGACACTTGAGCGACTTCTTCAGGTCCCCGCTTTCTCTGGACTCGACGACCTCGCCGACCCCGAAGCTTCGTCTCTCTCCGGGGAAGTCTCTCGCGGACGTGCAGACTGGGGTGCGCTTGTTCGACAGCGTGAAGAGCTCGACTTCCGAGTGTAGCGGTGCGCATAGGGACGGCAGCAAGGACGGCAAGACCAGGCTTCGGCTATTTGACAGCATGAAGAGCACCGCTTCAGATCATAGCGGTGCGCATGCTAGGGACAGCAGCAAGGACTCGCGGGCTGGGCTTGGGCTGTTTGACAGTATGAAGAGCGCCGCTTCAGATTATAGCGGTGCGCACGCTAGGGGCAGCAGCATCCTCGTCGATGCGGAGAACTTCGGTCCTGAGTGTGGTGGCAGAATTGCCAACAGTATTGCTAGCGCTAACCCTGGGGATGCTTTCGGCGATGGCCGCCCCCCCCGGTACTCGGCCTTGTTCGAGGATAATGTCGACGGCGAAGACGTTCGTGCTTCCCTTTCTCCGCTGCCAGCAGCGGAGACTGCCGAAGGAGCGCTGATTTCAGAAAATGTTGAGACTGAGCCTAGCCCAGAGGCGTTTCTAGAGGGGGGAAAGGTGGTGCCTAGTGATGTGTCCATGGAGACGTTGCTTGATGTGGCCTCGGGGGCGGTGAAGCGGTCTTCGATTGAGCTGGCGGCGGTAGAGTCGGGTAAACCTGCTTTCAGCGGCGAAGGGGGTGGCGGCGGGTCGATCGGTGGCAGAGAGAGTGAAGAGGAGTGGCTGTCGCACCCGGGGAATGGAGCCGTCGTCTCTTGCGAGGGTGGAGAAAGCTGGGCGGACGGTGGGCACGGCAGCAGCAACAACAACAACAACGACAACGACAACAAGGCTTTCTCCCAGGCAGAAGAGGATCCTTCGTCGAGCAGCAGCAATAATAACAACACTTACTCGCAGCAAGAAGTGCACGGCGAAGCGTCGAGGTGCGGTAACGGTGGCGGCCAGCACGTCCCCCCTAGCGATAAAGGTGCCTCTGCATCATCGGCGCGTCCGGAGGAGCAAGGACAGCCAAGGGCAAGCAGCAAGGGCGGTTCGGGTGGGGCATTGAAGAGCCTTGGCTGGGCAGGTCTAGATGAGGATGGGATGTGGCGAAGCGAGGTCGCTAGGCGGGCGGCTGGACAAGCTGGGGCGGTGGAGGCGAATCGGCGTCGCCTGGCCAAGATTAGCAGGGACGAGTCGTGGAGATCGGATGCGTCGGCGGTGGGCAATGGGGAGGCCGCAACGACGGCGGGAGGAGGGGCGAAAGGCACGCGGGATATACGACGGGATAGCACGAGTTTCATCCGCATGCAGAGCGGTAACGTCAGGTAGGCCTTGAGTGTGCCCTCTGACCAAGGGAGGAGAAGCGGGTTTGGAAGGGAGGAGAGAGGGGGGGGGGGGAGTCGTCATATTTGCAGTATGTCTTTATCTTGTACCTGGTACCTGCTTCCGGTCAAGAAAAAACAGTGCCGGCAGTACACGGAAACAAAAACAAAATTACGCTCCACAGAAACTTCCCAGGTCTACTGTAGACACGGGGGGGTACTCTAAATCCCAAGATATAAAACAATTTTACCTTCTTTGTTTCGCGCTGAAATCCCGCCCGGGTGGGCGGGAGGGGGGGGGGGGGGTAGAAGGTTTGCCACGTTTGCAGGATATGGCGTTTTCTTGTACTTCCTGCAACACTTTCATTCGTGCAAAAATGATCCCACATCAATTCCAAGTAGTCTGCCCCCGAAAACGTGGTTGCAGGTACCTGGTAATTTTTGGGGGGTCAACTCCGAATATATATACATGCCAGGTACACAAATATAATATAGACGTGACGAGCACAGAGGTGGTTGTTCTGACAAGGCGCTGCATGGCAGAACGTGCGCTAGTGCGATACTTGAACCACTACAAGAAGTAGACTACTGTAGACATCGCATGCGTGTATCTGATATATAGCCGGTTCCAGTCCAACTCCGGGGTCTGGTGTGGAGGACTATTCGATTATTGTGTGTTGCAGAAGTTCCGCGCCAAACCGTAGGATTCATTTTTCCCGTACCAGGTAGGCGTTACGAGGACTAGGCTGCCGGCAGAGGCCATTGTCCGACAAGGCATCCGATTTTTTTCGCAAAAGAGCGACAACATCCTGTTTTCGCTTCCTCGTGTCCGACCGCTTTGCTTTTATGGATGGCTCTGTCAGGGACAAGCTCAGCATGTTCGAAGGTGGTTCCGGCGCGTCGACAGGCAAGGATAAATGCGACAATAGGTCAAGGTCAAGCATCGGGGCCCTTAACGGAAGGGGGCTTGTTAGTAGCTGGAGCAAGGTGAACACATGTGCTGTTTGAAAATTGAAGAGGGGGGGGCATGAGTAGCCGTACGTAGTAATGTAAACATAGAACCTCGCATCTCTACAATGCAGGGACGGAGCACGTCGGATTTTCACCGACTAGGCAGACATTGTTCGCACCGAGCGCGAAGAGCTTTGAAGTGTTCGGCGAGTTGCAGGAACAGGGGGGCGGAGCTTCGGTTCATCCGTCCACTTGCATCTACTAATAGTTGCAAGCCATGGTTAACTCTTCTCAGAACTGCATCAGCGTTTTTGGGGACGATGTACTTTGAAATAGTGTGGCGCCCAGTTCGGATAGAACGGGCAAAACGCAGCAGCGTTGAGCAAGCATCCGCTGCTTGGGCGGACGGTGTGCAGATGGATGGATGAATGCGCAGATCGCTCTGTCTAGTAGAGTAGGTATAGTTATATGTGCGTACTGAGTATGCTTGCATGGTAGTTGGAGCCGGATTTTGTCGCATCGCAGCGGGGATGACCGCGTTTCGGACAGACAGTTTTTTTTGTTTGTCTTATCGGTTCCTGGCGCGTGCCGTTGCCACCTTCCGTTGCCGTTGCCACCTTCCGTTGCCGTTGCCACCTTCCGTTGCCGTTACCGTTACCGCTGGCATCGCCAATCATTGATACTACCGCTGAGGTTGCCGGTACCGTTCACATCCTCATTGTCGTTACTGGTGCCGTTGACACTGTCGTCGTCGCCGTTGACATTACCGTTGCCGTGAGCGTTGACATTACCGTTGCGCCCCGTTATCATTACCGATGCGTGTCGTTGCCCTTACCGTTCAGCGTTGACAACACCGTTGCTCGTACCGTTGCGCGCCGGCACTGTTTTATGCCCGTTGCCCGTGAACTTTGCCGATTCCTCAGAGAAAAATGATTGCCGTCGAAGAACAAAGCAATGCCGGCAGCGCTCGCAGCGGTGGCAGTGGCAGCGGCGACGGCGGCGGCGGCTCGTGCCCCCCCTGGCGCGACGAGGGGCTGAAGCTTCGCCACCCGCGCCACGACCAAAATAACGCCGAGGAAGAGCAGGGAGTCGATTTCCTCTGGAAACAGGGACCATCGCCTCCGCCGTTGAAGGGGAGGCCCAGCCTCGGGCTTATCCGCACCGGGCAGGTCCGTAATATGTCGAAGCAACTGGTGATGCTGTGTCCGGACGGAGTCCAGAGAGGGATTGCCAGAGCTGACCAAGCCAGAGCTCGCGAAGAGGTGAGCTAGCTTTTATTTAAATGGATGGGGACGCGGGGTAGCTCCTTGTTTTTTATTCTTTAGGCTCCTCGCTTGAGGATCTCCTCGCTCAGTGACCAAAAGAAGTAGTCAAGATAACAATGCCATGCCCTCTACAGGTATGCAACACATACTATATTTCAAGGCGGATGGCATCTCAACGATAAGGCATGCCTTGATGCCTCATTGGGTACAAGTTAGTTGGTTACTCAGTGCTGTTCGTGCCCTCGAGGATCCCCCCGTCAGTCAGAAGTGTTGCCAGAGAAGGCAAGCAAGGGATGCCTCTATCGTACCACGGGTCGGCAGCGGGAGGGGCGCGAGGGGCGAGGGGGGAGGGGGGGGTACTCGATAAGATAGATGTACTCGATCTCATGCATGGCCGTAGCCGTATGACCGTAGACCTTCGCAGCCCTACAATGCCGGGACGGAGCATGTTTGGTTTTCACCGACCAGGCAGACATTGCTTGCACCAAGCGCGAAGCGCCGTGAGGTGTCCGGCGAGTCGCATGAAGGGTGAGCTGCATCCTACTAAGAACCGCTTGTGAGGCGGACTTGCATATGGATGACAGCTTCAATGAGTGGGGGGGGGGTGTATTCCAGCGAAGGCGTTTATGGCCTAGCTTTACCGGAGTATGATCGTCGGTCGGCTTGTTTGTTCACCATCGCTGCGTGTAGCTCGCTTGCTCGTGTCGATGAAAAGCTGGCGATGAGGGGGCGAATACTGCTCTGTACCTATCGACTGTCCCGAGTGGCAATACTCGTGCAAGCTAATTGTATGCACACTCTATATGTTTTGGGCCACGTTATTGCCGCTGCTCTCCTGTTCCTTGCTGAAGGGCGCCGCGACGAGCATGGCACAAGACCTTAAAGGAGCTTGCGGAGCCCAGGTCGACTCCTCGGCGGAGAGCCACGACGCGCAAGACGCGCCCCTGCCTGTAAGCCCCCTACCCGCGCTGCCTGTTGCGGCCGTCACGCCCCCTCCTCTCCCTACGAGACTACTCCGAAGCGGTGGCGCCGGCGCCGCCGGCAGGAGCACAAAAGCTCAAGGCAACTTTTGGTGGGCCAAGGGAAGTTGGGCCAAGGCCGGACTGGCTATGACGAGTAGCCGGAAAAAAATGGAGGCAGCTGCAGCATCAGCAGCAGCAGCAGCAGCAGCAGCTACCCCATCGTCTGCTCCGGTTTCGCCGGCTCGGGGTTTGCGTTCGGCGTGGTCGAAGAATGGTGGGGCGCGGACGCCGCCACCCTCGTACGGGTCTGCTACGGCCGGCCGGGCTCCAGGAGAGGCGGGGGGGGGGGTTGGAGCGGCCGCGGGGGGCGATGCGACTCCGACTCGCGGGGGGCGTTATAGACGACTGCCCACATGGGGATCCGGCAAATAATTGTCATACTTGAGTAGGTGAGGAGACCGAGGAGGAGGGAAGGGGGGGGTGGTGTTCGAGAGGTGTAGAGTAGATAGAGCCGTCATAGCGTTATAGTGGTAGTGTTGGCTGCCCACTCGGGGATCGGGCCAAATAGTTGTCATACATACAGGTGAGGACACCAAGGAGAAGGATGATGGAAAACATGTCTGACAAGTTTAAAGTAAAGCCGTCATGGCGTTATTATAGACTTCCCACTTTAGGGATCGCGTCAGTTGTTGTCATAGGTGCGGAGGAGGTGGATGAGGAGATGGGACAGGCCTAAGATGAGGAGGAAGAGGGGAAGCAGGAGGGTGTCCGAGTAGCCCAGAGCAAGAGGTACCTCAAAGGTTCCCCCGTGCTTCTCTCCAACCACTGTCGCGGCAGGTTGAAAAATGACGGCAACAGCCTGGGCGGCAGAGGGAGGCACACCCCGATGCAACCAGCGGGTGGGGCGAGTCAATTGCTGAAAGCCTGCTAAAGGCGTCATCGCCCTCGCGAGACGGTGGGCTTGCGAGGCCGTAAAAAGGACGCGGCTGTACCTCAATCATTTCGGTATTTGTCCTCCGGTGAGCATGGGCCAACTTCCATCCTACAACATGTATTCTACGAGTCTCGGCTAGTGACTACTGCAGAATCACGCGTCACGGGTTTCCGCAAGAAAAGATGCGCGCACGAGTAGTGGAACAGGAAGCAAACAGTTTTGTTTATGTGGTTTTCAAGCCATGCCAGAAGCGTGCTTATCTCTGGCATGCACCTGCAAGGGGGGGTTGGGGTAGTCGCCTGGCTAGGTTGGCTATATGAGAGTGCACGCTGGGCTACCGTCTGGTTACCGTATACCTGGTAACACGCAAGAAAACATACCCCTTGGGACTACAGTAATTCTCTATCGCCCCCCTGCTGTCTCTAAAACACGGGGGGCACTGACTGGCACGCACGCACAACGAAAATGGTGAAGCTTTTGAAAACATTTCGTCGTGCGTGGAAATATCTCGGCGAGATGTTTCTGTATAATAGACGCATCGCTCGGCGTGTTTTGCACTGTCTCTCAATCCGTATGGAAGGAAATCAGCTTGGAGGTCCGTCCGAGGGTGTGTGCTATCCTCTCTAGAGTGCTCCTGTACGGTAATTATCCGAGAGCGCAGGCCGTTAAGGGGTGGCTCATGTCAAGCATGGCAGCGGGGGGGGGGGGGGGGGAGGGGAGGTGCTCGCGGTGTTGGCCTGGCTTGGGGGGTTGGTTTCGTGTTTTGTTTTATGTGTGAGATAGTCGAGTGACAGGCGTCCAAGCTTAACTTTGTTCCCTTTCGAATTGCTGCACCCTCCCTTTTGGCGACAAGCTACTTGGGATTGGTGTAGGCATACTTCTTGCAGTAGTCGAGTGTTGACGGTGTTTCGGGTTCTACCACAATACCCACCCGCGCCCGCGCCTTGCGAGCAGCTAGAATAGCGCGATTGCTCGGCCGGTAACCTGGAAATTATGAACACCCTGCTTGATAAGCGGCAACAGACGTTGCAGCCTCGAGCGTATGAACAAACGAACGCCTTGACAAGCGCCAGCAGCCGTGACACCCACCAGTTTTGCTGTCGCGCGTCGACTTCTGTAACCAGTGTTGTTTTTTGTTTGTTGGTGCTGCGGTGGGTGGTGTGTAGGTTGTCCGGTGAACAGCACACGACAACGACGTTAATTGGGTTAGCAAATGGTGCAGACCTTGGGCTTTATGGGAGGGTGGGGGGGTGGGGGGGCGGGGTGGGGTGAATTGAGTTGGGCGTGTTCGTACATTCTCTGTTTTTCGGATCCACATTTTTGACTGATGTGTTTAACGGAATGTGTACAGTAGTTTAGGTCATGTGGTGCCGTGTGACGTACTATACTTCGACGTATTTTCGTGTGTAAACTATTTTTGTTAATTAATTCTACTGAAAGAAATGCTGAGGGAATCAGTATGTTGTGCAAGCGATACTTGGAATTCCGGGGTAGATACATTTGTCGATTGATTAACTCGTGAGGTGGGTGGATAAAAATCATGAGCTTTTCTTCGAGCAACGCCATATTTTTCGCAATCTAAAAGTGCTCAGCGTGGGTGTCATGAATCTTTGTAGTTGCCGTGGATGGGTTCACCCTCACAGCGCTCGCCTTGTCAGCCTTCGGCCCTCAGCGGCAATCACATCTTCACCGAATGGATGGTTAGATATTGATATGGCGAAATTATAAGCTCGTAAGTAACTGTACCAAGCTTACCAACTGTAAGTACATGCAACTTGATAAAACAAAGAACATCGGAGGAAAACACAAAGCGATACCTGGTATATAGTTATATTTATATTATTAATAGTCACGGCAGAAACCAACCAACCATCCTCGGAGCTAGCTATTCAGCGGAGGGACGGGAGCTATTTGGCGAGAACGGACTGTAAGCCGCAGTTGTGGCCGTAGTAGCCGGTGTAGCAATCGCACACTCCTGTGTCGTAGTCGCACGAGCCTCGGTTGGAACAGTCCACTTGACACAAGTTGCCCGAACGCCCCTGTTTCGCACAACGCGGGAAGCACGCGGTTACGATGGAAACCGTGTTATTAATAGGTGTATAACATACCAGGTATCTATTTCTTGCAGTGAGTTTCTTAGTACCGTACAGCACCAGGTATGAATTTGTACACCTTGGACAGATATATCAGATAGATCATCCCCATTTAATGTTCTGGATATTTCAGGGCAAATAGATTCCCGATCTGTGTAATCTATCTAGCTCATGTTGCCGGGTGGGAGCTGCACAGCCTGCACGATTTCCAGAAGTAGCACATGTTTCCTGGGTTGGATCTGCCCTATAAGGCAGGTCCTGCACAGCCTCTCACAACGGCAGGTGAGGATCTAGATCATCTATCTGTAGACAGATCACATATATCATGACCTGTCCGATGTGTGTAATGTGTCGCTGCAACTATTCATTTAAAACTCAAAGTGATCAGACAACATCGAGCTTTGATAACTGGTTGAATTGGAATTGGTCAAGTCACTGGCTCATACTGCAGTGCACATGCGAACGCTGTGGCAACCGGGGAGGGGGGGCGGTGCTTCAACGAAGCGGGCGAGCTCCAATGCAATCGCCTCCACACCGTACTAATCCTTTAGGAACTCCCCTGTGCCAACGGGTGTCTCTGGTTGGTTCTTAAAATATACCCGTGGTACTGTATTTGTCGATTCGTATGAATACGTAGATCGAAGATATTTAAGTGTCTGGGCGTGTATTTTATTGGCTGTCATGACACAACAAAAGAAACTTTTTGTTCTGCGTAGTCCATATCATAGCGTCCCCTCCCAATGTGTCGAGTTGAGCCAACTTCGCGCCAAAAATCTGCAAAAAACGCCCCTCGGTGACACCTTCTATCCTGTCACGCTATGGTTGTCGTTGTTGTCGTTGTTGTCCTCACATTAATACAGTAATTTATCGCCAAAATCGAGTCGGTGGTCACAGGACAGGCAGGCTCCAATAACTCTGCAGTGGTGGAACTATACCTCAACGATGAAAAAAAAACCGGCCCCTTGACCCCCCCCACCCAGTTGCGCTATCCGCTATATGTGCTCACCGCAGTGCCGCTGTAGACGGATGTGGACGTTACATTTGAACAGTCCGTCTCGTCGTCGAGTGTAACCGGGTCGTCACCGCTGGGACAGTGCCTCAAAGAGCAGTCCGGCCCGAACCACTCCGGTTCTTGTATCTGCCCCGCGTCGAGCCCTACATCCCACGCAGAATCGCAAACACAACCGTAGATCATCTCTTCGTCCCATGTCACGCTGTCCTCTTCCCCTGAACATAGTTACAGTATACCAGGTATACATCATTACGTCATTATTACGTAACATACGTTAGAGCGAGAACGGGGGGGTTGAAAATATGAAATGATAAAACGGGAACCAATACCATTAATAGTGTGGTATTGCCCTACAAAACACACTCTCTCTCAAACTCCAAGTAGTTATGAAGGTTTTGCCATTGAGATGGCATCAAGGTCTTGTTATGATACTGCCTTGTACATTATCTCAGATGGATGTGGTGGGCGCACTTCGAAACGGGTTGTAATCCATTGCTACTGCAAACGTGATCTCACCCTAAATCTAAGTAGTTTTTCTAGATAAAGTGTGCGCGCACCCAAAGGGGATTTGGTTGAGAATTATCTACTCACGTATGATATATTCTACTTGCAAATCGTATACTCGTAATAGTATACCAGGTAATAGTGGGATTTACTGTAATAAATAGCTGGTACGTATACCTGGTACCTGGTAGTATTTTTGGATTTTTGGATTATTTGTGCAATGCCTACCAGGCACCAGGTGTGTTATGCTATACAGTAGTTCTATTATGCCACATCTCGCCTGTGTAAGTGGTGACGTTGGAGAGAGGGAGGGCATCTGAGGTCGTGGCTAAGGCCCTCATGTTCACACAGCGCCCGTGGTCTGAGCAGTCGTTCGGGCAGCCAGATCGTTCACAGGCCGCCCCCGAAAAGCCGTCGAAACAGAGGCATTCCCCAGTGATGCGGTCGCAGAGCCCCCTGACAGCATCACAGCATCACCACCACCGTTGACAGCATAATAATCATACATCGTCGAGAAAAATAAACGCCAGACACTGCGTTTAGTGTATTAATAAATTAAAGTCATTGTAACTTGCATTCGGGCCTAATTTTGCAGTATTAACCTGTTGTGCAGAGTATCACAATCGGCACTCTTGACGCGTCTAGAACTGATGAACCCACGTTTCTGATGATTTACTTGAATTTTAAGTGCAGGATCATGCTTGCAGTACCAACATACGATTTCCTGATATTTATATTATATATTCCGGTAAAACGAGACAGGTGTGCCAAGCGATTGTGGCCTTTCTTAAATCCATACTTATTTACTTACTGTACCTACCGTGCACCGATCTACTGCTGCTGTAGCCCCGACCTGTACAGCTGATTGTACAGCAGTTTTTTCAGTTCAATCCCATGAATTATCTTCGCCCTTCATGCTCCCCCCTACAGCTAGTCGTCACTCAGATAGATCCGGGGTCACTACTACTGCTGCTGTAAGTAGGCTTTTCTCCCCCCTCCCCACTGTGGTGTGATGGTGTGCCTTGCACTTTGATCGCGAGACGACTTCAGCGCTTTTTTCCCTCGTTGACTCGCGTCGGATGGTGCCCACCAACGGTCAATGGATAGGCGCCGAGGACAGTTGGTGTCATTCAAGGATTGAAAGCTCTTACGAAGACACAGAACCCACAACCTCAAAATCAGTTGTATTCGAGGTTTACCACTAGACCACCGGGGCGACCGGTACTTCACCTGCTGGAGCATTCGTGTTCTTCGTGGGCAGTTGAAGACCCCGAAGGAAGGTCTCCCCACGCCTTGCCAGCAGGACAAACGCGAGCAGAACAATCTGCAGCGCGGTATAGGGTAAGGTCGGTGTCTGCCCCCCACCCTTCGTAGCACGTACATCTGAACCAAAACAATAACAGCAAGAGCCGGCGTTTACTAACGTTGTCACGTTTTTCATGTACTGCAGTGCATCAATCAATGTATCTCCAAGTCTATTTCCAAGTAAATGTGTCCTCAAAACTTACCCGGGGTTGCCGCTTTTTTTTCTTTTTTTTTTCATCATCACTTTTACGTTCCAGCCTAATAACTCGTAGGAGGTTTTACCCTCGGCGATCTTCTGAACAAGCAGTGGTCACAGGTGTCGTCCCTTCTCCCTACCTGTACGTGCCTTTATTTTTTGTCGCGCATAGGGTTCAGCATTCCCACTGCTCGTCGACTTTCATCGAATGTAGCTAACTCACGCTCTCGCGCTTTCCGCTATTCATCACGCTCTCGCGCTTTCCGCTAATCAATTTTATGTGCAAGGAAAAGCCCCTACGAGTACGAGCATGCACTCGGTGAGACTTGAACCCACGAAATTGATCTTGATAGGCACGCGGACCACCTACCAAGCCACCGGGGACGCCGACATTGTCCCTGAATATAAGGACCGCTTGAGTCTTCAATAAGAAAGACCAGACAGTGCTTGCATTTCCGGACAGAAGAATATACTCGTATGCTCGTGCGTTCACGTCCAAGAGTACCGGACACCTACGTATTTATGTACCCAAGGCACCGGTCAAATGAGAAACAGGAAAGCTGTTGGTCCAACCTAGATTTCCTCTACTGCTGCACTCTACCGCAATTTCAGTCGTACACTATAACGACTCCAGAAATTCATGATTTCCTGTAAACCTGACTTTCTTATTGCTCGAGGCCTGTACGGCTGGTGCTTTATAGCCGTTTGGATTGAAGGAAATATGACGCACGTCGGTCGCACACGTGCATACCAGGGACGGTATTTTCATCCGCGTCTACGACTACTGTACAAGCCTGGCCAAGGCCACGCCAAGGGAATGCGCCGCTCTACCCTTCTTGCGCGTATTGCTTGTGTGAGTATTGTGTGTGTTTTGTACAAGAGCCTGCCTGTTGTGTGTAATCGTGCCGCACGAGGTGAGTAAAAGCAGCGACAAAAGCGGGAGACATAAACCCGAGCAACACACATCATCAGTTTCGCTGGTGATGCGCTATCATGACGAGCGCCACAGGAAGCGGTGAGATTCTCACGTGCCAGTCCCCGTGTTGCATGTGCCGTGCCCGTTGCACCAGTTGAAGAGAGAGCACCCAGCGTTGCCTCGAACACGATGACAACTCAGGATGGTGAACAACGTCAAGAGGGGCAGCACAAGAACGGGCGTAGGCGTCATATCCTTCCACCCCGGTTACGAAAAGTTGATAACTTTTCCAATTCACCCTCTTCCTGGTAGTCCCGTGGACGTCATGTCCTTGATTCGGACATAAAACTTCGTAGGACCCACTCCGCCCTCTTCCAGAGAGTGCCGCGGTGTGTAGCACGTGTATTTCCTTCGTGAACAGGGCTCGACGGCGTGACTGGATCTTTGGTGCTGATATCTACAGTAAGCAATACCCAGCCGGGAATATCCGGTGTTTTGATTGGCTGATTCATGACGGTTTCATGTTTTCTGTGCAAATCCAAGAGTAATCGTGGTGGAAACGTGAAAACGAGTACATTCGAGTACAAAAAGAAAAACATACGTGCCAGGTTTTTCGATCAGCCGTCGACGTATTTGAGATAAAACATTACCAGGTAACTAGGTAATACATGACAGCAGTACCAAGTACCTGGTGCCAGATATCACGCAACTGACCACTGAACTGATACCTGAGTACGTGTGTACTGCACACACCCTAACCCTTTTGAATGTTGTGCTTGGAATTGCACGCACATACCGTACGAGTACGAGATAATATGATACCTGGTAGTGGAATACAAGGACACAGCTGCTCCAGTAGAAGAATGTTTTGATGCCGGTACCAAATGCCAAGTGTTTCACCCCCCCCCCGTAACAAACATGTTGGAGGGGAAGTATGTATCTATTCTGAGTTGCAAAACAGTGCTCCGCCTCGAAAGAGAGAGGTGGCTAGTGATAGCATGAGCCAAGCAAGAAATGAGAACGCCCCCCAATCATGTCAATAATAATAGTGTTTTAGATAGAGTCACCAGATAATTACAGTATAGGAAGAAAAATTAAATAAATAAAAAAAAGTATAGGAAGAAGGGGGGCTTCGAAGTCTTCTCGCGATAAAAATGCAAGGCACGAGCCGTAGAGGGGAGGAGAGCCTACCATGTGACCCCGGATCTGATCTGAGTATCTGAGCATCACACGTGATGCGTATCTCTCGACCCGAGGACACGATACACCCCGGCGAGTGCGTTGTACTACAGTACAGTATACCAGGAATGTGCGATATACGTAATCAGGTACTTCGCGGAAACCCACCGCTGCAGCAGCTGTACTCTGCACGTACGTACGGTATGATAGAGACAATTGAATCTGTGAACCTGTAGGTAGGGTATCTACAGTATCGACTACCAGGTATTAATAATGTACCTGGTAATACGTTGTGTCTACAAAACCAGTGTCTCATCAATTGTTGGGCACGACAATACATACCTACTCGTATGTGCTGTAGTACGTGTTGTTTTTGTTTTCGTTTTGTTTTTTGTGCGCCCCGCAGAGTGAGAGGAAACCCCTGTCCACACCTCTTTCTCAAGTTTTCGAGTACCGATTCGAACCCGGTTCATTTCTTCCACCTTGGTCAGGCCTGTCTCTGACCGTCATTAAAGTGTGGTTTACTCCGAGGATGTAGGCACCTGAGTCTAGATACCTCTCCCGACTCAGGTAGTGTAGGAGTTGAACCCACTAAAACCTCTCAGTAGTCTCCCCAGCTTGACTCAGTACATTGCTTTCATACGATGCGCCGTCGCATTTTTTTTCAAGAATTGTATACGTGAGCATGTGAGCACGCACTATGGATAGGACCCAACGTCGAGAACCAATTGCTACAGCAGTAGTCAAGCTGAGAATCACCACAACGGCAGTGAGACCAACAATATAATTTACTTCACGTAAGTACATTGAAACTTGAAGACACGTTGTGATTTTCGGCTTGATAACGTGTCCTGTGTATTGGCCTATAACAGGAGTGAAAATCGATTCCAGCCGGGATGCTCTACCAAGAGGCGGGTGGGAGGTCTGACCATCTACATCAGTTTGTACAGCCGGCGGAGGGAGTGTGAGAGTGGTCGCTATCTTTACGGGGAGAGGTGAATTAGACGGTGGAAGCGACGTGGAGATCTAAGCATACGTACGATATTCCTCGCCCTGTGATCTCAACCCGCCTCGGTTTACCTAAAGGAGGACACGTCGACTGCTTGCGAGCGGCACGTTGCTATTATGTCTCAATACCACCCACAGCCCACAGCCCAACCTCAAAGGCGTAGCCAAATCCTCTATCATACGCACGGTTGCCGCTACGAGTACGTGTTCGAGGAGTATCCCGATGGTGTCTACGTACTGTATGCGAGCACCCTCGTAGCTTTGTCCACAATTTTCCCAGCAAGAAAGAAATCCATGTTCACACACACGCAAAAATCTGAAAGAAAGATCCGGTGGTTGCAAGAAGTGCCGTTTGAGCACTATGCTTCATACACTACCACGGGAAATGGCTTGCCGCAGGGAGTCCTTGCTTCCGCGTCCGACGCCAACAATTCCTCAAGCATGCGATAACGCGACGAACGCATGCCGTAGACCATACATAATGCATGTCGTATAGACTATACATGCTGGGCAGAAACAAACTACATGGAGTGTACACCGGCGAAATCGACGGGTCTTGCTCCGGTCTCGACGATATGGCGGGTCCTTCTTATCTACCCACTATGTGATGAAGCATCAAGAAAAAACACTACTTCATGACGTGGAGAAAACTATCGCTGATACCCTACTACTGTACAGTACATACTAACCATAACCCCCTCCCCTGGGGAAGCGTAAACAAGACGCCAGCGTGTACCATACGGTTGAATTCACCCGCACTTTACGGGAAAGTGCACTATAGACCATAAGGTAGGGACGTATCTCCATTCACACTCACCACAACGCCGACCGAGACGGGGGATTGGAGGGCATCGCACTGGGAGCACGCACGCACGCACCACCACCCCATCCTGTAAATATACACACATGCATATGCACGTGTATCATAACCTTCTGTAGGACACTGTCACTCCGCTGTTGATATGATATGATGCCAAACGTAGCTCGCGCTTAGCACTCCAAGCGGACTACGATATAGACCCACCCACTCCCCATTCATCACGATGTTGCTATCAAGCCCTGCGCTGATCTCCGAAGGTCGCGGAACAGAGAGCATGACCGCCCTCGGTCATTCCTCCTCTCGTCTCAACCCCAACCCCCTTCCGGTATGCGTAAGCTCACCAAGCACAAGAGGCGGCGCGTACGTCCGCAGTAATCGGTAAATCAACAAATGCCAACTCTACATACGCCGGCACAGATCCGTAAACTTGCCGACGCCCTTCGTGATACCTCGTATTACCGTCGCAGTATGCCTTTAGCTGAAAGTTCTTCGTTTTGTGGTGTTCTGACACCTTGTAGTAGCACCACAGCATGTCTTGCGCTGAGTGTTCTTTGTTCTCATGATGATAGCGTTCAAACATCATCGGCGTTCGAGTCATAATTCGACTTCCAGGGCCCGCCGAACGTGACACGAAGCTTCTCCGAAGATAGCTCGCTGCCTCCGTCTCGCCCCGCCACAACAACTCGTCCCTCGCAATCTACCACCACCGTTGTTGACGGCGACGGCAAGCTACTGTGGCCATTCCAGGACGAGTCGGAGAGCAGAAGGCTCTCCGTCACAGCGTCCATCAGAAGCGCACGCGTTGGTTCAGATGGTACATGACTGGCACCAGGCGCCCTAATGCGGATGGAGACCAGGTACCGCTTTGATGCCAGTCGAGCTGCCGCGAAAGCTGCCCAGCCCTTGTCGGTAATCACGAGCATATCGGTCGTGAGCACCTCTAGTCTGGGAACTGCCGCACCTAGGGTCGCCATGCCGTCTTCTACGTCTACACCGTACCTGTGTGCCCCGACCAGCCACAGCTTACGCAGAGATTCTCCCGACGAGGCGATCGACACCAAAAAGGAGTCGTCCAAGCAGCAGCGGTATTTGAACGTCTCGCCTTCGGCGTCGCTCACTACTTGCGCTGCGTACACCCTCAAGCTCTCCAAAGAAACGACGGAGGTGAGCCTCGCTAAGCTCTTCACCCATTCGCGACTGTCGGTACAGTAAAGCGTTTCCTCCACCTTATGTTATATGATAACGCAAAACCCGTCACGGAACAAGGAAAAATAGCCGGGTTGACGTGTGCGGAGATCGTGTGGATGAGACGGAAACACCAGTACTTGCCGTGGTATCGTAGCGCTACACACACAGGTGTATGCATATAGCTCGTGCAAGAGCCGTAGTCAGCTACGTACGTAACAAAAAACACGTTGTTAGTGGTGTTGTTGGAGCATGGAACGCACGGAGCTACGAATACGTAGTAGCAAAACAAGCTGACAAACAATCTTCCTGAGCCCACTTTGTCCTACTTGCCGCCATCCCAAGTACTCCCGAAGTGAACTCTGGCTAGACTTATCTATGATATGTGGTCCACCGAAGGCGAATAGCTTCGATCCTGCGCTCAGCACCGGGTGGATCACAAACCACAGCACGTTCTCACCCGGAGGCCTTTGAGCCCAGGCATACCGACCCCTAGCTGGTGGAAGTTGAGTCGTGAGCTCCGTGCGCGGGAGAAGTCGATGTGGGTCAGCAGCCCTCCTGCCGCCGAGGACAGGTTCGATATGCTGCCCAGCTTCACCGAGCCGTTGAGAGTTAGTCGCGTGACAACTCTGTAAGGATTCCTGGATGTGATGTGCCTGAGCTGGTGCAGCAGATCCTGCCACCCCATGCTGGCCCCCAACGTCATGGGGGGGGTCGGGCGCAACCGAAGGGTGCAGAGATTTAGGTGCGCTGCAAGCGGCAGACTGGACACTGGAGGCCCGGCAGGAGGAGGGCGATAAGATTACGTCATAGAAAACAACAGAGGGGCGGCGGGATCGCGAACGCGCAACTCGCAAGAATGAGTTTCGACGGCCTTCTCCATCCCAGAGTTGAGGCGTCGTTTTAACTATTTCGAAAGACCGCGAGGTAAAGGACCACGACATACAGCAGTAACACCAGGTGTACCCGCAGGAAGTATTTGGTACAGCTAGAAATCAGACGGTAGTACTGTTGTAGTACACACAACGGCAGTAAACAAAGTTATCGTATACCTGGTAGGTAGGGTTGCTGTCCCTTCCCGTATTCCAGGTACGTATGATGCGTGCTCGTAGGCTGCGCGCGCGTACGCCGATCTAAGCGGCGGCATGAAACTACCGTAGCGCCAACCAAGCGAGGATCCTTAATACAAGCAACAATCTGCGCCCGTCTATAATATAGACCATTCTTACTAAAGGACCTAAAAAAGCATAGTCTAAGCCGCCGAGGTGAAGTCACACAACTCAAGATTGCTACGTAGAACAAAGAGAGGGCACAGCGGTGACTTCAAAGCAAAGAAAGCTTGTTGATTAATTTGTCCTCGCTATAAAAACACCTAAAAGACTTTACTATCTGGTACATGTCATACGAGTACGAGTACATAACGTCGCGTACAAAACGTGGTCGTTTGAGCGTTTTGGACAAATTCTCAAGTACATCGGGTACACGGGAACCTAATATAGTCGGCGCGTTCGTCAAGTGACAAACTACCAAACTATCGAATGTGCTGGATCAGGGCAACAGTCAGTTTTTTCCCAAAAGTCAGCTTCCGAGAAGTTGCACGCTCGTAATGGCACCGGCACGACGAAGGGGCACCCGTGTGTCGAAACGAGAGGGAGAGTAGACCACAAGATCACACTAACAACGAAAGTTCTAACAGCGAGGTCACCTTATAGAACCACTACGCGGCACCGACTTCAGGACCACGCCTCTCCCACACAGCACAAATTTATGAGCGCTGACGGTGTTGCGGGGATCTGCAGACTCAATTATGTCATGTGGAGAGTGAAGGCTGCCGTGGGATCGACTCGATGCGGCATTTTTCATGCGTAAGGGTCGATCTTAACAAGGAGTGTTTTTCAGTTTTTTTCAGTACTTTCCCGAAATTTCGGCATTTTCCTTAACGAGGAGTGTTTTTCAGTTTTTTTCAGTACTTTCCCGAAATTTCGGCATTTTCCTATAGGAAAAAAACAAGAAATACCGAAATTTCGGAAAAATACCGAAAAAAAACTAAAAAATAGCCCTCGTTAGGATCGACCCTTGGGGTCGATCTACTTTTTTACTTTCTAAACGCCACTCAACAAAGGATCCCCATTGTTGTTGTTGTCTTCACATTACCCATTGTTGTTGTTGTTGTCTTCACATGAAATCGTCCTTCCTACCCAGCTTCATAAGTACACCCAGTGTCCGTCCTGATTCCTTATCCTAGAGAGGTACTAATAATTTTGTCACAAGACTGTGAGACAGAGGGACACCAAAAACAAAAAGTCGCATATTCAAAGGTCAAGCAAGTGAAACGCCAGCGTACCGGGTACGAGAACACACAACACAAGCTAGACCAGAAAATATGAACCAAAAGACAATAACACAAAACATGAATTCTGAAGTGAAACAGAATGCAATTGACGCAAGGAGATCAGAAAAACTGCTATCTATGGTAATAGACGGAAAACATACGTACTCAAGAAGGGCAGATATCTGCTGCACGGACGAAGCAACACGAAGGAGGGCAAGATACCGGCATACAGACGGCGGGGAGGGGAAAGGAAACTAAGGGAGAGACAAGGCGAAAGGCAAGAAGGATGGTTGTTCGGCAAAAATACTTTTTCAGGTGTAAGACCTATGCCAATGGAAACGGGAAGTTCAAAAGTTTTTTTTCAAATATATTGCTTTAAAAAAACAGCCAAAAATTTCCTCGTACCGCCGCTGTGGGAAAAAAGAGAAAAATGTTTGATTCTTTCTTTTTTCCCCCCCAACGGCTGCATGCGCCGCAATTTGTTTTTCTGGTTGCAAATTGTCAACACGGAGATAGAAACCAGCTCGTGCGACGATCGACGCTCGATCTCGACATAGTCTCAGCCCACGGCCAACCCGCTCGGTATCTGACAAGGCCAACGTATATAGATGACGGCCTCGAAGATATCTGGTGGGTCCATGGTCTATGGGGCGAGAGCTTGCCGGCGGCGTCCTACGGTATCCTCCCAAACCTGGAAAAAAACTATTTTTTGCCATTCGAGACGGATGGAGAAGTTTTGTCTTCTGTTTTGTGCAAACCAGCGGCCACATGTTTTTTTATCATCCGCCTGGTCAGCTCCCGCCACATGACACCGGCCATGGTGTGAAGACGGTGCCTCTAGGGTGGGTCGGAGCCCCTAACGAGCGCACTCCGTTCAGAATTCATGACGCAATCGTTGGCTTTGTTGATCGATGTCTGTCGAGGACTCGGAATCTCACCGCTTCGAACCAAAGATCGGCCTGAGTTTTTCTCAAGCCGATGTTGGCATTTGCTTTTTTCGGGCTAAAACGTGCCCATAGGAAGCGTGTTCTAAATTTTTTTGGGGGGTATCTTTGAAATTCAAACTTTTTATTGATACTTCGCTTTCCCACTGCAAGTCATGGCTCTAACTCTGCTGTACATGCTTGGTCGATCATACACAGCAAAAGTAGAGGATGCTTGCTGTCGTACTGCTAATCTGGTACCTGGTATGCTCTATGGCCGAGTGAGACACGATCGTACACGGACGCGGCATCAATAATCAATACCAGGTACCTTGGCCACGACTTTAATGCTGTTGTAGTATACCAGGTACCTGGTACCAGGTACCGGTTTTCACAAAATGATCACGTACGAAACAAAGTCAAAGCCAAAATCTCAAATCTCACCATTACGCCACCACGCCTTGCAAGTCGAGGTGGTCCGTAGAGCGTGGTTCGGATTCAGGAAGCTGACAATATTCGCGAAGAGCTTGGGCGAGAGCAGCGACTCCTTCCTACCGAACATGAGCGGGGGGGGGTCGGCTCCGTCGGCCGTCGCGGTGGGGAATGTTTTGTCGACGCTCCATCGCCTGTCCAACAGCACGAATGCGTGCTTGAGGCAAACATGTTGCGGGCCTCCGTTTTTTGCCGAAGATGGAAGGAGGCCGCGGAAAAAGCGCGCCAGAGACTGGGCATCACCGTCCGCAAGAGCGACTGCTGCATCTACGCCCGTGCGTATGCGTTTAGGCGAGGGAGGCAGGGAGGGTGGGCGTTGCTGCTGTGAGTAGTGGGTGCCGGTATTAATAGTACACCTGGTATAACATGCCTCACAAACGAACGAGCGCAGAATTGATTCCAATAACTTGTTTCCAATGTACAGTGTGGCAAGCGGAGATGCTGCTGTAGATCTACATGGACGAAAAATATTAGGATTGGATAACCTACCCTGGACGCTGGAGCATGTTGAAGCAGGGTCCGAGGTCGCGCGTCCCTTCGAGGCTTTTGTGGGCAATCGCTTCCCCTTCCTTTTTCCCGCCTCCTCGTCGGCTCCGTCGTTCATGTTCCCACAGCGCTCCGACTACGTCCCTCTGCCCCAAAGCGCCAAAGCGCGCAATCCAAGATCCGAGATCTACGATCTACGAGTCAAGGAAGATGTTCTAGAGATTTGAAGGCTTCATTACTTCAACTTCCCCATCCTCCCCATCCCCTGGTACGAGGTATGACTCGGCCACCAGCCGTAGCTGCCTGTGCCACAACAACGAATATTAAGAGCTGTTCTGCTTCAAGCACAAGACGCAGTACTTGGGAGGGTGCCTTGCAGAACTGATCGAATACTCCAATCTGCAAGCGTAGGGTGTTTATGTTCGCCAAGAGCATCACTACATCGTTTCTAGCAGGAAATCTCCCTCTTTGGAGGTTCAATAAGAACACGGCGCTCCGGGGTACCACCATGACGCAGATGCGCTCGACTAACCCGAATACGCACGGCTTCAAGTGGCATCGATCGATGCTCCGCTGTAAGGTATGTCCTAGTTGCACGTCATTTTTGCTGACACGATCGAACCCACAGTGCTTTTGCTGGAGTACACCAGTAGTAATAATGCTACGTACGAGAAACGAGAAACAAGCAAGCACACATCTAGCACAGATCACGATCTACGAGATCATCCACAGCAGTTTTACTTTAAGTTCGTACGTCAACGTAGATCCTCAGAGTAGGTCATTCTTATCGGAGAGCTTTTTTTCCAAATTTTCGACATTTTTTTCGTGCAATTTTTCAATCTTCCATATTTTCCTGTTTTTTTTTTCCAAGTTTTGGTTCTGGAGAATTTCACGAATAGTGACAGAACGCCTCCGTATATTGATACATATCTCCAATTATTTCCAAGCTTTGGAAATTAATTGTGGAAAAAGCGCTCTCCGAAAAGGAATGAACCTTACTACAGACTAACTGTTGTGAGACAAGTATTGTGGGAGCGCGAGAGCTGTAACATACAGATACGCAGATTCCACCCGGCAAGCATATGCGCAAGAGCCCATCCGACAAACATGATTTAGATCTTGTACAAGCGTAGATCGTCATCACTGCTTGCTGTAACTGTAACCCGCTTGGGACTTCAGGCCGTTTCCTATGCGGTTCGATTTTTGAGCTTTGGATTTTGACCCGATCGCATTTTCAGATGTGAACTTGGCAAATCGGAGCAGTCTTCCTACGCGAAAAATTCAGATTTATTGTGTGTGTGGAGATTCGAGCAAGCGCCGAGACCAACTGCTGTTTTCGTGGTGTGGCGCCCCGAAGAGAAGCTCGAAATCGAACCGCATAGCAAACAGCCTCAGAGGCAAAATGTAAAATGACGGTAGGAAGTGACGATTGCACCAACCGCCATTTCGTCAGGAGTATTGGAGGGAATGAATATCAAATTGGTGTCCGAGTTGCAATTCAAGGAGTCGTAGGGTATTTATTGACGCAACACTATACTGCTGGTACTGCTGGGCGCTGATGCCGCTCTATAACTCCTAGACAGTTCATACACTAACTCTATCATTGATTTGGTCGCTATCTAAAAGGGTTCCAAAGTAATACCGATACGTATTCATTACCAGGTATGGGGAATTGATCTGTCCGGTGTATGGACACTTATCCATACATCGCGAATTTTCCTCGATTCAAATCGACTTCAGGACTGTGGATCACGTCACAGGCCAACCAACCACTGTTTTTCCTTTTTTCGACCAATCGGATTTGGCAAATGGTGACCAATACTCGTAGGATATCTGCGGGCGCCATCTCCATTTTTTTTCACCTTCCACTGCTAGAGCAGAGTCTACTACGCACTGCTGCTGCAGTAGCCGCCTTTGCTTTCAATATTCTGCTTCCTTTTGATTTATTGGTAGTACTCGTAATAACAGGTAGAGCCGATGGTAGACGCTTTGCTTCGAATACAGGCTGCCGATGTGGGCTGCGCAGACTCGGACCGATGCTTGGTCCCGACATGTATTTGATTATCACACCATTGCCGGTAACGAACGCTAGATGTCGAGTTGCGTGAACCCTTAAACCCTTACCCCTGCGATCCTCCGGCGTCCGTTTGTTTCTCCAGGACCCCACTGCCAGCGTCAAGTACTACGAGGAACGCTTCGGAATGAAGCTAGTGGACGTGTACCACAGCCCCGCCCTAGGGAAAAGCACCTACTACCTGGCCTCCGTCAGAAAGGGGGAGGAGTGGCCTGAGCCCGGCACAGCACAGGCGAGTATTCTCTCAACATGTTTTCGAGTTTGAAGCATTTGAGCGATTGACCCCGTCTGTGTGACGCGTGAAAAGCATGAACTTCGGGATCTTATTCACGGCCGCACGCCACCAGTGAACCTTTTTCTGGCGAGTATGTGATCGTGTTTAAACCTCTCATCGTGGTTCTTGAGGACTGGGTGTACTTTCCCCCTGGGAGGTTGTAGATCCGGAGCTCTCGGAACTACTCGTGCTGTGTCTAGGAGTTCTCGTGGTGTCTTTGAGCCTGAGGCCCCAGAATGGCCACCGTTCTGTCTGTTGTGCAGGTGACCTTTGAGACGGCCACACGCCCTAAGGACCGATTTGAAAGTATGCCACGCCACTCTCTGAAGACGGCATGTGGTGCACGTTTTTACCCTTTTGGGGCCGAGAGACAACTGCAGTATGTACCAAACAAATGAGGTCTACAAGCATAGTTTATTGTACGAGCGCGCAACAAGTGGCGCCATGATGCAACCGTGTCGTATGGCTCTAGATCTTTCCCTAGAGGTTCGGTTTCCGAGTATATCGCTCCCTAGCCAGCCAGCGGGCGATGCTGCTGTAATCGTCACTTTTCGTTTTTCCCCTCTATATTATATTCAAGTCCCAAAAGGGCTAATTGCGGACAGGACGCCAACAAGTAGAGCTGCTGTAGTCGATGCTCGCGTTTCCTCCGCTTCAAGCAGGACGATCACGTTCTAACGCAACCACGTCTTTTCGTGAAACAATGCCTGACAGATCAGGCCCACGAGAGGTTGTTCGACATGGATCACTCCTGTGTTGAGCTTGAGCACGAGCACGGCGCGGAGAACAATCCCGACCTGCGGTACTCCAGCGGAAACGACGAGCCGCATCGAGGATTTGGGCACCTGGCTCTTCTTACCGACGATGTGTACAAGGCCAGCGAGGAACTTGAGGAGGCTGGAGTATCTTTCAAGAAGAAGCCAGGTGACTGGGTAACCCCATCCATGCAATATGCCTGAAGCTGCCGCGTTTGACCGTACTACTCCCAAATTTATCCCGCAATAATTCCACCTACCTGGTGCGTAGTTTTGTCCTCATAAACGTGCGTACAGTTTGAAAGGAGTCAAGCTTTATATGGCGAGGAAGCGCTGTGCGGATGCTAGATGTTGACTTGCTGCTTTTGGGTTGATTACGAACCCCACTCGCACTGCTGTGATGTCGCCAATCGCGTGTACGCCGGCAGTTTCTTTGCGTGCAAGTTCTTACGCAAAGTTCTTCGCGTGCAGATTGTTAATGTTACACCTTATTCGCTTGCAGTTTCTTACTTGAACACGCAAGCTGGTGTCTTGGTCGTATTACGTGTTGTGCAGATGAGGGACGGATGAAAGGTTTAGCATTCGCGTACGACCCCGACGGATACTGGATCGAGCTGGTGTCGAGGAACAAAGAAGCTGGACACCCCGAGACTTACAACCTGGGTCAAACAATGCTTCGCATTAAAGACGTCGACAAGTCCTTAGACTTCTACACCGGCGAAGGTGGGATGGGAATGACCAAGGTAAGCAAGCGACTCTGGCTCCTACGAACCGAGGCGCCCGAGGGCACAGGCCTCATACTATACTGCCGATTTTCTTCGCGGGATCGATCGTCGGAAATCCTTGGTACCACGTGGTTTCTGCATGTTTCAAGCCGCGAGCGTTCCACGCAATGGCCAGATGAGATATATGATCGCCATATCATGATATATTGGATGATCTACTCTGTTAATAAATCGGCATCTGTCCGATGTGTGGAACATTCGTACGCCTCAGAAATTAGAGGCGGAGGCGTTTCTCGCTAGAGTGCCTCCCATTGTAACAATGCGCACGGGATATATCCCGGTGCTGCTGTGTAAGCGAAAACTATATACATTTTTTTCTCGTGGTGATGCCTCCTGCGGTAGGTGTGTGAGCTCCACTTCGAAAGCTTCAGCCTGTACTTCCTGCAGTCCTTGTCTTCCGAAGAAATTTCTTCGTTGCCTGCCGCTGACTCGCCCTCGGCGTACGAGAGAATGGGCCGATCGTGGGCTCCAGTGTTGGAGCTGACGCACAACCACGGGACGGAGAGCGACCCGGAGTTTTCGTACCACGATGGAAATACGGAGCCGAAGGTGCGTGTGGTAACCGCCCTCGCGATTCTTTGGCGGCCTTCGTTTGGATTCTTCGATTAAGGCAAAAAGTGGGAAGGGATAGTTTGTGCCGTATGTGACCACGGGCTGGTTCCAGGGGAATAAACCATTGGGAGAACATGATCATCATTCCATTGTGGGGAGTTACGTTTAGGTCTTTACGATGCTGTCATTGGCGGAAAACCGTGAATTGCACGAATGCCATCAAGTGTGAGAACATCATGATCATTATCGTGCCGTTGTGGGGAGTTATGTGTTGCGATGCTGACGTTGCTGAAAGCGTGTGAACCGAAAGAGCGCCACTTTTGGACATTTCCGGCATTGACACAAGAGGCTGTGCAACCCCGTTTATATTCGGAGGCGTTCACATGGTGTGCCAACATGATGAGCCATCTGAATTAACCACCCAAGCGCGGGACTCCTCTCACCTATCTCCAACAGCTGTTGTGCCCATGTCCCTCGTACGCACACAACGCCAGGGTTTCGGGTTTTTGGGGTTCATCGTTGACGACTTCGATGGAGCGTCCAAGTGCCTTAGAGCAAGGGGGGCTAAGGAGATCCCGGAGCCGACGACCTACGAGGGAAAGTTGGCTCGCTTTGCTGACCCGGACGGCTACCACGTGCAGCTGGCACTCCGTAAAGCTGTGCTCGAGTAGTTTGAGGCTTGAGTCGAAGCCATGTCATATTCTTATGATCCAATATCAACATTTTGTGGTAATGTTGTTGGTTGGTTTATCGGGCGTGGCCCTCCACGCGAGGGTCCTTCGCTACATGAGGGGCGGCCGACCATGGTTGTGATGGGGTTTCGACCTATTCCAGACGCGAATACCAATATATATATGTATATATATATATATGGCCGCTGCCGAAAAAAACGAACCAGTGGCTCTATCTATCATACGTACACCGCCAGGAATGTGTCCGAGACCTTGCAGTACTCGGATAAAGTTTTTCTGGTACCTTTTTGCAAGGGAAACGTCCCAGGTACGCACTGCTCTATCTCAGGGCCTGTTGGTTTAGGTACTATTTTTGACAGGACAAGCGAAGCGCCGGTCTCAACGTCTGGTGAAACCAGGCACCGTAAACCGCCCCAAACGGCCGAACCGTGCACACGCACCGTCATATCGTGCTAGTTGCCGGGTTCACTCGAAAGAGATATTGTCGCGAATCGAAAATATTTGTTTATCAATACAGTACCTGGTGTAGTTTGTCATCGCACGCAGCGCTACTACAACATCGATACAGATTACAAGGCGTGGTGAACCACAGACGTATTTTATGTATTACTAGGAATTCGAGAGTAAACGAGCAATCGCTCGGAGGGATCATGAAATCACTACACGTAGTATTTCAGTAATCACAATGGCTGCCCTCTACCCAGCAATTGCACCGAATGCGCCAAACATGTGCATTGGGTTTTTACTGGTATCATCGTCACACCCCGGTGGACCAGCTCACAACGTGATTATCAACGATGTTTCGACACTACCCCCCCACCAATACTATTAATAGTCGACAAAGAAACTGTCGAAGCTTTCAAAACTGTACATGATGAGTAGTACGCACACAGATGCGGAGTTGTGGTGAGCGTAACGTTTACTGGTACCAGGTATGTACGTACACCTGTCCTTCAGACAAAAAAAACGTACACACTCCGTCGTCAAAGCACGATCAATTAATGCCACACACGCCACGGCCCGCCCCGCATGTCCAACCGATGCAGCCCGATTGCGCACGCAACGTGGCATCAGTCGCGTTTTTCAATCGGTCGAAGGGGTCGGTTTCCTTGTCGCATGCATCGGTATCCATCGCCTAGGACAACATCCAAAATCTCCCCCTCATCGATGAAATTCCCCCGCCGCATACCTTTCTCGTAGATGTCTGTCAGTGAGAAGCATGGCCGATGCAAAGAGTGGTGTGGTGGGTGGTTGTTTCAGGATGGTGTGATCGATGTGGAGGGCGGTGTGTGTAGAAGGGTGGTTGTTTCAGAATGGTGCCCATGCCGAATTCCCTTTTTCACCTATGACATGAAACGACCGCCCCGGAAAAGTTAAGGCAGGGTGACTATTCGCACGAATCCCATGTCCCATAAGAGCGAACACTGCGATGAGACGTGTGCTTTCGGCGCGCGGCATTCGCTGGGATGCTGAGTTCATGTCGGCAAAAACTCTGATGCTTTCCTATTAATAGTATTAGCCAGTGTCCGTTGCTGGGGAGTGTGGGATATTTACAAGCGGTGCGTTGTTTCTCGGAACCGACATGTGGTGAGATAGTCCCTGAAATCTATGGATCGAGCAATTCTTTTAGGCGATGCTCACGCATGGATAGTACTGGCCCCATACATCGCCGTCGTACTCCGCCGCTACCCGTGATATAAATATGTTCATTTTCTGCCCGCGGCATCGCTGGGATCCCAGGGTTCTACACTATTTGACTTTTTCGTGGCATGGCCATGGTACCACCCATGGCATACCATGGCATCCCCACGACATCCCATGGCGTGGCATAGGATTCCATGGCGTCGTGGGGGGTGCCGTGGCATGCCATGGGTGGTACCATGGCAACCCCCGCGGCAACCGCCACGGCGCTCCATGGCAACCTCACGTCGTGTTATGGCAACCCCCACGGCACCCCAATGTCCACGGCACCTAGGTTAATGCAATGATCAATTTGACTGTAAAACTCTGGTGTTGTCACGTCAACAACTAACCACAGCTCGTCTGAATGGTGAGTGAAGAGGGCGCTCTCCGGGGCGAAAAAAAAAGAAAGAAAAAGAGGGCGGTGTATAGACGGTGCGTCATGTTCTTGTCACCAACACATGGCGAGATAGACCACCCCTTTCGTTCTTCTGGTCGATGCGTACAAACGGACAATGTGGGCCCCTGACACCGCCGTCGCACCCCGCCGCTACCTGACAACGGTTCAGTGTTGTCACCAAAACACTCACTTACTCACCGCGAACGCCGGGTATATCCGAGAGTAATAGAATACCAAGGGGAAGCCATGAGGTACTGGTTAATCGCTAGGGCGATTCCAACCCCGGTCCGTGCATCACGAGCGTCAGAGCACACCTCCAATATGTTATGTACGCTCACACGATTGATTGGTGTAATGGAGATCGGAACTGTCTGCACGCTGTCAACAGGAAAAAAAAATCGGACAGTCGATGGGACCGGCAACAAATCGTACAATCATGAGAGATAGTCTGGTACGCGACATGTTAATTTTGGCTCGGGACATATTGTTTACAGGTTGAGCCGGCGTCCCCGGTGGCTTGGTAGGTGGTCCGCGTGCCTATCAATATCAATTTCGTGGGTTCAAGTCTCGCCGAGTGCATGCTCGTGGCTTCTTCTTGCAAAAAAGAAATTGATTAGCGGAAAGCGCGAGAGCGTGTGAGTTAGCTACATTCGATGAAAATCGACGAGCAGTGGGAATGCTGAACCCTATGCGCGACAAAAACTAAAGGCACGTACCGGGGGGGAGAAGGGATGACACCACGGCTTGTCCAGAAGCTTGTTGAGGGTAAAACCTCCCACGAGTAAAGGCTGGAAAGTAAAAGTGATGTTGAAATAAAATAAAATAAATAAAGTTGCCGCCGTACAGCAGTAAATCGTGCGTTATGTTTTTTTGCCGGGATCTTGAGCTTCGGACACGTAAAAAAATACGACAAAACGCAACGAACGAAAGAGGTTCGATTGCCACTACGAGTTCAGCTACAGTAGCAGGTTGACGTTCGACTCTGAGTAACAATCAGTGTGCGGGGCGCGACGGGATTGCCGCGCAAGTCCCGAGCCCCGATATACGCAATCGCCAGTACTACTTGTGCTCTTGTCTATGGTACTGCTGCTGTTGTACAGCAAGCAGTAGTATCTGCCAACAAGTTTGTTGTCAGGAGTCGTGAGAAACGGGTCCAAGTTGAAAACGCCTGACGTCCATATGTAGTCCTTGAAGAGCACGAAGTTCAGGTGTGCCACCGAGAGCAATACCGGTGGTCGTTACGCTGGCGAGACGGTGCGCGAGCACCACCCGCAGCAGCTCAATATCATCCTAACAACAGCAGTAAGCACTCCTGATCCGTGTGTGAATCTTGATTTTTTTTAAATATTCAAAAGTTTTCAGTTTGTTTCAGTTCATTTTCGGGGGGAGGGGAGAGGGGTACATGTTGAAAATCGGTTTCGTGTTGAAGAAGAGGCTTTCTCAACGTTTCGCTGACCGATCATCGTAGATCCTGACGTACTGCTTCGTATTGTCTTGGCTTAGTTTGGCTCCCTCGGCTGTCGGAGCTGGGATGAGCTCTGTTGGCTCTCCAGCGTGGGGGATTCCATTGCCACATTGTAGAAGCTACATCGATTGAGTACAGGGTTTCGTGTTGTATATTCAAAATGGACCACCAATTTGCCTCGTCGGCGAAGCGCCGTCCCCGGTCGTCAGTGGTGACTGCCTCTCGATTGGCAAAGTCGCTAACCGATGCAGGGAGCGTCTCCGATGGCTCCCAAACGATATTTTACCGTCAAGAACGACAACCTTCAGAATCTAGCATGTCTTCGCGGGCAGAGAGTCTCGTAGATTCGCAGGTAAGACTGGTGCCGTGGCTGTTTCCGAGATGTTTACTATTGTACGGCTGTCACGTACAATGTACATTGTACGTATCCTATTTTCGTATGATATCATACCCGTGCTGATATATCCCTATAGCATGATTTGTATGAAAAGGCTTTAATCATACCCGGTGCTGGGATGTCGTACTCGTAGCATGATTTGTATGAAAATAGTCCAAGAAAGACTAGAAATATCCCTTTTGTTTCAAGATAGGCAAAGCACCCGTCAATGGCTTAATTAATGAGCGCTACGATAACCATGAGGTGCGTGTTGATGGTGGGCACAGCAGCACAGTAGTATCGCCGTTAAAGCTTCACTCCAGTCGTGTTCACTATGTTCTCGCTTCTTATATATGTGGTGCCTAACAATTCAACCACCAGCGGGTGTATGTATGTGTTGCATGCAATATACTAAATACAGTATATCCTGGTATCAGGTATTGCGTTCGCTGTCTATCAGCGCACAAGTATCAATTTCGAGAGCAGCGAACCAAGCTATGACCTTCATATGTGTGTTGGCATATTTGCCGCCGTTAAAACTCCACTAAAACGGCAGTACTACTACTACTGTAGTCAAATGGGGTACCAATAAACGAAAACACGACAACGACTCGTTTATGCGTAGTCTACGTGGGTCATAATTCTGCGTGATACAGGTGTTGAAATCTACCACAAATATGCTCACGACGGGTCTTCAAACAGTTGGTCTTGGCGGGAAGGTAGGGACCACGATGACTAAGCCTACAGGAAACGAAGATCGCGCTCCAGCCGGTATGAAAAAAAAATGGCAGCAGCACTACCAGCACGGGAAATGGATTCAATTGGGCAAGACTTTGTGTCAGGTATGTCGATGGCGGGTTTCCTTCGCTACTTTCCGTTTCGCTACTTTCCGTACGTGCATAGCTTGGCATTCGCAATGCACACGAACGAGCGGTCGCGCGAGCTTTGTAAGCCCGCTGCCACCCCATTGTCGTGGGGCTAGTGCAATCGAAGCAGAAATACATATCGCTGTGTTTCCGTCTTGAGCAGGCTACGTATCAAAATGTATTGGACGCACTCGATCGCCTAACCATTGCGTTAACTCGCTCAGTCTGCGATACGTTTGCCTAACTTCCTCTCATGTTGACTTCTGCGAACGTTTCAATTTGCTTTTCCTCGCCGTTCTGCAGATTGCGTGCATCTTGTTTTTGGTCGCTTGCGTGCTGTGGTCACAGTTCTTGTACCCGATGGCGCTAAATAGCAAGACCCTATTTGAAGCTATTGTCGATGCCAACGATCAGGCCGCATTAGGTTCCACGTACAACAACTGGCTGCTAGGACTTTTTTCGGACGAGGTGCGAGCATGTTGGGAGCTGGAAGCTTCGATGATTGACATGCATACAACGTTGAGTTTGTCGTTCGTGTGTAGTGTCCCAAGCGCAAAGGACGAATAGGAGTCAATCATGGAGCGGACAAGCAGCGAACGCGTGACTGATTTGGCAGAATCAACCCCATCCATCCGGAAGACTCGACATAGTTACGCATCTCCTGCTATCCGGGATCGGTTGCAATTACGAACATTATACGGCGATTTGTCGCTTTTTTGCGTGCGCCAGTGATGCTGGACGTCTACCTATGTACTTCCCGGAAACTAGAGATCGAGGAGTTTTGAACAACTGCAAGACAAGTGTAACGGACCCATCTCTGACTGGAGCTTCTATTTGTCACCCGGAGGTTGGGCAAAAGTATTTGTAACCCATAGCTTGAATAGCTCGAATCAGCAAAGAGACACGCGGAGCTTAGATACACTACCTCTGAACCTAACCCCAAACCACGCCCTCAGGTAGCTGCATAGGGCATGCGGCATAATATAGACTTGATACAATACACCAGCTGCGTTTTCGACCGATTGAGTGATTGATATTCAACTTTGCAATCTGCAACTATGCTCCGTGCTGCTATCTATCTGAAGGCATCATTAGGGGCTAGGGGCGAGGGTGAGAGTCGAGGGGGTGTACATGGTTAGGATCAGGGTTAGGGTGTGCCCCTCGGCTCTGTCAGCTATGGGTTTTAATTCAGTTGTGCAACCTGTGCGTTACAAACCAGCGCTCCCATCTCTGACGCGGCCAAACATGGAAGCTGCATACCTCACCGGAGCAGAATACAACCCCTATCCCTCTCTTCGACTCGTCGACAATCGCCCTCAGGAAGAGCTCACGGCGGAGAGCGCATTGAACAGCATCTACTTGTGGCATATCACGAATCCGTCAGAAATTCTACAGCAAGGTTTCAAGGTGGGTGGGCGATCCGTAGAGTTTGTACTTCGTATTGGCAGAGGGGATGCAGGCCGACGAGCCGGATCTCCAGACACTCCATGCTGTGCCTCCAAGAGGGCTTGGCTTGAAGCAGAGGCAACGACCTGAAGCTCCTTCCCGCCGCTCGCCAACTACAGAAAATTTGCTGTCAAGTGCAGCCTGCATAGTTACGTGACTATATACGCTAGTGGGCACACGCACATGACTATGTAGGCCAGTAGGTAGTGCTACATAGCCGACAGGCAGTCAATGTACGATTGGAATGTCCAAGACGTGGCTACTGTTTAAAGCCGCGTTTGCCCGTTACTGCCTCCTCCCCACTCGACCGGCATGTTGCAAACTGACCAGCCGAAACTTGAAGAAAAGGGCCCGTTTGGGTACATCAAGCGAACGACCAAGTATGACGTCATCTTCTCGGACGATGACAGCGACGAGGTCACCTACAAATCCTGGACAGTTTATGACCCTGTGAGAGTAATTCAGTGATGATGTCGATTCAAACACCGGTTTGTTTGTCCCCGCAAGGTTATGACTGAACTAAGTTGATACATAAGTATATGAATTCACTTTAAGCTCAAGCAAGTAAGCGTAGTTGTGTCGATACCCACACTCTGGGGGTCCCTGGCTGTGGCTTAATATGTTCACCAATCACCAACCAATGATACCATTCTCACCTTGTGCAATCAATGGGAACGCCTAGGTTGAGGACAACGAAGACTGCACGGAGATGTTTTTTCGCATGGACAAGGCAAATTTGCGACAAGGCATACTGGACTGTGACGAAAACTCGTGCGACTGCGTGGACGATGCGCAAGAGGTAGACAAGAGGCAGACAAGAGGTAGACCTGCACATTCCACACAGGAAAGTATGCGCTTCTTACCACTACGTCGGAGGCCGCGTCGTGCACCCATGTCGTGCTGTTGTAGCTGGGTGTGAACAGCGTCTCTCGCCATGCATGCTTGGGCTTCAAGTAGAGACTATGCCATTCCAACGCACGTTGTTGCCTGCACTAATTGTGCGCAGGTGACCGTCGTGAACCCGCTGTTTCTCAAGCTGTTGCAGCAATACAAACCAACCGGGATAATATCCACTCTAGCGCAGGAGGTGTTCGCCGACATCAAGGTGAGTTCGCGTATCAGCGTGCAACCACAAAGGCTGTGCTTGCCGTTGTTCTTTGGAGTGCACTAAGAGCTCACATATTTTTGCACAAACCTATCGGTTAACAACTCTGGTGCGTGAGACAGAAGGTACAGCCAAACCCTCAGGGAAAACAGAGCAGTACATGAACCATAGCGACGATTGCTAGATTTGTTTCGACGGGCCTCTTCACCCACTGTAATCCGATCCCGAGTTGATACTTTTCTCTCGTAGTAGGACATCGACCTCTTAGACAAAGTCAGTCACATATCGCGATTTCTGATCTAAAAATTTGCTACTCCCGTACCCAGCAGCATTCCTCGTGCCAACTCACTTCCCCGCGTACCTCTGTGCCATACCAGGACGGCATGACTGTAGGATTTGTACGGGCTACAAAAGCCTACATTCTGCCAACGGTGCTCGACGACGTCTTCCGCTTTCGAAAGGCGTTTCTAACAGCGGATGCCATCTTGCGCACATTATTTTCCGCAATATCGATAACCAACGGCACGGCCACGGCTGTGTCTTCCCTCCGAGGCAGCTACCATGATACATCGATCGATTGCCAAAGTTATCAACCGGCGGGGTACTCGAGCGCCTGTCCATGGGGTCTGCTGTCGTTCATCGAGAGCGCGGCAAGCTCTCTCGGAGTAAATGGCACTTTCAGCGAGGTGGAGGTACGAGAAAGGCTTTGCGTCTGGTTGCGGTGGTACATACACACCTCGCACCGACGAGTATACTGCACCGGTGTAGCTCCGAAGGGCTGATTCAGAGGCGCGCGCAGAGTGCGTGTGTGCGACATTTTTCAACGATGGATTGCCCACGCGAGTGTATCTACCGATATGTATGTGTATAAAGACATACAAATATATATGCCTTGTTTTTTTCTTATTTCTGGGAATGTTCACGAGTGATCGACGTTGTAATGCATGCTGCACGTTTTTGGATGACAAACATGCTAATGGTAAAAGTATTATTTATCCTTTGTCCGCCTACGTTTCTCATGCTTGCGCTTTATAGGCGGAGTACTTGCTCGGGTTACGGCCTCAGGTCAATGCTTCTGTTTTTGACAGCACGGGAGGGACGCTCACGTGGATAACCGCCGGTCGATATGCCGGGCATCTCTCGCCACCGTCTATGCCGCATCCTGATGATAATGATCTCACCGGACAGAGTGCGTTCAACGAGCTAGTGGCGACGGTACGTATATAGTCGGGCGAATACGTGACAGAATCATACAACGTTTGCGTTTGAGCCCACATTTTGCATTAGTCGCGGTAGATGGTCGAAGGTCAACTACATGCGAGAAGATGCTCAGAGGATACAGTTTGTGTTGCTGGTTAATATTTAACGCCAAGCGAGCGTCGAAAAGAATATATTCGCACAACGGCATTTCTTTGCGCAACCACTAAATACATCCCAGCTGAATTTCCTTTATCTGTACTGGCATGACAGGTGTGCACCTGGGAGGCAGCTGGGGGCGGTACTGCTCCCACCTCAGACGAGTGCCAAGCGAAAGTTGCTGGTATCTTAAATTGGCTCTTCGGCGTATGGTATACCGAGGTAAAAAAACGTTTTCACGGGGAACATCGTCAACTGAAGTTTTTAGGACTCGATACGCGCCCATCAATTGAGTGGACACCTACAAGATTAACGCTAGCCCGCGAGCTAGCACGAGACAGTAATCACCCCCTCCCCGGAAACCTTCTTGGCCCCGGTATGGTCGTCCTATTCATCGTCATCCTGGGAAGCCAGGGTTGCCTTAAGGCTCGACCCTGAAGCTGATTATCGTCGCGGAAGTCAAACCGGCGTATTTCCAGGCCTCTTTTTCACCGACTTTGATCTGTCGCCAAACATGTATTGAAATACCACGCGGGCAACCCCTTTCCCAACCCACATCTATTCTTAGGAGAACGAGCTCGAGGGTCTTATCATAGACGAGTGGCGAGGTGCTTCAGGTGACGGTGCTGACATCGTCTGCGACGTAGCAGGTGGTGTGTGCCCCTGGAGAGTTGTCGACGGGACCAACTCGGCGGACTGGAATATCAGCGCGTCCGCTGCAGTGCTTATGGTGCGTCCGCTGTAGTAATGGCGAAATATCGCCACTCCTCTTTGTATGAATCGCCTCAACTCTATCGTTCCACATGCGAAGGGAGAAAGAGACCCCAATAATGTTGCGTAATTTTGTTTTCGGCAAAGCTCGCAACTTGCTGAGGAGTGCATACCGTCTTTTCGCGCGTTTTCAAGCACCTTCTCATTCGTTGGGTGGTTGATGTCCCCGGGCAATTCTAAACCGCACCAGATCCAGCGTGATTTCTTTCGGTTTATTGGAGCAACGGTCATTGCCAGCTTGAAGAACACTCTACGCCGAAATTTTTCGAAGAAGGTCTGTTCGACTTTGCGTGGAGCGTCCCAAGTATATCGCACCCATCGCACAAGGTATACACATTACATTCTTACCTTGCAATACTGTATATATGACACATGCAAGATGGCTACAAACGTTCGCCATGTGCTTGCTACTACTGCAGTAGATCTACCCTCGCCATTTCGCAAATGATGATGTGGAGGCCTCATTTTAGGAATTTCCGGTCGACCCCATGCAACCGCTCACCTTGCTAATAGCGCTACACTGCGTGCTCTTCGTCAACAGATCGATCCCGCCGAGCAAGACACGAGAAACGATCTTAGTCACTACACAGTGGATGGCCAGACATTGTGGGGGCACGCCTACACATACTGTACGGCCGACTTATCCTCGTCGCTCCCATGCTACGAGGGCAGCGAGGGCAGTCGTTTCCAGGAGGCCGCTAATGACACCCTACCAGGACTTTTGCAGTCAGCAGACGGGGTGCTAGCCTGGCCAGACTACGTGGAACAGGTGTGAGGAGGATCAGATAGGGGTACATGGTGATGAAATGTTGCTTATTGGGGTGGAAAGTCTTCGGCATACTATTATAGTAATTTGCGTTCGGTGTGGTTGGAAGATCTCGGGTGAAATGTTCCTGGACGAACTCAGAGGCTTTTTGCACTCGTTGCACTTGCTGCAGGTAACTAAGAGTGCCACGATCTTTTTGTTGTACTGGCCTTTTCTATGGCCATATGCTCCAGCCGAAAGTGACCGAGAGGGGCATGTTGACTGTGCACTTGAAATGCGCTGACGCCTAGTAGGACACCGGTCAGCGATGCTTTTTGAGGGCGCCACCCCATTATTAATACCAGACCAGGCCGAAGGCGAGAGCTATATTACGCCAGCTGTTAGCTCGACTAAAGTAGGCGATTCTCATATTTGCAAGCTGCACGATATCGTGAGTGTTCCACGAATATACATATATACATCGTGAAACATTAGCCCGGCGACTCTCATGGTCAATGCCACGGTCAACAGGACCTTACTTTTCGCACATGTGCCGCAGGTTTGTGAAATAGCATCCAACATTTTCGGCGCTTGGATCGAGAACAGCAGTTGGCTGAACCATGTCATTGTCAACCATATCAACGCCTCTGTCTTGGATCTGACGGGATACGAGCTGAGCGGAGACAGTCCAGAGGACATCGGATACGTGCAGGTGGGCTGTGCTTTACTATCTATAACTTGATGGTTTCTTCGAGGCTCAGACGTGTAGGGCCCCCTGCTCTACAGTAGACCTCTACTGGTAACCTCCGCGCAATATCGATACACAATACGTACCGGTAAGTATCATATATACGTATGATACGAGTATAGAAACAATATTATTTTGTGCGATTTACAAAAGGGTGAAGTAGCGAATTAATTGCGTACTTTAGGAAGCATGCGACTCCTATGTATGATGCTGACTTTAATCATATCAAGTCCATCTTCTCTCCCTATTTTTTGCGGAAAAAGTGGGCCACCGGGGCCGTAACTTCCACCCTCTTAGGGCTCCAGACTCTGGCTACCATCACTCAAAGCGGAATATGGGAGTTCATGGACGAAAGCCGACATCGATTGGGGCCCGAATTGATGACACAGGTGAATAGTAGCACGGTCAGACATCGAGACAATATTTGTTTGTCGACCAATCAGATGACTCGTTTCAAAAAATTGGCCTATTATACAGGAAAACTGCGGGCACTCTCCCAGTGACCATGCACTTCGTCTCGACTGTTCGACTGCATACCATTGTTGTTAGTGGGATATGCTCAGAGTGCTCTCTGCCTGTACTATGTACTCACATCAAGATGAACGCACAATCTTGAAGCTTTTCTGCGTGACCAAGGTCGATCGTCGATTATATTGACATGGCCGCTGACAGCAGTATTCTTGGCGCCCCCTGCGCTGTTAATAGGTCGCAATCGCCGGCTACTTCAACATGGGGAATATCACAGTTACATCTGGAAGAGCGCTTCTGGACATGCTCGCAGAGGATAGCCACGAGGCCGACGAGTTTCGCCGATTCGTGCTGGGGCAGAGCACAACGTACGACGGCGATTCCGATGACTGGTGCGTACAGCAGGAAGTGGTATTGTACAGGAAACGTTGGTACTTATGAATGAGAAAAAAGGCGCCCGAGAATCTGATTATTCAAGACGGTTTCGGTCTGTTCGTGCTCAACGCTCGCATAGCTCATTGGCTGGCTAGTCCTGGCTCTATAATAGTTGATAGTCGCTGAAGATACGAGCGGCAAGCCACGAGCGCGGCGCTCCGCAAGTTCTATGTTATTGTGAATGTATTTAAATGCATTCGTGGGGCTTGTTGTCCGACAAAACAAATCTTTCTGAACCAAAAAAACACCCTCATGAATGGGGGTCCTGCGTTCGTTCATCTCGGCTGAATTGGTCATGCATGCCGAAAAGGACTCGCGCAGAAGACAGGTATAACGTACCTGGTACGCAATATAGAATATAATATCTCTTTCACCGCGATCTGACCTCCACAGTTTCCTCTGCCGGTGGTGATCACGATTACTGTTTGTACTATATACAATTCATTCAGGTGGGAAGGTCCTTCTAGCACGACACGATCATTTGACTCGGACGACATACTCTTCGTTGAAGAGAACCCCTACGGCGATTTTTCGTCCGCCGCCTGGGGGGCCGCCAATCTCAGCAATCTCAGCGAGGCTGCCGTGGACGTGCTTACCTGGCTCGACACGTCGTTCATGAGTTCACCGGCACAATGCTATGTGCTCGAAGGTTTCTACGAGAGTTGTCTCGCTCAGGTGACACCCGATTATCTCGTTCCCCTGTTTACTTTAATAGAGCTATTGGTGAAAGAGCCAAGCCCTTCGGATACAAACTGAATATAATAGCAGAAAGAGTTGGACATTGTTCGCAGTGGTACAATACCAAGCGGAGGAGGATGTATCTCAGGGTAATACATAATACGAACATATCATACCAGGTATAGAAACGGGATGGAATACTAAACTCGCATTTTTGTTTGAGGAGGCAATATATAGATCAGAGGCGGAAATCGAACGAGCTAGCAAAGGTGGGTGAAATAACTTAAAATCAGGGGTGCACGTAAAAACAAAATCCGGCACCCCACTACCGTTTTTTTAGACCCGGACACAGGAGGGGGGGGGGGTATACTCGATATCATGCATGGCCGTAGTCGTATGACCATAGACCCTCGCATCCCTACAATGCCGGGGCGGAGCATACCGGATTTTCCCCGACCAGGCAGACATTGCTTGCACCAAGAGCGAAGTACCGTGAAGTGTCCGGCGAGTGGCATGAAGGGTGAACTGCATCCTACTAAGAACCGCTATAGAGACGGATTCTCTTGCATATAGATGACAGCATCAATTAATAAATTTAATTTATGGTGTGGGTACTTTCAGAGACAGCAATGGGTTTACTATGTAACTGCCTCGAGGGTGCCTTACTATCCACACACTACGTTATACGATCGTCCCCTTGTGCGGAGTAAAGGTTCTCCCCGCACGAAAAATGATCTCACTTGACCGCCAGCCGTGATAACCGCAAAACAATAAGGTACCCTGGCTGTCTAGCTGACGCAGTGAGAGGCGTGTTTTACAGCGTCGTCGCCAACCGACGCCAACCCAACCTACAATATATACGAAGTATAAATTATAGGGCGTAATAATGACACAGGACGGGGTATACTAAAGCCAAGTTGAACAAAAAAAATGCCATTTTTTCGTAAAATCGTCAGGCAATCCCACTCCGCTGGTTTGTTTTTCATTCTTATGATGATATTTCCCTTTGAGGAGTGCGGTGTCGTTTTGGCTTTTTTTCGTGCACCTGTGACGTAATCGTTACTTTTAGAAACTAATGCACACCTGGGACGAAGTATTTCATATTCATCCATAAGTTCTACATCGGAGGGAGACGATACAGATTTCATAGTTCCCGCGCCTGATAACCCATGTGGGCACCCTACCTATGGTACTCAACATGTTTCAAGGGCGTGTCCAGTAGGGTACAGTGTATGATATATACCCTGGGTTACCCGGGTACGAGACCTTGTCATTTTAGTCATGCTAAGGGATTTATCCGGGATATTTCCAGAGTGAGTACTCTATCAACTGCGTACACACTTCATACTAAAGATATCCTGCAAATGTTTGTGACGACAGGTGGTCGACGGCGACGAGTGGCCAACCAACTGCGTATTTTTTCAAACGATCATCAGCAACACCGTCACGGGGATAGAATGCGACGCCACTCGAATCTACGACAACGCCCATTCCTACCCCAAGAAACCTGGAAACGTCATCGCGGCATTCATGCATTCCCTCGCATGGGAAGAGGCGAGTGCGATCGATCCAGGAAATGAAACGGACGTGTGCCGAATGCACGGATCTTGTTCATATTGGAAAGTTGGACTGATCAGCAGCAATCGTTTGCTCTTTGAATACTCGACGTGCCCTGGAGTATTTGTGGGGGAGTGATAAGGATGCGTCGGCGGAACATATTACTCGTTCTTCTTGCTTGGCCCAAGGGGGAAGGTGCGTCGGTGGCCGCTGCAGTTATCGCACAAACTTTCCGCGAATCGCCAACCAACCTCGGTCACCCACACCGAGGCAGCGGCTGGTGTGTTGGCCTTGCCTACTGCAATGTCAACACGCAACATTTTCGCCTCGTCTTATTTTCAGAGCTGTGCGTTTTGTCTTATTCTCTCTGAACCAGGTACTTAAAAAGGAGCTCTTGTTGTGTGATGACCCCGACGAATGCGACTTCTCCAAGGGGGGGTTCTTCACCACCAGAAAAGCGAGGTGACGCAAACACCGTCGAGGCGAACTTTGTCGCGCGGGCCCATCTTCGATGTTGCTATCGACGAAAGTACGCTCTTGTACTCATGGCCTATGCTCCCAACATTTCATGGGCATGCATGGCACGCTGAGATACTATTGGGTGCCAGTACGCTCTTGTACTTCTGCGCTCCCCAACATTTTCAGCACGGGAACAACGATCGACACACTAAGATATTGTGGGTGCCGAATCACCTTTTTATTTGTTGAAACCCCAACCCCGCGCTCCCTCGCACTTGCTTGACACCGCTCCACAGAGACGTCATTTTCGACGGGTACACCGACGCGCTGACCATCAAGCTCATGAACAAGGGCTTGTCTTCAAGGAACCTGACCATCCGCTGTTCCACGCAAGACGTGCTCGAGTGGGACATGTACTGCCAGCCTCTCTACAACGGCGATTGTACCGATATTGGATTTCAGGTGCGAAATACTGCATTATGCGGGAGTTATTTCGAGCAATACCTCGTGCGCCGTAGACAGTGGCCAAGGGCATTGCGTGTGACGGCGGGCGTTTCACGCGCTAGACAGATCATGGTAGATCATCTAGATTATCTGAACCCTAACCTTTTTGTGCAGGATCTGTCAAGTAATAGTAATAGTAATAGTAATAGTAATAGTAATAACACAAATAAACCCCAGGAAACGTGCGCTAGACCACACAGACTATACATCTCCCGCCCGGCGACAGGAGCTAGATGGAACAGATCAGGAATCTATGAAATGTATGCCCTGAAACATTTACATTATTCAGTGGGGATCTGATCTGATCTGATTTGATCTGACATGAAATGATCTGATATTATGTGATCTGATCCGATCTGATCTGATCTGATCTGATCTGATCTGATCTGTCCTATCTGTGGAATGTTTGCATTTCTAATACCCGGTATATATCATTGCAGAATTCGCACTAAAGTCGGAAGTGCGACCTAAAACTGGTGGTGTTTTCAGGGAGATAAATAATGTATTCCCTAGAACGGGCGGAAGGCAGCCTCGGGGGGGCGATTGATATTGACCTGCCTGCCCGTCTGCCTTGCCCGCTATTTACTAGACTACTGACCAAACAACTCGTGGGAATAGTAGCACCGCGGAATGATGAACTTTGCTCTCGGAAGTGCGTTATTTCGTCGCCCTTTAGCATTGCTGTGAAAGCGAGCAAAAGTGTGGACGCAGCCCCCCCTTAAACCATCCACTGCTCTGTAGTCGAAATGTGTATACCTGGTTCTTCGTAGACGCGTCCACCACTGCCCCGATTTAATCTCTTATCCCATTTAATTCCCTATTACACGCGTATTGATAGGTGGTACACGATACCTACGGCACTGTGCTCGAGGTTAACAAAACGGGTCCGAGCAGGCACGAGTGGTACAAAGCCGAACTGCCCTTGCCCTACAATCTTGGCAGCGTCAACAATCCCGTCTTCGCTGTGTATCCTGGTGGAGACTGGGACAACGAAACGTTTCAAAAGACAAGGGTAAGTACAAGTACAAACTAACAACACCCCCACCCGCTACCCGACGTTTAAAATTTGCACGTTAAAGCGCACTCACGCCCAACTCCCCGATCGATCCAACTGTTAACCAGGCCAAAATGTGCAGTATGTCCCTGCCGACGAACACTATGTACGGGGTGACCTGCAATAGCAACAGTATCAGCAAGGTTACTGTTTTGGCGCGGAAGCAACGTAATATCGAAGTAGCACATATAACCGCGTCGTCCAACCGCTTGATTCGTTCTACGTCCCGTCTGCATCGTCCCCGTGTTTAGGACTGCGAAAAGCGAACCCTTCAAGGGAGCACGGGCCTGTGGAACACTTGTGACACCACGGTAAGGCCTGGTAGAAACAAATTCACGGAGTTTCAGTAGGTTGAAACATGACGGCTGGCTGAAATCCCGCAGTTATTACGGTAGCATTCGATGCACGTCCTTGGCCTTGTTGGTGTTGGTGATGTCCCTATTAATAGTGCCCAATACGAACAATACCAAAACGCCGTTTCAACGCGCGCTCGTGCCTTTTGAAATTGGATAGTCAGGTGACTCACTGCCTCTTTGCTGTATCGTCTCTACTTTAGTGATGTACGGTATCAGGTACCTGGTACCTGGTGTAATTGAACATATGCCAGGGCGTACACCCAACAGCAAGCTAGCAGAGCGAGTAGCATCATTGCCGTCGTCCAGTCTACAGTTTAGATGTTGGCGGGTGCAATCTAACAAGCACAACCAACAATAAAAACATGTTGAAAATAACTGAAACCAACTTGACAGACTCAAACGGGTAGCGATGACCCAGACAAGATCGGGGGCACAAGTCTGTATTACGGAAACAGCTCCCTGCTGACCGCATTGGAATCAGACTCATCGCTCGAGGTCTATGGCACCGACGGCACGCAAGACACCCCGAGAATGTGGGAAGGGTTTGGCGAATACCGGCTGGTCTACCTGCTGCGAAAAGCGGGGCTCGACTACCAAGGGAACGATACCGTGGTAAGTATCTTCACTCAAATTGTAGATTTTGCTCATACAGTACAAGTATAGAGTACTTGTATAGCGTTAGAAACGCTACCAGCACACGACATAGATTCAGGAATGGCTTAGTGAATGACCAACTGAAACTCACGGACATACACGTACTCTAAACACTAGGAGGCTTAAACGCATGGTCGTGACCAACATTACAGGTAGGTACCATTAACAACCCCTTAGGAACCCATTTATAATATTAATACTTCAAGGTTGCGCATTCCGGGATGGGGAAAAGAGGGTGAGAGGTGATGTGCGAGTTGTTTGGATTTGAGCGTGAATTCGTGGAATGAATGACGATGACAATGACAACAATTTGATGAATTTTATGTGGAGACTCGTATCTAGCGACGAAAAATACGACGACGAGTGCAATTCTGAGAAACGCTTAGGAAAAGCCTGCAGCAGCAGAATCACCACCACGCTCTGCGTGTGTCGAACAGCTCTTGGTATTGCAGTCCGGACACATGCATACAGACATCAGTTACCCCAGTAGCCCAGGCTACGATAGAATGCTGCTTCGTTTAGCGGGTACTTTACTGTACGAGTAATAGTCCCTTCTTTTCGATTTTTTCCTCCCCTCTCAAGTCTCATACTGGTATACGGACTACTACAATAGAGCGCTCGCACCTCTTCGATAACCACCCCATAATATGTGTATCGTTACTTGTGGCTTTTATGTATGCGCGTGATAGGTGATTCTTCAGGGCGAGCATCTCCTTCAGTTCCACATGGCGAGAGATAGCGATGCCGCCCTCCAGTACCCTACGCGCTATCGTGCGGAAGACAACACCACTTTCGACATCAACATCCGCCTCAATCGATACCTTTCAAAGACACAGGTGATTCTGACGTTCACACCCGGTACCACGTGCCGTCCTAAGTCTAGACGAGGAGTCTGCAGCTGAAGACGGAAACATCAAAATACTGGCTCTAGATGATCTCATAATGGCAAACACAGCTAATCCAGGCTCTAGACGACCTACTGTAGTAGAGATCGTGAACTGTCCATTGTGTGAAGTACTCAATATCGCCTGTCGCCGCTCGCATCATATGCTCTCCGTGCATTCAGAATTGGTTGGATGCACGCGAGAGGTTGAGCGACGATCCCTTGACAGATTTCAACGGCATGCCCTACTTGGTGCCGGTGGGTATGGTCAGCACTCAGGTGAGGGCACCGGTCTAGCGGAGGAAACCGCCAGTCTCCTTTGTGAGCTACCAAATTGTGCAGCGTGCTTGATATTTTCGTGGGGAGATTTCGAAATACTCCTTACATACGTGAGAAATCCCATGGCGTGGGTAGCCTGGAACGTAAGCTAGGAGCGTTACGTATATCTTGATGGTTTAAAGCTCCGTGAGACCCATGTGACAA
This sequence comes from Nereocystis luetkeana, assembly GCA_031213475.1. Taxonomy (NCBI): domain Eukaryota; class Phaeophyceae; order Laminariales; family Laminariaceae; genus Nereocystis; species Nereocystis luetkeana. The sequence goes on from JARUPZ010000029.1 coordinate 2,716,505, forward strand.
TCCCCTGAAGGTGCGCCCTAATGCGACGCGTTTCTCCGTTCCATCCCTAGGTGCTCACGGGCTACGCTACATTCGTCAGCGACCCCCATTTTCTTACGAACGACCTACTCGATGAACAAGCAGCAGAACAGGTGAAGGCTTCCGTTGGTGGCACAAATGGTTGACGAGCGACAGCCTCACGCTCGAATCTATCGGGTGGCGTGGTTTAAGGAAATATTTTGTGTTGTGTACCGAGTACAACTTGCCAGGGAAGTTTGCTAGACCAGTTCAACTCCTAAAGAGGGCCGTCTTTGCGGGACGTCCTGTTGTCATAATATACTGGTAGGTTTCTATATTGTTGTGGGGCGTGTCACATAACATGAACGTAAGTTAATATCTGATATTGTTTTTTTTCCAGATGAACGAAGTAGACGTTTTTTTGTTGAGTGTATGTATTGAAAAGGTGGCACGACCCCACGCGCATGTAGCATGGAAGCACCGGAGCAGAGCGCAACTAAACCACGCGGTGAGATCGCCTTCTGTTGGGCCCAACCCACTCCCTACCGTACAGAACCAACGCCCCCTCCAACACAACAGCCACCACTCAAACAATGGTGTTGTGAGACTGCTTGGCTTTGCACATTATCGTCACCAATAATACCCGTTTGTTGTTGCCTTTGGCGTCTTTTTTTGTGCTGTCTCTCTGACCAGATGAATAATATAGAGCCAGACGAAACACTTCACCGGAGTCTCGTCGACATTGAGCCCGTAACCGGCAAGGTTCTCCGAAAAGCCATAAGGCTACAGGTACGAGACCACCGAGTACGATTACGTTAAGATTGTTCGTTTCCTCCGCAACTGCTCTCGCGAATGTGAAGTTAATGGATGTCTTCAAATACAGTATAAATGGTATGAAATTAATTACAGCACACCATTTAGTATTTATAGTAGTAACTACACTTGTAGTCAGCCATCTCACAGCCCTAACTACAGCGGTAGGCATCAGAGCCCGAGCTGTCACCCCGAACCGGGGATTGCGATTATTTCCGCGGACGCATTGTTGCCATAACATACTCTTTACTTTCATGTGCCAAAAGTCATAAACGTGTGCCCGAGATAAAAAGTCGGAGTTGTTAAAAACATGCGGCTTGAACAACGCAATCGTGTTCATCGCAATGCAGTTGTACGCAAATAAAACGAATTTAGAGGGTACCAATACTGAGCCTGACGCAAAATTATTGTCAAAGTTGCGGTGACTACAGTAAGCGAACGGAACAACACCATAACGTGTTCTTGTAAGCGCCAAGCCACCAACTGTTGAACACCAGCAGATGCTCTTATTCCCTCTACTGCCCATTTCCCCAAGTTTCTTTTTCGCATGGAACGGACCGCCTTCAGCCCGGATCTACTGTCCAGCGAGTCTAGTATCACTGTGTGTCGGTCTCCTACGAAAGACACCTTGTCCGACGGCGCCGGTTGCTACATGTAAGATGGGTGCAGGACAGGAGGGTGGCCCCGCCGACTTAACCGTCCGTCTGCGTTCAGACTCGTTGATACATACCCGCATACGTGGCATTTTCTGATGGAACCGTGGCGTCTCTAAATACACAACTTTGAATTATGTGCATGGGATGTAGTTTACCTCATTTCCGCATCTGTTGTTTGAGTGATGATACGTACAGTAGGGGTGTGGCGGTCATTTCTAATGTCGGGGGAAAAATGTACGTAGTAACACCGTATGAAATATTGATCGGGCTAGTATCTCGCGATCGTCAAGCACTGTTCATGGCATTCAACGGGCTCTAAATTACTTGATTAAGATGATAAGGACCCAATGAGACGCTGTCGATTTGTGGCATTGTGGCATTGGGACATCGTGACACTGTGACATTGCTCTGCAATCCCCGCCGTTCATGCACAGGTACGTCCCCCTCCTCTGGTTTGCCGATGAACGAGTCATGGACCCGGTGTCGGCGACAACTCTCCAAGAAGAGTTCCTAGCATATGTTGACTTTTCGCTGGAAACTGCGTACAAGGGTTTGCTTGCGTCTTCATCCTTTGCATTGCTCGGGTCGGTCATGTGGGGGATTTTCTACCTTTTGAAGGTCAAGCATGGCCGAAAAGTGTGGGTGGACTGATATGCTTGGCGTAGGTGCTATGATATAACCTCCGACAAACAAAAAATAAGGAAGGAGATAAACATTGTGGCGCGCGCCTGCGCAGTCTTACGTTGGGATACATTTTACGCCGAGAGGATGCTGAGAAGGCGCGTCAATTTGAGTAACCATCACTTGCGGGTACAGCAGCATGACCATGTGCTTGAATTATTCACAATGGTTCGGCAGAACGACGGAATACTGTATCTATGATCGGTAGGGACCCCCCTTCCCTGTGCACGTCAAACCTGCCAAATTTGTCACAATGTATGGTAAGTATGATGGCTACGACAACGTTGGGATACTTGCTAGAGCCCCAGTTGATCGACGGTATGCACGTGCATGTACTGCATTCACACTATGTCGTTGTCTCGACCGACCATCCCATCACTCCGAAGCCCGAAGCTAGAGGTCGGGCACTCGACGCGAGTAAAAATAGGCGTTTCCTGTGGTCTACAGTAGACTACTTCTCTAGCGACAACAGCATGGCAGCGCCGTGAAGGATAAACTGCCGAACCGGCATATTCGTCAGAAACTCTACGGCCACCACAAAATTGGTGGACACCCCGGTGGTAGAAAGCTCCCCTCTCCTTTCCGACGTCTTATACGTAGGGCAAATATAGTCCGCTGTCAAGAATTAATTGGAGGCAGGGGGAAGCGAGGCAGCGTGCGTACGGTCGGAAACAATCATGTGGAATGGTACGTTCGGTTGCGTATGATATATCACAGCTTGCAGTCGAGTCGCTATTAGCATGTTTTGTGGCGAACTCTGATCGATGTTTCGCCCATTGGTAAGCCCGTGCCTGCTTCGTGCTCCAGGGGGGGCGTTACTTGCGCCAGTATACATTTCCCGAGGTACTATATATGGTCATTTCTCCCACGCAGGGACGTGTCGTGTCTTGAAGCAACGTCATAAAGAACGATAGGGAGTGATGCACACATTCGAGTTCGATAATCAAGAACGCCAGTCGAGTACAGCTGTGGAACACAGTCCAAGGCCAGGACCAGAGCAACCTACGTACGTACCAGGATTAGCCTTATGACCGGTTTCGGGCAAAAAGTGCACTATCGGTGCTGGTGCTCGCATCTGGTCCGGACGTGGATCGCAGAGGCGCTTGGTCGCGTAATCCCATGACGCACCCTCGAGATGCATGCCGTAAACCAACACACCATCGGCGGGGTGGCTCGTAGCTTCCTATTCGCAGCAGAAAACGTGTACGCAAAAAGGTGGCATTTTAAATTATAAATTGAATTTCGTTTTTGTTAAGTGCACCCGAAATGGTGGCAAAATCTTGAATATTGGGTACCGTACCGTACAAGCACTAGCGCTGTGAACCTGATAGATGTCACGACGAAGCCCCCGCTGTTCCGCTTGCCGGCTAACGAAGCAACACCCGCCGAATAACCAAGTTGTCATTGACCTACTATAGCTAGCCTACGTAGCAGCCGGACCATAGGCAACTGGAATCTTTCACCGTCTTGAGCCACGGTACCCAAGCGTTCTACCTACTCTACCTACTCGAATTCCCCACAATCTGCTCGTTACCTCCGGTTGCCTGATGTCCGGAAATTGGTACTTGAAGCGGAGAAGGTTAACCGGCACTTCGTGTTTTCGTGCGTGGTTCTGGAGAACCGCAGTTAGAAAACCCTGAGGGGATCGGTCGGCGGAACAGCAATGCAGTACAGTATCTGTCGGTTGGTATGATTGCGCGCGTCAGAAATTGACGTTTCACGTCGACAATTGTCGTCCCTGCGCGGAGTTATGCGGGTCCTAGCCCGCAAATATGGTTGTGCCAAGCATTATCAACCCTCCGAGTACGTGTTTTAGTTTAATACCTGCGGAAAGAAGAACGCCGGCAAAGAGAACGCGTAGGGGTTTCCACGTTCTAGCCACAGTGCGAAGAACCGCACGCGCCATCGCAGGTCCTTTATCCACGACCCCAGAGGTTTTAGACTCGCAAACCCTCGTCGACGCCATTCCGGTGGAACTTGGTCGATCAGGAAATGGCTGTAAACCTTTCATAACGGGTTTATTTTGGCCAACGCCACGGGGGATGTTAGGAGATTGCAGGATTGTATTCTGCGGTGTCGGACATTTCTTTTTGTCGGTGCGAAAAGTTTTCCAATACCTGCTTGACGTTGAGTGGCATTAAGGACGATTATCAGTACAGGTTCGTACGGTTGGCTGTCCTTTGATGAAATCACATTGCAGTTCCAGATCGAGGAACATGTCGAGTACGTATATAATTTATGGCCCTGTACTTCCAACCAAATGTACACCTCAAACGTTTGACGAGGCGAATGTGTTACACTATCCTTCAAACTGACCTTGTCAAGCTCCGGGCTCATGACGATTTCTCCCTTGATCGCCAACACCAGCTGCTCCACTGCTATACGAACGATCTGACGGGGAAAAGTGGGCGCGACTCAATGCATGAGACGGACGTAGTGGCACCAGTGACGAGTGAGCCGTACAAGCCTGAAGGTACTGTAAGAGATACCTGATATGAGCTACTGTCAGTCAAAGATAGATCCTGGGGCCACATCGTGGTTGTCCCTAAAGCACACGCGGGTGCCATCAAAGCAAGTCTTAATCACTTTTATCTGCAACCGCGTTTCCGGGAACAAACTACTTGGAAATTGGGTGGGATATTTTTTGCAGGAGTTGCAGGGTTGTAGTCATTAGTATAGAACCCTCGCTATCGTTTGTTTCTCGAGAGGGACCGCGATCTCACCTCAAGCAGCCTGTTACAATTGTCGAGCTCTTGGATTAACACTGTCAATAAGCTATCCGTGTTCGGCGCCCCAGGTGCAACGCTCGATCCTCTTCTTGTAAGATGATTTACTGCTCCCTCCTAAAAAGTAGACAGTGCGAGTTACGGTAGTCCCCAGATTAATCGGTTGACGGCAGACTCTCTGGCTCAAAACAGGATTGCGTCCTCGCATGTAGACAAGCTCGTGACAGTAATAAAGCGTCCATCAACAGAAAAATTAGCACACACCCCATGATACAATTGAAGTGGTAACGGTGGTACCGCGCGCGCTGCGGCGTTGGTTCAACCGTCTGGATTGGCGGACAATATACGTTTCACGAATATGTAAGGACGTGAGAAGGAGTTGAGTCGCTCCGAAAAGTATGCCCTACCTTGCGATGCTTCAACCCCCCCGGCAATCGCGTCACGAGGTCTTGTGCCACCACCATGACGACATCGTCTGGGCGTTGACCCACGGGGGCATTGGCGTCCCTCGGCTGCAGGGAAAGAACCGCCTCCATAAGGGCTGTGCTCTCCTTCAGGCGAAGAGAAATGTCCGCCTGCGATCGGGCATCGCGCGTCGAATGCTTGCTGTTGAAATTTCAGCATGGTGTTGGTGAACAGTCTCTCTCAGTACTGAGTACACACCAGGTACACATCTGCAAGAATACGTTTGACCTTTTGCTGCCACTTTCCCTCATGAGCTGCGGCTTTCACAAAAATTCCGAAGAATGAGGATCACGCACATTTTTCGGGGCATGGGTCAATGCCATCAATTCGAATATTTGTCGACAGGTAGATAATGTGACTATTTTCAGCTGCCACCCTCTACTCATACTGTAAGGTTCAGATGCTATTCTCACTTACCGACACATGCATCCCAAACATTTGCGGGCCGTCCTCCGGGGGAATCTGCTCGATGTAGCTCAGGTAGCTCTCGGAGGGCGCATTGACGGGAGCGGCAGCTATCATCGCAGACGACGATGACAAGCGCCGCACCAGGCGTGTCTTCGCTTTCGAAGGACCTTCTCCGATTCCTGTGCCCCCCATTCCCCTTAGCCCAGAGCTCGACGGGATACCACCGGACTTGTGAACCTTGGTTGCGGGATTACGACATCAACGCAATTTTAAACCAAACTCAGCCAACTTCTGTGCATCCCATGTTTTATATGTTGCAAGTTTATTTCAAAAGGAAGCGCAAAGGACACTGTAACCGGGGACGCGGGCGTAGCTCTTGCTTGGTTGAAAGAAGAGGCCACAGCCATAGTTGATATGTCCCGCCTGTGCGGATATTTTGTTGCAACGTTGGTGGGCAAGGCTAAGGTATTAGCGTTGGTTGTTCGAGACAGCTCTTACTCACCGCATCCCCAAATATGCTAGCACAGTAGAAGTGGTCCAGCACCGCCAAGAGACACCGCCGGTCCCATTCATCGGTAACCCAGCCGCCGTACGTTATATTCCCCGTGACGTGCACTAAACTGTCCACCGGTAACTTGGAAAGACTTGCAGTGGACGAAACTGCGTATAGATCGTCCGCGAACCTGCCCAGGAGCTTGAAGGCAGTGTCGAGGTCGGAGTCTCCAAAGTTGTAAACTACGTTCCAGCCCAGAGGACCAAATTTCACCCTGGTCAAATCGATGATGGCAGCACACGGCGGTGAGGTATATACGAAAACGCCCATGAACCAAGATATCGTAGCAGCCGAGGCTTTGAACCGGTACATAATCGGGGGTGCCTCGAAACAGGAGAATAACAACAAGTGTTCATGGTGTTCTTGACGAAAGAGTCGTCCGCCGGGAGAATGAATGATTTCTGTGATACCCCCCCGCTTGTAGCAGATGCTAGAGGTACGTATTTAAAGCAGGCGGCGAGCTGGCTTATGAAGGAAAGGACTGTTATCATTTGAAACAAGAACAATTGGAAGCCAGTTCACTATTAATCGGTGCCACCCCGTTGCGCTTTCCGCATATAATTTGTAGATATGCCCCGCCGTATGCGTTTTCTCACCTCTCCTGCACGACGGCATGGAAGAAGCACAATCCAAAAAGCAAACGCTTCCACTCAGGCGGTCTCTCTATTCCCTCCATTCGTTCTCGGGTCAATATTTCCGACATCTGCGATCCGATAAGAGGTTCCAGGACAGTGGATCAAACGCAAAGCAGTCAGCTACTCTATAGATGCCAACATTTCACTAACACGTGAGCATTTTGATCTACAGGTTTAGACGCCGACGCATTGCGGTAGAGGACTTCGCAAACACCAAAGCTTCAACACGTTGAATCCGCATGCGGAGTGCTTAAAGACATCGAAATGCCTTCGATGAAAAACACAGCACAGCCTCGAATGACTACCAAAAGTTTTTTGCCCGTGAAATACTCACCGCGCATTCAAACTATACAAGGGAAAGCACGAGACTACACCGTTACCGAACTGAAAACCGAAATGCCTTCGATGAGAAACACAGCACAGCCTCGAATGACTACCAAAAGTCTTTCGTCCGTGTACTACTCACCGCGCATTCAAACTATACAAGGGAAAGCACGAGACTACACCGTTACCGAACTTAAACAATTTCCAACACTCACCTGCATATTGTACGATCGGCGCAGATTGGCTTGGATGCCCCGTGGTGGTTCGTCGGTGATCTTCACACTTCTTTCGAGCACTCCAACGGGGAAATAAGACACAGGAGCCGCACTCAAGAACAATCTGAAGCCTGGCTTCGAGTGCTCTGAGGTGTTCCACATCTTTTTTACTATGAGGTCGAGAGTAGGCAACCACGAGTACGCGAGGTGGCAATTTTGCAGCATCACCCAGCTACCGTTCATCCTGGCGACCTGTCATCAAGCGCGCACGACCGAGAGGAAAACAAGGCAATACGAAAAATGATCTCTGTGTCAGAGCGCTCGTCCGAAATTCTGCCGAAAGCTCACCATGAGACACGCGGCAACAAGCTGACAAGATTCAACACCTTCGCTGCCTGGCATTTTTGCCAGCCGTGACATATTGTCATATTAAAATTCGAACAACTCGATAACTTGACAATTACATGGCCCAAACATCGTCTGCGTCTCACCCTGATGACCTCCTCGGCGCGGGGGCCCTGTCCCTTGCCCAAGGATACCACAGCCAGGCTGTGCTCCATACCCACAGATGCAGCAAACTTCATCAGTAGACCCATGGGGTCAGCCCCACGGGAGAGGACGAAGACGCACGGTGTTTTCTCGTCCACGTCCGCGAAGACCTTGTTGAAAGCGAATTCCGAAGATCAAGTCACAGCAGTAGTATGAATACGTGCGTGACCTTAAGGCCCGCAATAGCTATCCAAAGTCGTGTGATCTCAGCAATGTAGAGAGCAGTCGACCCCGGCATTCGATGCAGCATACTGCAGTCACATCATTGCGATCGCGATGACCCCACGGAGTCAAGAGTGCCCATGTACGCGGGTGGTTATGTGCGATATCCTCTGTTCTACTTAAAGTTTACCACACCATCTGCTACATCTAATAATGACAATATCGTCTGTTGCAGCTGACAATACCGTTTACTGCACCTGGGATCATCGAGCTCTTACACGGCAAAACAACGAAAAAACGTCTCGAAGTCTCATAGAAGCTGGCGGTTCCCAAAATAGACCGGCGAGCCGACTAAGGCTTACCTCTTCCAACCCCGCAGCTGTTCCCGAAGGCCTAATCAACTCCCGCCCAAGATGATGCTCTACTAAATCCGCCGCTGCACCATGCGTGTTCGCCTGGGTCACACATGAAAGGGTATTAGAGCGGGTGTTAAAACCTAAAGGGGAGGAGGGTGGAAGCAGTATGGTACCGGTACACGATCAACGGATACGATCGTGTGACGCAATAAATCCCAAACATTTTTCGAGTATCTTACGCTGTGCCCACGTCCCCGCGAGGCCAATAGCATCCCAGTCGTATTCAATTGCATGTCCCCTATTGCCTTTACTTGCAATGGGGGTCCTATGTATTGTCCTTGCGCTTTTTGAGACAAGTTAGGAGAGTCGGGTCGAAGCGCCAGAAAAGGTGTCACGCGTCACCAGCGCGATCAGATTTTAATCACTGTGCTCAAGCAGCTCACCTCAGCCAGAGTGCGAACAACGATCATCTTTTGAAACCGGTTCAGCTTTTCCTCCCATCCCATCGGCAGTGGAGCCCGGTGCGAAGAGGCATCCGACCGCCAATCTTGCCATTGCGCCCACGATTCGACGAGAGATGTACAGATACCCATCATGGAGGGAACAGCCACCTCTGCCTGTTGTAGAGTCTTCCAACTCTGCGATTATACCCCAGCGGGGTTTTCGAGTGCAAGTAATGCGAAGAGCCACGTTAGTCACCTCAAGCTCATGTTGTCCATGCCAACATTCGTTTTGCGGCGTTGAAAATCACGAGCTCTAATAAGAGAGACTCTAGCCATGCAAAACATGTCGTGTGTTGAAAACATGATACTTAGTATGCAATCTATTGAATGCGGAAAATGTGTCCCGTTTTTTATTGAACAGTATTCACACGTACGAACCGGGTACTAACGTGCGTAGCAACCTACCCGTTCGCCTAAAGTTGTAGGGTCCGGATTGTGCCTAACAACGCTGGCTCTTTGTTCGCTGTCCTTCCCTCTGCTCCCTCTGCTAGTCCTCCGCCGGAAGCTTGGGCGCGCTCCCTGTAGCAATAGAGTCCACTCAACGCCCGTTATCTGCGTGTCATTGAAGCAGTACAGGCATGTTCAGGAAACAAGTCTTCATCACTGCAGCAGTCTCTCCTACAGAAGAGGCGGGCAAGAATGTTACCCTTGTATTGAGTTAAGTTAATGGGCGATCAGCGATGGGTTCCATGTTTTAAATAGCTACCAGGGACTGTTTTTTCAACCATCAACTTGCATGAACATGTGCCCAGTCGTTTCTACCTGAATTCGATTGCGCAAGCGGCGAAACCAGAAGGTGGTCACAACTGTCCGATAGTCCTTCTCAGCCTGCCCGTCACAACATGTACGTTCTTGTCTTTGTCTGAGGTGTACGCTTTGCTTCGTTTTTTTAAGTGGATTCCGTTTGTTTTAGTCTGCCCTGAGGTTCTCGTCTGTTGCATAGCTAGTGGAGTCTGTCATGTGACCACGAACTCGATTTTGGCGATGTTTTAATGCACGAACAACAACGTGAGCATGGTACTTACACGATGACCAACGACACGAGAAAAAACGCTGACGCGTGTATCATAGCGTGGCTCACCTCCCCCGCGGCCCGGAGGATGCCGGTGCAAAGCATGAACGCGAATAGGAGTTTGTGACGCTCGAACAGCCCTCTCGAAACGGCGCGATAAACAGCCTTGGTACTCTTTTCGAGGAGCCTCTGAATCCTAGCCGGTAGCCCCTCGCTTCCAGAGTCCAGCGTATCCACGATGCAGTTCGTGAAAAGGAGCTGGCATACGGCATGGCGGGCGATCGATTTCCCAACAATGAATGATCAGGTGGCTGGAAAGAGTGTTGTACAAGTTCTATGTTGACGTAACCACTCCCCCCCCCTCTGGCATGAAGTGATGCATACCACGCGCGGGCTTGGTGCCTTCAGTTTGCGGCTGTAGTGCGGCAATAAAAGACTGTATCGACGTTCTTGGTCGTCGTGCTAATGAATAGGGTTGCCCATCTCCCCATCGCAGAAGGATGAGAGAGTACACTCGCAGAGCGCGAAATTTCACCTGGAAGTAATCGAGGCTGTATTGGTACATGACGTCCACTCTGCACAGCTCGGCGACCGTGAAGTACAGGAGGGAACCACGGACCGCCAGCGGGCGATATCGTTCTCGGCCCTCCTCCATCTGCTGCTTGGTGCTGTTGCTGTCAGCAAGGCGCTCCCCGATGGCCTTGCTCATTGTTTTCGACTTACTCAGCGTGGCGATTAGTATCTGCAGTGTTGCCAACGCGACGGGATACACCGACGTGGTTTTCAAGCTGGACAGGTCGTGTAGTGCACAAAATTTCGAAGAAATGCAGTACTACTGTCGCCCAAGATCGAGTGGTCAAACCAAAAAAACAGAAATGCAGTAGGAAAGAGGCTAGTTTTTTATGCGCTAGTGAGTCAGCCGTAAGACGCCTGCTACAATAGGGGTAGCACTTTCTGGCCATCTTTGTTTGTCACTGGGACTGACGGGGATCTTCAACTGAGAAATTACCCCAACCAACGTATCGTTGCTTAAAAACATTACTTTTCGCTTTGTACCTCAAGTTGCATGGCTCGTCTTGTTGGCTTACTTTTTTTCTCAAAGTCAGTTTTGACTCTAACATTAGATAGCGATCTCATCAAGTGAGCAACCTCAGAAGAATCCCGGTGCACGCCTAACGTACCATGTATCGTAACCATTAGAAACGGCTCTGCGTACTTACCTCGTCGTCGAGAACTTCCACCCCGCTGCCGGCGTCGTTGAGGAGCCTTAGGATCTGGTTTTCAATGTCCAACAGCTGCTTCTGATCCGTGGCAATGCTAGTCACGAGGTCATGATGACGTTCTTCTAGCTCGGGCTGCTCCAAAGTGACTACCTGCGTGCACAGAAGAGTGAAGCGGAGTTACGTGATTTTCCGAACAATGCAGTAGTTTGGAAGCACACCGTGATCTTCCACGTATGGCATGCAGTCGACCAAACCCTTGCTGAATCTGGACGTGCGTGCACAGGAGAGTGAAACGAGGCAAGTCTCGCCCCGAACAATGCAGTTAGTATGTCACGCATGGTGGTCGGTTGTAATCTAGTGTAGACATGCAATTGGCCGAACCCTTGCTAATTTTTCAGGCAATGTACTTCTACAAGCGGTGGCGCACCTCTCCGAGAAGCTGCTCCTCCAGCCCGCGCCTAGTGACGGTAAAGTTGATGAGGTTTACTTTGATGGCCGTGTCGGCTTGAAAGTGCGGATTAGACACCTCTGTTGCCAGGTACAAACGAAAGTTGGAGTTGTATTCCACCTCAGTATCGCCCAGGGACAGCATCGTGCGTCCTCCCTATCATGCGCAGGCGAAAAGTGGGTGGAAATACTGAGAGGGCCGTGGGGGGTTCGGACAGAGCAAGGTGCCTTTTCTAAAGTTTCCCATATAAATCAGTACTGGGCTGAAGGGTGGGTCAGCGGGGGTTTTAAAAAGTAGGCTGCACGCTGTTGCAACTCGAGAAAAAACAGCCGCGATGTGAGTCACAGGTTCCCGCTAAACCATCGCGTTATTGTATCTTCCCACGGAGACCATACCAGTGCACCGACAGTCCGTCATGCTGCAAAATTGTCGTTACAATCATACCAGTGGTTTTGTCCTGTCTGGAATCAAACATAAATTGTCTGGCGGAAGGTCTTACGCAATCTGCAGCAGCCCCTCTTGGCAGTAGGATTCGCCCCAATCCAACCCCCCACCTTTACGAAAGTTTTTTTGCGGAGAACCGGATCCAGGACGGGGTCAATGTTGGTTCCGATATCTTCAATCAACAGACACCTTCCTTCCTTCATGGCCAGTTGAATCGTGGACATAAGTAAAGGGCTGCTGGCGTTCACACAGAGCAAGCTCCCCGCCGCTGCGGAACTCGTGCTGCTGATGGGTGTGATGATGATGGCCGCACCGGTAGAGGTACCTTTCTCGGTTGACGGAATATTTTCTTGCGCGGTCTCTGCATATGTCGCCAGTCACGCCCGGCGCCCGGGTGTAGCAGATGCGCACATACAAGGTGGGTAAGCTGGTGGTCCTTTGAAATCTCCAGTGATGAAAAAATGTTCGGCCATGACTGCTACAACTTTCAGTTCTTCGTCATGTATCATATCATATTCGCTAGCGCCGTTGCGAAATACTACAAACCCGAATGCAATCCTCCCGCCGACGATGTTGGCACATGATTTAGCGTTCGTCTGCAGCATTCACGTACCTTTTTGCTTTAGCCAACGACACGCTCGCCTCTGCGGATCAATAAGCAGCGGCCATTTTCCAGTGCCGATGGTGGTAGCCGCTATTGCGCTCTCGACAGAGGTTTTGTCGCTCGGGAGCCCCTGCAGGTTCCACTCTCGCAACACAACAGGCTTACCAAGGACCTGGAAAAGGAGGCAGATGATCGCTGTGAATGTCTCAATAGAGAACGCTTGATCGAGGAAGCGGGGGTAATCTCGTTTTCGCTACTGACTTTGTGCATTCCGTTTCGCCTTTCAGTGGTTTGCAGGCAGAACGGCCCCCTTAGCGTATCATCACCGTGTGCGCAGATGATTATCAGGACAGTAGCAGGAGCGAAACAACGGTGTTCCCTTCTAGGTGCCGTCTTGCTCACCTGTGTGAGCGAAAAACCGTCCGAGACGCGGATACCCTTATCTCTCAGGACAACCACCCAGCTCTCCAGTAGCGAATGTCGGAAGGGACCCGTGAAGGCCCCGAGGTACGACACAAACGCGGCGCTCAGGAACATATCCCCGGTAAGGTTCACCTCGTGGTCGAGAATCTCCTGGGCGGTTGCTTTCCACCGTTTCTGCACGGCCAGGAAGGGCGTCCGTTTCATCACAGTGACATCGGTGTTGATCGCGACGTGGAGGAATCGATATGCAAGCATGATGTCGTGGAGAGCTCCTACAACGGAATGCTTTCGTTAGGTGTTACTTCATCCTTACGCACTTGAAGCTTAAGCACAAGCGTTTCACCGATGCCGTCAGAACACATGACAGCCGCCAGTGCTCCCAGCGGAAATATCATTGAGGCAATAGCTATGCGTATCGCTGGTGCCAGCTCACATTTTCCTCGTCCAGCCCGGAGGTGAGCTTCTCCGCGCATTCCAAACGCTGGATACATCTTTTGATACCATCCTCCAGGCTCTTCTTCTCGTTGGTGGCTTCATCGCCACTCTGCAAAACGGCGAAGAAAATGGTGAGCGCTAAGCTTTTTCCGTCATAAGGAATACATAAGCAGTACGGCGCTTGCTACCACGTTGTAAAAATGTAATAGTTGCCCTCAGCTATAGGCTGATTTTTTAGAATCACCATTTTTTCAACGTATCTATGGTAAAGTACCGGTGCAATACACGCGGCCTTGCTGCACCAAGCGCAGCGTTGTAGTACCTGCATCAACAGCGCCACTTCTTCTTCGATGCGTTGGACCTCAGTGCGCTTGATCTTCAGGACGCTATTAGCCTCCTCGAGCTCCTGATTCAACACCTGTGAGCCGCGGGCTAGCCGTGGTGAAAATCTAATGGATCGTAGAGAATCACGGGGGGGGGGAAGCTTGCCATGTGTTACATGAGAGCACCCATGACACTAACGATAGCTTCTCGGCGTGACGGGTTGCGGGGCATTTACTCGCTCGCCATGTATGCCACAAGAACTCAACAAGTCGTTATGGAACGGATGGGCCAGTGTGCCAGCTGTGCCACACCTTCACTGTATCCATCCTCGGCTTGACTTGTTCGAAGATACTGGCGTATTGATCCATTGCATGCACCCACATGCACATTCCCGCCGCCGCCAGCGACACCTGGAAGGAGTGCGGGGCACGGATCGTCACCCTTCGTTTGACGAAGAACATTAACATGGTATTTTTCCTCGTGCTGCTTTGACGATTGTCTTCTCGGCGCCTCCGTCACAGCTACGTACGAATCTACAAAACGCTCTGGCGGCGCTAGAGAGGTGGAGCTATTTGGGATAACGTCTGTGCATACGCATATGCTCGGCTATCTCGCGACTGCTCGAGTTTAGACACAGCAGTTAGACGATACGATGTAGCGCTGCCGTCGTCCCGACTTACTTTTCGGAGACGATCGACACTCATGTTTTCGTCTTCCACGTATCGCTTGAGGCTCTTTCGTCTTTCCGTGGTCATGTTTTCCTCTTTGTTGTAGTTCCGCAATTCGTCCATGAAGGAAGTCCGACTGAGCACACGCTTCGCGCTTTCCCAGTCCTGTGAAGCGTCACAAACGGGTCACAATGGCATTGCGGGTTGGATGCAGTGACACACAACACGCGTGCTACAATTGCGGTAGCATTGTTTTGGGCCTGTTGTTTCTGACAACCCGGGCTCCTCCATTGAGGAAGTACCTAATATTGATGGGAAATATTCTTTGTTTCCAGTATTTTTCGATTACTCCGTGCGTAAGACATGGGATTATTCACCGGGTTAAACGTTTCGGTTTTGCTTGAGATCAGCTTTAAGAGCTCCTCAAGTGAGGAAAGGAGGCTCGGAAAATATTCTTTAGGTGCACATCTATGGTAGCACGTATCCAGTGTTTTCACAAACCTTCCAGGTCAGTGGGTTTGGAATCATGAAATATTTCAGCCTGAGAGGTACACGTGGAGGCTGCCTGGGAGATTCGGTACCTTCGACGGCACCTCCGAGTCTTGGAATACAACCGCCGAAACGTGAAACGCAGCTACATACAATTATCTCGATTTGAAGTTCAAGTTGGCGGCAAACACCGAGGGCGCACCTGGTCCTCTGACAGCAAAAGGCACACAGCGGCCATGACTGTCTGGACTGCCTGTGGCGGGTTCTGGAAGCTTTTGATCTCGCTGATATCGTCCCTTTTAAGGGAGTTGAGAGCTCGAATCGCTTCTTCCAGCGCTGGAAGAGCCTGGTCCAGGTTTTTCTGCGCCTCTCGCTGTAGTATCGCAATCTGTGGCGATGATATAGGTGCAATTTGGGCAACCGAGACGTTGTGAGCAAACAGGGGACGGGGTGGGGGCGGGGAGGCGGGGGGGGCGACGAACCTAGTATCTATCGGTGGTATTTGTCGAATCATTCCGGGGACGACGTTACCTGCTCTTGACGCGTAGCTACTGAGGTTTCGTCCTTTGCCACTCTCTCTTTGATGGCCTCCGCTTCTTGACGTTCCTCCTCCACCTAGAGTATGGTCGTCAATTCAAAGCAGTGCAAGGCGCAAGTTGGTCCATTTTCATATAATAACGGCAAAAAAAGGAACTTAGGCCATCCAATCAGTCGCGGCAAGGAACTTTCGTGTGCGTAAATTGGCATCGGAGGTGTCACTTCCCTTTACTACAGAGTTTACTACGTAGATACAATCGATACCCGGTGAACGTACTTGTTTGAGGAGTCCTTCTGCCTCAAATGCTTTCGATTCCAGGAGTGGTTGTAGTTGCGTCAATTCGCACTTGAGGCCCTTCACAAACCGCCCTGTTTCCTCCAGTTTCACCACCCCATCTTGCAGGCTGCAACCGGACCCACCATAGAGCAACGTCGGGCGGTGGCGTGGCAGCCATCAGAGGGATTGAAAGTTGAGTAAATCAAAGTGGCGGGCTAAGAATCTCGTTGGATGTTAGCAGCAGGAGGTGCCTGTTCGTTACTTGCTAGCTGAATGAAACTTGGACGGATAAACCGACGGACATACACTTCTCGTAGCTAATGATGCAGTCAAGCACGCACTTCTCTTCACGACCAGCCGCACGAAGGAATTGACAACGGCATGGTGGATATGGTCAGAAGGAAAGGTTGCCGTGATAACTCACTAACAATCAGCGGACTTTCGCTGTAGTTTCGGCCACTATCAGAGGAACCGTATGCTTCCACATGTGGTGTCATTGAGGAAACCCCCCGACCTTCCCGTAAACGCCATTCCCGGCTACAACTTGCCTTGCGAGCCTCATCGAGAGCGCTCTTCGGCGTTCGCGCAGCATCGTTAGGAACGTGTTCAAGAAGTCCAAGTAAGATTTCGCCGAGACGTAAATGCGGCGCCCTAGATGCGAAAAGAAGGATGCCGCCGCTGGCTCGACCTGCCACACAAAATGAATGGAAACATCGTATGCACGCAGAAAAAATGTGGGGGGGTGTTGAGGCTATTTTCCCTTGCGTCCGACCACAGGCACGGGTTCTACTCAGTACTGGTGAGCCATTCCGCAGACCACTGAGGGGGGAGCGAGCAATAGTTGCGAACACGGCACTGGTCGACAATGATCAATGCTCAACATATGGAATGCATACGTAGAACAGACAATGTTCAGCGCCTACCACATGGTCTACAACACTGCCTTCGCTTATACGTACTGAGTCCTGTATTTGATTGCACTCACCCCTCCGTGTACCTCGACCGAGGCTCGTATGAGTGATGCGGCAATCTTCGGTCCAACTCCACACTCCTGCGGCCCGTTCGTTACCGACGCTAGCTCCGGGCTAAGAATCCGATGAGCCACGGAGTGCAGCGCGGACCGTGGCCAAGCGCTATACCAGTCGATCGTGCTG
The DNA here is from genome assembly GCA_031213475.1 of Nereocystis luetkeana. Taxonomy (NCBI): domain Eukaryota; class Phaeophyceae; order Laminariales; family Laminariaceae; genus Nereocystis; species Nereocystis luetkeana. Next base: position 2,733,586 of record JARUPZ010000029.1, read on the forward strand.
TGGGGAAACCGGGGAAACACCAATTATATTCAAGACTTCGGCACGCATTCATCGGACATAAACTCCAACGCGCACGCTGTTCTCAGTCTCACCTTGTAGTAGGTATATGTATTTAGGCGGTACACTTCTCGTGAACACCTCGAAGCAGATGCGACAGATCGCTAGTCTAGAACGCGTACAACCATAACGTATCGTATGCCCATTAATTGATTCATTAATTTAGTAGTACCTGCAGTTGACAAGGTTGGGGAAGTTTCTGACACGTTCCCGGAATGATGTACTGGCCGGGTCGAGGCAAAGCACAACGTGCAGGCGGTCTCGTACACGCGCCGTAAAGAACTCCATGCACTTCGCCTGAGTGTGCACGAAGGAAGAAGAGGTACAGGGTACGTGGGTAGTATACAGCGGGGGGGTGTCTTGTGAATAGAGGCAAGCATATTATACAATATTCCCGCCAACAACGAAGTATTATTGGGAGTGAACTTCCATTGTGATAGTTATTACACAGCTGCAACCAGATACGAAGTATTCCCGTTGGTTTTCGTGACAACTGTCTACGGTTTTCTCTCCGTGCTTCTGAGTGAGGGGCGGGTATGGCTGGTTGTAAGCGTGATAGTGGGTGGTTGTCGTTGTGGTGGCGTGTGGTTTGGGGGCGAATGCTGCGCCGCTCTGTAGAATTTCACTCACTCGGGTGTCAGGTTTTCCAGTGGCTCGGACAGCGTCTCGAACCCTGACAACGATGTCCGCTTCCTCGTCTGGAGTGAAAAGATTCGGCACCTCTCCGCTACCGAGCAAGCAGCTCATATCTTCAAGCATCGCCTCTTCCAGAATCTGCGGCCAGCATAAAAAATATCAATAAACCCAGCTGACGTGGTTATCACTTCTTCCGTTCCAAGCGGCGAGTCCTGGCGTGAGCCATGCAAGGGGTCATCGACAAGTGCAGTTCGAGATACGATTGATGTGGGCTATAAGCGGCTACGACGACATATGATATTTTTCGCACTTGTTGGCGGCGTACCTGGGCATCCTTGAGGAGGAAAACGACGTGCTTCGCATGTACGCCGGCGCCAAAAACTGCTGGTTTGAGGTCTTCCTCGAAGTTCTTGACCCCATAGTTGTGGGTCACGTTCACGCGAATGAGTGTTGAGCCGGCCATGCTTGTGGCAAGCTGAGTCAATGATTCTCTGCCACTTCCTGCGAATCGACAAAGAAAAGCGCAGCGATACGTAGCGTTAAAATGTTTTCTATGAGGACAAGTCATTGTGTTCTGTGTGCGGACAGATTATGGTGGCTAGATGTTGTGTGTGTGCGGATAAATTATTTTGGTGGTACAATGAGAAGGCCTGAAATGAACAATACACCTGGATATGTTCGATTTACTGTTGGTAGCGCACAAATGTAACGAAGTAGCACACTCAAGGCTGGGTATCTGGACGCGAACGTATTTTTCACACCCGGGTGCACTGCTTCCAGATAATCATACATCACACACACACTACATGCCTATTTATATCACTACTGTAGTCTACGCTGATGCTGTCTCACCGGCAAGGCCGATCAGAATGGCGTTTCCCCTCGGAGTTCGAAGGATCCTTGCGATACGTAGGAGGTGACGCACCGCGTCGGCAAAAAACACGAGCGACATTTCCGTATCGTTTCCTCCGAGGTTGTATTCGTCCTGATAGTAACCGAGTTGACGCACCAGCCGCCGAAGGTCCGGACATTCCTCATAGAACCTGTCGGGGGATGTACAAAAGGAAGCCTGGCTGTTTGTACAAACACCAAATGTGCGGCAACGTTTTGTAGAACCTGACACGCACATCGTTCCCCCATGTTTGAAGCTGTAATCCTGGAGAACCCAGCACATCTTTATAAACATACAAGAAGGGAGACATACTTTCGGGCTTTCCACCACTCAAGGCGGTTGTACAGCGGTAGTTGATGCTCTGCATAGACTTCGCACTTGTTCATCTTGTCGTGTCACCCTCACGTATTGAGAAACACAGACCAGCAGGTGTGAGGTTGAAAAGAAAATACCGTTCAGGGTACCAGTCCTCCCTGTACCAAGTCACCTTTCGCCCGCAACTGTTCCTGTGCCTAGCACATCGCCGTACAAGAGTAGACTTTCTCCAGGCCCGTAGTCTTCCCCCGGTTTGGGATCTCTCGTCTCGAATACATCATCACGCTGCCAACCAGGACCAGTCATCTTGAAGTGTCTGCCGTATGAGTGCGAAAGAAGATCCTATGGGAATCAGCATCAATGCAATCGCGCCCCCTGCGCTGTACCGCAGACATCTACCGCAGACCGAGATGCGACTATTAGGACATCGACGTACAAATCAAAACGTCGGTCTACAGCGAGCCAGACGTCCAATGCTATATGTGCTTCACAAACAAAGGGGGGATATAGGGGTAACCACCAAAAACAAATAGCCGAATAAGAAACTGACCTTCCGACAGCCTCTATGAGCATGTGTTCAAACACAACTCGATGGTTTGATTCTGCCAGGCGATCCCCGAATACCCTCGACATTTCGTGCATCCAGAGCCGTACCATTCCACCCGGAGCGTGCACACTCTGGTGATTCACCAACAAGATCCCCTGTATTGTAACAGTCATGAGTCATACGAGCAGTAGGTAAGCCGGGGTCGGAGAGAAGGGCGCGGGCAGATTCACGACCAAAAGAAAACGTGGGTCCGACCTCACGTACACAACGCAGACGCGCTGCGCATACTATTCCCGGGAAACAATTTTCTAAAAGCAAGTCACAGCGGTGCTGAATACCTCTATACGGTATGGAGATGGAGGTCACTTACCTGGATGACTTTGCTGATATCGCGCAAGTTGAAGGTGTAGTGTGGCCTCGAAGGCGTAGGTAGCATCTCCCGCGCCACCTTGCCGTACACTTCCAGCGTGGCTGAAACAAGACCGTCACTGAGAGCTGCCACCGGTGTTAAAAAGTCCTTCGACAAAAATCCCTTGAGGATCGACCTAAAGGAAATAAAAAGGGTATGTCTTAAGAGTGCGATAAATTTCACTGGGATTCCGGCGGTGTACACGATGAGCTGCACACATTCCTTACCACTACCCTCACGCAGAGGGCAAGAAAAGGGTAAACCAAAACGCTACTATGTGTCTGTTTGGACCAACATAGTTGCACAGAAAATGCTCTGCTCGTAGAGACTATCACAGGGAGTCAGTCGCCTCTCACCCGAAAATGGTAGTACTTGACGCCATACATTGAGTCGGAAGACACAATACACTGAACAACCGCGTAAAGCGAGCCGAGGGTGCACTGCGGGCGCCACCAGGCGGGGCGGCAGCTACCGCAACCACCGAGTCGCGAACAGTTCGCCAGAAAAGTTTTTCTCGGTCGTAGAACCCGCCTTCGGATACCTGAGCATTCACATAAAATGACGATTGTCGTCGATATTTTCGAAACACCTTCGCGTACCCAGTATGTTGCATCTTCATGGGATTTTGGGCAGAAACATCAATATATTCAAGTCTGAAGGAACGCTAAGTGTCCAAATAGATCAAGCTGCGGGAGTCCTGCATCACATTTGCTTCTCGAGAAAACGAGTAAAGCAACATCTTCTCATATCGAGGAAGAAAGGAAGCAAACACTCACCAGCTGGCGCAAAAGCTCAAGGGGTGGTTGCGAATCAAACGCATCCCGCGCAGGAAGATTGACGTCGTCCACAAAAATCACATTGGTCTTGCCCACGGGTGCGCCGACGACGTTCTTGTGCACCGACACCATCTTCGACTCCAACGCTGCTTGCACCCCCTTCGAGCTACTCCTCGCACTCATGTTGATTACCACGGGCTGAGTGTCCAGGCGTTTTTTTTACAGTGCAACGTTTACAGCGATTGTGAGGGCATGTTTAGCAGCTGGCCAATGCTTGACGGGCTGAGTAACAATACGCGTCAATAGGACCTTTGCGAACACTGTGGTTGATTGAAACCAATTTAGTTGCGTTTCTTGTTTTTTTTTCCCCATATAACAATGACCTCCGACCCACGGAACTTTAGGATCTTCCCAAAGTTGTGGCAAAAAAGTGGCCAAAATGCAAAGCTTAACCTAACTACACTTGGGTTGGGTTTACTCTTATAAAACTTCCACGGTAGGGTTTTTTTATAAATAGATACAGGAAACAGACTAGTTTACAACAAACCCAACCAAATTGGAGTCAACCAAATTATTCGCAAACGGCCTATAGAAAATGTTGCATGCCGAGGGTATTTAGTACTTGGTACAACTCGAGGACGATCGGCGAAAAATTACGGACCACTCAGCCGAAAGTGTTGGCATCGCAATACTAAACGCTGGATTAAGTTGAAACGGACGTCGATTAAGTACGAAAGAAGGGCATCGACCGTATGAACGATACGCAAAGGGTGGAACACACCATATGTTAAAAACACCCTGAGACCTAGGAGGAAGCGAGTCGCTCATCAGGTAACATGTGTGCTGCGCACTGAGATACAACCGTTGGTCTAACCGATCACCCAGGCAAAGTCCTCTCCTTCACGTGCAGAACTCACCTGAGCGTTAAAGTTGAGAAGGTCAGTCGACCTCCACTCCAAACAAAAAGCAGGATCCTCGCCAAGACCCAATGTCCTTCGTCGAGCTGCTTTGCTGAAGTACGCGGTAGTGGACGATTCTGAATGGTTGTCCTCCGTTTGACTACCCGAGGCAGGTTCTGCTGGTGGTGGGCATCTTAGACGCGAGTGTCGCTCGAATAACTAGAAAGGGATCAAACATGAGGAACGTAGGCGTTACGCAGATTAGTTTAAAAGTGAGAATAGACCCTATTGCGATGCTGTTTGGTGACGGCGAAAGCCGGCGCCACGCTGTGTGGCCTACTGTGTGTGTAGCCTACTGTGGTCGGCCAACGCAACTGGGCGCTAGGTATTGGCAACGTCTCCAGTTTGTAACACACGCGGTTATTTCTTGCGGAAGCTCGTGTGCTCCATTCAAGCGAGTAAAAAATGATCATCAACTCGCGGGATCACTCTGCAAATGGTGGACTACGTTCTCGTCAGGGAACATTGTCCCCCAGCGCCAAATGTGTAGGTGTGCTGCGAATTCGAAGGGTTTGTGCATTCGGACTTACCTGTGCTGCTAGCATCGTCTTGCCAGAACCGGTTGCTCCCGCCAAAAAGGTTGGCCGACCAGTTCCCAGATTGATTTCCAAGAGAAACGAGTAGCGTTCGGTGTTGGCCGTAGGCACCATCATCGCGTACACGGGTACGTTAGAGATGTACCTGGAAAACCGGAGCGATGGTTACGTGGCAAAGGCCGATCGCCCGATGATTGGCCACTTAGAGGAATACACGAAGTGCACGGGCAGAAAGATGAGTTGCACCACTACAGAGGCGTTCTACGATAGAGGTTCACCCTAAATTTTCTGAGGCTCCTCACTTAAGGAGCTCCATACCGCACCCGAAAACTGAATTCAGCAAAAATCAAAATGCATCGCGGCCAATAATCCCATGGCCCAAGCCTACAACATGTTATTTTTCGAAATGAAGATTGGAATTCCCACGATTCGGGGTCAAGGAACCCTGTCTTTCGGAAACAAAATAGCGCAAATGTACTACCTCTATCGTAGAACGGGTCTACAGTTAAGTATGGGTCCTACATCTGTCAACGTCAGCCTTCAAGTACATAATGCCGCACGCAGATCCAACGACCGACACCACTCACGTAAAATCGGGAACATCCTCTGTCCATGAGCACCATTTGTACGGCCGAACTCCACCCAGTCCCGGAGGATAAAAGTGTGGGTAGTACTCGAATAAGGTTCCAGTTGCAGGCACATCGATTGAAGTGGAGAGTCCAGAGCTCTTCGAGTTGTGTTGACGACGGCGGTTGCGAAGTGGGGCATTGTTGGGTGGAGGGACATGTAAGCATCGTCACCCAGCCACAACTGTCGGTCGTAACGCGAACCTTGGTGGGTGTCCATAACATGGAAAACTGAAACAGCAACAACTGAGGCATGCCTCCCACTACGAGCGGCTGAGCTTCGCCGTTGTGCCTAAATGACTGCCGCGTCAACTACGAGGAGTGCACACCTGGATGAGGTCCCTGACGTAGACATCGAACGCCAAAGCCGGGTCAGCTGTTAGCCCCCCTCCCAGGCCCCATGCCATTGCAACCAGAAACGCCTGATCCACCACTCCAAGGGAGGGAGCCACCCCACTGACATGGTCATCGGCACAGTTGCTGGTGCCGTGGGGCGCTCCCTTCTTAGAGTCTTCCATCGAGTGGGGTGCGTTCGGTAACCCTTTTCGAGGTGAAATGGCGGCATCCACTGAGGCTTCCTCTACCACCAGGTTGGCCGCTCGAGTAAAGAGCTCGCGCTGGCGAGCGAGGATGCCCTCAAGAAGAGCACAACATGATTCCACTCGCTGAACCTGCACATGTGCCGGAGAGAAGTTTATCTTTAAACAGGGATCGTGGAATACTACAGGCGCATATGTTATTAACAGTGAACACGGCAATACTGTGTACTACAGGCACACCGTCCTATACCTGGTGCGTAAGTGACTACCTCTTGGCGGTTTTAATATCACTTTTTGTTCTGGTAGTAGGGGGTATTCACGTGGCGTCCTGTGGAGGTTGTGGAGAAATAAGACAAGCAACCGCGTGGAGAGCGCATAGCGATAAAGTGCAACTCGATGCAGATCGACAAACATTTTGAGAGGTGAAGCTAACGAGCGACGAAATTGTGGAAGTCATCGGAATCGGAATCGGTCAGGAGGGCTTCTCTTTATGCCTTTGGGTCATAGTATGCACGAGTCATATTAACAAACTGAAAAACGGATACCGATTACGTAGTACAAAACAAACATCTAAGCAGGGAAAACGCTATCAGGGTGGGTGGGACCGGGCGAGTGGTGCCATGAGAACGGACACGGTTCCGCAACCACAACTAGTAGCTCAGTTTCATCATTGGATAGACTATGCTTGGTCATTGACGGCGGCTTCATCCGAATGAAGCAGCCGAGTGTTCGCGCACCTGGAACGTCATAACCTCCTCACGGAAGACCGTGTCACCTCGGCTCGCCATGTACTTCAGCGTCGGCCACATCAGTAGATGTGCAAGCTCGCCCAGTCTCGCCTTCAGCTTATTGGTGTGGGATATGCTGATACCATCCAGAAGAGCGCCGAGCACGCGGCCGTCTAGCCATGTCTTAAACGCTGAAGATGGCGGTACGCACGTTGGAGGAACGTACACCACTCCTAGACGACTGGAAGCAAGAACGCGCACGTGGAATGTAGATAAGAATTGTGTAGGTGTGTCTTCGCGCTCTATTCGCATGTGCTTAGCGCCGACAATGAGCCTATTAGTTGCTGGTGTGGTTGTTGTCCGTGCATGAGAGGCGTACGAGAAGAACCTAGCGTGCATTGGGTGCCGGGACCTCAACACCAACCAATCTGTAGCACGCGTTTACCTCACGGTTGCTGGAGACGCCTGAAGCAAGTCCTCTACCTCAAAAAGGAGACGCATTCGGTCGGCTCGAAGCTTCACACGCTCTCCTGACGCCAAGCAAAGTGTCAGATTGTCGTCCAGTGCGGTGTTCATGGACTCGACCCACGCGACATCGATAGGACCATCGAACACGATCCAATAATCCGTGCTGACCTGATTGGTTACCGGCGAAAATGAAACAACACAAATATCTATTCCCGGGGGTAATGGCCTGCAGAGAAAATTACCGTTGGTGTTTTGTAACAGGTGGTGGGTCATATCAAGATATCTCACTGGGCAACAGGGGCTAATATCTGGCACGAAGACCCTCAGGGATCATTCAATGTATCCCGTCCATCACGCCGTGCATGCACACTCTTCACGCAATCCCTACGCATTGGCCCACGTGGTAGCGTATGAAACTTTTCTCGGTGAACATTTCTACAGTTTTTTGGATCCTCCAGCCGCATGCGCGGGTCCGACCCGCGGGTCAACAGAAAACAACTCGCGGGTCATGCTGGCCCAACCCGCAAGGGACTCGATTCTCGTGGGTCATGACCTGACCCGACCCGTGAGTATTTCAGCATGTCTTGACCCGACCTGACCCGACCCGTGAGATTTGAAAAATGAGTGGCCCGACCCGGCCCAACCCGTGAGATTGAAAAAACTTTTGACCCGGCCTGACCCAACCCGCGAGATTTGAAAAACTTTTGACCCGACCCGACCCGACCCGCAACATTTTGAACACCCCGTGAGCCGACCCACGGATCGGGTCATGACCCGCAAAAATCCCTGGAAATTTCTACTGCATTTCGCATAATGTGCGCTACCTTTGCGTTTGCCTCTGCAGCACGTCGCATGAGGCTGGACCCTATGCCATCCCGCCATTCCATGGTGAACGGGTTGAATTGTCCGTACAATTCGCCGATGCTTATGGCCTTGGGGTTAAGAACGTTCACTTTGACCTGCAAGAAGCAGTGAACAGAATGAGCACGGCGGAGGGGAGATCGTTCCCCCAATAGCTAAGATCTGGCAGCGTTAGCATTGCTTAACGGCATTACATATCGTTCACTGCATATATATGCCACGTTAATCTGTGCATGAGCTACATACGGCACTTCGACACACTGAAGATATCAAGTCGACGATGACGAGCGATTCTGCGGCCCCTGTTGCATAACTAGCTGGCACCAGCAAACTTGTACCACGTGTGTATTCACGATGTTAGGCCGGAGTTGACCCTTCCTCCTACCTGTGGCCACTTTGTCGGTATGTCGTCCTCCGAACCGTGTTCGCTTCGATCGCTCTGTGCGTCTCTTTGCTCTCGTTGCTCTCGTTGCTTAGGGTTGCTGCCCCACAACGGCGAGACATGTCTGGCGTCGTCGCGTCGTTCAGTCGTGATGGTTGGTCTGTCGACTGGGGCCGTTGTCCTCTTCGCTTTCCGTTTTCCTGGTTTCCCTCCGATGGGTTCAGCAATCTACGTATGTACGACGCCGACGAATTGAATACCGATGAATTAGTTGAGACCTGGTACAGCATAAATACGAATATACCAGCTTTTGCTGCATACAGCCAGTAGTTTCCACCGCATGCAAAATAATCACCAAAATAAGGCAAAAGAGCGAAGGCCCCACTACAAACATACAGCAGGGATATGGCGCAACGACGCGTAACGGTGCACCCTGTGCAAATCAACTCCATTGTAACTTGGCTCACTTGGGACAGCTCTTCGTCTCTGAGCCAAGTGGACCCTTCTGCCAGCAGCCGTCGTACTACGCTTTTTCCTGCACCCGCACGACCGACGAGAGCTACTCCGAACCGAACCTGTTACATGTAGCACACGGAGAGCAATGGAGGTCGCTTTCAATGCAATCTGGAAATATCAATGACTACGGGTGCCTCATACTCGTGAGTATTTCTGACACGGTCATTTTGAATAAGCTAATAGGGAGCAGGCGCTATAGTGAATACGCTACTGGGGAAGAGATGGCAAGAGTGTGCTGACCCGATTCCCTTGCAAAGAGATAGCGAAGACAAACACGGGTGTGCGGTAGCTCTATTAATAGAAATAGCACTTCCGCTTTTGGTGGCTTGCGGGCGGGTGTTACTGACCTCCATCGTTTCGTGTAGCTGATCGACTTTGGTGGTCTGCTCTTTTAGTGATTGCATGCCCATCGCTTTCGCGGCTTCCGCGACTCCTCTGTGAAGATCATCGTGCAATGGTGCGTGTAGCGACTTGCGTGGAAACAAGTCCCCCATTATTGCCGCGAAGAGAGGAGTGTCGTGCTCAAGAAGCTTCGGCAGGTTGCTGCTGCCTAGCGCCTGAAAAGGGACGAACCAATGGAAGATTCGGGTTACATGTGTGTTGAATCACACATCATCAAAGTGCTAGAGAAACTTTCGTTGACAAATGGGTTATGAAAGCATGAGCTTCTGGCTCTTGGGGGGCACATGGCATGGCCACAGAAAGGGGATGGTGGGGGCAGCACCACCACTTACGACGCTCAACTCTAATGACACTTTCCCTTACCTGTATGAGAACATCTTCTTCGCTTAGTACCGAGTCGGGCTTGTTGTTTCTCTTCATTTGTCCAGCGAACGTGAGGACCGACTTCACGGCTCGCATACCAAAGTCGTAGTGCGGCTGCTGGCTAAGTTGTTCCGAGCAAAGACGCACAAGCGTCGAAACCTTTGCGCTCAACTCCTGGAAGATAACAGCACGGAAGGAAAACAGCCGTGCGAAATCGGAGTTATTCCAAGCATGACAGGCACCGCAAACCACCTTCAACCATATGACAAATATTCCCATTCAAAATGCCCCGATAATATTCCGTGCATGCAAAAGGCAAAGTTCTGGACACCATACTGAGCGCTGACCTTCCGCAAACTGCCCATAAGGACGCCAAACATGGAAAATCTCGAAATGTGGGTGAACGTCTTCAGACGATGCAACTAGTTGTATCCTTGGATTGTGGTTCCGACCTTGTATGACCGTCAGTGTCGTGTGATCCAATAACGTAATAACTAAAACCTTTGAGCTTGGTCACCTTCGCGTGCTCGAAACCCTCGCTGTACAGGATGATTTCGGATATTATTTCGGAGTCCGGGACCATCATTGCCACCGGGCGGAAGCAAGTCTGGTCATGTGTCGGCGAAGAGATTGGACAGCGTTAATCAGACAAGCTCGACGACGAAAAACTCTTGAACATCAGCTACCCGACAATATACCTTTTGCGGTGCCCGACTTCAATGCTTTTATTTTTTTTGTTTCTCACATATGCACTGTCGGATAGGACCAAATCGACTACGCCCTCGCAAAAGGACACGGTGTCACGACGCTGTGGATGCAAAGGTGACACTCAATTTCGTTGGTGAGTATTTTGTCGGACGAGCCCCCTCCACCTGTAGGTTGTTTGGAAGCTCTGTGCGACCGGAGTATAGTGGGTTCATCGTCACCACCACGTGATGATCCTTGAGGGGAAGTTTTCGTCCCTCGAAGACCACCTCTGTTGCTCCCGTCAGGCGAGCGTTCCGCAAGACCATCAACTGCGCAAGTGGAACGAAGGTCAAAAGCTCAGTGAAAAATGTTGGACTTCCGATGTGCGATATGTGTTTCCTCGGCTAAAACAGCTTGATTAAGTACGAAACAACTCTGTGCTTCGTATATCTCGTCAGTTACGAAGATGTTATCAAAACGAGGGGATACGTTAGAACGCCTATCAAACAAGTCAGCGCGACGCGATCTGATAACAAATGTTTATCACCTGTTCCGCAATGACGGAGAGTACTTCAATGTTGATCCGGTTGAATTCGTCAAGGCAGGTCCAAGCCCCTGTTTGTACTAGCCCAGAAAAAAGCCTTGCAGGCATTTTGTGGTCGATCTGTTCGGAACAGTTGAACACAATACACTGCAGTGCACGACACATGCATAAGGCGTGGGGGATAGCACTAGCACTAGTAAGCGCAGCATGCGTTCGGTAGGGCGTTGCCATCCTGCCATGTACAAGGCGCCTTGTTGAGGCCACACCTTTACAACGACTACCCGGTATATTACAATAACACCACTCGTATATACAATTTTGACAAATATTGGGGTAGGATGCACTCGCCACAGCATTCAGTACCGCAAGCAAGATTTGAGCTTACACTAATGGCCAGCTAGATGGGTACCTGCGTCCCAAGACCTTTGGCCAGGTCCTTCGTAGATTCTGTTTTGCCGGTTCCGGCCGGTCCTAGCGGATTTGCACCCAATTTCAAGTCTAAAGCGCCTGTTATCGTCATCCAGCATCGCTCAGTTAGTGGTGTAATGACCAGACGAGTAGCTGCACCCTGATACTCAAATCCGTATTGCATCTTCGTCGTACTTTGCCGAACTTTGACGGTGTCCGCGTCCCAGTAGAAACTGCGCGAGCCGAAGGAGAATTGGCATGAAGGTGGCCGTGTCAGTTCGCACATGAGAGACGCATACTGTCTCCAAGCAGGGCTGCCGACCTAAAGCGTGACAGTAATACCATCAAGCTTGTTTGTGTAGGTATTTCCAGTAAGTTGTGCCAAACGTCCCCCGCGTTCGATGCTGTCGAAAATGAGCTCCGCGGAACATGTGCCTTGGTACACAGGATAGCTATCAGCGTTTAGGCCGTGCATGGCTCATACAAACACTCCTGTATCTGTCTGGGCACGTCAGAGGCTATCACTGGAGCGACAAATACGGACGTACCGGAGCTGAGCCTGCCAGTTGAAGTTCTGTGAGTCGTCGACATTCTTGGATATTAAACTCTCCAACACGTCTCGATTGTGCACTTCCGCGGTGACCAAGGCCACAGCCAATGTGCGTTGCAACGGCGTCATTTCATCCTGGGGGAAAGCATGAAACACGGAGTTAAAATTGCTTTGAGTGTTGGGCTTCACGTTGTTGTCGGCCAATCCAACGCCAATAACATCGTCGAGTATTGTACAGGAGAGGGGGCGGCACACGAAGAGTGCTTGTTTAGTCGAGCGTTGCCATGCCCACGAAGAATAGAATAGGCTAAAGACGGATTTTTCTGGTTAAAAGTCATTGTAAAGAGCAGAGGATGAGCCCGTCGAGATGGCCAGTCTTGACAGCCTCAACAGCCCTACAGCGTTAACATACTGGCAATATATACCTGAATCCGCCCAACAAGCGCCCGAAGACCCGTGATGCTGGTTTCAAGCCATGCTTCCATCACGCCAGATTCTCCTTTTGACTGTCTCGACATTGCCTGCTCGGTGGCTCTAGCGCAACCAGACATGCAATGGGGGGAAATACGACAGAGTGTTACCGTGACATCAAGCAATGAGGGAGAAGACGACAGAGAGTTACCGTGACATCAACATCATGGCGAGACTGCAGTAGAATGGCAACTTTGTTGTCTTTGACGGTCAGCTCTTGAGTCACCGACGGTTGATTCTGCCCGTCGTAGGGCACTGCAGCAGTCAGAAATGGGATGGAGTCGCTTAATGCGAGAGGGCAAAGTGGTGCGTGGACCATGAGCTCTACATACCTTGCCCAGCCAATCTGAATGGCTGTAGCTACGACCTGGGCAGGAAGCCCCTGTAGGGCCCACGCCACCCTCGTTTCGGCTGGATTCTCCAAATTCTGCGATGGGCTCCTGGTTAAAACACCTCCAAGACCTGCATTATCAGAGTCCGCACACGGGAAACCCCCATAGTTAATGTGGTACGCCTCCTCTGGCAACGAGTAAGATCATTCTCCGTCGGGAAACATCGTGTCAGACCAGAGTTTTCTCTAGATGACTCACATAGCGACCGGAACGAATCAGTAGTTGTGTGGAATGCGTGGCTGGATTATACATCGCTTTAATCGCGTAAGCCGCAGTATCTTACCTCCATCGAGGTTTATTTCCTCCAGCTCTGTTAGGGCGGCCTTGATAAGACGGAAAAGCACCTTGCGCATGTTTTCCTCCATCGCCATCAGCCAGTCTTCCAGCGTACCACGAGCCTTGAGATTCGGCCCTAACGTTACACTTTCTCCCTCGCGACTCACCTATGCCGATACCATGTACCATTAATGATACGCCAGTATTGCGTACGAAAGCAGCAGTCGTCAATAATTTACGACGCCGTGTACCAGGTATTCACTACCGGTATCAATAAGGGAGACGCTACCCGGTTAAAATATGTGATTCGTGGTTTGTCTAGGCCAATTTTGGACGGACCAAAGGGAGGAGACGACGATGGCTTGATGGGAGATCGTTGTCCCTGGGGCATTGCCAGTTGAAACAGTTGAACGGCAACTCGTTCAAGCGCCAAGGCGAAAAGCAACTAACTGAAGCATGCGAGGGTCCCTCCATTCGATCGTGGTCAAGCGGATCGTACCGCGCTGCTTGCGAGGCAAACGGCATGCAGCAGTATGCAGCAGTATGTTATTAGCAGTATGCTAATCTTCGTCTGCATCACGGGTGTGCCGCAAAACCAGCAAAAACCTCGCAAGGGCCGACTCACCATAGCGTTGATTGTGTTCGACCCGGCGCCGTCTCCAAATTGAAGAGAGTAGACGCCTTCGAAGCATTTTCGCAAGTGCGGCTGAACGGCATCCGTATCGCGGCACCGACTTAGTAGCTCAAGCAGCTCATCGTCAGCGAGGAAGTAAAAACGGGGGAACGCCCGTCGCTTCACCTGGAGACGGTAGTACCATGCGGAGGCGGGAGATGCTACTTACAGCTGTCCAGCTTGGTATCTGTGTATACCGACCGGTCTCATTGCGAACTGATTGTTACTGCTCGGTTACGTGGTGCCAGTAACGTCATATGTTTGATGTTTTCCTCCCGGGCGCCCTTCCGATGTATTGGAATGCGGAAGCGTTACCTCTCGGGCAATTTATGGTGCAATCTAGGCCATACCAAGCAGCTCCAACAATATCATCGATTGACTGCTGAGGTCACGGAGAGTCGTCGATGTGTGCGGCAACAAGCCAATACGCGAATTGAAGACCGGTTCAGGCTATGTTGTGAGGGATCAGCTTGGAAAGGTACAGACCTCGAGGAATGTATCCAAGCCTTTTGCAATGCCCTCGAGAGCCTCGTTGTTGTGCTTGAAGTTGTCAAATAACCCTGGGGCAACCCCTGCGGTGAGACAGTGCGGATCCTCGGCGGTCTTGCGCATAACGTCCTTGAAAAAGGCATCGATGGTCCTGTGCCGTTGAAACGGAATCTCGAGAGTGAGACTATCACATTACTGCACTGTAGGACAAATACTCTAACATTTCAGGCCCAAAGTTAAGGTGGTAAGTATGTCACTCAAGGATAAGGTAGAAAGGGGATACGATGCGTTGAGGATGCCCCTTGAGTGGTTTTGTGTTGAAATGGTTCTGAAAAGTCAAGGGGAGAAGGTCACTCACGGAAAAAACATACGAGGCGCGCGCTCTCGCTGACGAACCGTAGAATACTTCGCGTGTATCATACAGAATTGCTTGTCTTGTTTGTTACATAGTTTGATCGTATTATACGAACGTCAAACTTGGACGCATTCAACAAGCCTGTTGAACGAAGACCCTCCTCGAGAGTGTTGTTCAATATACGTGTTTGCTGGAGAAAGCAGAGATTGCTGAAGTCGATATCCATTACTCCTCCTATATTGAGTGGCATGAGGGTATGAGAACAGGGTCGGAACGACGCATATGTGCTACAAAGTACATCACGACACTGGTAGTGCCTACCTGAATGCCTTTACCTCCTCTGGGAGCTGTTTCTGAATATCCGGTGCGGCGAAAATTGACGAGAAGTATCCCCACGTGCGCTGGAAAACCAGCCACTCTTCCAGCGTGCCCTACCGTGACACAGAAGGAGTGATACCATTCGGCACCGGACGAGTTGGTTTGGTTGGTATGAAAACAGCTTGCATTGAGATTTCTAAGTTGGTAGTAGTCTTTCCGTTGTGACATGTAGCACGACTCAGGACTCAAATGCTTCCGGAGCGATACACCCTGGACGGTGGACAACGGCCACTGCAATAGCAATAGCATATGGCGCAATGGGCGAGCCTATTGCCGTCGGTGGAGGCTATCGATTGCCACGTTTATCCATTTAGTGTCCATCGATAGCTTATTTTCCCGACGTATCGTTTGGGCAGCAGTCTGCAGTACGAAGTACCTCGGTGAATACTATTGTTCTTGTCTTGCTTTGTTCGCGAGTTCACAGTGACTGCCTTATATACCAATTTTTCGGCGGTTTAGTACGAACACGCTGTTGATTCACCTGCAGCACACTTAGTTTCCCGCCGAATTCTTCAGCCTCGGTGCGGATCGGCCCTATGTGCGGCGATGCCAACACATTGCCCATAGTTACAACAGCGTCGTCCACGCGTGTCGTCAGGTCGTCCACATCGCTCAGTATCAAAGCATCCATTTTCTCCTTGTGTGTGGTCAACTTGAACGTCGCTTCAGCCCAGGTACTTTCCATCTAATTCATGATCGTGTAAAAAAAATGAGTGGACAAGGTTTTAGATTTGTCATCATAGATGTCGCGTCTTATAAACAGTGAACGGTAATTATCGACGTTGATAGCAGTTGAGCTCAGGAGTTGCTGTTCTCCGTCACAGTAGGAAATCATAGCGGAATCTACTATTACTGGATGGTCTCAAGCCCCGAGTCGGCGTACGTAGCGCCAGATGGGAAACACGAAGAGACCTGTACTCCTGTACATCACAGTCAGGCAAACACGATGCGTCCCTTACAACAGAACGTGTTTTCTGACCCCATATTTTGAGCATGGGGGAAACCGTTTGTGCCGCAAGACCAACCCCAAAGCTCACCTTCTGCAATAGCTGGATAAGGATGGATTCTTGCTCTGCGTTCGTGACAATGGAGTTCACTTCGTCTGATACGTCCTTGACGTTGGCCTACAAAGGGGGCCGATTGTGGAGGTCGCTTATCAAATGCCATTTTAAGCGTTTTTATTTCAGATTGAGAAATTATTGAGTTGACAACGGCAGTTATCCCCAACGAGTTCGACTGCAAACAGCGGCAAACAGTCACAAGTTCTACAGTGGTGTGGGGTCTCACAAATTGTAAGAAAATGCTAGGGTAATTTTTTTTTTTTACAGTATGTAACTTCACCTTCATCATTTGCTTGAACGTTGCAGCCCCCTGTTCTCGTACGTCCACACCCAGAACGCGGTTAAGCTCTTCCCAGTGCCTACTCGTTAGAGTTCCGCTGAGCAAATCGGCGACCACCGGAACTGTGAGCTTGACTTCTTCGACCATATTCTTAAGCCGCCCAACCGCAGGATTTGTAGGAAGCTGTTTTTCCGATAGTTGGACTATGCGCCAGAATCTGTGCGGGGTGATTAAAACCAAGAAAATTCTTGATGGCATAAAACTGGCGCGGCCGATAAGCTTTTGAGTGTACTCACCATGCTAGGACTACTGCAGTGAGTTGTTCGACAAATCATTGTCATGTGCAATATTTTGCAAATGATCCCCTCCTCGTGCGGTATTCATGTACGAGTACGCACATACACATAGGCGAAGAAGTTGTCTCGAGCGAAAAACATCACGAGGATACTGAAACATGCCACATCACGTTTGAGTAGCTGCGCGTTGTGCAGGTGCGAGGGCAGCTGCACCGCCTTGGAAATAAATTCCAGCGGTTACTCAGAAAGAAAAACAATTTGAGTCTGTATCCTAAGAAGGCCCACCACTATTTTCCACGTTTTCTTTTCACGGGCTGCTTCGTACCTGACGACCTCTGCTTCCATCGCCCCGATATCAAGAGATTCGAATGAAGTGCTTTCCCATTTCTCTAGGTGCTCTTCAAAAATTTGTATGCCTTGCCACAGGCGCGTCTTTTGACTCATTTCCAACTCGATCTCCTCCAGCTCATCACGATCAAAATCTCCTGTTTGCAATACAGTCTGCCGAGATAGTGATGGGAAAAAAAACGTGTAGCGACGAAACACAGCCAAGCAATTCCGGTGATAGATGGTGAACAGGGCTTAATGCATACAAACAAATGTCGTTGTATCTGTGCCTACGATCACGCGCACTGTTTGTAACAACTGTTTCTGGATAAAGGACAGCACATACTCCAATAGCACCATATCGTGCCGGGCGAGAAAATCGCCGTTTCAGACGTTTTTTTTTAGCACCAAAATAATAGTTTACCTGCCAGCTGATGAGGCAATCTGCCAGTGTGTATAGGCTCGCCAGAGTCTTTTCACACGCGACTAGGTATTCCACCACTTCTGTCACTTCCGCGGCCGGGTTTTGTATCATGCCATGCCCAAGGTCCATCCTGAGTGCCTGGAGCATTTCAGCACGCGAGATTGTCAACAAGCAGTTGTCGGGATGACGCAAAGTGTGCCGCAATGGTTGTATCTCGATTGTTTAGCCGTATAAATGTCGTTCGAAGAAAGACAACATTTGTATGCTCAGCTCCGTTCGGAGATACGCAAGCGTCTTGTGTCTATCACCACCTGGACCGTTTATTGTTTACCACGCTTGCTTGGCTTTAGCATTCATAGCGGCGGACATTACACCAACGTGCCTGAATCCTGGGAGTAAGACCCGCTGCTTGCTTGGTGAGCTCGGAGCTAAACTTCTGGTGCTCTTGTCCGTAAATGCTCTCCACCATCTCGATTTTGGCGTGGAGTTGCTTTCGTACCTGTCGTCAACCACGAGTGAACCGGGGAAATTCGAGGGCAACTAGAGTCCTTCACTATTTACTTGTCGGGTATGCTTGGATATTGCATCATGCTCACTTAAACAACTCGAACCACTGTAGCATTCAACGCGCGTGGACAGTCAGATTTGTTGCACTTTCAGTGGCGCCGGTTGAGACTACTGCAAGAGGAGGCTTCGAGGGTCTTTATTGGTTGGAGGCATGAATGAGACCAGACTCGGGATACGCCTGCGATATTATGTAGGACAGAGTTTCGAAAAGCAGCTGGTACTGCACCTTGACAATCATGTTTGCCGCTGTACGAGTATCGTCCCCAATCACGACGCCGCTTCCCTCCATGACCTCGTACAGGGCAGCAAGAAAGGTGTATCGCTCTTGCATTTCTCCTGCTCGCTCTTTAGCACCCCTGTCAGTGGAAACAGTGGAAACAAAACACATCGTCTGTTATGTTGACGAGGATGAAGGTCACCCGAGATGTTTCGCAGAGAGTAGGGCGAATGTGACATCAAGAGTGACCTCGGCGTTGTGATGGTCACTGCCCTCCGACCGGGGGCGTTAGGCGAACAACAGAAAACGCCAAATATTCTGCATGGACATTGGGGGTTACAGCATAGAGAACTTGAGCAAGTATAGGTATGGATGGAATCCAGCAAGCTCCGTAGGCTCAAACACCCCGCGCATAGACATAAATTGACCTCGGGAGACGAAGCGTATGAAACTAATGGGCGCCCCCGGCCCGGCGATACCGCGCCCCCGCATTCGCCAAAGTACGCACCACTATCAGGCACCCCCATTTTCTTGGCACAAGCTGGTAATAGCTCTTTGCCATAGTAGCCGTGGTCACCTGTACTGTATCACAAGGTTGGCGAAATCTTCGACGCTTCTAGACCTCTTGCTCATCGCGTCCAGAGACTCGCTCAGCTCGTTCAGCAGCACCTCGTGGTTCATCTTGTACAGTTGAGGTACCACATGGTGCACAATTTCCAGACATCTGGACAAAGGAGACATCCGCCAATAGCAAATAGAAATATTTTCGTAATGTTGAAACATCAAGCGCGTTGATTGTTTGCTTGTAGCACGCGAATAGAAACAAGACCTGTTCCGGTGCATCGATTCCTTCGCGTGGAATCGGTCGGTTTTGAGCCCTCAACACTGCAGTCTCGTAAGACAAGAGTGCTATACCAGGTATCTGATAGTGTACAAACCTCACCTTTCGGGACTAGGCCGGAGTGTCGCTTCCAACCCGGTACTTCCAACGCAGATAAGCCCAATATCCTGCCGGGTCTTGATGCGCTTAAAGCGCGTGGTCTGATCGTCGTAGTTGAACAAAAGGTCTTTCAGCTGCTCCACGTTCGCGTTGGAGTAGTAGCTGTACCAGTATCAGGCATGCCAGAACGCAAAGACAAATCGAGTATATTCAGGCATGGAACGACCACCGCGAGTTCGAGTACTGTGCAGTTGCAGCTTGAACCAATGTCAGGCTTCAGCGGGTAGTTGCAGCAGCCGAGCATCTAAAACTTAGTGTGTACGACGCGTGGAGAATACGAGCCCTACGCTCATGGCCAGGTGACTAACCAGCGATCATAATAGTACCAAAAGAGTTGAGCACACACTACACTTAGGTCTTGAAGTTGCTGTCCTCACCTGACTGATACGTCTCGCGCGAACTTCGTGTTCTCCAAGTAGCATTGGGTGAGGGCATCAAAAGAGGAGGCGTACGTTTCTGTCCGCCTGAAGGAACGCGCTACATTCCTATGGATAGACTCCAGCATTTCTTGGAAATCCAAGTCCTGCATCGGAGATCCGAAACAGGATGGTTTCGTTGGGATATCCGCAATGCTGGTGCTTAGACTATAGCCGTTGCACATCGCCCGAACCAATTATGTTTCGATATGAGCATGTTCTTGCAACATCATCACAAGGAGCGTTGCGTGCTACTCGTAGCAATCCACTACTATTGATAAGGAAACGAACCTCCATAATCACTGCCTCCAGATCTTGCCCCTCGTTTAACGCCCCACGCTCATCCACGATGGGACTGACGAACGCTTTAAACGTGGGTTCGCTCAGCAGGCGACGAGGGTTTGCCACGACCGTAAGACCGTCGAAGAGCGTAACCTGTGAAGACAGCGCGACAACCAAGCCCGATTCAGCAGAGTGTCCTAATCGTGCGCATCGGAGTGCACGTCCCGGTACCAAATTCGCGTGACGATGCCGGCACCAAATATATCATTCTGCTACGCTCTTGCTGCGGGGACTCTGACGTACCTCCAAGCGTGTGTGAAACTCGTTCTCGGAAGGAGTGAAAGTGATGAGCTCCGATGGGTCCTCCCAGACACCTTTCGACGAGCCTGCCAGTTCCTCGACACCTTCAGCATAGGCTATTTCAACGACAAAAAGAGGCAGCCGCGTGCTTGGCATCCCAGCGCCGCGGGATGATTCCAATTCCTGTAATGTCGCGGGTTATATTCAGGTGCGTGGCTTCGATCAGCCATTCTTTGTTTTGTGAGTGTCTAGCACACGTACTACTAACACTTGCGCTACATCTAGCATATATATATCTCTAACGGTGTGGGTAAGCACAGTAATTCGATATACGACATCATCGAGCTGGCAACAAGCCTCACTGCCCCTCTCTAGCTAGGAGTACACGCCGTATTCCACCCCATATGAACCATCCGTACCCAATATTGTGAGACTCACTTGGCGACATGAGGGCGACTGGGTACTTTCTTCCTTGAGGGATTGAAGATTCCGCACATCTTTGTCCAGTATCGAGCCCACGGCGTGCTATAGTTGGAGGAGCGGCGCCATACAAGAGAACACCGGAACGGGCGTGTCGCTCACCAACACGCGCCATAAATTGGACAACTTCTGGGAAAGAGCATCAATACCAGGTGGCGGCGACATTTCCCTCTGCTGCGTCGCCGAGTGCTGGCGTATTGGACATTGTACATCGCCGCCAGCGTGCCGATAACGTAGGGGACACCTTGTCGTAAAAGCATCCGCAGTTCAAGGACATTCAAGAGCATGGTGGTCGAACATGGCAACACGTTAACCGTAATTAACGGTGCTTTCGATGGCGCCAGCCAATGCCGACAACAGCAGTCCTGCGAGATTGGCGATGCTCTTCTTGTCGATTCGCACCTGTATCTCCCGGAGGAATTCCTTAGTTGATTCCAAGGCCACGCCGAGATAGGTATCGGCAACCAGGAAGTCTGCCACCTGTTACCGGGACCACAAGTGTTATCCAAGTTCAGTCAGGTTACCTTGTGTTGTTGCCAACAACGCGTTCACGCGCGAAAACGAGGATGTACAGTGTACCGAGCACCCGAACCCTTCCGCTTAATATCGTGTCCGCAGGCCCAAACTTCGCGGAAGGATAGAAATATTGGCTAGGATATACTGATCCAGAGACTAGTAGTTTTGGCGCGATATATAGGGAAAATATTCGTCAGACTCAAAACCAGGATGCTGTTCAAAATGGCGACGACCTGGTATTGGTCGGTTTAAGCGGTCTCAGGCGACAGTATCGGGCCCGCGAGACAGAGCATTTTATTTTGCGGGCCAACTCGTGAACGGTGCTGGGCGCTTATTTTGTTTACCTTCATGAATTTTGCTAACTTCCGACACTGAGTCCTCATGGCAGCACGTTCTGTGAACGATATCTCAGACGGGTTCACTTCCTCCATTGTCTTCGCGAGCAGCTCCCGTGCCTCCTCTGGGGTAGACGCCTGACCAAGCACGCGTTACACAGGTGTAAACATGCAGACAACCTTTTACGATAGATGAAGGTACCCGTCTTTGTATACGCAGACATCCATGATAACGACATTGACTGATCGCGACAGCATAAGCAGACACGCTTGTGTAGAGCTATTTTTACCTAATAGTTGCTTGTTAATTGAGGCAGCATCTTATCTACCAGTGGAAGATTCAATATACTTCATGTAGCGTCTTACCTTGACGTTGAACCCAGCGTTCTGCAAGAAATTGTATAGCGTATCCTCGCACGCCTTCATGACGGTCTCGCGTACGCTCAGGGAGAATCGCTGCAATTCCATGTCGAGAGAGTCACGTTGTACTGCCTGTGCCTCGCAAAAATCTTCCAGAGTCTGCCGTGCGTAGCAAAAACGTCCAACTAGAGTAGTTAAATATTATAAACCATTGGCTAGCACAATAGAAAATAATCGGGATGCCACAGGTTTCTGAATCGCTATTACTGCGACATTCTATTATTGCACGTAAGCTGATCGCCGTTATGTACATATCGTATACCAAATACGCCACGAAATAACGTACGTCTTGAATTTATTTTTTCACATGCATTCCAGTCTTTCAGCACAAGGTAGGCGTCCACTATAAGATTGATGCAATGCCGCACCTGCGTTCCGGAATCCACTTTGAAGGCGCGTTGGGTGCTAAGCTCATGGCACAGCTCTGTTAACCTCCGTATCCCTGCTCCCAGCGACGAAGGTTCGTTCTTAGTATTAGGGACAAAGGTGGCCGTCTCAGAATTTGAAATTGTTGAAAAAATTGGTTCCTTTTTTAAAAAGGAAACAGTTCGAAAGGTCTTCACCGAGCTCAACGCCCACGGTCTAGGGTTCCTGCCCACGAAGGTAACACTGACACGGACATTGGTGATGAAAATTAAGAGCTCCGTGGAGCTTGTCCTGAGGCTCACCGATTCTCAGCCACGGATGTAGAGTGAAGAGATCTTCTTCGAGAACAGCGCGACACTTAGTCCATTTCCGCAAGCGCACGAAGCTCTTCCACTCTACCAATGACTTCCACTGGCTGTACTGCCTAAAGAAAGGTAGGGCTGCTATGCGGTGGTATTGCCTGGTGGCAGATCCGTACCCCAAAAAGGGTACACACACGAGACAAAATATGTCAACGATATTGAAGCACTTTCCAGGGTACCACCTGTTGTTAGGACTGTACATCGCGGCATGCTACAAGCGAACAAGTGAACAATCGAACAATCGAACAATCGAACAATCGAACAATCGAACAATCAATGTCACACACGCACTTGTCGGTTGGGTAGGACACATGCACACAATTATGAAAGCAATTGACGACATTGACATTTCTCTTTCCGCTTTCGTCGATGGGCGGCAAAAGAACGCAAGCTCTTTGTCGGGATCGTAAGGATTACAGTAATCGACCAACGATTGACTGGCTGCCGATTGCTCAGAAGGAACCACGGAAGAGCTACCTGGTCTGGGCTTTTACTGATAGCACGATCAGACGTGCTGAGCTCTGCGAGCTACGAGAAGACAGCGACCCGCAAACCCGAATACTGGCGATAATGCCTTCATCGTGTTCGACATGCTGTATTCCTCACATGTATTGGCGTTCAAATTGCTCCACTGTGACGAACTCGGTCCGGTCTCTCGTCGACAAAACGAGTCCGTTCATACTCAAAGTGTAGAACTTGTCGGGACAAGATTCAACCGTGTCAACAATGGTCAGCTTGTAGGGGTTTGCAGCATCCACCTGATTCGCAAGGGAAAAATTAGTAGAGCGATGCGCAGTGGCCACGAGGGGTTGAACTCGGAAATATCACCGATTGCGATATTCAATATGGAATACTATGGTCGCCTTGTGGTCGTTCTACTAAAGAGCATCGCCCTCCGCATTGTCCCAGTGGTATTCGAGAAGAAGTGTCAACTTGGTAGTAACCCAACGTAGCAACTTCACCTTGCTCATGAGGCATATCTTCCCGCCTGCATGACATGGAGAAGTTTAGCAAAATACCACCGGTGCAACGACTATATGTTGAAGATAAAATCGAAGTACTGCGAAAGGCCCCTGCTGCACGGTACTATAGGAGTACTGGCTGACAACGAGACGAAGAAAGTTATGGCGAACGTGGGGTCGGCTAACAATGACCGACGATGGCGACACGATCAAGCGATTTTTGTTCGTGTTCATACCAAACGTCAAACCGTCAATGTTACCTTGAGGTAGAGAAACACGTTGGGGTTGCGAAAAGGGTCCTTCCATAGCGGACTGGTCTGCAAGCTCTTGATGAAGCCACCATGTGGAACTTGATCAGCGCTGGATGCTGCGTTGGGACGTTCGTACATCGGGAAAAGTCCAAGATAAGAAAATTAACATAAAACGGACGCATCGCTGAGGCTTTAGAGTTGTTTTGGCGGTGTTTTGAATTTAGCGAGATACGATGTCCTCTTACTTCGTAAATACTGAAACACTTCAAGTACGGTGCGAGGACCCCACGTCCAGTCGAGCGTCCCAAAACGAAGAAGCCAACCGCAGTCAACAGTAGCTCCCCGGTTTTCTTCGTCAGCTCTCAGGCTTCTAGTATCTAGAGTAGATCAATTTGACGACGTTGAAAGTACCTGTATATGTAGCCTTGGTGACTTCAGAATTTAGCAAGTGTTCTCGTGACGCCCCCATGATGCACGCGTCGCCAGCCATAACGCCGGCACGTGTGGCTCTTATCGGCTTCGCTGCGCCTTCTTCCCTGGATGCAAAAAGCCGGTCACATATTCATCGTACAAGGCTTGGCTCTTATGTGGTTGTGGTGTGGAGGACACACCGAGATGGGTTGGTGTCTCGAGTCTTCGGGGAACGGAGTGAGTCACCTATGTTGAATTGAACCTGTGTGTAATGAGGCGGTACCATCTAGGGGAAGGGGACCTGGTATCCACATCACCCTCCTCTTTCCAACGACGCCAAAGTGGGGCGGAGCACCTGGCAGGTTCTCTCTTATGTGGTTGTGGTGTGGAGGACACACCGAGATGGGTTGGTGTCTCGAGTCTTCGGGGAACGGAGTGAGTCACCTATGTTGACCTTGAACTTGTGTGTAATGAGGCGGTACTATCTAGGGGAAGGGGACCTAGGATCCACACCAGAAACATATACATCAACAAAAGGAGGGTCGTCTTGACCTATGTGTACCAAACGTGTACGTATCGTAGTTCCTCTAACCGCACAGATATCGCATTAGATCTGGGAAAACACACAACGAGAGTACTGTAGTCTGCACATTTAATCGCTCAAATTATGCTTGCCTACTCTCACGCTCCGTTCCGTCCGTGCTCGCTAGAGGGGCATGTTACCTTTCGCGCTTCTTCAACCTCGCGACAAGGCTGCTCCTTACAGCACCGCCAGCATGTTTTCCAGCTGCACCGTCAACGTGGTACTGCCCCTGTCAAACAACAGCGCGTCAAGTGTGCGTCAGGGCATCCAGATCAACCGGGCCGTGGACATCTTTGTCGGAGCGACGTCCCCGTCAGATTGCTTGTCGCGCACGCCGGCAGCTCATATTTAAAGCCGCGCGAGAGACCACTGCCGCGCATGCACAACGGTCGGGCAGTATAGCAGTAAGGCCAAGCGCACTACAGACTCTCGTATCGTGTACTCACAAGCAAGGCAAGTCTCGATGTTGACTGATGCGTGGTATTTCCATCTCCACCGGCGGCCTAGGAGTACAGCGCAAGAACATTACATAATGCAATTATATTGAGCTTGCGGTTGTAAATATAGCAGACATTCCTGGCCAAGAACGTCGCCGATTGAAGTTTAGAGTCGTTTGCCACAATACCAGTATATTGACTTTCCGAAGCAACCCAACATGCTTCACTTTCAACAATACCTCGCAGCAAAACATTTCGGGGCCGCTTGCGCATGTATACCAATCGACGCATTATCATCGGTCCCATTCCCACTCGATCCGGAATTCTCGCGCGAGTATCCAAACCACTCGATCCGGCATTATCGCGCGAGTATCCAAACTGGGGCGCATTTCGTACCTGCACATCCGCGGAAAGGTCACGACTGGCTTTTCTCACGAGTTTCATCCGTGGGGCCATACGACCCGAAGCGAACGTCGATCCCGACGCTGGTGCACATGACGATTGCGGTTCTTTAGCTGAGCGAGAAAATACTGTGGCCGTGCTCGTCTTCGCTCCCCCTTCTCCGTAGCGTCCCTTGCGAGGACTGCCATAACAACACGACAGCACCGTACGTGAGGAATCGACAGGACCCATCGAGGAACAATGGTGGGGGATCTCTGCACTGCATCGTTCAATCTCACGAGTTTCAGACTAGGAAAATAACACGGTCGTGTACGGTGCACTGTATTTGTGGATGTGTGGATTGAGTGCGCGGAACTTCAACAACTCGCTTCACCTTGAGGGTCCCATTTTTCTCGCCGGTGGTGACGTCGGGGCTCGCGCCAGCTTGTTGACCGTGGAGGCGGAAGCGTACAGGCGGGTGCTCAGATCACGTTGCGACGGAGCCACGGTCCGGGAATTTCGCCCCGGCGGGGATGTGGGGGGGGATGGCATGACCTGTACAACATCGTGAGCAGGCTGTACGGTCAGTGTGGAGTGGCTCCGGAGTAGGTGCCGCGAGCAGGGGTGTGCATTGTTTGCTTTTTTCATGGCGCGCTATGGCAGTCCCTACGGCGTGCTACGGCGTGCGGAACGGTCATGGCACCGCCATGGGCTCCCATGGCCACGGCACGGTCATGGCACAGTCATAGCACCACCATGGGCTCCCATGGCAATACCATGGCGGTGCCGTGACACCATCATTGACGATGCCATGGATTTCATGACATTTCACGCGTATTCACGACATTTTACGGACATTCATGGGTTTTAGCTGTGCCTGCACATTGTAACTGTCACATTGTAGAAATTCTACACATGGCGGTGTCATGGCCTTTCATGGCATCGCCATGGGGTTTCATAGCACCCACTGCCACGGCATGCTATGAAAAATGCCATATCATTGCCATCAAAATGTTCCATGTCCCATGGCAGCCACTGCCGTACAGTGGCACACCCATGGGTTGGCACTGGCATGGTGGTCAACGTCATTCCAGTGCATGGGAGTTGATAAAAACAGTGCAATGGCCACGGCCGCCCTTGATGGACATTATTGTGGCGTGCCATGGTGGTGTTATTGCGCGTGCCGTTGCACGTGCAATGGAACTGCCGCCTGGCATGGAATTGCCATGATCTGTTGCATGGCGTGTGCCATGGCCGCACTGCCATGTCACCGCCATGGGTCGTTATGGCACCGTCATGGCAGGCAGCAGTGCCATGGCACAGCCATAAAGGCCCATGGCAATGCCGTGACGGACCATGGCACTGCCATGGCGTTGCCATATAAATGCCATGGTCCGTCATGGCAGTAAGATGGCATTCCTATAGAAATGTCAAATAATGTGCATTACCGGCGAGGAGCTACCTAGTCTTGCACCAACAGAACACCACATAGAACACCACACGGAAAACAGACGCGTTCGAAAAATATCCGGAAACAGTAGTTGGCCACGCGTCGACGCGTCGGCGGCTGTTGTTTTGTTTTTAGAAATACTAATGCTGCTGTTCTGTTTTTTTTAACAAAAGCGTTGCACCGCGACAGACAACAACAGAGTATACTATTGATATTGATTTGGAAACGGTTGTCAGTCAGTACGATAAAAGGCTACTGCTGTACCTGTAAACACAAAAACCCTTTCGCAGATTCGGCTGCGCAGAGGAGTTCCTCTATAGCACCTTGATCCATGCTGCGTTCGTAGAGATCAGAGTAAGACACACTCAAAGGGCTGGTCGGCTTTAACTCCAGAACTATGGGCATCCATCCATGTGTTTCGGTATCCCGTCTCCTGGAATTTACTTCGTAAATACTTCGAAGAAGGACCGTTGAAATACGGGCGAGGGGGGGGGGGGTGGCGCTGCGCTGTGTAACCTACTGCTGTGGGTACGAGCGGTGCTGCTCATATCATATTTCGCTCTGCTCACCTCACGAGAACCTAGCCGGTTGATGCCACCCTGAACACCAAGCTCCCGCATCGCGTGTGTGTCTTTCCAGGTACCAGATACGGGAAATTAACGTAGTAGGCTATCCTACCGCAGCAGTATTGATACCTGGTACCTGGTACCTGGTATACGATTACGAACGTCAAGCTTCGCTACTGCTTGTGTTTTTGTTGTTGCAAAACTTTAACTTGCACTTCCGGTGGGTAATTGCTACCTCCAGTACCCCATATTATGTACGTTGTGTAGAGCTACGAGTACCAGCTCCATACAGCAGAGTTGATCCTCGACCCAGTTGGCGGATCCTTGGATCGGATCCTGGATCCTGGATCCTGGGTCCTGGATACGGCAGCTACGAGCCTACGAGTAACATTGACACTTGACACGTTGACCCGCAGTTTGTTCCTAGTCACCCGTTACATCTGAACGGGAACATTCTCCGCATTCTCCGAAATATCAAAATATCAAAATCAAATTGCATTCGCAGTTCGGTGTTCGGCACACCCAGTTTGTTACCTGGTACAACACATCAGCAGCAGCAGCAGCAGCAGCAGCAGCAGCAGCAGCAGCAGCAGCAGCAATAGTACCGGCGCACTACTTCAATCCGATTATCTCTTCCTCTAATTCCTGACTCTCTCAACCTGCGCTACAAGGCGTGCGGTGGTCTACTCGCGAATGCGATGGCGTCAAATGCAGCTAACCCTGATGGCGCCAAATGCGTTTCTTACTTGTGGCAGAGGAGCTTTCCTGCCCAGCCCACAGATACGCTCGGGGAGCAGTAGCTACAGGGTGGCACGAACAAACACGAGCCGCACGCTGAGTTCAGCGATGCGGGCATGCCCATCTGAGAGCTTGAGACGGGGGTGCTTCCAGATACGCGGTGGCTGGGGTGGCGGATGGAGTCGGAGGCAATCCGTCAAACATGAGTCATCTCTAACGCTCAAAGCACATGCGGACAACGACGATCTCGATGCCGAAATCCGAGGAGGCGCACTGCCCAGGGCAACAGGTCAAACCAATGCTCTGGACATCTTTTCCGGGACTATCAAGCTGCAGGTGATTCGGTGTTTTGCGTGTTCCCTAGTCCCCCTAGCTGCCTTGTTGACCAATTTGTTATTAGACGTCTTGCAACGTTGCAATAGATTCGTAGCTGGCCGAGTCAGTTCTTGTCTCGTCGTGCTTGTTCATCCTGCCCCGCACTATTCACTATTTACAGCACGATTTTCGAGATTCGGATTCGCCCCCTAGGGGCATCCGCCTGACCATAATATGTAAATCACACCCCACGCACCACGCACTCGCGTGTACTGTGTACTCGACAAAAGTGCCTTTACAAGCACTCAGCTGCAGTTGTTTCACTACTGGGCCTGTCACACAATTCTGATAGTTCACTACGGATGTGCGTCAGTTCAGTAGTTGCACAACAATAGGTAAGCATTGCCAGGGAACGTCTGTCTAATAACGTCTGTCTAACCTGTTGACCTGGAATCGTCGTCTGTGAATACCGGTATGTATACGAGTACAAGGTTCGCCTCCGGGGAATGGCGCAAGAGCGAAATAACACTCGTATGAAATTCTGCACAGCTGTTTAGAAGTAGTACGAGTGGCTGAATTAGGCCGGCATTATCGTGAAGAACACACACATTTTTTTTAGCACATACCATACTGTTTGCGGAAATGGTGTGAGTCAATTACTGTACTCGTCGTACAAAAAGTATTTACTTTTCTATTTGGAGATGCAATCTGACCTAAACAATTAAAATAATGGGCCTGAATTTTAATGTACTGGAAATAGAGGTAGTTATTATTATTTCTCTTACCATCCGACAACGTGCAGCATGATCTTCAACATGGATCACTCATAACTTTACCAAAAGAGGTAATTCATATTTCCTGTCTTCGGGCACACGAAATAAATTAGGGTACCGGTTAAGGCCGGATCTTATGCAATTTGTTTTGAGTTGATTATATGACTGTTTACGGAGGCTTCGGGGTATCTGGTCCCATATCTGATCAATTTTTGTCAAAATCACGTCTTATGGGGCCTGTTTGGTGGGAAAAATGTTCCTCCGAGATTTTATCACTCCTGAAATTCCATGAAATGATTTTTTTTGGCAGCCTTTTCTGATCAACTCTGAAAGTGATAAAATTTGGCTTTGCACTAGACCTCGGTGGCATTATACAATTTTGTCTAGGTTATAGACTGGGTTCATGACGGGTCACGACGCTACATGCTTGGTTACGCTTGTACACAGCTGGGCTCCAACACTTGTGCATCGGCCACCACGGAGAGGGAGGGCATCAGTACCTTGGCCACCATCGTGTCCCTTGCGGCTGCCCAACTGCAGCTGCTCTAGGCGAAACAACTTCGGCAACGAATAGGACGAGACTACAGCAGTAGTATCAAAACAATCAAACGGTATTTTTCTGCCTACGACCGCCGCAAGCAGCTCATGCTCCGCGAAGGCGAGAGCTCCTTGCTGGTCCAGCGACTAGCAAACCCCTTACGCAGCTCCCCAGGGGCTTCCACATTCCGCTGCTTCCTTCGAGGAGCTGGTGGTGAAGGTTGATCGCCCAACCCGGCGTGAGCGACTCTCGTTCGTGCCGTGGTCCACGTGGAGTTCAAAATGTCGGTTGTGTTCTGTTTTTTTAGTTCTCCCATGAAATAAAACCAAAATCACGATAAGACGGCACATGGCGCACCGGTCTGGTGTGGCTTTTTGCCGGTGGAAAATCCGACTTCCTGCCTTTTTCAATCACTCAAAATTTTTTGCATAAGACCCAGCCTAAGGGATATACACATCCTTTTTACGTTTATCCTTTTCCTAACATCGCTTGATTATAAGCACCTGCCTCGCGCTCAGCGAGTCTCCCACGATTTTTTGTCGCTTCTACGATTTTTGCTTTCTTCGCGTTCTTTGCTTTCTTTGCGTGCTTGCTTCTCATGCCACACATTTTTTCCCGGAACAAAAGAATAAAAATCTCGGGAAAAGAAAAAAGTCGTTTTTTTTTTTCAGCGTTTTTTTTTTTTTTTTTTTTTTTTCTCATCCCATTCATTATCTTCGCACATCTTCTCTCTCTCCTTCCAACTCGTAACTCAGATCCGGGGTCACATAGCAGGCTCTTCTCCCCCCTTCCCGCTACGGTTTGGGAGGCTCTCTTTCGCTTTTTTTCACCGGCTGGTTGAAATTTCTTTTGCTCTTCAGTTGTTTTTTTCCTTTTTTCTTGTTTCGTGTGCGTGTGTGTAGTCGGAGCACGGCGACGCGGGCGAACCCGCCGCCGTCGCGGGTGTCGGCGGATGCTGGCGGGTAGAGGGGGGGTTATAGGGAGCGCGGTCGCGGTTTTCGTGGCTAGGCGTCGTGTGTGCCTCTAGACACAAGGGAAGCATCAATGGGCTCTGTTTTGCCTCCATCTGAAAAATTAGACTGAGTATGCACGAGTCCATAAGGGTCGTTCGGGATTGCTAGCTAACATTCAAGCGGTGCTTATTTTTGCGACCACGCTGAGCTATACACAGAGACGTACGCCGTCTGACCATCGACATCGTCGAGCTGGCGAACGAGGGTCACGGTGAGCACCGGGCTTTACGCGGGGCGGGCGACGGGGAGCACTGTGACAAAGAGGGAGGAAAGCTTTACCCGGACCGAATCGGTGGCGAGGTGGTCGAGAGAGGGGCGGGCGGCGTAAGAGGCTGAGAGTGAAAGCTCTGCTGTTCATTTTTTTTCTTCTTTGACTGGTGCAAGGTGTTCCAGGGGCAGACAATGAATACGTGAGAGGGGACGGAGATTTTCTTCTCTTTCCGAATCTTTCGGTTTCATTTTCATTGTTTTTGCGGTGCTGCTGTGTGCTGTGCTTTCTCGTTCGTACATACCAGGTACATACCGCATATCAAAAGAAGGAAATCAGTACCCTGTTGATAAGTCCCAGGCGAAGAAAGATGATGCTTCAGCTTTTTGTATTGTTCTCCCGGCAGAGTAGATACAGATGGAATTGGTCATGTGGGTATCACGTACACCCACAGAAGCAACCGCCAAGTAATTCATAATAAGCCAATATACCGAATAGTCATGAAACCGTCAAAATACTGAACAAGCATATTCGAACAAACCCTACCTGGGGTACGTACGTACGTACGTACGTACGTACGTACGGCATGTGACTCTTGGCGTTATCAAGGCGCCAATTTGCAACTACAACAATCATAAAAATACATATTCAATCATCGACCTTCTGTCCGCTTCGCGTAATTCGATGCACTTTTTCTTCCTGAGCGAAGCGCCTTGTAGAGCCTGCTGAACAGATGGTTCGCGGCGATCAATTCAATGTATGCGGCGTAAACGTAAGTACAAAAAAGTTGCGTGAGGTCGAGGTTGCGTTATAATACTTTGTGGCCGGCTGAGTAAGATATAGCGCATACTTGAGTACAACATATATCCCGCCAAAACATTTTTTTCTTGGTGCTCAGGGTAACACAAGAAGGTTTCACAGATAAATGCTCGAAAGCAAATCGTAGTCCGAGTACTGAGAGTATTGGAGAACTGGCGGCTAAAATATTGCGAGTACTGAGAAGGCCCAAATACTGAGAGTAATGAGAGTATGAGCAGTACCGAACCCCGAGAGCACAGGCAAGTATGTACCCGTAGTACCGAAACACGAAACACTTGGAGTACAGGCAATATCCGCAGTACAGAACCTCGAGAGAGTATTCGCAGTACCTTTTCCTCGCAGAGCATAAAGCGAAACACTGCAGTGCTCTAAGCACTCGAGTTGTCCCCAGCGAGAAGTAATTTGCTCCAACTCCCACCCGTGGGACTATCTGTGAGTGTTTTGTGCCGAACAATGTGGGCCTGAAAATTATCGACAGGGTGCACAGACGGTCGAAGTATACCTCATGCTCGAAGTATATTGGGCATATTGAGGGTATTTTGGTACTGCGAGTACTCGCAGAAGCAGTACGAACACTACCAACGGACGCAATACTGCTAGACTAGTACTCGTAGTACCCGCGGTACAGAACCCCGAAATACTTGAAGCACAACAGGGAGTATCCACGACAGCAGAAGTAGCGAACCCCGAATTAGTGCGAGCCCGAAAGTGTGCGCAGTAGTATTATCTGACGTAGGAGTACAAAACCTCAAAAGTCCGAAATAATGCGAGCGTACGAAGTACCTACAGCAGTCTTTTCTCGAACACGCTTTGCATTACTCCCAAGTAGGCGGAGTATTATTGTGAAATGTTGAGGTACTAACGCACACCACACGTAAGCGTGCCCAAACTATCTGCCTTGGGTAAAACACACACAACTTGTATGATATCATACGTTCAGAAAAGCAAGGTGGATACTGGTACAAAAAAAGTCAAAAGGTAAGAAAAAAAAACGTGGATGGTGTGAGTCGAACCTCCAAAACGAAAACTTGAACTTTAGAAAGCGCAGTGTGACGTCTACGCTAGAGCAGTGCCCGTACAACTGGCACATAGTGTTTTTTACGCAATCTGAAACACATTGCAGGATCTCCTACAGCAGTAGAGTAGCTTGTACAGGTACACCAGTACTAAGCTGTAAAATGCCATGTGATCTGATACGTGTACGACAGCAGAAGATACGCGTACTGCGACAACGGAACGTACGTACGTGTACTGCTGTGCTCTTTCAGCTGGCTCTATTAATAGGATCTATCGGTCAGCAGTGTAGGACACACAGCAGTCAGTAACTACTGCAAGCATGTTTCGTAAGAACGCTGCGGTACACGATACTTGTACTCTACGAACGATTTGTTTTACGAACGATTTGTTTTTGTTGTACTCGAGTCGACGAACACATCGATCCGGCGATGATCGGTGTCGAGCAAAAAATGCCGGTCACACATCGCGTGGTACATACATAGGCCAATGCCGATGGCAACAACAACGAACACTAGTACTGAGCGTATAGCGCGGACCTTCCACATGCGCATAGTACCCTGCCTGCTGCTGCTGTTGACGCACTGTGCTGAGCACAGCTGGAGCAGTGTCAATGTTGGATCACACACAGCAATATGCAGAAGAAGCAGCCGGGAGAGAGGTGGACAAACAATGTGGTCATAAAGTGGTCAAGTGATCGATCGAAATCTCCGATAAATCAACTTTGATAGGCGCACTACGATCATCCACACGCGCAAGGTGTGCCCACTGCTGCTGCTGCTGCTCGGCAGCAGGGTTGTGGTACTGTAGGAAGCTGGAGGTAAGCACGCTCTGTGCACTGCTGCTATTGCTGTCTGGGAGGTGGTCCGTGCTCCGTGTACCAACACAAAAAAATGTACAGTCGATGGAGCTACAGCAGTAGGTGAACAGACAACATTTACCGATACTTAGGGCCGGTCTTATCGAGGGCAAAATAAACGAAAAAAAAAACGAAATGAAAAAACGAAAAACAGAACTAAAGAGTACGTGAGTTTTATTGGTCAAATTGTAAAAATTAGAAGTAGAGATCCCGATACCTCCGTTTTCACATTTCGTTTTTTTAAGTCCCAGAGGACTTGAAAAAAAACGAAATGGGTGCCAAATAAACGAAATATGGGATACCCAGGGTCGAAGAGGAACATAGGAGGAGCTCGACGCGTTGGGATGAAGTTCCGATAAAGTTTCTACGACCGGTTGGCAAGCGCACGATGGCCGAGGTAGTGCATGTGGCTGCCACGCGGCTTGTCTGCTGGCGGCGCGAGCACATATGGGTAGGGAATCACCATGGGGTGCCCTCGTAAGAAACCGGGGGATCAGGAAGTGGCTGTGGCGGTATATTTTTGGACATGAGTCCCACACAACATTCAAACGTCTGCCATCGAACTGCGATGGCCGATACACAAGTTCTAGAGCACTCCGTGGGGAGCGGGTTGGACCACGAGAACTGCCTGCTGTGGAGGGTGCCTTACGTGTGCTAGTTGTGTCTATCCACCGTCGCTGTCGAGCGCTATCGCCGGGAACCACGTGCTGTGGCGGTTGAGTCATTCCGAAAAATTGCACCGCGTAAAATTCGACTCGGCTTCTTATTTTTGTTTCGTTTTTTTTTCGTTTTTTTTGCCCTCGTTAGGACTCAACCTGCTGTTCTTTGCGAAAAACGAAAGTCTGTTCGTTTTATTTCGTTTTTTTGTTTGTTTATTTTGCCCTCGATAAGACCGGCCCTTACGTACAAAATAAGGCCTCTCGTGCTGAAACCAGGGAAATCGTCTTATCCACTCCCGCCGGGAAAAAACTTTGAGCGCCTGCCACGCGCTCCAGAGTACACGGATCGCGCCGAGACCTCCACCGATGTGTCCGGCCGGGCTTCATGTGCCCGAGTACTTGGTGTTTTGCCGAAAAGTGCTCGTACGAAGAGAAAAGTTGGCAAAAGTACGAAAAATTGACAAACATACGTATACATATAATACGAGTAAGAACACGAACCGATTCGTACGAGTACACCAGTACAGCAGTTGCACGGTCTGGTAACTGGTATTATACTGCTGCTGTAAGCGGTGAGCAGTATCAGATGACAACGATGTACCGGTACCTGGTTACAGCAGTGTATCTGGTATATGCCTGGTAGCGTACACGAGCTACTCGTACGTATTTTATCATATATAGCTGTATTCGAATGATAAAGTACTATTAATAGCGGTACGGCCACAGCTCCACCAGTGGCACTAGCCCTGCGTTGCTCAGATTAATAATGCACTATGTTGTTGTGCTCACATTTACTCATTGCCACAATACAATGTATGTCCGTGGTTGCAGGACAGGCTCCAATAACTCTGGAGTGGAAGAATACCTCGGTGAAAAATCATAAAAAAGAAAGCAAAGAATAATACACATGATAACTGAAGCACACATCTACACCTCAGACGAAAATAAAAAGTGAGGTCCGCGCAAGTACGTACCAGGTACATGCGGTACGCATTACAAGTCGCCACAGGAACCGAGAGGACCGCATACTACCCAGAAGAAATACGGCAGGATGAAAAAAACAACTCGAAATCGAAAAATCGAAATCGAAATGGAAATCGAAGAAATCAAATATAAAAAAGCGAAGAGGGAGAAAAAGTTCAATTCAAGCAAGGAAGCAAGTACCTGGTAAGCAAGAAAGGAAACACACAAGAGAATGCGGAGATTTTCGTAGATTGCGGGCTCGCAAGCTACGCGAGGGGTGTAGAACAGAGATAACAACCATAAAACAAACATACTTACTCCGTTACCAAGAACACCAGGGAAGCAAAAAAGAAACAAGAAAGTCGAAAAACGAAAAGGCGACGAAGCAAAGCAAAAAGGAAAAGGAGACAGCAAAAAACAAAAAGGAAGATACAGACAAAGACACAAAGAGGGGCAATTGGGAAAAAAGGAAATAGGAAGAAAAAAGGGAAAAAGGAACAAAAAAAGGACAGAAAGGGGCGGGGGGGCAAGACAATACGAAAGGCAGGCACTGGTGCATACAGACACGCAAAGTTGCCCGGGTGGAACCATGCTACCAGGTAGTTACTTGGGTCCCAAAGAAGGGAGCGTATCATGACGATGATGGCCATACCCAGGCGTCAGTCTATTGGGCAGCCCCCCCCCCCCCCCCCCCCCTTTCCTCCCTCCCCCCTCGTCCCCCTTTCGCCCCCCCCCTTTTCCCTGCATGATAATGAGTACACCCCCCTATTCCCTGCCATTCTGCGCACTTGTATTGGCGTCAACGGTTGTAGTCGTGGTTGAAGCCATCCTATGCCGTTCTGCCGATGCCTCTTGGTCATCATTATGCCATTTCCGCACGAAGACCTCCGCTCCTTCCTCGACGCGTCGGATCCATCTGCCGGCCTTCTGTGCTACCTCGCGCCACCCTTCGAGCTTGATGCCGAATTCCTTGGGGTCCTCGTCAAGGTACCTCATCCAGTCCCACTCCTGCCCTGGAGTAGCCCTTTCCCCCGGCCATCTCCCCAAATATCACCCTCTTCGGCAGACGCTCCTCTCCTATGCGTGTCACAAAGCCCGCAAACCACAGCCTGCGCCTGCGTGCCGTCGTCTCAACGCTCTCAGATTTTGTCCCGAAAAGCGCGCTGGTATAGGATAGAATGTGGTCTTCGCGCTTTCGTTTTAGCCAGCCGAGGCATCGAAGGAGCATCTTGGGGTAGACCTCCCGTAGCCTGCCGTAGTCAGTCTTGTTCGGGCCCCGAGTAGCGCATCCGCAGAGCAACATTTCGATCACCTCGGCTCTCAGCATCCGCACCTTCAGGGGTAGGCGCACATCCGGGCGGTCATAGATTTCCTTTTTATACCGCCCGCAGCACGCCCATTCCTTCTGGAGTCGATGCGTTACCTCGACACTTCTGCTCGTCCAATCTGCGCTGATACCCCCGCCTAAATACAGAAACTCGAGTGTTTTTCTGTACACTTGGCCGGCTGCGGTGACGGTGAACGGCACGTTCCCCCCATCTTTCGTTTGCAGACACATTATCTCCGTCTTGGCCTCCGAGACCGTTAGGCCGAACGCGGCACATGCAGTCACGATCACCGTCATCATCCTCTCCAGGCCGATAGGTGATCGCGATGCAATGCCCGCATCGTCAGCCCACAGCATTGCCCACAATATCTGGGCCTCTTTATCCTTC
The DNA here is from genome assembly GCA_031213475.1 of Nereocystis luetkeana. NCBI lineage: Eukaryota > Phaeophyceae > Laminariales > Laminariaceae > Nereocystis > Nereocystis luetkeana. The sequence continues at coordinate 2,771,125 of JARUPZ010000029.1, forward strand.
CCCTGTCCGTCGAGTCGTCCGGCCCGTGCCTTCCCCCTCTTCTTTTCCCCCTTCTCCTTCTTTCGTTGGAGTTGCACCATGCTGTCCGTGATATATTTGTCAGCGGCGAAGCGTTTCTCTGCCACATGCAGCACCGCTGTGAAAAACATGTTGAATAGTAAATGGCGCGAGCACAAACCCTTGCCGAAGACCCTGCTCCACGTCGAACATAGATGAGCACTCGCCATCATCCAGCCGTACGCATGCTCGCATGCCGTCGTGGAATTGGTGGGTATTGGCGAGCATTCTAGGTGGCACGCCAAAACGAGCCAAGACAGTCCACAGGAGGGTTCGGTCGGCAAAGCACATGAACAGCGAGGTGTCTTTCTTCCTTACAACTTCCTGCAAGCGTCGCACCACGAACATCATGTCGACCGTCGAACGTTCGGGCCTATAGCCACACTGCTCCTCTGGCAAGATGCCTTCCCAATCGCAGTAGTCGTTGAGGCGGCGCGCGATGACTTTGAGGAGTACTTTGCCGGCATCCGCGACAAGGGCAATGCCTTGATAGTTACCAAACTCCGTCCTATCTTTCTTCTTGTGGAGCACCTTAGTTTTTGCATCCTTCCATTGCTGCGGCAGGACCCCTCCCCTCCACACAGCGACAATGATCTCGTAGAAGCTTCCTAAGGTGTCCGAGTCTCCTTCGTCGGCCAGGACCTTCAGGAGTTCAGCTGGGAGACCATCAGACCCAACCGCCTTGCAGTTCGCCATCGCCCGGATTGCGTCTTCCACCGCGTACCTAGACGGGACGTCATCCAGCGGACTGCACGAGGGCCAAACCTTGAGCTCGTCGACGATAGTCGGGTCGAGGGTCGATGTCTTGGTGTTTAGCAGCTTTTGGAACCACCTTACCCATCATTCCCGGATGAGGCCGATGTCCCGCAGTAAGTTACCTTCCTCGTCTCTGATGTACTGCGAATTGGAAGTCCTCTTCCCTTCCACATTCATCCCCGCAAGGCGTTCGTAGAACCCAAATTGATCGCCTTCTTGGATACGCCTTTTGAGTTGACTGATGTATACTTCGAAGAACTTCTGCACTCCGTCCGTCCTCGCACGTTTGAGCTGTTTCGTGGCAACCTTCAAAGCTTTCTGCAGACTTTGGTCGTTCGGCTTAGCACGTAGTTGCGTCCTCGCATCTTCCCTCTCGTGCCATTGCGAGTACACCTCTGTTTTTACCCCTTCGGGCGTACACCAACCCAGCGACCCTTGCTTGCGACTGGTATGAGGCGCTAGTTTAACAACAGTCGACAGCACGTTCTCCACTAGGGCAGTTGCCTTATCATCGACACTACCAATTGTACCAGGCGGCGGGGGAATGAGTTTAGGTATCTCCCTTTTGAGGTTCGCTCGGAGACCGAGGTCTGCTATCAACCGTTGTAGATCAATAACTCGCTTTCCCCTTCCTGCTTCCACTCTACGATCGGTGCAAACCGGCTCTAGAGGCGAATATTGCAGACCACGAGGTTGTGGTCAGACTCATGCCGATCCTCTGGTGGTTTTCGTACTGGCATGTTGCGGACCAGGCGTCGATCAACTTGTCCAGTGAGGATGTAGTCTAACCTACACTGACCCTTCCCAGAATTTAAAGATTGGAAAGTATACGACACCCCGCGCGTAGGTGAAGGAAATCACGTATTGAGGAGCGCAAGCCTGTTGTCAGGTGCGATTAGGAGTAGTCCCTCTCCGTTGTTGCTCCACTCGTCACGCCCGTATATACCCATCACCTTACTGCCGGCACATCCGCTCTCTCGCTTGCCGGTGCGAGCATTCGCATCCATGAGCACAAGTAGGTGATCCCACTCGGGACCCCCAAGACGACGTTGTATAATTCGTTCCAAAAGTGATATTTCTCGCGAACGGGTGCATCCAGTATAGGCGCATAGCCGAAAACCAAATAAACACCATTCGATTTGCCCTCGAGTTGAATGCGAACTTTCATCAGTGTGGCACAAGCGCACTCCACCACGAGACTATCCTTGCCCACCCCTGCCACAATAGACTCTTTGATAGCTAGTTCTACACCACAGGTGCTCGTCCTGTCGTATTTGCTGCCGTCTGCCCCAGAGCAAAAAATCGTGTATCCAGCTGCTGTGAACGTGCTATGCCCGTCTCGCCTAGTCTCTTGGAGACCCACGACATCGCATCCTAGTTCCTGGCATACCTTCATGATGACCTCGCTATGCCGATGCCGTTCTTGCCGTTGAAGGCGAGTGTGCGAATGTTGAACGTACCCACGACGAGTTCCCTAACTCTGAACCTAGCTCTAGCATCAGAGCGTAGCTCCCGAGCTTCTCTGCGACCTTTCCGACCTTGCCTCCGCTTCTTCCGTGCTGTGTATTTTTCTCCTCTACCCTCCGCTTTTCCCAGGCGGTGGGTTTCTTCCGTCCCGTGTTTTTTTGCCCGGCCCGGTTCGTGCCGAGGTTCCGACGTGGTGGGGGTAGCAATCCCAACGCGCCTCGACGCCCATCATCTCCTAGATGACGCCGAATGGGGGGCTTATTCACGTGGGTCCTAGCCTCTCGTCTCCGCTCGCTACGAGTTCAACGCTTTCCGCGAGGGTGATACGAAACGGCTACCACAGGCAATGCTGCCGCGTGGAAAAAATCCGCGAAGAAATTTTCCGCCATGATGCTAGCCATCACCGCCGGCTCGACCATGCTCGAACGCTTCTTGAACGCACAAGCAAGGTCAAAGCTGCGTTCCACTGGGAGCTCTAGCACGTGTTAGGGAAGCCGCAGGCCGGAGCTCCACCCCGGCCGGGGAGCAGCCGTGGGGGGGGGGGGTGGTATGGAAGTACCTGGGAATGGTAGTACTCGTAGTGTGCTGTGATGTACCACTCTGAACGAAATGTAAGGACTACCGTGCGGGGCGGCATGGACCCGGGGGACATCCGTTTTTGTCCCCGGGTTGTTGGAGTTGTACATGTATCGAAGGACATCTCATCCGGAGACCATGCCTTATCATCCCCCGGTGCGGTGGGGCATCGACCATGAGCCCAGCCGAATCTGAAATCAGCCAGTGGGGTTGGGATTTCCACACCTTGCGGTGCGGTATACACCCGGGGCATGTCCGTTTTCGTCCCTAGGTCAGTGGGAGTTGTGGATGAATGGGAGGATTTCTGATCAGAGGATGGGACATTATCGTCCCCGGGTGCGGCGGGACCTCGATGTTGTCCCGTAGAGCAACTCTCGCTGCGCGCTGGCTCCATGCGCCCCAGCCAATCCGAAATCAGCCTGTGGGGTTGGGTTTTCAACACCTTTTGGGGCGATGTCGACCCGTGGGGTGCCCGTTTTCGTCCCCGACTTATTGGAGTTGTATATCGCAAGTATGGGAGGAGTCATGATCCGGGGATGGGACCTTATCGTCCCCGGGTGTAGCGGGACGTCTACGTTGTCCCGGGGGGCAACTCTCGCCCCGCGCTTGTTCCATGGGTCCAGTTAATCAGAAATCAGCCCGCGGCGCTGGGCTTTCCACACCTTCCGGAACGGTATCGACCCGGGGTATGTCCGTTTTCGTCCTCGGATTCTTGGATTTGTTCATGTATGGAATGATTTATGATCCGAGAATGGAAACTTATCGTCCCCGGGTGCGGCGGGACCTGGACTCTGTCCCAGGGGCAATTCTCGCCGCGCACCGGTTGCATTAGCCTTGCCGATCCGAAATCAGCCCGCGGGACTGGGGTTTCCACACCTTGCGGGGTGGTATCGACCCAGGAGATGTCCGTTTTCGCCCTCGGGTTGTTGGAGTTGTATATTTATGGAAGGATTTATGATCTGGGGATGGGAACTTGTCGTCCCAGGGCGCGGTGAGACCTGGGCGTTGTCCCGGGGGCAACTCTCGCCGCGCTGGAAAATGAGCCCCAGCCAATCAGTATCAGCCCGGGAGGTTGGGGTTTCCATACCTTGCGGGCGATATCGACCCGGGGGGTGTCTGTTTTCTCGCTCTGGTTGTTGAAGTCGTATATGCATGGAAGCATTTATGATCCGCGGATGGAACCTTTTCGCCCCCGGGTGCTGCGGGGCCTCAACGTTGTCCCGGGGGGCAACTCTCGCCGCGCGCTGGCTCCAAGAGCCCCAGCCAAATCAGCAGTTAGCCGTGAGGGTCGTGGTTTACACACCTTGCGGGGCGGTGTCGACCCGGGGGACGTCCGTTTTCGTGATAGGGTTGTTAGAGTTGTTCATGTATGGAAGGATTTCTGATCAGGAGATATGGAGAGATTTATGATCTAGGGATGGGACCCTATCCCCTCCGGGTGTGCCGGAACCTCGATAGTCTATTCAGCACCATTCTTCTAGAAAGAGCCAGCGGCATGTATTTGACCAACCAATCGGCTTCCAGAATTGCAATTCAAAACTGTAAGTCAGCACCAGAAGCCTGCCCAGATGGCTGTTATAGAACTGCCTCGGGACTGCTGTGCCATGGCCGCGGCTCGGCGTGCCACGAGAACCGGTATTCTGCTGCTGCTGCTGTTTTCTGCTGCTGCTTCTGCGTGCTGCATATTTGCTGTGCGATGTGTGATGTTGTGATGCTGGATGAAGGTCGTTGTGTACACTGCACTGCTGCAATCGGCCAATAGGATGCCTGGTTCTCGATTTGAAGTGCATTAAAGCCAGAAGCAACGCTGGCTTCTTTGCCTCCATCAACCAATGTGATGTTCTTATTCTGAACTGTAATAAAGCCAGATGCAATGCCTCATCCCCGGGGATCGGCTCGGGGACCGGGTCGGGATTGTCGGCAGCTCAGAGCGACGGCCACGGCCCGACGCGGTGCGACGCGACGCGAGAACTACAGTAGTGTTCCACTGGTTGCGGCACCCAGCCTTCGTGACCATGGGGCAAGGCGGGGCTGAAGCGCTCTGGATCGGGCTACCCAATTACAGAGTAACAGGATTTATTAGACTTACCTACCTTTGCCTTTCTCCTGAGCGTGCTCGGTTGGCATATCCGTGGCATCTCAGAGGTCCCACTTGGACACCGCCTCCTACTATCACTTGCCGGCAAGAGTTTTTCCCCTTTTTTCCTTCTTTCTTCTTTCGCTTTGTGTGCGTGCGTGTACCCAGAGCACGGCACCGCGGGCGAGCCCGGCGCCGTCGTGGGTGTCAGCGGGCGCTGGCGGGTAGAGGGAGGGTTGGACGGAGCGCGGTCGACGTTTTGGTGGCTAGGCGTCGTGTGTCCATCGAGGCACGAGGGAAGCATAAATGGGCTCTGTCTGGCCTCCTGGTGTGGGGCTGGATATATTATGTACGAGTCTACAAGGGTCATTTTGGTCTGAAAGTTAAAATTCAAGCGATGCTTATTTTTGCGACCGAGCTGAATTTCAGAGAGGGGGCATCGCAATCTGAGCATCTGCATTGTCGAACTGGCAAACGATGGCCACGGTGAGCACCGGGCTTCACGCGATGCGCGTGACGGGGCTCACTGGGGCAGAGAGGGAGGAAAGCTTTACCCGGACTGAATAGGCAGCGAAGTGGTCACGAGAGGGGCGGGCAGCATACGAGGCTCAGAGAAGCTCTGCTGTCGTTCGTCTTTTTTTTTACCGGCGCAAGGTGTTCCAATCAGGCGGAGCGGAAAATAATGACATCAAAGAGGACGGGGCTTGTTTTTCCTTCAATTTTTCGTCATCTTCATTGTTTTCGTGGTGCTGTGCCGTGCTGTTCTTTCTCTTTCGTGCATAACAAAAGAAGAAAATAAGTACTAGATACCAGGTATGTACATGTGCACGTACATGCATGCGGCGTTCGGGTTGTTTTCGTGGATGGAGCATGAAGCTCTTGGCATTTGCACGTGGCCTGTTTGCACCTAATGGTTTGACCCGTCTGTTCCATTCCATTCTTCCTCGTGAGCGAGCGTACCGGCCGCTCCGCGAAGCGCTTGTAATAATATTCAACGTTTTCTACTACGGGAAACCATAGTAAATAGGACCTACGGCACGCACTAAAACTTATATATTTACGTGTTTTTACCAAAAACAGTTGGTTTTATTTACTATGGTCCCCCGTAATAAGAGCTCTGGTATGTTTTTACGAGCTCCGGCATGTTTTGCGTGTACTTATACTACAACGTTATCACTCCACACGTAGATTGCAGAGTACTTACGAGGTGACCACACACTGCATTGGGGCGACGAATTATTGTGGTGAGAACAACATGGTATATACTCTGGATGTACCCCGGGTATCTACCCGGGTATGCCCACCATAACAAAATGACCAGGATTGGTACCCGGGTACCCCAGAGTATGTACCGTACTAAATATGCCGTTGGATGTACTGTAGTTTACCCAATATGTGCATACAGTAGTAGTTTGACAGTACCTTGCAGCACCTCAGAGTACGCCAGCCAAAAATATACTGCCAGTACGAGTGTACCCATTACGTTGATAACGGTATCAGTAGTACGCGATGCCCAACCTGCTGAGTACGCTCAAGTCGGCACCTCAGAGTACAACATGTCCAGGATACTGAATACGGCCTGGTACCTCACAGTCAGTTCGCCATGCCAAAGTACTATTGCTTTGGTGCTGTACTGCTATGAAACCGAGAGGACATTTGCACAAGCTTCCCTTCGAGTGGGGCTACTTGTATGGATTGTTACAATTTCAGAATTGCGTTGTTATAGTCTTGCATTTACCTTTTGCGTGCGAGCCACCGGCAGTCATGCCTGTCTGGTATGCCCGAGCTATGTATGTCCATCGGCTGTGATACGTGCACTACTGCTTTCAATATTCGTGACGTGTGTCGAGTGTTGAATAAGCACCTTAGCCACTGAGCTATTAGTCTACGCTGATATACTACTGTAATAGCTCAGTGGTTATGGTGCCTATCTAGTAAAAGCACAATCCGGGGTCGACTGGCATTTATGCACTGGACCTCAGATGTAACCCAATGGTTGCCACCCCTTTAATCTGCGCTGCGGTGTTACGATGGGCTTCGGCTCGTGCCGATGACAGAGGCTCGTGTATACGGAATTATGGTACCTCTTCTTGCTTTTAGAATGTTTAAGTCGTACCATGGGTTTCAGGTATGCACTTTCTTTTCGAAAGGCCAAGAAGGACGGCGGGTGGATTCGAACCCCGGATTGTGCTTCTGTTAGATAAGCATCATATTCACTGAGCTATTAGTCAGTCAATTTTGAGTATTGCCAACGAGAACATCACGAGCAGGTTATACGAGTTTACCACATATACCTCGGCAATTAATTTGTCCTTGCCGCACTTGCCTAAAAGGCCTTCCTGCGCTCTCAGAGCTCCCACCCGGAACAGGTCTGCCTATCTCACCTTTTGAACAACCTTCCAGGCGTCCTTCTTCGTTTAGCTGCGGCACATTTTTTTTTCATCACACCCTGCCCAGCTCAGCTCAGCTCACGCTAAATCCAGGACAAAATATCTTCCACTAATTTCAAGTTTCCTTGAAACGGTCGAAAAAAAGTCGAGAAATAGATATTCAGAACTCGAGTCAGAATCGAAAAGCAGTCAAAACTGAGCAAGATAGCCCCTCCCGCACTGAATTCAATATAAAAGCCCGAATTTTTGTTTCTTGACGAAAAAAACGAAAGTACAAAAAACTCAGCGCAGCGCAACTTTTTTTTCGTACATGCCAGGTATCATAACGTACGAAGTACTTCTTTCTACGATTAAAAGTCTAGGATGCAAAGTCGTGAGCTGTTGAAGTTGACTGGTGTTTATCGGCTTCCTTTGTTTTACGGGTTCGAGTAGGGGGTAGGCACCTCTTTTGCCACAACATCCAAACAACCCCGAGAGCCAGGAGCGTGTCGTCTTCAAGCAGCTCTCCCGCGAAGAAACCCAAGTCTTCAAGCCGGAGCCAAGGAGGATGAGGTGGAGGCTCTGCCGGCTGCCGGGATGGTGAAAACAATCTCCTCCTTTCCTACATAATATTATATCTTGCACTTTGTGTGTGTACCTAACACGTGTGCATAGTGATGCTTGTGGAGCCCGGAATGCTGTGTCCTGCGCTTCTTAGCTCTTGGCATTAGCAAGTCGCCCATTGATCCACGTCACAAACGATGCGTGTTTTTTTTCTGCGCAACTAAACTGTTGGCATTTGCAAGTCGCCCGTTGCGCCACGTCATGAGCGTGCTGTCTGCTTCACCCTTTGTTCTATGTTACTTCCATGAGCGAGCGTATCACCGCCCGCGTAGCGTAGCGCCTTTCCTCACATACCGCTGTTCACACTGGAATTAGGGAATAATTCAGGCATAGCGCACTGTCCGGTACTACGCCTTTTCGCAATTGTCTCAACGCGATATGACGTCCTTGTTGCGCTATGTCAAAACCGGCAGGGAATCACGCTGACATGGGACATCGTTGCGATCCTAGTGGTTTACTTCGTGCAAGGCGCTCTCGGACTGGCCAGATTGGCGACCACTTTTTTTTTAAAGGACGAGTTACATCTCGCACCCGCAGAGGTGGCTGCGCTCACAGGACTTTTCACGTTGCCGTGGGTCCTTAAACCAATATACGGCTTCCTTTCCGACGGGCTACCCGTGTTCGGGTATCGAAGGTACCACTTGAAGCAGGAGTATCGGTAGTAGTCAGCTGTAGATCCGAGTGATGACAATATTTATGTCGCCCTCTAACTTGCGCAATTCAGAGTGTGTTGTATCAATTGCGTTTCGTTACGCAGGCGATTGTGTACTCTTACTCTCGTGCTCACGTGAATTGACAAATAATGGAGGCAATATTCATTCAATGAGTTGCGGCAGGCGCATCGGTGACTGGTCGACCCAGGCTAAAGCTTCCGAGGTCATGTACCTCTCTGCACTTTGCCGTTTTTGTGCAACAACTACAAGACGTTACCGCCTGCTCAATACTGAAGTCTCCTACTCGCAGTAGTTTATGGCTGATTTATTTTGTTTTGTGTTTTTTCAAGGGAGATATCAACAGTTCTGACGAGCAACAAACTCTTTTACTTGTATGCCTTGGTTTGCGCAGTGAAACTTGACTGCGTTTTGCTGCTCTCAACACCACCCATCGCAAGAGTATTTGGAATGTATTGAACTTACAAATCGAAACGACACGTGTTCAGCACCTAGACGGAGCCAGGGTGACGATCGAAGACCCGTTGGGTCACTGAGTCATACACACAAAGTAAACTCGGACGATCCGCTAGTATTCCGAATGTCTCCCGACAGCACGGTTTCCGACCAGTCTGGTATTGTTTCCCCAATGTTTAGCATCTTAACGCGCTTTGACCAACCGTCCTTGTCTTTCGCCGGCAGGAGGTCTTACATGATATTTGCAGGACTAATCGGGGCGTCGGGTTGGTTCTACCTTGCTAATTATGCACACACCCCATTTGAAGCTACGGCTGCAAGTATCGTAGCATCGCTGGGCGTTGCGATAAGCGATGTCGTCGCTGATTCGATCGTCGTTGAAAAGGTGAGGGCTGATATTGGGAGACTAAGGAAACACATGTGCTGTATAGTGGAGTAGCTCCAGAGGTCCAACGTACGGTAAAGTTATGATCGTGGCTTCATGCTCAGTTGTGTGGTCAGTCGTTGGGTTGATACTTGGCAGCACTCTGTTTTGCGCCACGTTTAGCAGTTGCTGTTCAAGCCAGGCTTCTCGCTACTTTGCCCAATCTACTCGTGCACGCACCGTCCTCTTTAGGCAAGGGACTCAGATTCACAGGCCGTCTCGAGTGGGCTACAATCTCTTTGCTGGGGCAGCGCAGCTGTGGGAGGTATCACCAGTGCATACTTTTCTGGCGCCCTCCTCGAACGTATGACGACCCGGGAAGTCTTCTCTATCACGACGTACCTGCCGGTATTGATCACGGTGTGCGCTTTTTTCATCGACGAAAAACGCCAAAAGGATCCCTTGGGCAGGTGAGCCCATACCTCGGGGGGTTTGTGTGTTTAGTATGTTACGGCTAAACGGCGCAGTGCGGACAAGTAGCAGTTGATGTAGCAGGCCTTGTTCAGGGTTTGCAATATGTAGCTCGTGCTGACACACCACCGATTCGGTTAGGAGGGAGATACTCTCTACGTTTCCCCTCGCCCAGGATGGCCGAGCAGAAAAACGCTTCGCAAGTGCAGATTGTGAATGGTTGGCATTGCTCGTATGCACGTCTTTGGCGTGCGTCTGCATCGAAGCCCGCGGCAGATTATAACGGAGCAGGCAACCGCGCTCTGGTCTGCCATCCAACAAAAAACTGTCTGGCTCCCGGCGCTGTTCATCTTCCTGTGGCGAGCAACGCCTTCGAGTGATTCAGCATTCTTCTATTTTTTGACTAACGACATAGGTGAGGAGTACCTGGTACAAGATCACGTCTTCGCCAGTCGCTACAGTAGGTGATGGCAGGATGTATTCATACAGTATGTATTCAGCGCATGTTTTATTGCGTGGGAGTTCGCACGGATGAGGCTTCTTTTGTGTGTGGCAGTAGTTGGAGCTGGCATGCCTACGGATGTGATTGCAACGAGGCTGTGCACGCCTGACGCCCGGGTGAACGCTTTTAACTTGTCACAGGGGTTGGCCCGGAGTTTCTAGGGCGTGTTAGACTGGGATCTAGCATCGCCAGCCTTGTGGGTGTCTGGATTTTCCAATCCTTTCTCAAGGAGACCAAAATCAGCTCGGTGCTGTTGTGGTCATCTTTGGCGTCTGTACCTCTTGGCTTTTCCCAGGTGAGCCTAAGAAAAACGCGGCAACGTCGTGTTCTCTTCGAATTGATAAAACGGCGTTGTCGTACGCTGCGTCTGAATTTCGAGACACTTCCTGGAATGTGGAGGACAGCTGACATCAGTACACGAAGTAGAGAAAAGCGCGCGTGGGCTCGTTTTTTTGGCTTCCCGATGTTGGGCCGAGCGCGATTTGCCGCGGGCGAGTTAACTGCACACTCCTTCGATGTTAGCCTGCTGTCGTTGCATTTGCTTTTCGGCAGCGGCGTTGATCGCAATCATGAGCATAATTCTGCACAGCACCGCAGAACCAATGTAGTACCGCGAGATGCATCGCCAAGCTGTAGTGAAGGAACACGTATCCCTAACTCAAGCCTAAACGCGTCACACGCATACTGCTGGGCACGCGTGGTGGGGAGAATTATCGGCAGCTTGTGTAGACGGAGATTAATTCATCTTGAGCAGTGTTTATTTGGCTTTTTGAGGCGCGCGTATTTTCGCAACCATTTGCGTTGGTTCCATTTATGTCCATGCGGCCAGGGCACTCGATATGTTCCACATTTCTCCACAACTGTTCGCCATGACCCTGTGAGGTATTTCGTCTTACGGTTTTCAATTTTAGGCCGTAGCGATGTCGGGCCGGTATTAGTTCCGCTTTTGAATCGAAATTTAGAGAATCGACCGTAATTACGAGCTGATGTAGCTGTAGTTTTTTTGTGTCTGGCAGATGCCCTCGTCGTGGTCTAACCGGTCGCTTGGTGTTACGCTTTGCTTGCTTGGCCGTCAACGCCGCTACTTTGTGCGACGCAGCTCCTTCTGGTCTACCATATGAATCGGCAGCTTGGCATCCCGGACGAGCTTTTCACCTTTGGAGATGACGTAGTGCTAGCGGTTCTTGGCCAAATAGCCTTTATGCCGACGCTCGTGTTGGCAGCCCGACTTTGTCCTCCAGGGGTTGAGGGCACGTTGTTCGCATTGTTGATGTCAATTTTCAATGGGGGGGCCATCGTCGGCTCTGAGTTGGGGGCGCTTCTGACGCGGACGATGGGGGTTACGGATGTCGACTTTCGCAATCTGGGTATGCTGATTGCAGTGTGCAACTTGAGCAGTTTGCTTCCGCTGCCTTTTTTGAAGTGGGTCGATGCTGTCGAAACATCAGTAGAGGAAGACAAGTTAAAGCATGGTGCACCGGCTTTTCAAGAGAAGAGCGACTAGATATCGACCGGTCATCCTCGCAAGGCTAGTGCTGCGGTGTAAACTGAAATAGGGTTATTACTCGAGCTTTGGATACGTAGCCAACCCCTCAGCGATCTTGGTTGTCGTGAGATTCGTCGAGTGCCGGCTTCGTTTCGCTCTGTGACATCAACCGCCGACGTAGTAGTCTATGGTACGTGTTAGCCGCAGGTGTGTGAGTCGCTCGCCCACAGAGTGGATTTTGCTTATATAATATTTTTGCGATTGGTATGTACCTGTTACCAGGCAACCGAGGGTAGTCAGCGCATCGATGAAACCAAGACACGTAAAGTTTTACCAAGTTTTTACGTATAGTAATAATGTTGAGCTCAACACGGTTCGTTGGTTGATTGTTTAAGGTACCTGGTATAATACAAGAGCGCGCTGTGCGGCAGTTATCTGGCATCATAGATGTCGGGAGACAGCATTATATTACCCCTTGACAGACACCGTCAAGGCAAATAATGTCTTGACAGACAGCCTTGACAGCCAAAACCCGGGGACGTCAATAAAAACCCCCGTTCTTCCGTAAACGCCTGAAAATATTGTCGAAAGTAGTGTGTTTACCTGTATTTTTGTTTTTTCGGCATTTTGATACATTTCCGCGTCCGATCCACAGAAAAATGCAAGTGAAAATGCTGAATCTCGATATTTTAAAATATGCTCCATATTAAACGAGTAAAACAGCTGCACTCGAAATAACATGAAATAGGGGTTTCCACACATGTTATGGGGCTTTTTCTGCCCGGGGGGGGGGGTAGGGGACATGTGTCTAACCAGATGGATTTGCCTTGACAGACCACCTGTGTTGCACTCCCCACAAAAAAAAAGCTGTTATTATTGCCAAAACTCCCGACAACATATCATACCTGGTGCGCAGTTTAGTGGAAGCACGTATGCCGCCGTTTTTTTTGGGAAGACTTTCCGTTTTTCTGCTCCAGCTCCGAACTTTTCAATTGAGCCAAAAATTGGCAGACCGGATATGAGCCCCTTGGTGCACTCCCGTGAGTGTACCAAAGCGATAGCATTTTTCGTGTCCTCCTTCGGGGCGGACCTCGTCGCTGAAGTTTGAAAATATGGTTCCAGGCGCTTGAATTTTCGGTTTATTGTACTCTGTAGCCATTTTTTTTTTCTGCTTGTTGTGCGAGTAGAACGAGCAGAAGGAACCCACACTCTTTCGGTCTCTTGTATTTTTTTTTGCTTGCTGTAGCAGAACGAGCAGGAGGAACCCGCACTACCGAGTACGTTCCTCCTTCCAAAGAAAAAACACTTGACTACAGTACAAGACACCGAAAATTCAAGCGCATGGAACCACATTTTCAAACTTGAGCGACGAGGTCCGCCCCGAAGGAGGACACGAAAAATGCTGTCGCTTTGGTACACTCATGTGCGTGCACCTAGAAGCTCACATCCGGTCTGCCAAATCTTGGCTCGATGGAAAAACGTTCGGAGCTAGAGCAGAAAAACGAAGTAAGTTGTCCTCAGGAAAAAAACGGCGGTGGTGGGCAGTGCAACACAGGTGAGACAGACAGCTTGACACTGACGACATGTATCCTGACATCTTTGTATGGCATTCTCCGTCTTGCACCACCTTCGACAACAATTAATACCTGGTACCTGGTATGACGTTACGTTACATACCAACGTTTGGAATCTTGAGGGCACCGCACCGTACACCCGAATTCGTTACAACAACGATCGGTCCATTATTTATTTTATTATTATTACCAGGTATCTATCATGGACCGGACCTCTGTTTCTGTTTCCCACGGAAGCGATCTCGCTCGTTTCACACTAACTACTACTAGTATACGCTTACGACTTATATATATATAGATATATATATATATATATTTTTTTCATCCCATTCATTATCTTCGCACATCTTCTTCTCTCTCTCCTTCCAACTCGTAACTCAGATCCGGGGTCACATAGCAGGCTCTTCTCCCCCCTTCCCGCTACGGTACGTGCCTTCATATACGACACTACTACCAAGACAATACGCACCTATATTGAAATTATCACGCGGCGAGAGGTCGGCATTTTTTTTTACTCGAACAAAAGAGAATCCATTCGCTGCCTGCGGCACGTGTAGTCGTACTACAAACTGCGGTCGCTTGAAGCTTGAAGGTGTTTTCGCGTCACAGCATGTATGTGAAAAATGAGCAGTCATCAAGCGTGAGAAAAATGTGGAAGTTTTATTATATACCACTGCTGTAAAACTTGAAGTAAAAATGTCTCGCTGGCACGTATTATTAGTAAAGTAACAGCCGTACGTAGTAGTACCAGACAACCTTCAACAATATGTACGGCCTTGACCAATTACTACGTAAGCGGCACGACTTCTCCGTCTAGTCGCATTTTGCGGCTACTATTATTACGGGGGACCATAGTTAATAGGACCTATGGTATACATAAAAACCTATATATTTGAGTATTTTTACTAACAATATTTGGTCCTATTAACTATGGTCCCCCGTAATAATAGGAACTATGATGTGTGTGCATTTTGCGATACGGCACTACTATTATAATGAAAAAGGACACAAGGAAAGGAAAACGATACGAGTACGTCGTACTACTATTAATATACTACTACAGTATACTGCTGTACTACTGCTGTGCTGTGCTGTCTGTAGGAAATCTGAATCTCCAAAATCGGTGAAACGGCGGCAATGGGAATGCCATTCGTATGAGTATACTACTGCTGTACCAGGTATATGCTGGTGGTATGTCATTCCCAGAGATAAGTTGAACGGCGGTGAAACCACCAAAAAAGGTTTCCACACCTTGTAAAGGCATGTACTGCCCAGGGATTGCGATATACTTCGGGTAGCGCTGCCACTATGCTGTAACACACAGACGCCAAGACCCGAAGCACGTGTATTGCTGTTGGATTCCCCGTAGCACTTTCAGAACCCTCTCGGTTGAGAGTGTCCTACTTCGGTCCAGCTGGATAATTCGGACGCGACTGCTCTCGGGAATTCACCATGAAGTTCAACGGACCGGTCCTGGCGGCCGTGGTCGGTTTGTGCGCAGGCGTACAAGCCTTCAACGTGAGCAACCTTACCCCGCTCGACCTAACTCTACCCCACTCTGTGGCCGCCCGCGTCCAGGTCCTGTCTCTCCTATTGTCTCATAGAGATGATCGAATGCAAGCACTGTTTGATCTGTCGTGTATCATAGAGCCGTTTTCATGGAAGTTGACTTGCATGCGTCCGAGCAAGCCCGTTTCGTTTATGTACGGCTTTGCTTGAATTCGGGCAACACGAAAGGGTACCAATCTCAAAACATGCGCTGTACTGCTCGTGCAGCTGGTGCAGTTCTGTACATAAACGTCAAGTCGTCACGTGTCATGGTACATTTGCTTGTGTTTATCGGTTGCACTGCCTGCTTCCATTTTGGTTATACTATGACATGCTCATGCGTGGGGTATGTTGATCCCATTGTGTGCTGTACTCGAAGTAAACAAGAATATAAGCAACAGAATTCGTCACAAAACAACGCCTATATCGTACCTACACATGATCCGTCGCCCCCTCGCATAAACCTCCTTGACGGGTTGTGGAGCATGGAGCAGACACCACACATACAGCATACACCAAATCACGCCCTGATAACCGCTTCAATCTTATATTATACCTGGTAGTACGATACGGTACACTGTGACAGACCTGACTTAACATTTGGTTGTGCAATCGCAATCTGCGATCTGCCATTCCACCTTGCTATTGGGCTTCTCGTTCTTCTGCTGTTGTTTTTTTAGGTGGGTGTACCTGTTGGACCCAATTCGCGGCATTCCGCAGGTATGCAGCGCTCCCGGTGGGTGTCGATGTCAGACAAGGGGACAACGGCGGCGGCTGCTGCTGCTGCTGCACCCACGTGAGCCAAAATTAATGCGCAGTGTACTTACTCCGGAGTATTACTATTCATAGCGATTGACCGATCTCGCCTTCAAACCGCTTACGTGTACGAGTATGTACTCGGACGTACAAAGCGTGTGTCGAGTGTCCATGTGTGTTATCGTACTTGTGTGTGTCTATCGTACTTGTGTACAGTACTCGTAGTACACGTAAATGTCAGACGTGAACCCGATTCCTCGCGCATGCTGGTGGGTATGATACGTACTGGTATAAGACAAGTACATATTTTACGTCTTGGCTAAATACCTGGTACCTGGTTTCATACAAGGTGGGTTTTAATTTTTCACAACCGCAGGTATAGAGTAGTACTCGTATTGCTGCTGGTACAGCGGTACTATTATTATGTATCGCGTTCCGCGACGATTTCTGCGTCAGGCGTCCTCCACACCCGGAGCCTGGAGTCGTTCCCGTGTCACCTTCAACTATCACGATATCTCGTTTAGATTAGCAGGTACCTGGTACCTGGTATGTGGTACCCCCGTAGTACCTGGACGCAAATGTACGGAATGTTGACTAATAAACATGAAGACCGATCGTTCCTTGTATTCCCGTACGCGTTTTTTGTATTATTGTTTTTCTATCACGTAGACAACTCGTGTAGTAGTACCGGTACAAGCAGTCGTTCGACGACACTACTAGGTACTAGGGGTATTATCTTCTACCGGTAGGAATGTCTGCGTCTGACATGCTATCACTCGTCCACGTTTCTATATATACCTGTACTCGTAGCCCAATTGTGTTTGGTACTGTACCTGGTACCCCGATATTTGCGCTCTACGTGCTCTTCGTATTTCTAGTTTTATTTTACATACATAACGCACCAGTCAGGTGAGCCGCAAGTTCGGCCAAATAGGTCGGCCCTAACCCTTACAAGCTATCCGGTACGTGATATGTACGTCGATTGTTCGCTCGCGGTTTTTCTTCCATACGATTGCTGTGATTTGGACTATTCATAAGCGGATCGCTTCTCGGCTGCTGTGCAAGCTGCGATATGAAACGTCGCGAATATAGACATTTTCCCTTGGAAGGATTTACCTCGTCGACGTTTGACTTGGCAACTTGCAATGTCTATACAGGTTCAGATACAACGTGTATAGGAAATATGTTGATATACAGCAGGAGGTGAACAGGCTATGGCATGCCGGTACGTTCAATTTTATAGTCTGACTGTGTGGGAGTTGCGTCAGTTGTGAGCCAAAACATTGCGATGGAGGCGCGATGAGCATGTCGGTAAATCTGAACCGCGTTCGAAGGTATAACTTACCCACTACAGCCGGAATTATGTCCGCTCATTGCATTATCGTGCAATGTGTACGAGTAAGAGGATATCATAGGGTGTCCGTGTGCCTGCTGTATCGCAAATATCTACAGTTCCGATTTTGGTTGGCGGGTTCTCGTGTTATCGGGAACGCCTGTGAACCAGCTTATGCATCAGACTATAATGTGGCTGGCGATCATGAGTGCGAATCCTTGTGACGCAGTGTCTTCACTCGAGAGCACTGCACTTTTTTTTTCGCCCTCTTGTCACTACTATTTTCGACTCAACCCTCTCACTGGAACGGCACGCTTTCCGTTTTGTTGGCTGTCACTATTGACCGGTTCAATTTGGTGTTATCCTCCACACAGGAAAAAACGATCGATCACCGTGTCTTTCGTCCAAGAGACTCCTGGCGGCTATATATGTGGTGTTGACGTCGTGAACTTCAAGACAGCTTCAACGCACCGGATAGTGGTAAGACTTGACACCGACACCAGTAGTTGGCAACGACAGGACCCACGTACACGTGCGCGGTTTAGCGCGGCTGAAAAGGGTGTCGACCATGTGTTGTGCATGTGTTCACCCTGCTGTTTCTTTTGATACAAACGACGAGCCTTCAAGGAGATTCTAGCTATTGGCGCACTAAGTAATGGAACTCAGGATGTTGGCCGAGCAACTGAGCGCTGAGGGGCTGCTCCTCCCACCTGCCGATTCCGTGTTTGCCACAGACGTCGAAGGATCAGCTGGAGGAATACCGCAAGCGGGCAGGAAAACAGGTGGACGTTTCGGACTTGATGACGTATGTCATCAAGTACATGTTGGACAAAGGGATTAAGCTGGAAAACACCGAGGGCATGATTGAAGCCTCTGTGTTCCCTGTAAATTACTTCACTCTTAAACAGGTACGAGTCACTGGGCATACTTATCATACGTACAATGTGTAGGCCTCCGCGAACATGCGGACATTGAAATGAAGGTAGACGAACGTGTGAAAGGCCAAACACCAAACAGGAGTCAGATGGCACAAGTTTCGTCCTCGTCATGCTGTAGACAAAAATCACGCATGGCGTTGGCGTATTTTATCGAGGTCGTCGTGTCGATTTGCTGAACGGAATCGTGGTGGTATCCCCCGAACACGGTCGCCGAACTTTCCACCGGAGAAGCATATCACACAAAGAGCGTTCAGGCGTCTCCTTTTCGTAGTCGCTCCCTCGCAACGGGGCGGCGGAAGGCTCACCAATATATTATGAACAAATCTACCGAGTATTGCGGCGTACTGGCTTCCGTGTTCTAACGGCTAGTCTCAGACGAACCGGCTCTCTTTTGCCTTCCGGGGGTAGAAGGTACTCCAGTGTTTTTCAAGTGAAGGTTTGTGCGTGCTACACCACTATGAACAGTATAAGTTTCTGCATGTCCATCTATTCGCTGGATCTGGTACACCGATTTGCTCCTGCACGTTTGCCATCCCTCATTGGGGTAAGAAACGTGAGGTGATTCCGTTTGGTACGAGTGGACATGGCCATATCCGTACTATTACGGGGGACCATAGTTAACAGGACCTATGGTACACATAAAAACCAATATCTTTAACACTTTTTACTAACAGTATTTGGTCCTGTTAACTATGGCCCCCCGTAATAGCATTTTGCCTGATTTTTGTATCACTAATTGAATATGGACAACATGGCGACAATACACAATGCGCCCGCTTCCTTCACGCCCCACTTGTGCAACTACCGTCCACGCAGCTGACTTACTTCCACGATGACGTGGAGGACAAGATCGTGGAGCTCTGCAAACAAGCCCCGGGCTTGTCGGAGTTTTGATTTTTTTACCTGGTCGGATACACTTGTCGAAAGTGTGCAGTTTTGGGGCGTTGCGCTGATCGCTCCGGCGACATCCCGCGCTTGCGTCCTCTAGTCTGTCGAGCTATTCGACGTGGTAATTGCATTCGAAAGTGTTGCTATTCGTGTTTGGAAAGATGACGCAGCAATCCTTGGTAACTGTCGTGAATTGTTCCTGAACCAAAAGCGTCATGGATGCAAGCTCTGCACCATTCATATATGGTTCAGCACATCTTGTCGTTCCTTTCGTCTATTGGCTGAGTTAGCATGGTCAGAGAGAAGAGCGACAACTCCATCTTGTGATTTCACCGCGTATGTAGTTTTCTGCGTATTTCTAGGGAGTTTATCGATACTGCACGTCAATGGTTCAGCAGGGGTTCGACGAGAAGTCCCAATCGCAGGATGGCGCATGCTTGTGGGGAGTGCTTGTGGGGAGAGCGTTCTTCTTGTTCTCCGCAAGCCGTTGGCGTACATTACGCACATATGATAGGATTATGCGTATCCCACAGCTGAGCAGAGTTTTGCATCGTCCTTCGAATGTGCAATACAGACAACGCGTGTAGTATTTATGTCCAGAGATGAAGAGCAGGCAAGCATGAAGGCAAACGGCTACGAGTTGAATATTTTACACCCGGTTCTGGTGTTGCTGCCTTTATCTGTTTTTAAAAGACCAGAAACTCGACACAACTGAAAGATGCGCCACCTCCCGCATCAGCTTGAGGCGTGACCGACATATCTGTGATTTGGGGAAGGTGGATTGAGAGTAGGAACTTGTAGAAAGTGCGTTAGCCTACGATATCAAACCGGAGGCGGGGTCTATATCAGTCACATCATAGAGGTTTGCAGTTTTCGCAGTAGCCGAAAAGCAGCCTCCAACACTCAAAAATGAGTTGGTAAAAACATATTTTTCCCGGCGAGGTGACGTGAAGTACACGCGAACACAAAAAAACGCGTCTCGAAAGGGTTCTCGAGGTATGATCTCAATATCAATGTAAAGGTGACTTGGGATGGCCACCGAGATCAAGGTGCAGCTCGAGGCGATGGGAAGTCGCCTCCGATCGTGATCAACCATGGAAGAAATCACCAAATCAATTATATTTTCGTTTTCAGACTCATTAATAGTGCGCGGGTGGTTTCGCCAAATGGCACACCCAAATAGTCGGAGCTCTCAACTTTGTAGTCCATTGGTGCGGTACTGTACGTGAAGAAGTCCCCGAACCCCCCGAAAAAGCCCGAAAACCGGTTCGTAAGTGCTCCCGTAAAAAAATGGTGTGATAAAAGTTGCTTCAATGTTTTACGTCTCACGTCACGCCTTGGCGTTAAACGACAATATATTCATCACACACCTACTTGTAGTCCATAACCAAAGATGCCCTGCCTAGGAAGCTCGAGTGTGAAGAGCTCGCAACGAACACCAAGGTGTCAGGTCCCAAGCCTTGAATTTTGATGTACAGGATTTTTGCACCGGTGGCACAAAACAAAAAAACTATTAATACAGCAGAAAAACATCATACAATCCGCCCGTGCATGTTCATCATCAACCGCAAGATTTCGATCTTGCGTTCCACGCCCCCTTCCCGTTCGGGAGTCAAAAATCGAATAACAATAATTCGGGTCTGTTTAGCACAGCCGTGGCGCAGTTGGGGACGCTCCACCAGCTGCCTGCAGTGTTGGCAGCAGCAGCGGCAGCGGTTGCCCGCCACACCAGATCTCAGCGCCCAAAAATATCCACCTACTCGTACCCTCACTGGATAGAGCAGGAAGGGCCACCCTCTGAGCGGTTCCGTCTTGCAGCCTCGGCTGGACGTCGCCTGAGGGTCAGGCAAGATCGCAAGCGAGTAGGCTAGGGTCAAGGGACCACAGCTGTTGTTTCCTCGACTCATGGAAAAAATAATGCTGGACGCTATATGGCTCGAGCACTTGTTTCAAGTAGACTGTTGTAAATAATGTTACAGTAAGACAAAGGCATAAAGAATGGCCATGCGACCGCAATAATATGACGGTGCATCACGGCGGACTGCCTATGGCTACAAAATGACATACAACAGTGGCGTTGACGCTGATTGGTCAACATGGCATGCTGGCATCGATTTGCATGCCGTCGTGGCAGCAGGCTAGACATCATCCCAGCAGTACAATTCAACCGTACTTACACCCATGATTTTATTTATATTGCATGCTTGCATGCAGTATTTTGCATTTTTAGCCTCGAATAATAAATGTACATGACACCGGCACAAGAAATGGGTCACCAGCGGAAGATTCAAGGTTCTGGAAAAACCTAACGGAATGACGGTCACATTATTATCCTACTGGTAAAATGCTACGGTGACTAACCTGTCCCGATCTTGCAGGCCTCTGCGATCTGTAGCTGCTCCGCGAACGGCGCCTTCTCTCAAAGGTTCTCCTTGGTTTGCGGTCGGAAGAGTTGCAGCGGCGCGATCTCCTCCTATTCGCTGCTCCAGCAGAGCTCGCTCCTCCTGGTGTAACGCCAAGGCAACCGCTTCATCGCCTACAGGAGCTGTTTGGCTAGTCGATGGCGCTCGATGGGTCGGTCCGGATGCAGACGCCAGTGCAGATGCATCTTCTTGCTGCAGGGCCAGCGCAAGCATGTAGTCTTGATCACTGCAAATGCGGGACACCCGTGACACGATGAGGCTCGACGGTCGGTGGGGCCCTACACAAAGGAGACGAGAAACTTGTCCTCGAATGGCAGACAACACAATATGATGTTCGTTTGATCGCCACCACACGCCCTTTTATTGGCGTACAAAGCCGGACGGGAGCCTTTGACGCACGATCAACGCGAACGATTTGCAGCACCCCAGGCCAAACAGTGGTCGGACACAATTACGGGAACCTACGTTGAACAGCTCGAGAGGCGGTTCATTCGAGCGTAAGTGGTGTATCACGCAGAAGTCGTGGGGTTGTAATGGAAACGGGCGGGTAGCCATGTCGGCAAAAACAATGGCCATGTCAGAAGAAGGCATCAAAACTGAACGTGTTCCTCGTGAAGAAACGCACATTGGGATAAACAAGGAACGTATGAAAATACATGATCATTGTCGATCAAACTACTTTCACAACACCACCTTGCCCCAGCAAGCGTAAACCGATGAATGGAACGACCCAACGCGAAACGCCCGGATTGCATCTATGCTGATGTATACACCAAGTGTACATACGCCCAGAGGTCTTGGTTCGAACTATAGGTGGCGCAGTCGACGGTCAGTACCCACTCACTCATGCTGATTGCCCGTCAGCGGCGCGGCGAGGCCATCGCTTGGAAGCGTGCAACGAGAGCTTCGAGTGAAATCGCTGTCCACATACTCCGTGTCGCCATCGATTTGGTCCAGCTTTTCCCAGACGACACTGCTTTCTCTTGCGTATCCCAAGTCCGTGATCAGCAGATACAGTTTGCCCTCGTACTTGAACATGGTAGAAAAGTGGTTGTTGCGGAAGAAGACACATAGCTGTCGCTCGCGAACCTGTTGAAGGTTTCAAAGTGTGAGGTGTG
Source organism: Nereocystis luetkeana (assembly GCA_031213475.1). Taxonomy (NCBI): domain Eukaryota; class Phaeophyceae; order Laminariales; family Laminariaceae; genus Nereocystis; species Nereocystis luetkeana. The sequence continues at coordinate 2,793,579 of JARUPZ010000029.1, forward strand.
CGGCGTATGAAAAGCGTGCCCAAGCATTTGCTACTGTATGTCAGCTCTCTTAACAAGGGATAATTTGTTTGTTTTATCATGCCACGCACCTCCGCGTGCAACCGTGACAGCCCGAAGTACGTAAGTTGGCTGGCAGTCTCGCGGAAGAATTCCTCGGCCACTTGCCCTTCCTTGAAACCAGACGCTACCTTCGCCGAGACTTCATCTGGAAAAGCAACAGTTAGACATGGGAATGGATTCGTTTTAGACGTAAAAAAATGTCCAGCCTATTCGAGAATCCGTTAAAAGAAAATCGAAAGACCATTTTTTTAAAATAGTCTGCCATCACCCTTTTTACTTGGTTTTAGACTACATTCACGCGTAGCACCGAGCACCTGATTTCTCGACACGGGAAACGAATTGGATGATAAAGTTCGGCAGACACCTCCAATCAATGGAGAATGATCGACTGACTCGTTGTGTTTTGATCTACAGATTTTTGTTCCGTTAGTTTTGTGGAAATACGAAGCTCGATTTGCCAGGTTGTATTCGTATCTTTCTGTCTAGGGAAAAACCTTTTGACTCTACTAGAAAATCTAAACCAGTCAACCGATGCGGCAAGACTTTGCGCACACAGCAATGCAATCCGCGCCTGAATCCGACAAGTAACCGACATGAAATTTAGTGCACGAGTTGATGGGAAATTCGACAAAAAATACCCTGAGATAAAAACAAAGGACGTCCAGTCTCCCTTGTATTGGGCAAACGGTGTCAGACATGAAAGCGGCCGCACGCCGAGCGATCGCCATCACACCCGGTGTCATCGTAGCAGCGAAGGCCATCTGTGATCAGGCCTTGATGCAGCAGGAAGCGAGTTAGTTCCCCCCGGGGTTCAGACGCGAACGCATCACTATTGTTGTCTTATGTAAGAAAACGATCGAGTTGGAATACTCTATTAATAGCGTACCACCCTGTCCGGAAATATAGAAATGGTTTAGTCATAAATATGAAAATAAGCTGTTCTTTACATTCCGGACAGAGTGGTAGGTACGTACGAGTACATACAGCAGTACCATGCAGATTTCAGGCGCGTGGTGAATGCAGCCTTGGTCGCAAGGCTCAAGCCTAGCTGCAAGCACAGCAACAACTTGCCCGTGAGCTACAGGTGCGGCGCGCTGCCACGGAGGTGCAGGCAGCGGCGTTGAAATCCCGGTCTCGGCGAAGTGCAGTATAGCAACACGCAGCCGATTGTCGATGCTGTGTGTAGGTATGTGCTTCTAGTTTACACGTGCCCAACAGCAGCAACAAATGACCACATACTGCGATTTGATCTGTACAAGATGTATTTCACAGCGGGGGACAGCTTTCTCGTGCTGCCGGTCGCCCATCCCAAGGCCTCCCCAGGAACGTGCGATTCGTTCACGCTCGCGCGTCCTTGTCTACGCTGCTGCTCTACGCTCCGGGCTTGTTTATGCGCTGTCCTGCAGCACGTGTCGTGCAAAAAGCAAGGCTGTCTTTTTTTCAGCTATAGCTCAACATCGATGCAGGCACTGCTTTTTACTTTATTTTTGAGAGGCAGCATCATAGACCAGCATCATAGACCGGAGCTTTTGGTGGCATACGTTTTTTCCCCAATCACGTATTGGTTAATTTCCAAAAGATTTCCCCCCCCAGATAACGACCATACGACATCCTTTGTTTTTTTTATGTACTGAAACGAATCCCTCCCCACCCCTAACAGTGTCATTTCATAGTTAGGCGGAAGTTTCTGAGCAGAGTGCAACCCGACAAACGCTTGGGTCAGAGTCTTTCTGGCTTGAGGATCTCGACGCAACTTGAGAAATTTCGGCAGCTTTTAATTAATTACCTTGATCATCTCCTTCGACCGACAAAGAAGGGCCTTCTCCCGTTCGACCAGGCGATGACGTGCTATCTCTTGCATCTTCTCCTCCGGCCACTTCTTCCCCCGCTTCGATTTTCTCTGCTTTAGTTTCCGTTACGACATCAACCGGATCTGCGGGCTGACTCGAGCAGAATTCAGCGTCATCGCCAGCGTTCGCTGCTGTATCCAAGCTTGGCTGGCCTGAATCCTTGGCTCCACCAGTCAAAGATCTGAAGTCAAGAAGCTTTTCCACAAGCTTGTTATACGACATCCCTTCAATGACGGCCACCTGTAAGCCACACGACAGACAGACCAATAAGAGAGGCGCTGCTCAAGATAACACAAGCAAGGACGATCGAAGTTGGTCGCAAGCACGTTCGTGGGAGGCGAAAGGCGTTTCAGTGGGCGTGACAGGGGAATTCCGGCCGGTAACAAGGGTCACCCTCACCGTGCGTTTGTCCTCAGGGTCCACGATCCATCCGTGCAGCAGAGTGACGCCACTCATATCGAATGCCGCCATCTCCTCCGTGAATTCGAACCCACGGATGTTGTTGAAGCGTACGTTGACATCGAGCCCATACTGAAGGCGAGGAAGCAACTTGATCACAGTGTCCAGCTGAGTTGAAAGTTGAAGGGGGAAGTAAAACGGACAGCGTGTCATGAAACTTCCTTCCCATCAAACTGCAACTCAGCATCTCCAAGCGAAGTAGGCAAGGGGAGGTTTTGGCAACCAAACTGTGCAGCGTTCTGCTATTCCTTCGGGATGTGAGCGCGTCAGCTGGCAAGTTGGAGCGAGCCTGGGGCAAGAAAGAAACCTGCTCCTGTGGCATAGTTTCACATTTGTCCTGATTTGTGTTTCCAGCCAGTTGCCTCGTGCGTGCCTACCGAGCGAACGTTTGGCTACCACACCCAACATCACAAGCACCCTCACACAACAAGTACATACCTGGTAATTACGAGTATGTGTTTGCAATGGTGACGCGAACATCGAACATAAAATCACCTGAGTTTGTTGGTTGACGTTGATCCGGACGTCCTCGTGTGGCGGGTTGGAGTCCAGCAAAAATCCTGCCACGAGCTGCGTCAGTTCGCTAAAAGAAATCTCAGACAAGTCCTGGATAGTTTGGTGAACCAGCGCGTTAAACATAGCATAGCAACCAGTGTTCAGCAAACCCGTAGGTAACAAAACATGCTTGCATCTCTGGCACATCTCTTGGCACGGACACTTTTCGGGTTGGTTTAGCGTGTGTTACTTGTCGGGCTTTTGGGTAAAAGCACTGAGCGGGAACAATTCTGAGGACAGGTCGAGGGGCGCGGGCAGTACATTAGTACATTAGACGAGGCTCGCCCGACCTGTCCCTGGCTCTATGCCAACTCTCCGTTGCTTCGCGAAAGCTGCGAGTGAAAAACCTGTAGGCCTCATCCCCTCGTGCGAATTCTCGTACAAAAAGGCGTGTAACGTGTTGAACCAAGTATACACATCCCGATGCCACAGGCGCACACGCGCGAATCGATCGGCGATTCTTGTGCAATATCGGCTGGAGTTTCTGGTGGCATTTCGAGCTCAACATCAGAGATCTAAGCCTTGTCAGTCTCTCTGAAGTCTACACCTGTTGCAATATCGACCCTCTTCAGCCGTGCTCTTCGGGCAGTTTTATATTGATATGGCATTACAGTAGTAGTACCTGTCACGATAAACAAACAGGTAGGACACGTTTCGAGGAAAACACACTGACAGCGGTACACTCTCATCTCTAACCGCTCTGTCGTACGGCATATCCACGGGCTTCGTTTAACGACTTGAGACAGTGCTGGAAGTAAACAAGCCTACAAGTGATGTGATCAAGCAGGAAAGAGGTCGATCATCCTACGAGTACAGCAGTATACTGGAATCACTTACCAGGGGTACGGGGGTGTTTCACGACCTTAGACAATGCCAACAACCCTACAAGTTTACAAGTGATGTGTGGCGATGCAGGGAAGAGGCCAATCATGCGTTGCAGTCGGTTGTCGTCGACGTCGAAGTCCAAGTTGAAAACAAGCAGAAACTCTCATTTGCTTCCAAAACGGCAAACAGATGCGCGACCTGGTGGGTTCTCCCGATCAAATACTAAACTTTGCGAAACCCGTGAACATCGGTCGCGGTTTTCCCAGTACCAGGGTGTGTAGGAGCGTTCCTTGAGTTTCGTGACTCGTGACAAGGCTATTAATAGCAAGATAAAAAAGGACGACGGACGACGAAGGTTTTTTTCGAAAACATTTGCGCGTTTCAAGTTTCAAGTCGTAATCCATCCGACAGCAACACATTTTACATATATCCCAGTCGTTCGTAACCTATCTGAAGGCCACACATGATTTCTCGTTCTACGGAAAGCTGAATCTCACCGGATGTATAAATATATTGCTCTGGAGGAGGAGGATGTTTCCAACCGCCAGCAGAGGGCATGGCCCATTCTCATTTTGACAAAGGATAGGGACCTGATCAAAATACGTTCAAAATAAGGTACGAGGGCAGAACACAGAAGTTAACTACGAGTTGAGAACAAACCATGAGGTTGGTGGTTTATTGCGAACATGGAAAATGTGACCACCTTAAGTATCTTCAGAAGGCGCACCTTTCTCCCAAAGAACTGCACCCGCTTGATGCGGTAGCTGTCCACCGAAGACATTCGTACACTTGGGAGCAGTCGCAGCATCAAGAAGATGAAAAAACGCAACCTTGATGGTATGGAACTCCAATTTTCCAGCGAAACTGGTATACAGCAGTGTTCCTCGAAGGCAGCATTCTCAGTAGCGAAGGCGGGGACAGTGCGGAAATTGTATCTAAAGATGAACGCCTCTAGCACCGTCGCGGGATTTGCCAAGCGATACAGCGCCAAGTACATCCAGACCGGCAGGTAAGTCGCAGAGCATCGATTGTTTTTCGATGGGTACCTGAGATTTTCAGATTTTCCCCTCTCCTCCGTCTTGACGCGTTTACTGGTCTGTGGTCGCGTGGGTCCCAAAGTTGACTACTGGAGCTCCCGCAACAGTAAGAGGTCGATCGCTCTCACTTGTCCCCTCTCTGAGCGCGACACGTGAATTGATATGTGTTCCACAATTCGTCACCCAAATGACAACCTTTCCACCTTTGTTCTCATTTGTCTGCGGCGCGACGCACCCCCCACTGACTGTGCACTTCGCACATGCTTTTGGCTTTACAGTTTATGGTTTTTCTTCGAACTTTGGACGTTTCACTGCTGTGAGGGTTACGACTGCTCTCGAGATTAAAAATTAATAGGTACCAGGTACCACGGTATTCATACATTAATACTCGTGCGTACCTGGTACTATCTACCAGGGTACCAGGTACCTGGTAAGAAGTACGGTCAGAAAGAAATCGAGTATACCTGGTATACCTTGGCCACGTTATATCGCCGTATTGATATTTATAGTTGTCGCAGCTAAAGGTATACGCCACCCCTTCGCCCCCTTCACAATGGTTTAGAGCTCGAGTCGATTGCGGGACGAATTTGGTTTGCTCTCTTTGTCGGACGGCACAACCACCGCCGTGAAAAGCTGTTGACTTTTGACCTGGCAGAGCTCCCAGTGTTTTTGTTTTTATTTTATACTCACGTTTGAACTGCTATAAACAAACTTTAACTTTCGAAGGTCTTGTGTATCCCGGCCCTCACATACGAGCTGCTGTTTCAGTTGTTGTTGTTGTTGTTGTTGTTGTTGTTGTTGTTGTTGTTGTTGTTGTTGTTGTTGTTGTTGTTGTTGTTGTTGTTGTTGTTATTGTCGTCGTCACATGAAATCGTCTTTTCTACCCGGCTTTATCAGTACACCCAGTGTCCGTCCTGATTCCTTATCCTATTAATAGAGATACTGATTACAAGGTTCCCCTCCAGGAGATGCCTACGGTAGGGGAGTGGCGCAAGAAACAATACTCGTCGTTTGAAATACCTGTTTGTTTAGAACTAGATGTACAGTAACTGCATCCACCCCATCATTAACGTGAAGAACACACACACATGTCTTTGAGGACAGACTAGTTTCGCTATTTTTTTTATTAAAAAACTAAACTGTAAAAGAGTATGTCAGCTGTGAGTTCAACCGATCGGCAGATCGATCGATACTCAACTTTGCAAGCTGCGTGAACCGATCGCGCGTTTTCCATTATTTCCCTAGGGTTTGACTACTGGCCGGTGACTCCCCTGGATGCTACCAGGGTCGACGAGACGATAATACTTGTATCATTTCGTGCACTGAAACAGTAGATCGACACGCGAAGGTCGGGGCACACAAGACACTCGAAAGTTGGTTTACAACATAGGCGGGCACACCGACACCATGAAAATTGTTCGAGATACTCTCTGTAAATATTGCAGCAGATCTTGACGTACCAGTATATTTGTACGCACGTGTTTGTTGGTGAGTCTCACTATCGTACATGTTCTTGGCCTCTTCTGCTCTTGATATATGAAAAACACAGTATGAACACACCTGTGAGATTGCAGAGGGTGGTCCAACAGCGCAGGAGGTGATGTTCGTAATTTCTGTAGGCAGGCTAGCGAGTGGCGCATTTTGATCCTACAGCTCTTTGTTCCGTCTCAAGCGTCCTACCAGGCAATACGATCACTAGAGCTGAATCCCAAAGCTCGCCCTGCACACGATGCCAAGAAGATGGAAACAAAAGCTAAAACTGAACGTGAGCGCCACTCTCACAACCTCCTGTCGTAATATTTTTTCGAATCTCAACGAAGTCCGGTCCTTTTTGTCGATATGGCCCGGATCTTGATTGGGGGAGTTCGTAGATCCTTGCGTGAACGTACCTAGGTAAAATGACCAAGGACCAAAGACGTATGATCAGGATTATTAGGCATGTAAGTGTATCGGCATTTTCATGCTACAGCAGTACAAAGCTACGGATCTTGCTACTCGGCTATTTGTGGAAATAGTTTGGGATCATTAGACCTATGCCAATGGTACAGCGAAGTTTCAATAAAAAGTTTGAATTTCAAAGATACCCGCCAAAAAATTCAGAACACGCTTCCTATGGGCCACGAAAAAAAAAAGGGTTTTTGCCAAAATCAAGTTACCTGGCCACTTTTCGGCCAAAATCGGTTACAGGCTGAAAACAAGTACAAATTACACCCCAGGAGCCCTGCTATTGGCCAGGCTGCCATTGTAACTGATTTTGGCTCGAAAAGGCCAAGGTATACCTGTTTTTTTCTACTCTGTCTAGCTTTCAACTGATTTTGGCCAACTTTGAACCAACCAGAGAGACCATACGTACACTCTGTTGTTTCTCTCCGTATGCATCTGCCCTCCCTCGGTTGAAATTGTTCTCTATTAACGTATAAACTCTGTGCTGGTACGTTGTACGTGAAATTACGTATTTACGTATGCATGCATCCATACGCTGGTTTCACTTCCTTCCTTCTTTGGGGTGTGCGACGTGCTTCAGTCATTAAATATTAATAGTTGTTGTGACGTGTCCTGCTGTTGACGTGTCCTGCTGTGTGTTGTTTTCTATATATGGTCACAGCGGTTTATACTACACATGGTCGCTGTCCGTCCTCTGCACCACCCCGCGTCGAGGTGGTCTCAGGTTTGGTACGGCAAGATAATTTCGTGCCGAGCAGGCGGTTCCGCGAGGACGGTCTAGAAGATTTAGAGCTGCCAACGGGGGGGGGCGCCAGAGTAAATACTCTTGTTGCTGGCGCCCCCGCCGTGGCAAAACAAACGACACGAAACCTATTAATAGTGACTCTCTGCAGGTCCAAGTGCAGCACGTGGTATTTACACTCTCGAGCAAACTACCAGGTAAACGAATATAATATTGGAGGCCATGTGGCACGCTTCATTTTTTACCCGACTTTCATGGACACAACACCGCTCGTGGCGCCCGTTTTTCACTTGGTTTTAATATGTACCGGATTTTGGCTCAAACGGATCAGGTATAACTGATTTTGGCATTTGCCCCAAAAAAAAAGTTCTTAAGACCTATGCCAATGGAAACGCGAAGTTCAAAAAAAAAAATTCAAATATATCGCTTTAAAAAAACAGCCGAAATTTTTCTCGTACCGCCGCTGTGGGAAAAAAAGAGAAAAATGTTTAATTTTTTTCTTTTTTTTCCCCAACGGCTGCAGGCGGCGCAATGTGTGTTTTTCTGGTCGCAAATTGTCAACACGGTGATAGAAACCAGCTCGTGCGACGATCGACGCTCGATCTCGACATAGACTCAGCCCACGGCCAACCCACTCCGTATCTGGCAAGCCCAACGAATATAGATGACGGCCTCGAAGATATCAGGAGGATCCATGGTCTAGGGGGCGAGAGCTTGCCGGCGGCGTCCTACGGTATCCTCCCAAACCTGAAAAAAAGACTATTTTTTGCCATTCGAGACGGATGGAGAAATTTTGTCTTCTGTTTTGTGCAAACCAGCAGCCAAATGTTTTCTTATCACACGCCTGGTCAGCTCCCGCCACATGACACCGGCCATGGTGTGAAGACGGTGACCCTAGGGTGGGTCGGAGCCCCTAACGAGCGCACTCCGTTCAGAATTCATGACGCAATCGTTGGTTTTGTTGCTCGATGTCTGTCGAGGACTCGGAATCTCGCTGCTTCGAACCAAAGATCGGCCTGAGTTTTTCTCAAGCCGATGTTGGCCCAACATCGGCCCCAGATTTGCCTTTTTCGGGCTTTTCCAAAAGTTAAGAACTTTTTTTTTCTTTTCACGTGGCCCATAGGAAGCGTGTTCTGATTTTTTTTGGCGGGTATCTTTGAAATTCAAACTTTTTATTGCAACTTCGCTGTACCATTGGCATAGGTCTAACTGTTGGAAAAGCCCCGAAAAAAGCAAATCTGGGGCCGATGTTGGGCCAACATCGGCTTGAGAAAAACTCAGGCCGATCTTTGGTTCGAGGCGGCGAGATTCCGAGTCCTCGACAGACATAGATCAACAAAACCAACGATTGCGTCATGAATTCTGAACGGAGTGCGCTCGTTGGGGGCTCCGACCCACCCTAGGGTCACCGTCTTCACACCATGGCCGGTGTCATGTGGCGGGAGCTGACCAGGCGTATGATAAGAAAACATTTGGCCGCTGGTTTGCACAAAACAGAAGACAAAACTTCTCCATCCGTCTCGAATGGCAAAAAATAGGCTTTTTTCAGGTTTGGGAGGATGCCGTAGGACGCCGCCGGCAAGCTCTCGACCCCTAGACCATGGGTCCACCTGATATCTTCGAGGCTGTCATCTATATTCGTTGGCCTTGCCAGATACGGAGCGGGTTGGCCGTGGGCTGAGCCTATGTCGAGATCGAGCGTCGATCGTCGCACGAGCTGGTTTCTATCACCGTGTTGACAATTTGCAACCAGGAAAAACAAATTGCGCCGTCTGCAGCCGTTGGGGGGGGGAAAATAATAATTAAAAACAAAAAAAAACTTTTTTCCCCACAGCGGCGGTACGAGAATTTTTTCGGCTGTTTTTTTAAAGCCATATATTTGAAAAAAAACTTTTGAACTTCGCGTTTCCATTGGCATAGGTCTTACTACTACAAAAATATGGAAGAGGGTATACGGGTAAGGGGATATTAATCCTGAACACGTGACTCGCGACGATCAATTCAATGCTTGCGGCGTATATGTAAGTCCAAAGAGTTGCGCGAGGTCGAGGTTTCGACTTGATACTTTGTGACCGGCTGGGTAACATCCACAGCTCTACATACAAAATATATCCCCCCAAAATAAATGTTTGTTGGCGCTCAGGGTAAAATAAACAAAACATCGAGAAACTGAGAGTACTCGCAGTACATACTCCTCGCAGTACACAGTGCTCTAAGTATTCGAGTTGTCCCCAGCGAAAGTGATTTGCTCCAACTCCTACTCGTCGGACCATCTGTGAGTGATTGGTGCCGAACAATGGGCCTGAGAATTGTCGACACGGTGCACAGATGGTCGAAGTATACATCATACTCCCAAGTATTACTGAGCATATCGAGAGTATTTCGGTACTGCGAGTACTCGCAGTACGAGCACTATTAATACCAACGGACGAAATACTAAAAGTGCACTTGCAGTACCCACATCAGTACGGAACCCCGAGATACATGAAGCACTCGCAGAATCTGCTGCAGTGCAAACCCGAAATACTGCGAGAAAAAACGAAGTACCCAGAGTATTTTCTTGGACATACTTCGCTTGAGTCCCAAGTATTGGGAGCAACTGTGAAAGGTTGAGGTATGTACGCACGCCACACATTAATAAGCGCACCCAAACCCCGCGGTCTTCCTTGCGTAAAACACACTCAAACATCTTGTAGTACGTATAAACAGTAGGTCAGAAAAGCAAGGTGGATGCACTGCTACCAAATAAGTAAAAAGGTGAAACATAAAAGAAGCGAGGATTGTGGGGGTCGAACCCCGGTAACGCGTCAAGTGCAGGTTATCATCTACACTATGCAGTACAACTCCAACGAGATGTTTTTTCATTATCTAAAATACATTGCAGGATTTTTTAGAGTACAGCAGTATAAACTGCTGTAAATGCCATGCTATAAGATACGGCAGCAGAAGATATACGTATTGCGACATAGGGACGTGTACTGCTGTGCTCTTTCAGCTGGCTCTAGGACCTATCGGTCAGCAGTGTAGGACACACAGCAGTCAGTATCTAAATGTAGGTGTTTTTGTACGAGAATGCTGGTGTACACGAGGCTAGTACGACCGATTGGTTGTACTGGACTCGACGAATGTACACGACCCATGATCCAGGGGTCGGTAAGGAGCAAAAAATGCCGGTCACACACACAGCAGCAGGTATGTGCATAGGCCAGTGCCGATGACAACAACAAACATTACTGTAGTATTGAGAATGCAGCGCGCATCTGCCGCATGCGCATAGTATGCTGCCTGCTCCTGCTGTTGGCGCACTGTGCCGAGCACAACTGGAGCACAGTGGCATTGTTGAATCACAAACAGCAATACGCAAAAGAAGCAGCAGGGAGAGAGGTGATGATACAGGTACGCCAGCCTGCGTTTGTACGTAATAACGTATGAAAACAAATCTGGTACCTGGTAAGGCAGATGGTGAAATACGAACGGCAGGCTCCGACTAACACAACGAGCAACAGCAATACTGCGCATATCGGTGTGTCGCACACGCACGCCGAGTGGGCGGCAGCGTTGGAACGATGCGATCTGTGATTGTTGGTTGTGTACCTGGTGTGAAGAAAACAGACGACAATTTACCGATACGTACGTACAAAATAAGGCCTCTCGTATCGAAACCAGGGAAATCGTCTTATCCACTCCCGCCGGAACAAAAACTTCGAGCGCCCGTCGCGCGCTCCAGAGTGCACGGATCGCGCCGAGACCTCGACCAATGTGTCCGGCCGGGCTTCGTGTGTCCGAGTACTTACTGATTTGCCGAAAAGTGCTCGTGCAAATAGAAAAGTTGGCAAAAGTACGAAAAATGGACAAACATACGTATACATATGTGGTCACAGACTGTGAGGCAGAGGAAGACCAGAACAAAAAAAACGCAAATTCAAGTGTCAAGCAAGTGAAAAACCAGCGTACCGGGTACCAGAACACAACTACACAAGCAAGACCAGAAAATAAGAACAAAAATACAATAAACCAAAAACATATTCTGATTTGAAACATAATACAAATGACGCAAGGAGTTGAGAAAGTCTGCTATTAATAGACGGGAAACATACGTATGTACTCAGGAAGGACATATATCTGCTGCACGGAGGAAACAACACGAAGGAGAGCAAGATACCGGTAAAGGACTGTAAGAGCTACTGTAGTCGAACCGATACCTAGCCGACCGATCTATCATTTCGTTTCTGCATTCGTCGACGGCTGTGTCAGTACGGCTGCCCCCACCCCCTCCCCTTGTCACCGTTCTTCGGCGTCCTCAGCTGCGTGGTGCAACCGGCTTCTCTGGAACTCTTCCCTGTGCCACCTCGCCGTGAAAAAATCCGCCGCTTCGACGGCCCCCCGATACCACTTCCCGCTCTTCTTAGCCGCCCTCGGCCATAACACCGTCCAAAAGATAACAACAAAACTACAATGAAACCAAAAGCATTTTCTGATTTGAAACAGAATATTCTGATTTGAAACAGAATACAAATGACGCGAGGAGTTGAGAAAGTCTGCTATTAGCATACGGGAAACATACGTACGTACTCAGGAAGGACAGATATCTGCTGCACGGATGAAGCAACACGAAGGAGAGCAAGATACCGGCAAAGGACTGTAAGAGCTAGTCGAACCGATACCTAGCCGACCGATCTATCATTTCGTTTCTGCGTCGACGGCTGTATGAGTACGGCTGCCCCCACCCCCCTTGTCCCCGTTCTTCGGCGTCGTCAGCTGCGTGGCGCAACCGGCTTCTCTGTGCCTCGTCCCTGTGTCACCTTGCCATGAAACAGTCCGCCGCTTCGACAACCCCCCGATACCACTTCCCGCTCTCTTCTTAGCCGCCCTCGACCATAACACCGTATCTACTCCGAACAGCAAAGGGGAGCTTTCCGTGGACCTCTCGGTGGCTTGAAAAACCCTGAGGTCGTTTGCTGGACATTAGGCCCAGTTCTTTTCCGCTCGACCTGGTCCTGGGTTCTCCCCACCAGCCATCGTCCCAAACATCACCCGGCAGGTCAGCCGCTTATTGTCGTCCGCTGTACAGCCCCCGCAAAGAGGGGGCGTCGTTTGCGGATGGTCGTTTCAACGCTCTCGCATTGTGCCTTTTTGAGAGCCTTGGCGTACCACATGAACTGGTCAGTGCGTTGTCGGCGCTGGAAGCCAATGATCCGTAAGAGGAGTTTGTGGTGTGCCGTTCGCAGCTCAGCGAAGTGCTCCTGGCCAAGAGTCCACGTCACGCACCCGTACAGCAGGGTCATCACCTCGGCCTTTAGCATGCGCACTTTCAGAGTGAAGGGGCATCCTCCAAATCATACAGCTCCCGTGTGAACCGATTGTAGCATGCCCATGCGAGTCGGATCCATCGTGTGATTTCTGGCATAATGTCAGCGCTTGCGACTACAAGACCGCCTAGGTACAAAAACTGCATCATCTGTCTATGCCTTTGTCCCGCTGCTTCGATGACGAGCGGTGAGGTCTGGGGTGCCCGATTCGGTGTCCGCAGCAGCATGGTCTCCGTTTTCTTTTCGGATACGGTGAGGCCTGCTGCTTCGAAAACGCTCACAATGACGGTCATCATCTTCGCGAGGCCTTCCGCAAACATATGTACAGGGGGATTTGTTTTAGCTCTTCCGAGTTCTTGCAGTCGGCGCACGACGAACAGCATGTCGACCGTTGATCGTGCTGGGCGAAAACCGCACTGTTCCTCGGGGAGTATCCCTTCGACCTCCCAGTAGTTACAAAGGCGGGACGCGACCATTTTCTTCAAAACTTTGGCTGAATGGGCAACAAGCAAAGTCCCTCGGTAAGTGTTGCAATCAGAGCGATCCTTCTTTTTATGAAGGACCTTAATGGTCGCATCTTTCCATTGCTGGGGGACGTCACCCGTTCTTCACACGTTGACATGTAAGTTGGGAAAGTACCGGAGTAATTCGAGGTGGTCGATTTTCAGTAACTCGGCCGGAAGGGAGTCTGGTCCCACCGTTTCCCAGTTTGGCATACCCCGAATTACCGCCGTCATGTCATCAATGGGCGGTTCATCTCCAAGCGATGGTGCCAACGGCCGTTGTGGAAACAGGGCACTGATGGTTGGGTCAAGCTTAGACGATTTCGTGATCAGGAGGGTGCCGAAACACCTCTCCCACCGTTCAAGAATGCGCACCTTCACCCTCAGAAGCGTGCCATCCTCGCCCCGGATGAACTGTTCGCGTCTTGCCTTTCGACCGTCCAACCCCGCCGTGCCCTTCAAGTGTTTATAGAAATCCCGCTGGTCGTTATCGGCGAGGAGTCTCTCCGTTTCAGCAAGGTACGCTTCGAAGTAGGCGGGCAACGCTGCACGAGATGATACTAGCCGAAATCAATCGGAAATCAAGCCTCAAAGTATCGTCTCGTCGACCTTTGTAGCATCCAAGGGAGTCACCGGCCAGTAGTTAATCGCTAGGGACGGGGGGGGTTCGCGACGACGGAGAGTGAAACATTCGCTTTCGATTCCGAACATTTCGTGTTGAGTTTAGGCTGGATTCCAGACGCCTTTGCTTTCCTGGGTTCGCGCTTGCTTTTTCGACCGCTTTCCTCGAGGTTCGCGCTCGCCGAGCTCCGACGAGTGTTCTCCCGTGCGCGCATCTCGGAGTCTCGCGCCCCCGACGAGCGCAGCGACCCCGAACTCGAAGGATCTTTGCTGGGGCGAGGAGACACGGAGGTTCAATGTTCTTCGGTCCTGGAGATTTGTTTTGCTGTTGTTGCTCCGCGAAGAGCTTATAGTGACAGACTCGATCTTAGCTTTTTTCTCTTCAAGGTTCGATCTCTCGGCCTTGCTGATGCTACCGCTTTCTCGCGACTCCCTTGCTTTGCGGGCCGCCATCGGCCTGTTCGACCCCTTCGGTATTGCGTTACTCAGTGTCTGCCTCCCCTTGCCCCTCTATCTTCACGGGTCGACTACACGCGCCTTCTCGGGGTATCGCGCCGTTCTTGGTACCAGATCGTTGGATATCCCGGTGATTTGGTGTTTTATAATTCGGCACGTCATTGTTTTCGATGATGGAATGGAATGAAGGTTGTTGGAGAGTATGAATTCGGCCGAGTGTTGTGAGTGCGATAAGAAAAACCGACCAATTACGTCGGAGGGTATCATACAGGGGGTCGCACATGCTCGGACTGTTTACTGCTGCTGCAAGGTCTGATCTCTGAAGGCGCATTGAAATACGAGCACTACTACAGCAGCAGCAGTACAGTAGTTCAGAGGCGTTCTACTTCGAATATGTACGTACAAAGCTTTTTTTCGCTGGTCGAATTGACTGAAGGTTGTTGGAAAGTAGCATTAATCCGGCCGAGTGTTGTGAGTGCGATAAGAAAAACCGACCAATCGCATCGGAGGATATCAAACGTGGTCGTACATGCTCGGACTGTCTACTGCTACATGGTCGTACTCTCTGGAGGCGCATTGAGATACGAGTCCTACTACAGCAGCAGCAGTACAGTAGTTCACAGGTGTTCTACGTACTTCGAATATGTACAAAGCAAAACCAAATACAAATCCATAACAAGCGCGCCCGATGAGCGTGTCTGACGTATCACGCTGCTTCCAAAGTTGAGTTTCAACCGCTCAATCGGGGTCTTGCTCACAGGAGACGTTTTTCGCTATGAAAAAATCATATGCAGATGCCAGGTAAAGAAATTGGAGATACTGTCCCGCATTGAGATACGATCCTTCGTACCAGGTACCGGTATACTGTAAGATAAGATGTCGCCTCACCATTTTCTGGTGAAAAATGCGTCAAGTTATTTCGGCGAGCACTACTGGAGGCAATCGAGGGTTCGAGACGGCTTGCTCCTACTGCTTGCTCCTACTGCGAGTACTCGCAGTATGTCGGGGTTCTGTGTTGCTGTGGATATTGTGCCGCTTGTGCTTCACGTATGTCCAACCTGAATATTTCGGGGCTCACACTGAGAATTCTGCCAATGTTTTAACAATGTACTTCGCGGTTGTCAGGTTGTTCTGTATTGCCGATCGATTTCGTGTGCCCGAAGACGGAAAATAAATAATTACCTCTATCTCCAGTACGAAATTATTAAATTGAAACCGAGGTCAATTTATTTAATTGTTTTGGTCAGATAGCATTTCCAAACCGGAAAATAAAAAATTACAGCAAGTTTCCTCGAAGATTTTGATATTTGAAACGAGGTTTGCACTTTGCATCACACCTTGGACCTGTAGCTTTGCCTCTGCTTCACTGCCCTACTACAATGTTGCGAGTAGGTTTTGTCATATACCAGGTATCAGGTATGAAATGTTCGATACTGCTCATACTCACAACATCTCGGGTTATATACTGCGATCACTGCCTGCAGCCATGATTTAGTATTTCATATAGATAGTGCGCGTGTGCTGGTAAAGTAGGTAAAGTAGGCGTAACGCGTCCTGTACTCGCAGTAGTTTGGGCGGATACTGCGAGCTGACATGTTGTCTGCTGCGATGCTGCTACTACTCTTGCTGCTTCTGTAGTGCTGCTGCTGGTTTTGCGGCTGCTGCTGCTGCTGTTGCTGCTATGTATCGTTTTCATGTGAAAAGGAAAGACCATCTCTTCTGCACAAGCGCCGTTGGCAGTAGGTAAAGCTCCCTGAGTGACGTTGAACGTCCGTGTCTCCTTTTTCCAGCAAATATCCCTCAAGTTCAGGGTCGCCGGGCTCGTCGGTGGCGCGAGACTCCGACACGCGCGCACAGGACAACACCCGTCGGAGGCCGGCTCGCGCGACCCTCGAGGGAAGCGGTCGAAAAAGCAAGCACAAAGACAGGGGAGCGAAGGCTTCCGGAGTCCCAGACAAAGTTGAAGATATAATCGGGATTTTAAGGTTCACTCACAGCGGCCGAGATTCATTGTATATATATCTATACTACTCATATTTACGTGGTACGTCGTACATGACGAAAGCCCAAATGTCCAAATCGCATCAAACACCAGGTCAACGTACTGTAGGAGCTGGTGACAACGACAACGTTTGTTTTTCATGGTGAGAAGCAAGTCCTCAGGAATTGGCTGTACGATGCTGAACTGACTGCTGTATACCAGTACTACAGCAGTAGCAGTAAATATGTAATAGCCCGATGCGAGGTACCAGGTACTGCTGTACCAACTTTAGTCAAGACAAACAAACAGTAGGTAAAAACAAAATAGTGCAGAAACTGCGTACGTACGTACAAGTACTGGATATCGACGTACGTACCGCACTGTGGACACTTCAACTGCTACCAGTGGTAAATGGTAAACTACTGTGTGGAGCGTAGTCCTTTGTATCTGGTACGATAATTCTCAGAGTCAAAAAAAAAACGGCTGCGTACGTACGCCCCCAAATTGTCGATATGAGATTTGCTCGCCAAAAATTATGCTTGTGAGAGCCCGCTTCCGACGACGACCCCCGGTCAGCTAGGCGGCCGCAAAGCGAGGCCCCTAGCCCGAAAGTGGGGCCACGCTGCTAGCGCTTACCCTGACCATCCGCTCTCCGGTTCCATCCCGCGAAAACAAGACTTTGTACGAAACAACTGCACGTGGCACCAACTATTGTACGTCTGGACGTACCCTGTATAGATAGTACAAGAGTATGCAAGTACAAATAAGTTGACCTGGATTTCAATTTTTATTATTTCGTACTGGAAATAGAGGTAATTATTAATTTTCCGTCTTCAGGCACACGAAATCAGGTGCAAACAGGCGACTTGCAATTGCCAAGAGCTCCCATCCACACATACAGATCCCCCAGAAAAACAACCCGGCCGCCGCATGCATGTACACATCTGTATTTTTCGTACATACCTGGTATGTGTTATTTTGGTATATTCGTGTGGTTGCTTTTCTGATGTGCCCAGAGGAAGGAGGCGCACTGATCAATGAAAGACTCACGACGTGTCGAACCTTGTACTCGTACTCGTACTCGTACTCGTACGTACGTGCAGTAAGTATTAAGGGCCACAATCAAGAAAACGAAAAAACACGAAAATGAAAATTCAGGGAGAAGTATATTAATAATCGACCAAAAGTCGAAACATAATCGAAAAAGAGTCGCGCCGGGGCCGCTCAATAAAATGTTAAACATCTGCGCTTCTGTTAGCCTCGCACGCTCCCCGTCCCTCTCACGACCACCTCGCCACCGATTCGATGCGGGTCGAGCTTTCCTCCCTCTGCCCCAGTGAGCCCCGTGGCCCAGCTCGCGTGGGTGCTCACCGTGCCCCTCGTTCGCCCTTCATGTTGGTGTGCAGACTGTGGAGCTCTCTCTCTGTATATCGATGTTCTTCGCAAAAATAAGCACCGCTTGTACTCTATTTTACATACCAAATGGACCTTATAGGTTCGAAGATATTGGTTTGGATTCATCCCAACACTAGGAGCTCAGACAGCCCATACATGCTTCCCTCGTGTCTCGATGGACGCGCGACGCCTACCCACGAAAACGGCCACCGCGTTCCTTCCACCCCCCCCCCCTCTGCTCACCGGCGCCCGCTGACACCCGCCATGGTGTCGCGCTCGCCCGCGTTGCCATGCTCTGGGTACACGCACGTACACAAAACCGAAACAGGAACAAGGCTCTAGCCAGCAAGTAATAGAAGTAGGCGTTTGTTAAGTGGGAGCTCTGAGCGGCCAGGGATGTGTCAACCGAGCCTGCTCAGGAAAAATTCAACGATAAGGAAGTCTATGTACAGAGCGCTTCGCTCCGCAGGCGGCTTCCACCCCCCGCCTCGCTCGCTCATAAGGAAGAAAACAGAAGGCGAATGAAGCCCTCAGAGAGGTGCACGATTTTTGGTTCAAACTGGCGACTTGCATATACCAAGAACTCCAAGGTAAAAAACCTTTGTAGACCCGGTAGACCGGGCAGACTTCGATTTCTCCGTTCGCTTTGAGAACACAGCGAGCTGTACAAATGCTCGACGACATTCTGGTCTTCGCAACCTCCGTCTGCTTGCTTGCGTTGTCGCGCTCTGATCGGCACGTACTTGCTTTGCTGCTTGATGCGCACTGCTTGCGCTGTGCTGTGTTGTGCTTGCGGTGGATGCTCGACGACAGCATGCTCGTATGATACGCACGCATAATGAAAAGGTCCACAAAAACAAAGGACAACATGCAAAATAAGGCTCTTCTTTGAAAGGGCAATTCCCAACGAACAAACAAAAAGTTACAATTCGTAACTTTTTGGCGCGACAAAATATGACAATTCGTGACATTTCATCGCTAGCGAAAATAGCTGCTATGTCACGTTCTACGTCACGTTTCGTGATATTTTCGACCACGTATTATTTCAAAATCCAACGGTCTTTGCGAGTGGGGCCAATGCTCGCGGGTAGGGTACGACCAGGCTGGGCCGGGCCGACGCCCGGCCCGGCCTATCATCATTCAAATCACGGGCCGAAGCCTGACCCGGCCGGGTAGATTCCAACCTCCCTGGTCGTCTGCCCGGCCTGGCCCGTGAGATTCTCAGAATGTTTGCGCTTTTTTACGCTGTGTCTCCTCCTTCTCGGGGGTTCGAGGCCCCAACGTGCTCGTTAGCCCGCGTCCAGGGGTTGGGCAGCCGCTTGTTGTCCGCAATTGGCGTACGAAGCAGAGTCTGCCACCCCCCTGTACGGGCCTTTGGATACCTTTGATGCCGCGTGAGTTACGTAGCACCTTGATAAGGCGTATTTCGAGCGACGGCAAAATATCGCCACTCGTTATTATGTTTTTTTCAGACAAGAGGTAGAAAAAATGGCGTTCTGTGTTTTTTTTTGTCGTGAATCGTGTCATGAAACATCACAATTTATGACCAAAACCTCACGAATCGTTTTTTTATTCGTTAGGAATGGCCCTCAAAAGGGATGGTAAATAACGAAAGGTCGCCGGCCGCGCCGGCAAGTAACGGGAGGAGGCATTGTTCAAGTATAAGCTCTGAGAGGCCAGAGAAATGCCGGCGAAGCCCGCTGCCCAAGAAATACAAAAATAGGAAATACAATCATAAGAAATTCTACGTATATGATGTACGTGTACGAACCCTACTCGTTAGGGCTGTGAGTGGCTGACTGCTCGTTTATGCCAGGTATATAAGTTGCCGATTAGTTACTTGTCGGCTATGATAGGTACATGTTACAGTCATTGATAGTTGCGTGCGGCAAATTGCAGAGTTCAGCGTCTTTGTATCTGACTGGCGCGTTTGAAGCTCGAGACGTGTTTGTTATTGATCAAGACTAAGTCAGTTGGTTGGGCTATTCCGCTGCCAATTCAAAACTACTGTAGAGCAGTAGTGAAGTTCAGCTGGCCAACTCACATCCCTGCTGCTTGTGGTGACTGTTAATACGACGACTTGAGCTCTTCCTCGTTTTACTCGGATATAATCGCAGCGCTCTCTCCTCGAGAATATCTATCTTGAGGGCTGCATTAATACGTTGTGCAGCTATACGTCTATACCAGGTATAAGCCAACGAACATCATCGTGCACGTCTTCTATTATGTTGTTGCCTGAAAACCGCGACACGCAACGTTAACGTTGCAACGGAACACGCCAAGAAGTTGAGATATTTGATCTTTTGGGACCCCCGGCCGGTTTAGATTAAAGGCGTACGCGTAAGTGCACCACGCACTGCTGTTAAGGGTGTGCCTATTATAGTAAAACACAAATAATAAGAATCCACTCTGTTGACTAGTGAGCATGCAAATGCTCGGTACGTTAGTTGTGCGAGTGGTGCACCGGTAGATCGGGCTTTGAACTCGAAGAGGTTGTACGTATATACAGGTATTCATTATAGTATTTTTAGTTCCGTCAACGCCGTATGAAATGTTGATAGTATTTGCACCGGTATTTTGTACTAAAAAATACTGTTTCTGGGACTCTACTTCGCCGCGATTGTGGGCTCATGGTTCTTGACCAGGTACGTATTATACGTACACATGTTGTCGTTGTTGCTGTTGCTCTCACGTTAAACTTTCAAATGAAGGAGTCCGTGGTCACACAAAGGTGTTCGAGCGCTAGGAAGATCCGAAAAACCATTAAAAAAACAACTTTCGGCTACCTAAAAAATCACGAGACGAAGGAGGCGCACACATTAAATGAAATCAATGTGCAAACTGAACTATAATAACATGGCCGCGAGTATTTCCTCTCACCTAGAGCATACTATAGAGTTCCCTCCGTTCCCATAACTAACCAACTCGTGGCTATTGACTTCAGCGGTTGCTGTCTGGAGTGCTTCCTGCACCTTACGAAACGCACGGTAGTCGTGAACAGAGAAGAACATGCCTGCTGTCTGGGATGGTGTCAGAGTGCCGACTCGCGGACATACAGTGAAGAAAGAGCAATGTCACCAAAAACCACCATACAAATATCAACGATCGCCATCTCTTCCCGGACTGTCTGACAAAAGGTGCAGCACAGCTACTTCGTATGATATCACGCCCCTGATAATTGCGGGGGTCAGTCCTCATGAAGGGTAGACAACTCGCCAACACTACAAAGACTAGGTACGTAAATAACAAGTACGTACTACTGCCTCGTGAAAAATAACCAGAAAAAAAACGATGACTGCTTCTCTCGTGATGGTGTGGGCGCCGGTCACGGGTCTCGGTGTGCCGTCCTGCTGCCGTTCTTCATGGCCGCCTCATCGCCTTAGCCCGATCGGCCCGCTCCTTTGCACGTGATCTCGTTGCCACTTCCTTCCAGCCGGTTCCCCTTCTCCCCCGTCCCGAAAAACAAAATGCTCCTTGCACTTGCGGTTCTGATTGGAAAACAAAAATCCTCGCGCGGGGTGAGTTCAATCCGTCTCTGCCCCGCTCGTCGACTCCCTCTCTTCCTCCTTCTTCGTCGTCGAATCCAGCCTCCTACAGGCGCAATAGACTGCTGTAGTTTGGCCTGTGTACGTATATATACAGCAGTAGAGTATCAGAGGGACCGTACGGGCTATCGATTCCTTCTGGGGGCAGTACCCACAGCAGAAAGTTGGATAATATCCTGGTGTGTACAGTTTTCGTGTTGTGTTTCCTAAACATCACGTGGTACGTAGGTCTGCTGTGACCTCCGACCTGTTGTAAAACGTCTCTCGGTAAAATCGCCTCAACTACTTGCATGAATGCGCGCATAGATTTTAAAATTCACCAGGTATCCAGCAACAAGGTATGATGCTGTACTGCTGTACTCGCACAATTAGCCCAGATCTAAAGCAGTTGGAGAAAACTCATTACTCTACGAGTAATGCTTACATTAAGCTACACATATACGTTATGTTCGTAGGCTTTGTGAGTTGCGCATACTGTGTGCGACCATGAGAGCCACAGGTTTAGCCTCAATGGTATTTTCGTCTGTTCACACAAAGGCAAGGCGGTGGCCGCTCGGTTTAGAATTTGCTCACGATTCCCACGCACCGTCGTCCTCATCGTGTTTTTGTCTTCAGCTTCACACCAGTTCTCCATTTTATGGGAGTCAGTGCCCTGACACACCTTTCGATCAAGTACGTCGTCGTGGGACAGTACAAGTCTGCACAGAAGTGAGTACGATGTGACTAGACCTATTGATTGTTGCCCCTATCTGTGTGCCTGAACGGCATGAATACGCAGCGCTACTTATTGTGTCTAACGCTGTTTCATTGTTTGGTCTTCCAAACATCGGTAGAATATAGCAGCACACCTGTTGTTGCAGCTCTCCATTTTCGTCGCTTTGGTCAGACGCTCAGAAAATATGCTTTTGACAGCTTTCGTAGTGCACCACAAACTGCAAAGAGGTATGGTACCTGATTTTATGAAGTAGCTTCCGTTCACCTTAGGACAACATTGAGCTACGCTATTTAAAAAAGCTGTCATGGTAACTACTTACGACGTCGGACCGCGGCCTGCCTAACGTGAACACATCATGCGCATTTCCCTCCAGCGGGGGCAGTAAGGCTACGCGACATGAAAAATGCGTTTGCGCGTTTCGTTGGTTGAAGGAAGGTTGTCATAGGCCTGAGCTGGCTAATGCCGTAGTGCGCTCTTGCAAGCGAAACCCCAGTTTGGAAACTGCAGCAGTACACTTATAGAACGCGGTTGACCTCGCGTATGTTGTTGCAAAACAAGATACCAGACGGCAATATGGGGAGCGATACTTCAATTAGTACTGAAACACATAAATTATTATTGGTACTCAAAACGCTGCCTGCGTACGTGTACGACGCTATTGTAACAACCCCTTCGCTGAACCTTTTATGTCCACAGGCAAGAGGAAGCGAAGAAGGTGCACGACTATTATGAAGCCCATCACGTCGGGGCCCACCACTGATGCGTCCATCGGCGCCGTGCGGGCAGGGGGGGCGGTTCTGTGGAATTTGGCATCGCATGACAACTAGAGTTGACAGTCGTCCTTTGGAGGTTGATCTACAGCAGCAGTGGATTATTATTTGGGAATAAATAATGAGATACTCGTACTCGTAAACATTGTTTGCGAAACATTGTGGCGTGGATATGCAAGTACGTACAGTAGGTCAGCACACCGACGTTGAGCGGATGATGCGCGATCAAAGTGAATCAAATGGCTGATCTCGACAAGGGATCGAATGGTCGTTCAGTAACATGGGGCTGCTACTCTTACGTACGATTCGCTGGAACCGCTGCGGTAGGTGGTGCGTGAATTTTTTACACTTAGGTGAGTCATTATTGATAAGAGCACTACAATATGCTGCTCAGGTCAGCTCGCCAGCCACGTTTCTTCTTCGGCAAATCTCAGCAGTTGAAATATCTCAAGACGTGGGGGAATGTGCTGTGGCTTTCTGCTGGAAGAACATCTTGTGGAATGTGCTATGCCGTTCTGCTGCAAGAACATCTTGTTCCGTTCACAGCGGGCGCTTATTTATACGATACAGCAATACTCGTACCTGTATCTCTATTTTTTTTAGCATTCAAGATGAAATCGGTGTAGCCAGTGGAAAGCACACAGGCGACAATCGACCATCTTCCATTGATCGAGCAACGTTGTTAACGAAATTAAGATTGTGTTGCTTCCTTACACTCGTCATTAGGTCTGCGCTGTTCTGCCCGTCTTTGGTTTCCGTGCCGAACCTTGCGAAGCAATGCTGCTGTAAGGGCAGATGCAATCCCACCTTCAGCCTATCGGGGTCAAGGTCGCGGAAGCATCCGACGCACTGCCTGGTGGTAGGGTCTATTACCCCTTTAGCGCAGTAGGTAAAATACCTTGAACCAACAAATATCGCACTTTTCCTTCTTGATTGCTGTCGGCTCCTCCTTACACATCGTTCCCTTGGCAAAACCCTCGTTTATCATTCTTGCAATAGAGTTTGCTATTGGTGTAGAGCTAGATATACAGCACTGGACACCAGAAATAAGCAGGAAAGCTGTGCCAGGCTGGATTTCTTAGCAGAGGTACTTGACAGCTTAGTGGGTGTGCTACATACAAGCTTCGTTATAACGACTCCCGAACTTCTCAACTTTCCCTGTCGATTTCAGCTTGGCTCTTTCTGAAATTGCTCGTTTTGTCATTTTGATCGACTGCGAAACATTAAAGAAAACACGAGCCCCCCCCCCCCCCTTCGTCTTCAAGTTGGAATCTGCTGCACTCCATGTATGTACTGCATACCTGGTAGTGACTAGCTATGCGTCGATCGAGCCGCCACGATGAATGAGGTGCTACTGCTGCTGCTGACGCTGTTGCTGTTGCATCCTCACTATTTCGCGACAAAATCTTTTTTTTGACGTTGATGCTACTGCCGTACGTATACGCCGTCTACATCAAGCAGTAAATTGTAATCTATCGTATCGATGAGCCCCTTGCCGAAACAACTTGACAATTGCGCAGTCTTACTTTCGATCGGGCCACCTCCTTACGTCGTCTGCGATGATCCTAAATTAATTGTCCTTTGCGTTTTGATACATGCCGTGAAAACCTCCTTCTATTTTTTCTCGCATTTTTTTTGTTTTCATAAATAATACAACAAGGCGCTTCGCTCCGCGGGCGGCCTACGCCGCCCGCTACGCTCGCTCAGGAAGGAAAAAAGTACATGAAATTATGCGAAGCGAACAGAGGTCCACGATTGAGTTTTGTTTTTGCAAGGATCGTAATTGCAAACCGGCGACTTGATTATGCCAAGAGTCCCACCGCCATCCATGCTTCAGGAAAAAACAGCTCCGACGTCAGCTTGGATGGCACATATACGCTTCGCGTCGCGGATGTCGTACGTACGTACATACCCCAGGTAGGGTACTACTACTGTCTGTACTTATTTTCTTCTTTCGATATGCTCTATGTCTGTACTCGTATGTACGGAGAAAGCGAAAGCACAGCACGGCACAGCAGCCAAAACAATGAAAATGAAACCGAAAATTCGGAAAGAAAAAAAAATCCCCATCCCCTCTCGTGCAATAATGTTCTGTCTGATTATTGCAGTGCCTTCTTACACCCGGTCGAAAAGAAGAGGAAAAAACCGCACAGAAGAGCTTCTCTCTCAGCCTCGTACGCCGCCCGCCCCTCTCGCGACCACCTCGCCACCGATTCGGTCCGGGTAAAGCCTTTATCACTCTCTGCCACAATCATCCCCGTCGCCCGCCTCGCGTGAAGCCCGGTGCTCACCGTGGCCGTCGTTCGCCAGCTCGATATCGTTGGTGTTCAAACTGCACACCTCCCTCTGTCAACTTCAGCGTGGTCGCAAAAATAAGCACCGCTTGAATATACTCTTGCCATCCCGAACGACCTTGATAACTCGTACATACTCTATCAACCATCATCATAAATCGAAGCCAGACAAAGCCCGTTCATGCATCCCTCGTGTCTCGAGGCACATGCGACGCCTAGGCACGAAAACGGCGACCGCACTCCTTGCAACCCCCCTCTACCCGCCAGCACCCGCTGATACCCGCGACGGTGCCGGGTCCTCCCGCGATGCCGTGCTCGGAGAACACGTACGCACACGAAACGAAAGAAGAAAAAAGGAAGAAAGGACCGGGAAAACAAAGAACTGCTGGAAAGGTCCGGCAAGTAATAAAAGGAGGCGGTTTGGAAGTGGGAGCTCTGAGAGGCCAGGGATGCACCAACCGAGCACGCTCAGGGGTTGTGATCTAAGTATGTAGTTCTATTATTGGATCATACTTCCCACGGCGTCCTTGGAGTCTTTTTTTCCAGTGCGCTGACCATTTTCGCATCTTTTTCACAACACGAAAAACACGACGAAACCAATAGTTTCTCAAGAACAAAAAGTGGTCCGGCGTGTCTGCCAACATTTTTTTTTGAGTTGGCTCCCGCACCCATAAATAATACGAGTCATGTGAGGCCACTATTAATAATATGAGTACGTGGCAGATCATACGGTTTGTTGGAGCCGAGAATCCGGTGAAACCTTCAACCGAGACCGGCATGAGCTGGCTGCATACTATTTAGGGGCAAAACACACGGGTAGTTCGCTGCCACTTACTGTAGCTTATACCTGACCCTACACCTTGAGGGTTGCCCTGATTGGTCAGCGATGACCGGAACGCTTTACACACATAAACACGAGTCGGAGGGACCCCCCCCTCGCAAAACGTGGTCGGAAAGCAATCAATCCTTGTGGGGGGACTTCGAACAATGTACATCCGTATCTGAGCAATTCGCTACATCAATGTTTCCACGATGAGTTTTTAACGCCCACATTGTGCAAGGGAGACGTCCCGGCTACCTGTGATGCTATTATAATATGTACTGGTACATGAAGAGTGATTCGCTGCGTTTCGGAAGTGGATATGAACCAAGTACTCTTATTATTTTGTACGTATGACGAGCTGTATGGTATTGGCCGAGAGACTCCCTTTCATTCTTCAACTCATAACTATGCAGTGCCGAGGAGTCGGGAGGAAAACGGCATAATATCGGTGTAATCAGCCAATCACAGCGCGTATGCACGTGCTCTCTGACGACGTCGTCTTTGACACCACCTTTCTCAACTCGCAGCTCGCATTTTTCAAGTCAAAAACATCCCTAAAAATCCCTTCTCCCAACCTGCTAAACCTACTCCGCAGCTGACGCTCATAAAATCAACTGAACCCGCCGCACTCCATGTATACTGGTAGGTTTTAGAGTGCAAAAAGAAATGAAACCGTTTTTTTTAGCGGCGGAATCACGGGTATTTTTTTCGAACGGCTTATCATAAAATTTGAAAATTCAGTAAAAATGGGATATATATAGACGAGACATATTACGCAGCTTGCAAAGTTGAGTATATTAAGGCTCATGGCGCATAATAACCTATTAGGCATGGCGATTGGCGTGTGTACCAGCTCGTAGCTGGTGTGTACGCCTAGACTCGATTGCCGATGGCCGGCAATACACAGTCAAAATGTTCGAGGCAAACACGTAGTCACTGTCAGGTGACTTGTACGTGAAGCTTCAACATAGAAGAGAAGAAGAAGATGGTGTGGTGACCCCAAGCCACATTGTTGATTGATTGCTCAGCTGGAAGCTGATGATGGTGAGCAAAAAAAGTAGAGTGAGCTCAAAGGGGAGGGCGGTGCGCGTGTGCGCTCGCAGCTCGCAACAAAGGACGACCCTTGCACTTCGGTCAAACAAAAACAAAAGGAGGGAATACCCTCGTATTCCGTTCAAAATAAAAACAACGAAGAGGACCCCCAGATTTACTGTGAAGAACAATATATCTTGGGGTACATATCCATGACCCCAGTGTAGCCTATGTTGTTTCTCCAACCAGAACTACATTGTAACAGTAAAACTATGCTACCGGTCTCGGAGGGATACTGAAGATATCCTGTCCATTATGCACCAATGATAGCACGTACTAAATGTGCTGTCTACCGTAGATCATGTACGTACGTACCACAACAGTAGATCCATGGCGCTACTCGTCATTGGGACTTTATTCTGTGCGTACGGGTGCACAGCAGTATAATATGCGTAAAAAGACAGTAGCTGCTGCTATCCTACTATTATAACTCAGACTGGAAAATTGTCTGTTGTACATAGAATGCGTAAATGTATACCAGATGACGTAAGTGTAATCGAGTAACGAATATGATGGTTACTGACAAGTATCATTTCTAATAGAGTATCAACTATGTAACGAGTCGAACTCACAGCTGACGTATTTCATATTATTATAAAAAAACAAAGCAACAGCAACTACTATGGATATCGACTCCAGAAAGGTTTCGGTACGATAAGGCCGAAATAACTTCGATAACGATAATAATTATTATCGTTACCGTACCGAAAACCCCAAAAAGTCGATAACGATAACGATAATGGAGGCAACAACCGGCGCACAAAGCCCGCAAAACACGCCCGCCCGTTTAACTTGTTGTGTTGTTGTTGTTGTTGTTGTTGGTGTTGTTGTTGTCGCGTGATTCACGTAAGACCCTGGATGACTATTAAATAGCGTCTCAAGCCTCACAACGTCTCTACCACGAGTTGCATAGGTCCTGCCTCTCTGCGCCGCACACGCCCACGGGTGCCGCCGTGCAACCATCCAGCCAAAGTGCTGCCAAAGCGGTAGATTGGTCACGCCCCGCTCAATACTACCTTGTATGCAATACCATTGGAATGCGCTTTTTTTCACGGTGTTGTTGATCATCCACCAATCCACAAATAAATGGAAAACAACCCCTGTTTTTTTGTTCGAGAGATAGATGTATAACCGATACAAATATCTGGAAAACATAAAAAAAGCGACCGTAACTCGTCTGGAAAAGAAAACAGGCTCGTTTTCCGTTTGTCTGCATAATATATTAGCAGTAATAAACCAGCCATTTTGATGGACAGCGGGGGTTTTTGGTAGATGCTTCTTCGGGGGTGCTTAAGTAGGGGAGTGGTCTTTTTTTTGGTGGACGAGATGGAGGGATGTTGGTTGTAGTAGTCTCCGTGAGCGTCACATCAGTTCTGATTGTCGTAGGATACTGCCGCGCTTTTGTTCTGGAGAGTTCTTCACTTTCTGTTAGTCTTTTATTAGAACAACACTACACATTGTCGGATGGCAAGCATAATAATAAAAATAATAATAATATATACCCTGGTATATTTTATATTATGCGCAAATAAATACGAGGTTCATTTCTCAGATCGAAACTCGCAATACTGAGCGCAGAAAAAACGGCATTATTTGTCGTATACCTGGTATACTTTTTTTACGTACCGGTACGTATGGAAATTGCGTTCTGGCAATATCTCTTGATGGGTATAATAGTGAACTGGGCAATGAAAGTTATATGTCGGCCTTATCGTAGGGTCTTCGGCTAAGTCTTCGCCAACTTTCGCCCTGATCGGGATAGACGATTCCAGTACGAATTTCGGGTTGAACAGTTAGTTGGTAGTTTTGAGTTTTCGCCGATATCTTGCAGAGATCTCGTCGAATAACAACGGTTACAACCGCGTCATTTTTTTTATACTCTTCTTTGGCACATACATGCAGTGTTTTGTGAGAGTTAGTGCCTCCAAACTTCAAGTCCTATAATTGGGGTGGCTCACGAGATACGGCCTTCGGATGGTTTACCCATTTTTCGACTGGCCCAGCTCGTACACATATATATATATAGCTGATTGAGGTTGGGTGCGAAAAATGGAAAGATGTTTTTTAGATCCGTTTTCTGAGTTGTTCAACATTTAGCTCGCATTGAGGTTACCATTTATTTGGTGCGCTGTTTCCTGTTCGCGCCTCACTTTGCTCGCCCCTCCCGTCTCTGCCAGGGATAGCCACGACCGCGCTCGCGTCGTGTCCAGGGGGGGGCTGCTGTTTTTTTATTGTTCCCAAAAAGGGTTGTTGCGATGTCAACTGTCTAATATCGTTCTGTGCATATTTATATAGTTACCTATCAGTCTACAGTAGTAGGTAGAAATAAATACCTGGTAAGAGATAGGGTATCAACACTATTAATAACG
The DNA here is from genome assembly GCA_031213475.1 of Nereocystis luetkeana. Taxonomy (NCBI): domain Eukaryota; class Phaeophyceae; order Laminariales; family Laminariaceae; genus Nereocystis; species Nereocystis luetkeana. Next base: position 2,822,924 of record JARUPZ010000029.1, read on the forward strand.
TTCTTTCCATGCGCTCCACAACAAAAAGGCCGGAGGTTAAAAACCACGACAGCTGTTGTTGTTGAGTGCGCGCTTTTTTCGGGTGCCATTTGTAGCAGTAATAAGAAGATCGCCAACTACAAGCAGCGTGCCCTATCCAGCATCAACATTCCTGTGTCTCTTGCCAGCTTATATATCTGCGCTACCTTCACAGCGCCTATATAGCAGGTACGACATACATAGAAGAACAAATAAAAAAACACGCTTCTACTATACTCCAGCTGCGGTGGTACTGGTATAAAATGTCGGCACTCCCCTAATATACCTGGTATGCGGCACCGGGTGCCTTGTTCACATTTTTTATCACCATTTCATTTACCAAATGACAGTGTAAGTACAGTAGTAGTAGTGCTTACATCAATCACACCATCCTCCACGTACGTATAGAAGGGAAACCATAATTCAACGACTTCAGAATTGACCAATCAGACCAGGAATATAATTAGCTGTTGCGCTGTTGCACTGGCGCAACATTTTGGTCAAAATGGCCGTTTTCCTCAGCCCCTTCTTTGAATTCGCCGCAGGCTTTTTTTTTAAGCCCCTTTTCCATAGTAGTAGTAGAACAAAAGACGTAAAGCTTCTGATCCCGATACCACACGCCTTTTCTAGGTTCGGGAGGCGTTTAAACGCACTTTGCTACTTAGCATAACACCGGACCACTAATTATAGTCCTGAATCAGACCTGAATACTGACGAAACTAGACCAAAATTAAGCGTAACCCCCTTCATGAATATATTTACCTGTTTACTGCAATCACTTCTACCCGCCCTTTCCTACTTCCCCTGTGATTTCCGCCCCCCCCCTCGGACCTTCCACGCTGGTCCCTGCTGCTGCAAGTGCTAAGTTCTCTTCTCTCAAATTATTAAGAAAAAGGTCGAATGACAGAGTTCGCTGTTCTAATAAATAAATGGCCAGGCTTTTTTACTGCAACGCCCAGAAGGTTGTGCGGTGCAACTGCCCAATACTGCTTAAAGTCGTACCTATAGGAGGGTCTTCCCACACCGTCCTGCTTCCTCTGTTGTAGCCGTATTCCCTCTCCACCCCTCGCCGTGTAACTATTAATAGTTACACTTACATATGATGGCACCGCTATCCACCCATCGCAATATTGTTATATTTCATTGGTATCCAACGTACACTCAATATGAAGCAGGAAAGCTGGCTTAGGATGGATTTATTCAATGAGAATGGGCGCGTTATACTCATTTCAGTATAATATAGTAACTATGCGTATGTATGTGTGTATTAGGTATACCCCAGCTGTTTGTCGCATTATATGTATGTACAGAAAAAAATACATGCAAGCCGGTAAATACAACTACTCCAGGATTGGTAGTTTTTTACCAGAATCAACGTACCATACAGGCTGCTGGAGACATAATAAGAAGCCAGGAACCTGGCCCAGGCTGAATTTCTTACTCGAGAAAGGGGGCGCGTTGCCCACTAATTCTACAGTAGTTAGTAGTAGTAGTAAAAATACTCCCTAATTTCCTTCTTTTTTTTTTCTTACTTACGCGAGAAGGGGGGCGCGTTATCCACCAATAATTCCAGTCAAAATATTCCCGAACTTATTTTCCCATCTAACTCAGTCTTCCTTTCTTAGGGCTCGTTTCCATATTGCGTACCAGGTACATACACACACCTAAGGTCCTGGTACTGAATACTTCAACCAAGTAATTTGATGTGTTACACCCATGGCCTGATATTATACGTGTATACTAGGCTATGTGCTGTTTGTTGCCGTGTCCCCTATCGCCCTGCGAGGCCTTCGGCATTTTATCGTTTTATCGTATCGTTATCGTTTATCGAATTATCGAAACTATTATCGAAATATCGAAGCTTTTTCGGTTCGATATATATATATATTTTATCGAACGATATATCGAAAGTTTCGGTACGATATTCAACACTAATAGCAACACATCAGCAGCAGACACACAGACACACGTGATCCCAGCTCGCACACGAGAGTGCGACGGTATGGCTGCCAACCGCTCTCACACAGCCACACACCAGTAGCAACAGACGTCAATCCCCGGCTCACCGCAACATTCTGGACAACATGGAACCTGGTTTCCTAAAACAGGCAATATCCTGGGCCTGGCGGCCACAGCTGGGGGGGGCAGAATACTGTTCGAGTATGTAGTGCGTGCAGAGTCTAGAGCACTACGTACTACCTGGTGCGTGGTTTTGGAATTACTTGCCCGGCGTAGAACGTGTAATAACGCAGCAGCTGTGTACAACGCAAGTGATGGTTATAAATAAGTAACGCCTGTGTGTAAGGCCCAACTTTACCCATATAAATGTATACCGTACGTGACAGAATATATATGTGGTCCTACTACTATTATACTACTGCTGTAATACTGCTGCAGCAGTTAGTTAGTTGTATCGCCAAACAACACGTACGTTATGAGAGAGCTCTATCTACCTGAACTACATATTTTCCAGTGCCACCCTTGTCGGTGCTGTCGTTGCTCTTGGTGGGGAGACGTCAAGGTTTCAACTACGTAGCGGGGGGTGGTGTATCCTACAATGTGGGGGTGGTATACTACGCCACCAACAATCGTAATGACTAAAAAAAGAAATACACCTCGTACGAAGTATACACAGAGAGAGGTAGGTACACAAAACGTACCGAAGCATAGCAGCAGCAGCAGAGTTTCAAAATTCAAAATGTGAGTAATACAATACCTGGTACCTGGTAGTAAACATCTGACCACAGGGATATAATTAGCTACCAGGTACCAGGTATTGATTATTATAGTTAGTTTCGTTTTGTTGCGCTGGCGCAACATTTTGTTTGGTCAGAATGGCCGTTTTCCGCAAAAAAAGCCGCGAAGTGATAAAAGCGGAACGCGCAAGAGCGTGAGTTATTATACGGAGTAAGTAGTTAGCAACAACATTGGATGAAAATCGACGAGCAGTGGGAATGCTGAACCCTATGCGCGACAAAAAAACAAAAGGCCCGTACCGGGGGGGAGAAGGGACGACACCTGTGACCACGGCTTGTCCAGAAGATCGTCGAGGGTAAAACCTCGTACGAGTCAGGGCTGGAAAGTAAAAATTACATGATAAAAAAAAAAGAGAAAAAAAGTGCAACACAGGTATAGGTGTACTCGTAACCGTCGACAGCCGCGCAGCCAACAAACAATCCCCCGTCCCCACAACCTCATAATCCGCACCTTCAATGTGGAACTCCCTACAGTTGTTCTCGGACTTTTGGTCAACGTCCCAACGTGCTGTTGTGCTGCTGTTGTGCTTTTGTGCTGGTATCTAGCACCTGGGTGTTCACTATAGTGCACAGCGCTAGGGTCTATCATAGCTGGCGAGCGAATCAGGTGTGGCAGCTAAAATCATGTGGAAAATTGGCCGACATGCTCACCGCTTACATCGGACGGTTGTGGCTGGCAGCGGGCCAGCAGCAAGACATCGGCAGACGATGTGGAGGTGCGTTCGACGGCAGATTTTATTGAGTGCAACTTGCTAGCCGCGCATCTTCTGCAATACAGGCCTTCCTTCGTCGAAGCTGAACTGCCTTATTTTGTCACGTTCTCGACAGGGTTCGCCGTTCGCTGTCGTCTTTTAATACGAACGAGTACGTAACTACTCTGCTTTGTACTATTAATATTAAATATTAATCTATTAATAATACGGAGGGAGTACTATTAATATCGTAATACTGTACCAGTACCAGGTACGTAATGACAACGTTACGTGCTTACGTGCAGCGTGCGAGGTGTCCCCTCGTCCTGGTCCAAGACGATAAGCATCTGTTACCGCGGTACTGCTGTGTACGAGCTGGGGCAGCCAAGGTGCTGCCAAATCGGTTGATTGTCCACGCCCCGCTCAATACTACGTATTTGGATGCGAGTTTTTTTACACGGTGTCACCAACCCACAAATGTAAAGCAAGCCCTTTTTTTCTTCGTGTTCGAAAGGTAAGACCGATACAAAGATCCGGAAAAATACAAAAGCGACCGTGACTTGTCTGAAAAAAAAAGGGCTCGCTTTCCGTTTGTTTGCGTATGTCGTGCAAATGCGAGGTTAAATTTTCAGGTCGAAACTCGCAAATTTGAACGTGGCATCGCAGAAAAACAAAAAATGACCGTAATTAGACCTATGCCAATGGTACAGCGAAGTTCAAAAGTTTTTTTTCAAATATATGGCTTTAAAAAAACAGCCGAAAAAATTCTCGTACCGCCGCTGTGGGAAAAGAAGAGACGAAAGTTTGATTTTTTATTTTTTTTCCCCCCAACGGCTGCAGGCGGCGCAATTTGTGTTTTCTGGTTGCAAATTGTCAACACGGTGATCGAAACCAGCTCGTGCGACGATCGACGCTCGATCTCGACATAGACTCAGCCCACGGCCAACCCACTCGGTATCTGGCAAGCCCAACGAATATAGATGACGGCCTCGAAGATATCAGGTGGATCCATGGTCTAGGGGGCGAGAGCTTGCCGGCGGCGTCCTACGGTATCCTCCCAAACCTGAAAAAAAAACTATTTTTTGCCATTCGAGACGGATGGAGAAGTTTTGTCTTCTGTTTTGTGCAAACCAGCGGCCAAATGTTTCTTTATCACACGCCTGGTCAGCTCCCGCCACATGACACCGGCCATGGTGTGAAGACGGTGACCCTAGGGTGGGTCGGAGCCCCTAACGAGCGCACTCCGTTCAGAAGTCATGACGCAATCGTTGGTTCTGTTGATTGATGTCTGTCGAGGACTCGGAATCTCGCCGCTTCGAACCAAAGATCGGCCTGAGTTTTTCTCAAGCCGATGTTGGCCCAACATCGGCCCCAGATTTGCTTTTTTCGGGCTTTTCCAAAAGTTAGGAACTTTTTTTTTTTTTTACGTGGCCCATAGTAAGCGTGTTCTGAATTTTTTGGCGGGTATCTTTGAAATTCAAACTTTTTATTGAAACTTCGCTGTACCATTGGCATAGGTCTTTAATAGTGTTCCGTGTAGAAATCGTGTTTTGACGATACCTCTTGATGGGTGGCGAATTGGGCACTAAAACTAATATTGGTCTTCTCGTAGGGTCTTCAGGCATATGTCTCCACCAATTTTCACCTTGATCGGGAACGACGATTTTACTACGAATTTTTGTGTTGAAAAAAAAGTTGGTGTTTTTGAGTTTTCGCCAACATCTCGTCGAGATCGAGTCGAAATATAAAAATGTATTAATTTTAATATACTTTTTTTTCTGCGCGTGCAGTGTTGTGTCAGGGTTAGTGCCTCCAAATCTCAAGTCCTAAATACGACGCGCCGATGGTTTATCCATTTTTTTCCTGGCCCAGCTTGTATACTCGTAGCTATTCTGTGGTCAAGCGGATTGGCTTACTGCTTGTTCTGCGCCTTTTGTATGCAGGTCATTCTCTGCCCAGCCATCAGAACTAGCCGAACAAGACACTTCTCGAGCTGGGCACATCGCGAGGACTCGCAATATCGGCATCTCCGCACACATCGACAGTGGCAAGACCACCCTCACCGAGCGCATTTTGTATTACACTGGCAGAATCAGTTCAATCCACGACGTGCGGGGAAAGGTACGAGTGTAGCTATTTTTATGTACCTCGTCGTATCGACGCTTCTCCCATTTGGCAAACCTATCAAGGTCAACAAGTTCGTTCCGCCACTTCCTTACGTACACAATAGTGTTCGTTTATGGATGCCTTGAAGTTTGTGAATTTACCCGCGCACAGGAGTTGACGAGGTGAATGTCCACTACTACTACTACTACTACTACTACTACTACTACAAAGTAGCGTTACTTTGTCCTTGTGTACGCGGTTGTGAGTGTTTTGGGGCATGGCCTGGCGTCATGTCATTTGTGTCTGTTGTCTTCAGATTCTACCGCTGTTTCCAAGGCTTTTCATGGCTAGTAGTAATAGTATTGGAGACGGGACGTAAAATAGCGAAAAAAAATGTTGGCTGGACGGGACGGGACGGGGCATTGGGTGTTGTTTTTCTCGATGGGGCGGGACGGTAAATCAAAATTATCACGAGGGGACAGGACAGTATTTTATTTTGTTTCTCGCTCGACGGGACGGGATGGTACATTTATGTTCTCACGACGGAACGGGACGATATATATATTTTCCACGGCGAGACGGGGCGGTACATGTTGTTTTCGACGAGACGGTATATACATATATGCCACACGGGCGAGGTCTTTTGAGTCCTTCCGACTCCGACCCCAAGAACTGTCGCCATGCCAGCTCGAGCTGTTCTGCTCGTTGCTTGCTTTGTGGTGCTGGACGTTGGCTGTTCTTGTTGCTGTGCTGCCTGCTTTGCTGTGGAGCAGATTGTTGCAGTTGTGAGTAGTGGTGGTGGTTGGTGTCTTAGCGGTGGCGGTAGTGGTGGTTGGTCGGCCACGCCCGTTACGTACGTACGCATCCATGACGCCGGTGTCAACCACGACGGTGCTGGTGTCATCCGTATCATACCATCATATACATACGCACTCGTTGGATAAGACTTAAATTCGTACGTACCCTGGTATGACTTACCAGGGTATGGTATATGCGGCTATTAAGAATACGATCGTACGCGTTTTTGTTATACGACGCGTTCTACGATAGAGGTAGCACATTTCCGCTAAAATGTTTTCTGAATGACGAGAATCGTCGGAATTCCAATCTTGTTTCGAAAAATGGCGTCTTTGTATGTACTTGGGCCATGGGGTCATCGGGATGCAATTTGATGTTCGCTGAAGTCAGTTTTCGGGTGAGGTACGGAGCGCCTTAAGTGAGGAATGAAATGCCAACGTACCGGGTACGAGAACACATCAAATGAGCCAACCAAGATAATCAGAACTAGAAGGCGAAAGACAAAATTGTTTGAAACTTCAGTTGTGTATATAATACTTTACGAGCGAACCCCGAGTGTTTCTAATTTCGCCGTCAATCTTTTTTGGGACTCCCTTCAAAATCGCTGGCAGCTAGATCTACGTACGACCGCGAGGATATCCGATAAATTTACAGCGGAATAATATCACACATCTGCCACCAAATACTAAATAGTCATTTTTTCCACAGCAGCAGTTGGTCGCTATCGCATCAGCGCAGAGCGCAGACAGAGAGTACAGCGGGCCCACAAACACAGCACCACACGGCGAGACAGCCGCCACCGAGGCTGTGCGCTCCCAGTGTCTCGGATGGGAACGACTCGCTGGGCTGTACCTGCCGTGCTCTACTATTCATAGTCTCTCGTATGCTTGCTGTTGTGCGATGCCTTCTAAAATCTCCACCTCCAAAGAAACTCTTCACTTGGTTGTGTATTCAAGAGTTCCTAACTCTGTTGCACGAGTACTGAATACTCGCACAGCGAAGGAGTTTCTTGGAGGTGTGCGGGCCGAGAACGGTACAGCTGTTCGCCGAAGCGCAGGACGGCTAACGGTGACGGCTCGCTGACTGGCGGGGTGGCGTACAGTTTAACCGCGGCCTGTGGGGTGGGATGTAATCGGCGTACTAATACACATGTACTGTAGATGTCCTGCTTTTCGTATCGGGTAGGTCTGTTGCATTTTTGCCCCCCATCAACACCCAATACACACAAGTTGAGGACAGGTTCAAATATCCTGTTCCGCGAGTTCCTAGCCACAGCTTTACTATCTCAAATGTTGTCTTTTATAGGCGAATTTTGTATCATTGACAGGCGTCGCGACGATGTCTCCATATTTTGTATTGTTCTATGCCATTCGTACGTATACATGCGAGGATGTACGAGTGACGTTTCGTTGTGCTTAACGGTCGTGTTTCTTGCGAAGGATGGAGTGGGCGCGAAGATGGACTCAATGGAACTTGAAAGAGAGAAAGGCATCACGATTCAGTCCGCGGCTACCTTCTGTGCTTGGGATGGACATCACATCAACATCATCGACACACCAGGGCACGTCGACTTCACCATAGAGGTGCGGTCTCTAATAGGCCCCTGAATTATTGAGAAGATAACGCACGGTTCTTCGTGGCCGGTATTACCCGACAGGAAGCCAGACAAATCACCACTACTGCCTTGTGATCAAAGCGTGAAGTCGAAGCCTAGTGCAATTTGTTCACATGCCAGCATCACTCGTAGACAGCCCACCCGCTCCCAGGTGCACACTGCTGTTCTGTGATGTGATCCTCGCTCGGTTGGTGCGGCCCTTCACGGTGATAGTTTGGATCATGTCCTCAATATATATTCCCCGCAGACCTTGTTTATTTTCAGAAATATGGCACCAGGAAGGGCGATCGAAGTTTGGTGTACCGTATTACCTGGTATACCAGTTTTGGGGAGCATGTCTGCCCCTGTTGCCTGCTTTGTCGCCGAGGCCTCCATCCAGATATGCGGTCCTGCGTTCTGTTTCTGCTTGCAGTGTTGTGATACGTTGCGCTCGGCCAACACCCTCGTATGAAACTCCGCTCATCGCCCCGTCAGGTTGAACGTGCTCTTCGTGTCCTCGATGGTGCCGTGTTAGTTCTTTGCGGCGTGTCCGGGGTGCAGTCGCAGTCCCTTACCGTCGACCGCCAGATGAAACGATATTCGGTGCCTCGGGTAGCGTTCGTCAACAAGCTGGACCGAGCCGGAGCTAATCCGCAGCGAGTCATCAACGATATGCGCAGCCAACTCAAGGTAAGCGCGCGCATAGCTTGTCGTGCTGCCTATTGCCCCGTCTTGAACACATGCCTGCTCCCATTGATGCTCTTCACACTCCATGTTCGGAGGTAATCATGTTGCCACCGTTCCTCGACATTGCCATACGCAGCACTGCCATGCACTGATACCCGTTGTTTTCCTTCGGATTCAAACATGGGTAATTCCTCCCTTCCAGCTGAACACCGCTGCTGTTCAACTACCCATTGGCCTGGAGGACAGCCACTCCGGAGTTGTGGATGTGGTGTGCGGGAGGGCTTTCGGATTTTCGGGCGTGAAAGGAGAAAATGTTGAGGAAATCGCGATGCCTGAAGGCATGAAGGTACTCATACCCCATAATTATTCGCGTCTGTTGCCGGCAGTGATCGGCGGCGCTGTTGATCGACGAAGATAACAGGACCATAAGTAACAAACACTCATCCACCGTTAGTGGTACGAAGGCTGTTGAAGTATATACTGGGTAACTAATGTACTATTACTAGTGAGTAAATGTTCGAGAAGGAGGCTTATTGGCGAACGATTGTTACCGAATAACCGCAGGTTGGTGCCCTTTCGACGTTCGGGGACAATCTGGGCTTGCTTTCAGGGTCTTCCTCGCCTGCCCCCAAGTTGCATATTGTATGTAGACCGTTCTCATAGCCCACAAAATATCCCTGCGCTGAATCGCAGATTGAGCAACCTACTTCAGACACATGCCTGGAGCAAACTAACATCCGCCCACAAATTGAAGTATCAACACGCTGTACGTACGCACTGTTGTTCAATATTAGTGCGGCGGCCTACGCAGGTTACGCACCTGGAATGATATGGCCGTTTGTTGAAGTTGACGCATGAATTTCGCACTGCCAAGGTGACACAGTTATTGTATTTGAACTTTCCTCAAAAATGCAAAACGGGCAATCCTCTTGATCGATTGCCCAGTTTTTGTGTCCTCTGCATTCGCACTTTACTCCATTTTCGCTACTCTGCTTGCTTGTGCACGTCAGGCTGACACCGCGGCAGCAAGGGCGCTGCTTGTCGAAATGATGGCAGATTTGGACGAGGAAGTTGCCGAACTGTTCCTCATGGAGGAGGAGGTAAGTGTTGCCGACCCTTGAATCAATAGTACCACTTTGTTGCAATTACACATTCTAGAGGTTGCCCATCATACAGCACTAGAACATCAAAACAAACAGTCTCGGAATGTGTCGGCAATTTTGATTTCTGAAGCTTTATGGATAGCTACTGTACGTCTTCATCTCCGAACAGGTGACACGATAACCTCTTATCGGATCAACCATTTTGTGGGTATTGCATTCCGGGTACCTGATATGTAACTATTGAATCGAAGCACTGAGGGAAAGCGTATCGAATTATGGTGAGCTCACGTACCCCCCCAAAATATCTGCTTGTGAACAATTGATCGGTCTGCGGCTTCGAGGACCTCACACCCCTTGAGGTTCGTGGCACCTTCCACACTTGCACACTTCCACGCGTGGTTCGCGTTATTCGCTGCCTCTGTCACATTGTCTCAGCATGTCTGGCGTGTCGCTTGCTGTGGTACCCGCAATCCTCGTAAAATCTTCTCTACACTAGGACTGATCATTGGGGACACGACTTCGCATGATGGGTCTACATATCGCCGCGTTCCTGCGCCACGTCTCGTTCAATGGTATTGTCATAGCCCACGTGGTGCCATCACGTGCTGTGTCATGGGAATAAAACACAAATTCCTCGTGATGGGGCGATAAATAGTTATTATGCCGACCGACGATGACCTCGTACGAGTATAAGTGGACCTACAGTAGGCCAGGGAAAATAGCTATACCTGGTACTGCCCACGGTTAGGCATCGTAACAAGTAAATAGTCAGACCGTGCTATCGCAAGGTCGGGTCCAGGAAAGTGTTCATCGGCATCTATTTTCGAAAGGAAAGCTTCAAATTTGTGCTGGACTGGAGTTTTCATGCTAGTAGGTGATGAGCGCGAACACGACAGGTTAAGGCAATCGTCTGTCTATAACTGTTTCGCGTATTTAGCCGCAAAAAATATAAGTGGTTTAGGTAATGCAGGATGCGAGTGTCCACGGTGTGAATTTATTTGTGATGATTGCAAATCTTGCCGTAATCTTGGGTGAACGATTGAGCGAAATCGCAGCGCTCAAACACCTCACAGTGACTTATTAATGTAATTTGTGGAGCCACAGTGTGGCGATTTTGATGGCAGCATGCGTCACAAAAGGTGCATCCGCGTCATACGTGCAAACTTCGTTCCCCATCTGTTCTTCCCTGCCAGGTGGACGACATGATGCTGAAAGCGTCTATACGACGAGCGACTGTATCCCTCAACTTCGTTCCCGTGTTCATGGGGTCGGCTTACAAGAACAAGGTGACCAACTCTTCAACATCACCACTGATCACCATACGCAAAGCTCATTGGGCGGTTTTCGGTGACTTCTGTTTCGTTCCGAAAAAAGTTGTATTCGACTTTTGTCGACTTCATCTTTGGGCTCGTTAGCCCACCATGTGATCTTCCTGGCGCAGCAATTCCTCAGAATGCCTTGGAGGTTGGAGGGCGCAGCGCGAGTCTGATGCCACCATGTCGCAGTTGGGGAATGTAGCCGATATACTAGTATTCTTGCTGGCTGAAGTTCGGACGGTCGGATGTTGGTGATACTATGTTGTTCTTCGGCTGCTAAGAGCGCGATAGCACGAGTTGGCTACATTTGATGAAACCGACGAGCTTTTCTTATTTTTATTTGTATCCTCTGGCGGATTGGTAAAAGTAAAGCTTAAGCTGAGCCGGCGAGCAATGGGAATACTGAACCCCACGGGTGGTCTACAGGCACATGCCGGGAGGGGGAATGGAGACACCTGTGACGACGGCGTGTCCACAAGGTTGCTGAGCGTAAACAATTTATTTGCGAGATGAGCGGGGAAGTAAGATTGTTTGTCCAAACATAACGCATGCCACGATTGTAGTCTATATAGTCAGAAATATCCCGGCGTCGCCGGCGAATCGATTAATCTCAGACGTATATATCCAGCGACGACGGGAACAGAGCCCTCGCCTTAATACCACATTACCACGAGTTCATTGCAGTAGTTGATGCAGTTGATCACAACACGGTAACCTTTAAATATAGCAGTTCCACAGTCGCCTTCGCTTTCGCATTCCCATGTTTTCTGCGCGTCTCGGATCGCCCGTGTATTTTGCCGACATGGCCGCCAGGGAGTGCAATTGCTGCTTGATGGCGTGATCGACTACCTGCCGAACCCCTTGGAGGTGCCCAACTACGCATTGGATACGGCCAACGAAGAGGAAAAGGTACGCGCTCTCCCAATATTCAACTTTCAAACAACGAAAACATATGTTGCGGTTGTTGCGGTTGCTTTTCGCTTCCGCATTCTGGCGTGGAGTGCGATTCTTCTGCATGACCCATACGTTCGCGTCTGCCCCCCGTGTCTTGGGATATTTCCTTGCCAGGTGCTCGTCGAGTGCTGCCCAGACGCACCAACCCTAGCCTTGGCTTTCAAGTTGGAAGAAGGGAAATTCGGTCAACTTACGTACATGCGAATCTATCAGGTGGGCACGGCTGCTGCGCACACTGGGCAGGCTGATGTACTGAAAGGAAGGGTTTTCTGTGAGTACCTGCCCGGTTTGTATTGTGATGTGGTATGCTCTTGTGGGTCAGGGTGCGACTCTGAAATTCGGTCAACTTACGTACATGCGAATCTATCAGGTGGGCACAGCTGCTGCGCACACTGGGCAGACTTATGTACTGAAAGGAAAGGCTTTCTGTGAGTACCTGCCCAGTTTGTATTGTGATGTGGTCTGATGTTGTGGGTCATGGTGTGACTCTGTGCCTGGTCTTCTCTCTCGATAAGGGCCTGGACTGGGCCAACCCTGCCGCTTGCCTCCATGTGTTGTTATGGTGTTGATCAGGGAACCATCACGAAGGGAGACATGCTGTTTAACCTCAACAGCGGGAAGAAGCTCAAAGTGCCCCGCCTTGTGCGAATGCACTCGGCAGAAATGGAGGTACGCCATTCAAATGATGTAGCGTGAAATCGAAGGCCATCTGGAGTTATACTATAGGGACTCCATACCACGTTAATGTCTTGCACCTGGCGGCGCAGCTTGAGCCCCGATGGACGTGTCAAGGCGGTGAATTCGCTCGATTGAAACGAATTTCCGTCACGCGATGCACCTTGCATGTCGTAAGTCATTTCGAAATTGTCTCATCATTGTTGTATCCATTTTGCACCCATTTAACCTGCCGCCGTTTTTTGCTATCGAACTTAGGATGTCGAGTCAATGGCGGCAGGAGACGTGGTGGCAATGTTTGGCGTCGACTGCTCGTCTATGGACACCTTCACAGACGGAAGGTAGTCCGGCTTTTTTCTTTTTCGACATGCAGCCTGGCCCTCAAAATGGTTCTCAGAATAATGCCCAGAGCGCTTGTGTTCTCACCAGCGGCCGTGGAATATGAATAATAACCATGCAAGTCTAGAAAAATTTTCGTGCTGCAATTCAACTGTTCGTATCATAGGGTTCGGCGAGGCGACAGGACCGTTCCTTCGACAAGAACATGGCATGCTCGCGAGCATCTGCGGCAGTTTGCGAATCAGTTACAAAATTTCCTATGTTTCAACACACGCATTCTCTTTGCTACTTTGGTGTACTTGATGCCGTACGGTGTTCTATCAAAGCTTGAGGTCATCGTCGTGTCAGATCCCAGCACCGACCCCCCTTCGCGACCAAAAATCCAGTACGAATCGTGGCATGTAAAACGAAGTTAATATGCGTGTTTCATGTGCGTTTGCGCAACCGTTTGGACCAGTCAGTTTTTTTTTTCGGGGAGCGTATGATGAACCACCTGATGACACAGCCCATAATTCTCTTTCTTCATTGACAGGACGAAATTGGCGATGACTTCAATGTTTGTGCCGGAACCGGTAATGTCTCTGGCTATTACCCCCAAGAAGAGCAAGAAGGGCGGGGGAACCGACGTTGCCGACAAGTTCAGCAAGGTGACAAATATGCGAACCTGCCTTTTATTTTCTTCTAATGACGAACTATTATGTTCGTGATACCATATATCAACTAGACCTGCGCCGCCGCCCCTCATCCCAACTGTACATGTTTTCGTTTGTAGGCTCTGGCACGATTCACCAAGGAGGACCCCACTCTACGAGTACACACAGACGAGGAGAGTAAGCAAACTATCGTCAGCGGTATGGGGGAGCTTCACCTAGAAGTGTACGTGGAGCGACTGAGGTGGGTCAAGCCCCTATTATTTATAGTAGAGGGGCCTTGGCTACACGGTGCGGACTAAAATATATGAAAGCCCGCTACTAATAGTCATGATGTACATGCGAGATCCTGGCTGGTTACGAGCTGGTTCCAGCGACAGGCTAACATTTCGAGTTCGAAACTTTGCGCCATGATTTTTTGAGAGGTGATACATTAATTTGGCATGGTTGTTCTTCATGGAAATGTAAATAAAACCTGATGGCTGGTCTTTTCTTTTCTTTTTTTTATTCTCGAGGCGCATTTTTACGATTTTTAGAGATTTTTCGGCAACTTTGACGGTGCACGACAAAAAACCACGAAAAAGAAGAGGATCAGGCTTCAGTTTTTCATGCCATGCCAAATATTGTTTCCCAACTCTCAAAAATCATGGCGCAAAAATGATTTTCGTGCCACAAACATATTTCCGTATCACGTGTGGTCAAAAATAGGCCCAAAATGAAAGGACAGGCCTAATATGCCGAGGGGGATGTCTGAATCACATCGAATAAAAAAACCAAGACGATTGCCAAGTGTGTTGGTGCCGTAGTATGACGAGTAAAGCAGCATGTCCTATGGTCACTAAAAGGCAATACATACCCTGATTCGCCTCTAAATACCTGAAATTTCTGTAATATTTGGATACCCGCCTGCTCAAGTAATCTTAACGTACAAACAACCGCCCATATCTCACGACGATCAGCTCTGACTTGCCAATACTTTTTACCGATTCGTTCCCGTTGTTGATGCTGTCATGTACTGGTAGATGGATAGGTTTAGGGTCGGGAAATTCTACCTATTAATTGTTTGAGGGCCCGAAAGTGAAATGAAGCAACTTTCGAGCCTTAGCGGTGCCACTGTGCAGCATTAAGACAGGCGCCCTACGCACAAGTCAAGTCGCGTAGTATAGTACAAGCAGACTTTATTTTGCTTGTGTGGGATCAAGTACACAGAAGCCCCCGTGAAATGAAAGTGGGCGGATATCTCGACGCAGTATCACTCGACACACACATTTGCCCGACATGGCGGAGTCGTTTTCAACCGACCTACCAGGTATTTGTTAAGGTACAGTGGTCCAATAATGTACCATGCGCTATCGTTGCGCGACGTCCTTAGTCGGGGACCCCATGCTCCGACCCTATTGTCTGTCGCCTTCTGAGCCAGGCGTGAGTACGATGTCGAGACCATCGTGGGACAACCACAGGTGAATTACAGAGAAACCATCACCAAAAAAGTGTCGTTCAACTACCTGCACAAGAAGCAGACGGGAGGATCAGGCCAGTTCGCGCGCGTCATGGGGTACATCGAACCCATTCCTGAGGACACCCGAGATGACAACAACGAGCTTGTGCAGTTCGAATTCAAAAATCGAGTCGTCGGGGCAAACATTCCACCCGAGTACATATCCTCGGTTGAAAAGGGTGAGTGCCGGGCACTGGGTGATATGTCTACAGGACACTGTCCGAAATCGAATTCCGCAGGCGATATAAAAAATAGTTGCGCTGTTGAGCTTTCATGTTTGGCACGATTGGTATCGTGGCGGGTGGAACTGCCTGAGTCCTGACCCCCCACATGGCAAAGCGTCCAGTGGACGTGCTGGATGTACGCACGGAAACGCCCCTCTTGTACGTACCTGTGTCTCGAACCTGTTATTTTCTGCCGGAAGTGTGGAAAGGGTCTTCTCCACCGACAGTACTACCTCTGCAGTTACGCAGTTACACGCCCGAAATTATTGCGAGCGCCTACGTTGTGACACCACTCGCTAAGCTATTCGTGAAGACGTGCTCGGCTCCGCTCTACGTCAGCAATTGCACGACTTTGTCTCTTAGGTGTGGGCAGCTGTACTCGTGGTAACATACCCTGGCGTTCATAGGCAAGAGGCGACCACAGTGTCTCACAATGAGTCTGCTGTCGAAATCGTATCCCACCTCAATACGGTATAACGACATGATGCGGTCATGAATCCTCCGTGGTGGTTGGACAGCATTTTTATGGCCTAATCTTGAATAGGTCTGCCTCGCTTGCTCCATCTATGGCGTGACTGTGATCATTTTGAAGCAAGGATCCCGTATGCGCCAAGCTTCCCCCCCAGAAAGAGACGCTTGAGCTTCTTTAACTGAGTACCGAGTAACGTAAAGAGTACCTTAAGACCGTCGAGTTCGAACAGGTAGTGCGATCGTATTTCAGCGCAATTGATAGTTTTCTCGACAACGTCACGGGCGCTAAAGTCGAACATTACATTTTGGGAAGGCTCTCGACCAGATATTTCCTAAAACACCTTAATGCTGCAGTTCGGTGTTGCCAATCTCCTCCCCGTTCTGGCAAAACCGAGTGCTGGAAAACGATCGCACCCTTGTGCAAGCTGAACGGGCTTACTCCTCACCGCAATATTGCAAATATAGCATCTGCGGTACACTTGGCGAGACTCCTATGATACGTGAAAGTGCTATTACGGGAGGTTAGCCCAAACGCGTCCATAACGCAGGGAGATTGATTTGGTTGACAAGGGTTTTCGCTCGTTGCTGTGGCTTTAGTGGGCCAGGAAGAACTGTGGGCGATTAAATAGTCGGGCGAAATCACTATGTGAAAAACAGACCAAAGCGCCGTCCTGTACTGTACGCAAGATGACCCACAAGAAACACCGTGTACACATGTACAGACTCGCCGAAACCATACATCTGACGCGTCAGGTGTACAACGATCCTTGTTATGCTCATGCGATGCTTTCCTGTCCATGTTGTGTGTCTGTGGATCAATTCCCTTAGGAGGTAGGGACGCGATGGAGAAGGGGGCTTTGATTGGCCATCCGGTTCAGGGGGTGCGGGTCGTACTCGAAGACGGACAGACGCACACGGTAGATTCCAGTGACATGGCTTTTCGCTTTGCGGCGTTGAGCGCGGTCCGAGAGGCTATCATGAAGGCTGGGGCACAGGTTTTGGAACCGGTTATGTCCGTTGAGGTAAGAGTAACCACACGATCACGTCAATTGTTTGTTCAGAGGGATTCTGCTCGTTCGATTTTGCATGGGCAACATGCCGCAGTTTCCACGTGCACCCCGTGCGTTTACGCGAACGGCACTACAACTTGATGAGTTCCAAACAACAAATGTTGTACTCCTAGCAAATCGGGTAGAATGGTGCGGGTTTACGGCACGTGCGTTGAGACAACACAGTATGCCCATTTTGTGCCATGTGTTTTTGTGGTGAGGCCCGGGCTCTATTATCACGAGACTAGAGGGACGGTGGCGGCTAAAGCAGCCATATTCTGCCATCGACAGGCTACGCACGACTGGTTGGAAGACGATATAGCGGAGGTCATGCCATGATACCTCGTACCTTGCATACAGCTATCAAGCTTCTTTGCTGCGCTTCATCACAAGCCTGACGCATCACTAGTTATAGTGGCTTGGCAAAGTGATGATGGTTGCTTGGGGAATGTTTCATTGTACCGAGTCGAAGCATCCGCGAAGTATCCGCGTATGGATAACCCAAATACTGCCTCCTTCGTCTTGAAATTGCGATCGCTTCGCCCGTATGCTATCAGGTCATGGCGCCGAATGAATTCCAAGGATCAGTAATCGGGGGTATCAACCGACGGACAGGAATAATTCAGAACACCGACATGAGTGATGACGGCTCTGGTTGCGTTGTTCAGGCAGATGTTCCTTTGGCCCAGGTGAGTGAGGTCTAGGCTACTGCACTCTTAGTCCAAGGTAAGGGTAGTGATTTACTAGTACATCGATGGGTTGGTTTCGCGCTGCACAAAAAAAAAGGTGCACAGCTTTGAACAAAATGCCTGGTATATTAATTTGAATCGCAGGAGCGCAAAAGTAACTGTGAGTGCCCGCGATATCGGTTGGATGACAACCATCCCATTCGAAAGTGTAGGATGGTTCCCCATTGAGCTTTGCCTGGATATCGACGATGGTTCACAGATGCCAGCATTTATATGCTTGCTCGAGTGGCAGTAATTGTAACACGTTCACGTCACATTTTTGTTGCGGGTGCCAGATGTTTGGGTACTCGACAGACCTGCGGTCATCAACACAAGGAAAAGGAGAGTTTACGATGGAGTACAAAGAACACAACCCCGTCAACAGGTGAATCGTATTGCCCGTTCTATCAGAGCGACAAACCATAACGAGACGTTTTTTTTCTGCAAACACGATTTTTCAACCCTAGTTTGGCGACTGCCCCAATTGCGTGTGGTTGCGGAATGTAGCAGCGTGCAACCGTCGATCAGGAAAGTGAACGTCTCTCTCAATGGCAATAGATACCGCACACGAGTGCATGGTCCTGTAATGAAATGGGGCTTGCGATAGAGCCCCCATCCAAGGTAAACGGCGACTTCACTTTTTCCACCGTCTTGTTGTGACCCGATCACAACTCCCGTGCCGACCAGCTAATCGCGTCATCACCAAGACACTACGTAGTCATGTTTTTTTCAACATGGTGCGAAAGTGTGCACGAGATCGGCCACCATTGCTGGCCTTTCGCTCGTGCAGGATTATCGCAGTTCATCAGCTCGCTGTTGTTCTGTCGCGCTGACAGCGCATCCTATGCTGTTGTTTTTTGCCCTTCTCGTACGATGCTTGCTCCGTGGTCGACCAGGGACATCCAGCAAACCCTCATGGCTGAGTACCGTGAAAAGCTCGAAGCCGGCAACTAGTGAGATCTGCTCGGGGGAGCGCTTTTGCATGCCTTCGTTGCCCTTCTCGTACGATGCTTGCTCCGTGGTTGACCAGGGACATCCAGCAAACCCTCACGGCTGAATACCGTGAAAATCTCAAAGCCGGCAACTATTAATAGTGGGATCTGCTCGGGGGAGCGCTTTTGCTTGCCTTGAAGCTGTATGCTTCGTGTCCGTGATGCTCCTGTGGCAATCTAGTAGTTTACTGGTAGACCGCTGCTGGACACGTGATACAGAGTCCGGTTTTCCCCCCTCTCACTGTATGTACGGTAGTTGATTACGCCCATTGAGCACTATCATAGCGATAAAGCTGAATAACATGGGTGAGCTTAGGTAGAATCGGATGAGTTGCACTGCTGTGTGTAGATGATGTATTAGGTGCCCGCAAGTTTTCTACTGTTCGTTTTTCGTCAAAGGAATTATCTGATTCGTGGGGAAACCCTGGTCGACCGGTATCATCCAGGGTCAGGTCACTCTCGGAAAAAGAGGAAGGTATTTGGTGTCTGCAGTTTTCCTATTATTGGTCAACGTTTTTGTTACGCATACGAGTATTCGTACTGCTTTGATGTTTGTGACAACGCAACTACTGCAGACGAAGTGTAATGCACAAAAAAAAATTGGCCACGCAGGCTGACGATTACTCGTGTCTGAAATTGTTCCATGCTGCCATCAGAAAACCTTCCAACGCTGTGATTTGAGTACGTACAAACGAGTGACTTGAATAACCCTTGTATGGTTATTGCCAGGTGCCTGGTGGAGCTACACTGCTGTCATGATAAACGGAAGGCTAGGCCAGTCTGAGTTGATAACCGTGGTCTATTTGTGAGGAACTGCTCGAAGTCGGAGGCACGTTGCGCTCATTTGGTTTCCGTTACGTAGGCCCGTTGTTTCCAATACTCATACGAAGTATGACAGCAGTGCGGGACGCTATATTTTTCTTGAGGTACACCGAGGATATTTATATACAGGTCTGGGGCCGCAGAGTTCACCGGGCGGATCGCCATCGTGTGAGCGCTTACCCGCCAGTTGATCATCTCTCTCGACACTCACACCAACTCCAACTGCGATTTCACAAAAAAAGACAAGCAAACTGAGAACAGCGCTCGAATGCATTTCATCGAGGGTAATAACAATCTGTACCAACAAAACATATACCAGGTATATAATATTTCACTCCTCGGACAGATCATGATCTCTTTATCTGCTACTGCAGTAGACCGTCTACAGTAGTTGTTCCTCGGCTGCTGTTGTGAGGAGTTGTGCAGGATCAGCATAGTTAATGGTATATACCTGGTATAGTACAGATCCAACCAACGGAACGTGTTTTTAAAGTAGATCATGCAGATTATCGTGCGGGTCCCACCCGGCAAATAAGTTTAATAAGGACCGGGGATAGATCTGTGCCTCGAATGATCGATTGTCGATCATGGAGTGGGAATCGATGATCTGTCCGAGGTGTGTATTACTTCGCCCATGCTTGGGGCTTCTTCGAACAAAAGGCTACGATATGGGCGATCGCTTCAACGAAGAGAAAAAAGGCCGCTCGGCTTCTGTATCAACTAGGTATCATAGCTTACCAGGTACCAGGTACTAAATATTAATAGTACTTTATCATCTGTACTGCTGTACTCGGTATTGTTGGATTTAGTCGGCAACTGGCAGTACCGACGTTTCGAATTTGAAACTGTCGTGGTTTCGATTTTTTTTACTTTTCGACCTCCATGATGTTTTATACGGATAAATATTGCTGTACGTACCAGGTACCAGGTACTGATATGTAGGTCAAACATCCAAACAAAGTATTACGCCACATACATTTACTACAACTGTACGTACTGCAGTTGCTTGCTGTCGTATGAAAAGCACAGTACCGACACTACTACTGCTTGCTGCCGTATCCGTATGTCAATGAGTAGATTTGGCCGTTTGTTTGTGATCTTGTGCACCCCTCCGCGGTTCCTCAGCCACTGTGTGTGGGAGATCGAGGTCATCCGATGAAACATGACGGGGAGCTATCGCTAGCTCAAGCTCGGCAGCCTCCCCGAGAGCGTGACTCATTGGATACGAGCACGGAGGTGGAAGTTGCCAAGGCCATCCTTCTGCGAGAAGAGTATGTCGCTAGGGTCAAAGCAACTATCCGAGGGCAGGGGTCCAAGTTCGGCAAAGATCAAGGAGCCTTCGACGATCTAATCAGCCTGCTGGATCTCGTGCGCTCAGCGACCGTGGAGGTGGTCGAGGCAATTCAGAGCTGGAGGAGAGTCCAAGGACACCCCAAACCGTTCACATGGGGAGGAATAAACTATCTCCTCAAACTTCCTGTCGATCTAGACTTTTTGGACAACCACAAGGTACGTATGATACGAGCCTCTACGGAACGACTGTGTCAATATCATATACGAAGCTACAAGTAGTACAGGGCACCAAATGTTGTTCGCAAAAATAGGTGCGTAAATATATACTATTAATAGTACCAGGTACCTGGTAGATTTTTGTCTGTGTGGGAGGTCCTATTTATCATGGTCACCTGTCATACTTGTTGTTCGGACGTCAATCATGCCTTCAGTTACTGTAGAGTACTGGTGCAGGCGTGCTCTGTCTTGGACCTAAAGTAAAACAGCGACCAAGATAGGAGAGGTCTTCATCTGACACCAGTGGCTGGCGGACTTGGAAGGATAGGATACCACGATATATACCTGGCACCGCCGTGTACCGTGCATGCTCACACCACTGATCACGAGTTCCAAGTACTCGTATTTCGTATTTGAATATAAAATTAAACTTGGACGGTAACAGGAATGCGCACAGCTATGATGTACGCGCCATCAATACTACACAACAGCAGCAGCAGTAAAAAGTGGCTCGCCACAAACAGACGCTTACTCTTATTTTTAGTACTAACCGCTGTATATCTATATATATACCGTTGCTGCCCTTAATTGTTTTGGACAGGTGTTGCACTCATGGCTAGGCTTCTGCTTGAAGAGAAACCCTTTTTTGGTGCCCATATCTCTCGAAAGGCTCGCCGGTGTCTCAGGACTGACGCCCGAATGTGGGCTAAATATTTTCTCGGTGGACAAAAAGGGCTTCACAGATGTCGGCGGAGTACCGCATCGTACAGGCAAACGAAGTACGCCACTGCTGCATGATCAAGGCACCTGTGATGCAATTGGTGGCAGCGCAATTGCCGATGGTGACATGTTGCGGGTTCGAGCAGCGGCGGCATTAATTATGCATGAAGAAACCATTCACGGAAGGTGAGCCTGGGTCTGCGACCGCTTACATTTCACCATCTTGGGAACTACTGATACTTTGGTGTTCTCGTACTGCTGTGCCATCAAACGGCCGCGTGGGTTGTGCTGTGAACTTACACTGTCAGTGTTTAGTGCACTCGTAGAGGATAGCCACGAAATTGAATATACAAGTATTTTGAATGTATGTTTTTTTTTTTTTTTTTCTCATCCCATTCATTATCTTCGCACATCTTCTTCTCTCTCTCCTTCCAACTCGTAACTCAGATCCGGGGTCACATAGCAGGCTCTTCTGCCCCCTTCCCGCTACGGTACGTGCCTTCATTTTTATCGCGAGAAGATTTCAGCCTTTTCTTCCCTCGTCGACTCGCATCGAATTGTGCCTACCCACGTGTAGTTTGTCAAAGAGGGGTTACTACAGTATAATTTGGAGGGGAAGAGGGGATAAAACGGGAAGGGGCATACGTATGAGGGACTGCGTTTCTCAGAAAACTTTGCCCATGACGCTGGCTGAATCAGCAAACACGAAGGCAGGCAGAGCGCCGCCATCCCACCCTAACGCTCAAGAGAGCGGCTGAGGGGGGGGGGTGTACTCGATAGGAGATATGTACTCGATCTCATGCATGGCCGTAGTCGTATGACCATAGACCCTCGCATCCCTACAATGGCGGGACGGAGCATGTCGGGTTTTCACCGACCAGGCAGACATTGCTTGCACCAAGCGCCAAGCGCCGTGAGGTGTCTGGCGAGTCGCACGAAGGGTGAGCTGCATCCTACTAAGAACGACTTTTGAGGCGGACTCGCATATGGATGACAGCTTCAATGAGTTGATTTAATTTCCGGTTTCGTGCCTCACCGTAAACACTAGCTGATACTTGATACGGTCATTTCCACTTGTGCGGAGTAAAGGTTGTTCACCTCGAACAAACGATCTAACTCGACAACCAGCTGTGACCGACCGCCAAAAAGAAAAAAGAAAAAAAACGGTACCTGGTTGTCTAGCTCACGTAGTGAGCGGCATGTTTTACAGTGTCGTTGCCAACCGACGCCAGCTCAACCTATATAATAGGGGGAAGAGGGGGGGGGTACTCGATATCATGCATGGCCGCAGTCGTATGACCATAGATCCTCGCGTCCGTGCAATGCCGGGATGGAGCACGTCGGGTTTGCACCGACCAGACTGACATTGCTTGCACCAAAGGCGAAGCGCCTTGAGTTGTTCGGGGAGTCGCATGAAGGGTGAGCTGCGTCCTACTAAGAACCGCTTACGAGGCAGACTTCCACATGGATGACAGCTTCGATGAGTTCATTTGTTTTCCGGTGTGGCCGCTTCCAAAGACAGCAATGGAGGTACTATGTAACTGCCTCGTTGGTGCCTTTCCCTAAGCACTACGTGATGCCATCAATCCTCTTGTGCAGAGTAAAGGTACCTGATACGTACAGTTGAAACCTTCGTGGGATTCAGAGGGGAAAATTGACGATGGCAAGTGACGTTTGCAGCAACGACCACTGCGTGATTGGTGGTTGGGTGATGGTACAAATAGGTTTCCGAGTTACAATAGTTGAATGCAAGGAGTCGTACGGTACGGGCACATCATGATCCTACCCGTGTACTGCTGGGCGCTCACGCTTCTCGTACTCGGCTGATCACACCGAACTTGCCAACCATTGTTTTGATGGCTATCTCGAAGTTCCCAAGGGGTTTGTTTGCGTTGCCAGTACTCTACTACTCGTATACATTCGTGCCTGGTAGACTTGACGCTATGCGATCTGCGCCTTTGGCCTCCAGGTTCACTGTGGATGGCTCTGCACGGTTTGTACCCGTGAGCATTGCTGAGAATGACATGCACTCTCATAACCTTAGCCTGGACGATTACAGAGAGACGCCTTCTCCGGCTAAAGTTCCCCAGGGGATGGCCCCTTTCGTAGACATGGCTGGGAGAATACGAGGGCCCGCAGCCCCGCCACCAGGTGAAAGCTGGCCAGACGATAGTGCCAATTCCATCTCGCACGCCGTGAATCGACGGGGTCCGTTGCCAAGTCGTGTTGCTCCTGGGCTTCCTACCTCCGGCAAGGCGAACGCGAAACGTGCCGGCGGAAAACTTGGTCCCGTTACTATTACGTCAACTCCTTCAGTCAAACGGAGACCGGTCAGAAGGTGCGAGTTTGCTCTTGTAGCAACATACACCAACGACAGTCATTCTCTTGTCGATTAGCAATTTACAGGTTGTTACTTCAGAGGGGTTTACTACTGAAATACTGTAATATTGGAGTGCAGGGCCGTACGCACGGGTGATGCTTTCGAATCCAGCAGCGTGAGAGTCACGGCCTTGGTCAGCCACAAAATGAAGGGGCATACCAGGTGCCTGGTACTTGACAAGCGCTTGATTCAGCTGACACCGGGTGTTGTAAGCAGTTGCGCACATCCGTCCTGAGTTTGCGGCAAAGCTCAAGTGGACCTTTTTATTATACGGCTGTATACGACACCGGTGTCGTAATTTCTTATATATATGCGACGCCGTCCCGAGTCCGCGGCACAATTGTTGGGTAGGCAAAGGACAACAAGGGTGTACTATGAATAGCATGGTCTACCCATAGGGCTATTATCATAGAAGATATCTTGAAACCTAAAAGAGTCAGAGCTCCTGGAGATAGTATGTGCTGGTCTTCGATTTTGTTTGCACACTTAGATACTTATTTCGTATGTGTCATAGTAATATGTAGTTGTTTTGTCTTTACTGATAGCAGTGAAGTAGTGAGTCAACGTGGGATATTCCTGTAGACCATGCTATGTGCAACCATCAACAATATCTTCTTGTTTCCTCACGAGAGCTGACTGTGCACAAACTATAGAACGCAGTCACAGGTAACTTGGAGTGTTGGCCCATTTCGGCTTCAGGGTAGCTTCCATGCTATATGGCCCTAGAATACAATGCTCATTACCTGGTACACAATACGCCCCTGGTCTTCGTGGTCATTTATCCGCCTATTCGACATGTGTGGCCCAAACGTGGGGCGATGTCGTGTAAGAGAATTTACGACACGGGTGTGGTGTCGTATATATATCCTACAGCAGAACCGATACGGTTATCAGAACCGATATATTTATCTTCAAACCGTCTCCATCGCGTTTCTCGTTATATAATTGGGTTACCCGGGTTGCAGATCAGTTGGTGCAATCCTTGGCGCTGAGATGATGCACAGAAAATACCAGAATCAGCAACTGCAACAGGAGTTGCAACATCTTCGACAAAGGCTCTTGGCAGCCCAAATGCACTCAACAAGTCTAGGAATGCCGGACGACAACGCTGTTGTCCCCTTCACTGACGACAACAACAACGACCTGGCAACGCCGCCAATGGCAGATGACGAGCTACACCAAGCTGGGGCGCAGGATGGAGTTAAAAGTTTTGACGAGGAAGCATCGGCAATGAAGCGCATGGCTGAGAAACTGGAGCGAAAGGCCTGTCAGCAGGAAGCCTTGGAAGAGCAATATCATGTTCTCCGAGCTAAGGAGAGGGACTCACAAAACAGAAATCGCGCAATGGTTCTCGAACGCAAGAGAAGATTGCTTGAACGAGATCCCGATGTCGTTCAGTCTGGAGATAACGACGAGTACACTCTAGAAGATCAGGCGGCTACAGAAGTGCAACGTATTGCGCGCGGCATCCAAGGACGTGCACGCATGAGAAGGCTCCGCCCCATTCTCAATAATGCTGCCACGAGTATCCAAGGCATCATGCGAGGCCACCTTGATCGTTCGTATGCCGCCCGAAAGAGAACCGGCAAGCGCGCTGTCACAAACATTCAGCGTGTGTGGCGCGGGTATATTGGTCGTTGCGCTCTGAAATCTAATCTCTGGAAGCGAGAAAGAAGCACGAATGCATTAGGCATTCAAAGGATTGCACGAGGACGCCAAGGCCGGCGGCGTGTGGCCCATAAGCGAGGTCTTCGCGAGAGTGGCAAACGAGGGTCGGAGGTGGTCGGGGTCAAGCAGCTGTTCCGCCAAGATATAGTCGAGCTTGCAGACGCCATTGGCACACCACTTGAGGACACCGTCATTACTTCGCTCCCCAGCATCGTGCTGGGACTTCTGAAAGTTGTGGGGCTCATGCTGGAGGAGGACGAGGACTCCGGAGCGGTCACCCGGTACAGTCCTCTAGGAGTACAATCCATCGCAAAGGTGCAGCCGGAAGTGCGCTTTTCGTGGCGAGATGCTCTTAGTCTGTTACGGAGGTCCTCTAAGCTGCTTCGTCGCCTACGCCAAGTGGCTGAGGCACCCGCCAGCAAACGACCGCGAATCGTACACTTTTCTCATTCTGCAGTACAGACCTACCTCGCCATAAGGTGCGACCATGGCTGGAACGTGAGTGCGATGGGTCTCGTGGGTGCTGGAGCCAAAGCCTGCCAACACCTTCTGATGTGGGTAGATGCACTGCAAGAAGTATTCGCGTGCCAATGTGACTTCGCTGGGGATTTCGGTAGCGATCGTGCACCCTGGATTGCCCGAGCTCAGCAAAGTATGTGTTCCATGCGCCACCTAGAAGTATCTCGCATGGTGTCCAAGCATGCTGTGACGTGCTTACAGGATATAATCTGCGAATCAAGTGAGGTGGCGCCGAACTCAAGCCAGTCTGTACTTGACAAATCCAACACAAATATCAGGAGGGGTGACCTACGCTTGTGCGTGGCGCACAGTGCTTTGGAAATATTCAAGGAACGCGAAACACTTGCGAGAGACGCGTTGGAGGGGATGAAACGCGAAGAAGACAACGCCCAGAGGAGCGACGCAGCTCGCGAGCAGTTAACAATCAACGCGCTTGTTGCAGACCTCAACAACGCTCAAGCAGATTTGGAACGGGAGCGCCTAGAACACGAAGAAGCGAACAAAGAGGCCGAAGCCGGCATCGAAACTGACCAGGCTCGGTTACAGCTATATTACGACAAACGCACAACGTGTGAGATAGTTCGGAGGGAGCGTTGGACGTCCTTGGAGATGTTACGAATACAAAGGATACGCAACGCCAAATGGAGGGGAGTAGAGGTAGAGGTGTGGGAGGATCTTCGTCAGCAATTAGAAGTGGTGGGTAAGATGGAAGCTGCATCAGTTCTTGCCTCCGAAGACCTGCGATTCGTCCGTGACAAGTGCGATCCGGGTGAAAATGGGGGGTCCGCAAACATTTCCGTCGATGAACTTGAGTCCCTTCAAATGAGAGCGAAGGAAGCTCTATCGATGGTGGCTGCGGCAGAAATGCGACTACGTATCATTGAGGAAGAGAAAGAAAGCGCGTACGCCACCGCAAGCGAAGCAGAGGTGAGGTACAGCTGCGATACTGTACCTAGGCCTAGACCATACCTTCGGTGCCTGACTCGGCAACACAAGAATGTGGTTAAAACAATGTGACTCACATATTTTTTCTCCTCGCTTTCCGCAGCTGCAGAAGGAGGAGACTGTTTTCCCTCGTGAATGGGACACTCCCACAGAACAAGAGCGCGAGGAGGACCTTCGAGAAGACGAAAACATTGCGAGATGGGAGGCTCAGACCGCCGCACAGTTCTTACCACCTGCGATGATCGTGAGACCCTTTCAACGTCCACGGCCCGTGATCGTCTGCTTGAGTCGGGATGTACCGGCCGCCGCGAAGCTCAACATTGTGAGCCGATTGCAACACGACCTGTCAGGCGTGATACTTAACATCGACAAGCAAACAGACATGGGTCTTCACGTTCGCGACCTGCAGCAAGCTCTATCGGCCAGGTAAGGAGGAATACTGCAACGCTTCCGCGTAGGTGCTCAAGGCTTTCTCGTGCCTGGTGTGAGCGTGGTTCGTATCTTGACGACAATCGGTAACTGTCAAGCTCTGGACGAAAAACGAAGTAGCTGCCTCGAGAACGCAAGTCATTTTTTTTCGTTTGGTACAGCGAACTCATATTAATAGCGATAGCGTTGTGTGCACAGTGGAATATCGTAAAAATTAAAGTTTCAAGGCCGTGACTGTTATTCGTTTTATCGCGCACTGGGCGAGCTGCGGGACTCCCATCCCAGTGCCCCTAGGAATAATATTTGCCGCCTGTTACATTTTCAACCTCCAATATTTGATGACAGGTTTAGTGCAGTATGCCACGTGGACATAGGTATTGGTGAGCGATGCAGGAAAGCTTTTCTTCAACGCTTGACGACAGTCAAAGATGCACTTATACCCACGCCAACTTTTGTGTTGGTGATGGGCGACAAGAACAATCGTTCTGGAGGTCCGCTGGATATCTGCATAGGTTGCAGTGACCACGACCTGACTCTGATGGGAGATGGTGAGATGAAGAGGCGCCTCGAGGACATAGCCCGGATCGTCGAAGAACTTCGGGCTCCCGTGATTCTCACAAACCTAGCGAGTATGGGCCTGAACGTTACGCCACCATCAGACTCCCATATTGTCGTTCTGGAGGCGGTCATCATTTTGCTCACGCCACAAGTAGTTTTCGAAAACCACGTTCCGATGTCGCCATTGAAAGGAGTCTCTTGGACGGAGGCCAGGCACATCTTAGGTTTTCCGGATAAGATGTGGGCTGCTATCGCAAGAGTAGATGCCTACAGCATCCCGCCGGCGAAGATTTCTACGCTTCAGGTATGTCAAGTTGCCATGATGTGGGGGGTAGCAGACCGAGCAAAGTTGTTCACCCACATATTTTTTCAGATAATTGAAAATAATGAGATGACTCTTGTCTGTCAGATCGCCTAACGTTGGACACCTGGTGATGGAGGTATACATGTTTCCACGAGATCGTGCGCAGTGCTCCACCTGTCGACTTTTCATTGTACGGGGAACCATTGCAAACCGATACTAACAGGACGATCACTTCCAGCCTGAGCAGGGTACCGTTTTGTCTCTAACAGGCCTACCTCAGGCATGACCGATGGCCCTCAAAAGTTGATGCGTCCTGCGACGATGCTACGCTCAACAGCCTGGCTTCATGGGCGCGCTCAACCATCGAATTTTCTGACCTTTTGGCCAACGCCGGAGGATGCCCCACGGTTTTGTGCCCTTATTCGACCGCTCCTCTTGGGGTGTTGGCGGCAGTGGTGCCGGTGCATGACGAAGACTTCCGTGCTCATGAAGAGTGTAGTATCAACGTCAAACGCGGGTGAGTTCGTATCGAGTTCATTACCGCTGATAATGAGCACAACAACCGTAACATTGAAAATATCGACGAGGTATTGTGTCGTGGTATTACAATATTTTTACTCTGTGTTGCACAATTTATCGCATTGTTTATCACTCTTAGGTTCTTCGCCTAAGTAGGCTCTGGCGCTCCAGTGCCTGGAATTCTCTTGGAGCAAAGTAGGCAACATTCACGGTCCTTCTTGCGAAATGTCTTACAGTATCATCCCGGTCCCCGGCAGGTGGAGAGCAGCGTACAACCGGATTCTGCTTGCCGTCTTGGAGGATGTTCGGGTTTTTCGAGTGGCCAAGAGTGTTTTAGGTGCTCGTCCTCCCGGTGTTCATTTGATTGAGGTAAGTCTGCCTGACTCATCCTGCTGTGTGATTGCGTTGCACAACCTCGGACGACGGCGGGCGGCTAGGTAACTTTTAGCAATACAGTGTTGATATTATGTTGCCTACGCACGCTTAAACTGTTTTAAGTTGCCAACGAGTCCGGAAAAAAAAAACCCTTCTTAGACATGAATAACCCTTTCGTTTCCCCACAACAGGTTTACCAGGAATGCGGGCGACTCTTTTTTCACGCCTATGACCCGGAATCTTGTACAAGCAGTTTTTGCGACATTGGAGAGGGTCAGGTACGTCTGCCGTGCGCACTCGAAAGAGAGCTGAAAGTACCAGATGTGAGGAATTTCCAGTTCTAGTCATTGCTACTCTTTTGCTTTGCTCACGTCTACGGTCCGGAATCTTGTGCGAGCAGCTTTTGCGACATTGAAGATTGACAGGTACGTTGAACGTGCGGGCAAAAATAGTGCTCTTAGTGCCGGATGCACGGAGTCTCCAGTTACAGTCATTGCCTCCTCCATTTCATCATTCACCAACTGCACCCCCCAGACGAACCAAACGTTTTCTTGGAGCCTACCGAAAACGTCCGTGCGAAGTGGTTACCTGGTACCTGGTACTGTGTCTGTTTGTAGTAAATCGCCTCACGTTGGCCACGTTGCCGGCTTCGTTCAGATTAGCCCCCTGTTGGCACCTGCCCTGGATCAACCGCCCGAGTTCGGATCAAGTACGGTGCCGTGCGATCGGCGAGATCTCTTTGCACGCTTGGTGGCTCTTCTAAGCTTCGAGACGAATTCACACGATACGGTGAGCTATATGTATGACACGCACTGCCTATCGAGGGAAGTAACCCACAATAAACGACCTATCGTGGTATTGGTGCATTGTGCAGACATGGAGTACCTTTGAGGTATACCTATGGGACAGTATGAACCCCATGCCACACCAAGATAACACAAGCTCCAACGTACCACTCACCCATCGCACGTCGAATGATGACGTTGAAATCGCGCCAAACAGGCGGGAATACAGCACCTGACGTGCAAACGACGTCTTCGACGCCTTCTTCGCGACACACGACGTATATCGGGACATCTTGCGCAGATTGTTGTGTATGAAGAGGCGCAGAGCCAACTAAGGTGTAGTGTTTATCTTGCAGATCACGCTGCCAGGATACAGATCAAAGTGGACCCCGAATTACTAGAGAAGGTGCTCCAAGACTGTGACAGCAAGACAGGAGAGCGACAGGCAATCCAGAGCCAAGACAGTGATCGCTTACTGGTCCCGATCACTGATCGCCTACAAATATCTCCCTCTCGCACGGTGGTTGCTACCATGGGCGCTAGACACGGTGCCAGCGAGAGGAAGGCATCTGGCCAAGGTTTCAACTTAAAACTCCGCTGTAAGGTGAGTACTTGACAGCATACGGTAAAAACGAAGAAGTGGCAGCCAGTGAAGTACAGAGCTATAACGTGTACTTCCTGATGCTCCATTCTGTCAATATTAACACGCACAATCTATCATCTCTCCTCGTCACCAAGGGCGGCCCAGGGAGGCGGGTGCTCCAGACTGTGTGCTGCATTTCCGGCTCATCTCATGTTGTCACCGCATGGGAGCTTGGACGAGGGGGCACCCTGCGATTGACCGCTTACGACCCAGTCACGAGCATGACATACGGTGCACAACTTTCAGAGATCGAACGGGTTTGTTGCGGATTTGACGGGGAGGACTGCAAATCGTGGAGTAGGCATCTCGGGCGACGTTTGAGCTTGAGGAGAGCAGTAGCGGCTGCTGACTTCAAGAGCGCGGAACATTGGAGAATTAATTCACCGGCGAAGCGAACGATGATACTGGACAAAACAGTGTTTTCAACCGCCTGTCGCATTGCTTCGGGGAGGATGGATTCCCGGCTGATTCGAATGCGGGCAATACTCATCGATGGTGGACAGACCCTCGAGCTCGATCTTTACCAAAGTAACCCATCAAAGAATTGTAAGTTTCTACTTACGGCAGATGATCTCGTCGGGGTGGGGCTCCGGCCGCGCGAGGTCAACTCGGCCCATGCTGGCAAGGCCATTTCTAGTACAAAACATTTGGAAAATAGTGACGTCTGCGCCGAGCAAGGGTGTTTGATGGCAAGTATGCTCCTGGATACCGCAAGCAGAGAAGCCGCTATGCGCCAATTCGCGCGCCAGCTGCGTTTTACTCAAGATTCCGATAGCGTTACTTTGTCGATTGGTGGCGACTCAAAAAGGTCAACGATGGTTACGTCTGAGACTGCAGAACAGCGACGGCCTCAGTGCAGAGTGAGCGCCGCCCGCTTACATGCTACAACCCAGCCAGGTTCTCACGCCACCTGGCGCCGTGGGTTAGCCGAGGAATACTCAGAGAAGCGCCGCCAGCCTGCTGTTTTATTGCACGCTGGTGAGGCGAGTCGCCCACATTCTTCCCAGGAGGCAGGTGGAAGGAAGAGGGCGCCCGATTCCGTTCCCAGGTATTTGCGGTTCGTGTTTTGTATTTCTGTCAACATTTTATCTGGTACCTGGTACATGACCGGCGGTGTTTTACGGCCACATGCATACGGCGTCCAGGGTGGCTTGGTAGTCCGCGTACTTACTGAGATCAATTTTGTGGGTTCAAGTCTCACCGAGTGCATACTCGTAAGGACTTTTTCTTGCATTTAAAAATGATTTTCGGAAAGCGCGAGAGCGTGAGTTAGCAACATTCGATGAAAAATTACGAGCAGCGGGAATGCTGAACCCTATGCGCGATAAAACATGAAGGCACGAACCGGCGGGGAGAAGGGATTACACCTGTGACCACGGCCTGTCCAGAAGATTCGCTGAGCGTAAAACCTCCTACGAGCTAGGCTGTAAAGTGAAAGTGATCATAAAAAAAATGAATAAAATTAAGCTGGGCGTTAGGAGGCACATTTCCATCGGTTCGCCGACGACATTGATGACATGGCATGCACCAAGCAGTCAACGAAATATATATGGTGGTCGTTCCTTTGAGTACGCTGTGTGTATGTACCCTGATGTTCTCACATTGGCTCACTTCCCTGAAATCCTGCCTGCCTGATGTGATCAGTCACAAAACAGGCTGAAACAAATGCATCTCGATGGGATAAAAGAAACAAGTGCGAAATAGTGCGCACGGCAGTACCATGCCAGTCAGTGAGGGAAACGGTACTACTATCGAGCTGTGGCATACCATCCCGTATCACTTGCAACCAAATAACACCACGAACATATCCATGGTATTATATATACACTCGAAAATAAAAATAACGGAAAAAGAAGAGGAAAAAAGAAAAACAAGGAAGAGAGAAAAGAAAGAAATAAAGGAAACAAAGGAAAAAAAGGAAACAAAAATAAACGAAGCAAACATGCATTCGAGGCGCAGACCGAGTCCCGAGGGCAAAGCTGCTGTTTGCTGGTACGATGAGTGGTATGTATGTCCAGACCAACATAGGGACGCCACAAGAAGACCACGCGGAAGGCAAGAGGAAAAGAAGAGGGTAGAGACAAAGAGCTAACAACAAACAAAAAACGAGTAGTCCTATGTCCAGTTGCTGGGTCAATGACGACACAAAGAGGACAGAGACAGACGGACCGAAGAAGAATATCAGCATGATCGGAAAAAAGGAAAAGTAGCAAAGGGTCACACTAATAAAAGGTGTCGCAGCCGATTTTAGAATGACAGGGGGGGGATACCATCGACTTGGCAGGGAATAGGGCATCACCAAAAATAGATATGTATACTCGTATATATATATCGAATCGTCGTTTGGCGTCTCCAAAGTATTTGGTGTGGTATGTTTTGTTTTATTACTTACCAGGTAGGAACTCGGTTCTTACTGAAGAATGGACTTAAACGTGCCAAGTCCAATATATGTGTATGTTGGGATGGTTGGAGCACCCAAGTGGTGCCGTTTGGTCCGCTGGTTGTACCGCAGGCGTAACGTTGTATTTTGTTTGCGGGGTTGTGGTGGACATTGTTCTAATCTATTTCCCTTCAGGCATTCGTCAAAGCGAGACAAGAGCAAGCAGAAGCGGGCGAAGAAATCCTCAAAACAGCCCGCGAATACAGATCGGAATCATGACGCCCATGTCTCAGAGATTGGCGAAGGAAAACAACCAGCATCCTGCGCATCAGAAAGCGGGATCAAAACGGACGAAAACATCCTGCTACAGGTATTTCGCCGCGAAACCGCATTTTACTGGTACATAATGGTTCTAGTCTGGTGCTACAAAATTGCGAGAAAGTGGGGGATCCGAAGCCGCGTATTTCCTGGCGAGGATCGACGGTGCGCGTTTTATCTTGTTATTATGTACGATCAAGGCATTTCTCAGATACCAGGTACCAGGTAGTTGGCTACGGAGTGTTAGCGGAATGATTCACACTTTACGATCGAGGATTTCCTGCAAACGTTTATGCTCGACTCAAGCGGTATGCATTTATGTGTGCGTCCATTAATCGCAGGAAAAACCCGCCGGACATAGCACAGACAAAACTAAGAACCCCTCCATTGGCGGGACCGCGCCAGTATGCCTTCCACGACACGACGAATGCAAAATTTTCGCAAGAGCTGTTTCGATACGAAAAGACGACTGGGAAAGTCACCAGCCTGTGTGTCATACGGTGGTCACCGTGTACGCATCATCGCCATCATCGCCATCATCGCCATCCGGGGTAGGAGACGGGTTCACCAACAACGACGACGTGTGTCTACGAGCAGTGGTATACTACGCGAAATTGGGGGCGTACGCAGAAGCAACGATCAATGGTTTCTCCGACCTTCGCCAGGTGAGCTATGCGGCAGGCATCTTTATCTGAACTCGCTCTACGTCGCTGTCGTTGGCATATACTTCGAAGTACAACGTTTGTGAAAGTTTGTTTAGTTCTCCGCGTTTCGTCATATCTGTGCGGTGCGTAATTCTGCAGACTTTTTACGACCCGATCGGCGGTCTCGCGTTTTCAGGTTGTTGGTGCGCTGCACCAGCCCCTCGCGCACGACTGGAGGCATCAAGGACAGCAAGGTGACAGCGATGGGACGGCGGCAGAATCGGCAGAATCTCTTTTTAACTTCATATTCCACCATCGGGCCATCATTATTTCAGGCGTATGGGACGGCGATCTCGATGGGTATGCTGAACATGGGGCGGACTTCACAGTTGTCTTCAAACGAAGTCGTCTATATAGTTCGGTCAAACAAACACCTATTCATCTTCGAGGGAAACAAGACACACAGGCAAACGCTGGACATCTCATCGATAACAAAAGCCGCCGAGGAACAAAGGTAAGCATATCAACACCCTTCTTAGTGTGTGTGTCCCGTCATCGATGCCGGCAAAAATGCCGAAGCGAAAAAAACAAACTGCCATTGCCGTAAAAATGTTACCTGGTAGATCCACCATGCATACGCCGAGTCAATGTCGTGCGATTGTAAGGGCTTATAGCAGGATATTGCGTGCTGTGCGTCCGTCATGCGGTCGCAAGCACACGTGGTCCCGAAAACATACAGGTAAATACGACACGCACTAGACGCTCTCCGTTCCCCGAAAAACAGATCTGCCCTGTTGCTTTGCCTCGAATATCAAATTACCGTTGTATCTGATTCTGACGGTGCTAGGTCAAATTACCAACTGCTACACAGTAAACAACCGGTGGCACAATGGTAGCCATTCATACACTATCTGGTAACAGTACCTGATTTCAAATAATGTTTTGCCTGTTTTCGTACTGCTAAACATCTTCGGCGCGTACTACCTGTAGACCTATTAAGCCTAGGTATAATCTAGCAAGCCTCGTTGACTTTCGATCCAGGCAGTGAAGTCGTGTGGGTCAAACGAATATGGCATGTCTAAACAGATTTTGTCGTTTGTCGACCCTTACAATACTGCGAAAAAGATTTGTTATTAATCCAAACAGCTTTTGCCCACAATGTGAATGCAGCTGAGGTTCACTTGCCAAGACGTTAGTACTTCATGCGTACAGATTTCTGCTTGATCGGTCTCAGCGAAAATAAACGGTCCATCGTTTGCTTTCGACGGTGTTCGGAATATAACACGTAAATTACATATATACCGGTACCCGTAGGTGTTTCGTCGCGCGGTCAACGTCAGCAGCACATTGTTCCAGATTACGGTGTACGAGTTACCCTCGCCAGAGGCAAGCCAGGAGACAGCACCAACCTTCAAGTTCATCGCGTACGATCCCAAGACGGCCGAGAAGGTGAGAAGTCTTGGTATTGTAGCGGGGCTAAAAAATGCAACAAGGTACGCCATTGCGTACCGTCATGTTTTTTTTTTATGTTCGAGTTAGCTCTCTCCACGGCGCACTGTTCTGTCGAACTGAGTTGGAATAGGGATTGCGGTGTTCAACACCCTCTAATAGTGCTGACTTCTATAATCTTGGTTGTATTACGTGCAGCTTGTAGCTGTGGTCTGCCCCGATGCGGTCCTCGAGCTCGGCGGGGGTGCGTGTTCGCCCTGGATGGCCCGAGAGAAACGCCAAGTTCTGGCTGATATCTTGGTACAAGCTCTCCGTCTCAAGGTGGGGCGCAACGATGATGGGGTTGGATAGTATTATTATACATACGTACAATATCCATCAGCTCTCAGAGAGCTCCGTTTTCCTTAATTACTAGGATTATGAGCTGTGAAAAACTTCCGTTCTGTCGAGTCTTTCCTGGCGTATCTTTTGGATTAAGTATTCGATTTCGCCTAGACAAATTTCTAAATAAGGCCGTATGTGAAACCGTCATAAAAATGAATATCGAACAGACTGGCGTATCATACGACCACGTGACTATCAGCACATCAGAGCTACGATAATACACACGAAACTTATTGGCATAGACACGACTGAGTAGCACATCGACCTCGCATCCACCGTGGAATGCTGTTGTATCGTATCCACATCCGGATACGGAGCTCCGTGGCGCTTTCAGCCTGTAAATACTTCAAACCGCTGCGTAGGATATACGTGGGGTGTAGGGAATTTTTGTTATTCCTCTACTCAAACTGGCCCAACCGTCGGGAGCTTCAAAATGTACCTCTTGGCAGTACAGTCGCATCATGCACGACATCGATTTGGATACGTACATCCTCGACCGTTATGGGCATGCGCGGAGCCGCAGGCGGGCATCAGCCCTCCGCGTCGAATCCCGCTTGTACAATATTTTAATACCGCTATGCCATGAAAGGGACATTAGTAACTTCCAGGGTGCAGTGCGCGTGGTCATTTCTTCGCTCGTTGACCGAATCGAGGAATGCGTTGCCTGTTGATAAAGATTTTGCGGGACGGCTCTTCTACTCTGATGATGCCGTGGTCTGGTGAGAACCTCGTATTCTTGGACGAGGCACAGCCAGGAGAAACGTCACGGCCTCGGAGGGACAAGGCGCGTGCTTGTGCAAAGCGGGCTGGGCTCTCAAGGCTTGATGTGTTTAGCACCCGTATCACCGGTTTCGAGGTGCGTATAAGATTGCGTACAGTAGATCCCTCCTCCGTCAAGCGTGGAACCAGGGTATGCTTTTACTGTCAAGTCTTGCCCTGACATTTGAGTCTATTAATAGCGCTTTTGATTGGCGCCGTTGAACATTGACGTTGAAGCGATGGAGGTTGCTGAAATACACCAAGAAGTGTCCGCCTCGCATACGAGCATGCACATTTTTTAATCACTCCTTTCACTTTCCAGCTTAACTCGTAAAAGGTTTTACCCTGATCGATCTTCTGGACAAGCCGTGATCACAGGTGCCGTCCCTTCTCCCCCCCGGAACATGCCTTCATTTTTTGTCGCGCATAGGGTTCAGCATTCCCACTGCTGGTCGATTTTCATCGAATGTAGCTAACTCACGCTTTCGCGCTTTCCGCTAACCAATGTTTATGCAAGAAAAATTCCTTACGAGTATGTACCCGGTGAGACCTGAACCCACGAAATTGATCTTAGTAGGCACGCAGACCACCTACTACGCTAAGCAACGATATAAAGCGCCTACTATCAAGTTCTCCATGCAATACGGCGATTGCGGACGGGGCCCTGGATACAACTTCCTACCCCTGAGCACGCTGACTCATTATTTTCTCTGCGGAGCGAATTGTGCGGGTGGCAGTTTCACAGTGATCATGACAAGAAACCCGCAAGAGGTATCACAATTCCCAAATTTGCGCATTGTCGGTGTTTAATACCGAGATAACCACTTACCTAGTGCACAACCTGGGGCAGTCACTCAATGTTTTAGTCATGGTACCTGTTGCTTCACGCTTCAAAGTATGCCTATGGGCTGGACGTCCGCGAGTCCGCAGTGCACGGTTTTTTCTTTGTGCGGAAGGAATTATGTGCCGCGTTCTGTATCCTTGAGCCTAGTACCCCCACTCCTCGACCTCCATTTATGTAATATTTCGGGCACGACACAGTTATCGCGGCAGTTCGCGATTCATGTACTGTCCAGCAATCCCTGCCAATTTTCTGCGACAAGCCCAGTACTTATGTCTGTGCTGGCCAAGAAACACCCTCACCCATTTTTTTTCTCGTGTCAGGTGGTGATCACAGTCTTCCTGGAGATTGCCGCATCTTCACCCGCCCCGGACATGACGGCAGGAGATGGGGATGAGGATGCTGAACAACCAACGCTCATCTTCAATTTGTATTGCCCCAAGCTTTCCAAGAGCGCAGACGTTGATCTACCTCACGATAAGCAGAAGATGATGTCAGGTGAGACAAATGATGGCAGCTCATACTCCTGCTATATTGAGGTGATCACTTTTTTTTTTTTTCAGTCGTTCAGAGCCACTCTGCCGAGTGACGGCCCGCAGTTTGTTACAATCTTGACCTGTTGTGCTTTTGCGCTTGCGCGATAGGCACCGATATGGCATTTATTGCATGTTACACTGCGCCAAACTTACAAGAATGGTGTCCATTTTTAGTTAGGTACATATCCACTCTCTCGAGTATGATCTAAACATGATAGTGAAAATTCTGTCAGTCCTCCTACCATAGAACCGGTCGTGATATCTGCCTGGTAGTTATTTATGCCACCTTTTACGAAGTTCCCGCAACGTTTTGCCTGTACGCAAGCTACCGGCGTGTCATTATTAATGAGCTTTCGCGAAGCGGTTACGATGTACAGGCCCGGGCACATCAACATTTTCGAAACAAGTCGGTGAAGAAGAACCGCTTTTTCGAGGGCGAAGAAACCGCACAAGTTGCTAAATAAATAAAGGCCACCGCCCGCTCAACAGATGTTATGGGTACTGTACATAATCTAGACTTGCGATAGTTGCACGTTTGTGGTGCTTACCTCTTCTGTGTCGCGTTTGTGTTCACGTTGGACTTCAGTTCTTATTTTACAAGAATTTATGCGCAGAATAAGCAATGCCTTGCCTACACGACCCCACATCTACCCCCACATCTACTCCCACACCCACACCCACCTACCTTACTTCTGGCGCCCAAGGTCGGAACATTCTGCAGTTCCCAAAGGGCGCAGCGCGGTCTGCAGCAATACGCCGAACCGCAAGGTTCCTTTGCATTACCCTGCCGCCGGCATCGGAACATTTACAAGCAGAGGTGATGCAGCTGTACAACAGAAGAACACTAGGAGCACGTAGGCTTGAGACTCATACGCGTTAGCGACACCACCCGATGGTTTGCTTCAAGCGCACACCTTTTGACTATTGACGATCGACTATTGGCTACCAGGTATTGGCCAATCATGCCTTGAGCATCAACTCTAAAGCTGCCCCCCCCCACCCCCGCTGACCATTGACCGCCAGTAGTTATTCAGATAAACACGAACATGACCTTTCCTAAAGTAGCCACCAGAACGTGCTGTAAATATCTGCGCCTCGTGCAATGAACAAACCAGGTGATCATAAAATCCGTCTGGAAACGATACAGGAACTTTATTCGACGAAAATTGCCATCCCCGGCTCTAGTTCGTTTGGTTGCAAGATGTTTCGGAGTTTTGAGCCTCCGTGTCAAGCATTTAGCCACGCTAGAACTCCTACAGTCCCCGTAAAGCGACGCTATTTGAACGGGCCGCCGAAATGAAATGCCCGGAATAATCAGGATATTGTTTGTTGTGGTATGTTTCCTGTATTTCTAACTCCGATACCTTCCGTTCTGGAAATGTTTCGACGTGAATATACATCCAAACGTATAACATTATGGCGAAGCTAAACGCAGGATGGCAGCGTCGTAAAAATCTTAGGGGTTGTCGAGGTACCGATGTCTCCTACTAGTGCCCACGGAGTTGCAATATTATATTTCTAGCTCGCGCAGTGATGGTAAGTACAACGACATACTCACCCTCCGGGTCAACGATGATTAAAATTGGTTATTTCTCGCCTGCGTATTGCCTTCTATGCAGTTCTTGTTCACAGAGAACAAACCGTGGTTGGTGGCGTACAACGAACTGGATTCGTCCGATCGTCCGTCACCCCAAAGGCCACAAGGGCAGCCCCTTATTTTCATTCCTGGAGATACCGTGGGAGATCTCATTACGTCT
Source organism: Nereocystis luetkeana (assembly GCA_031213475.1). Lineage (NCBI taxonomy): Eukaryota > Phaeophyceae > Laminariales > Laminariaceae > Nereocystis > Nereocystis luetkeana. The sequence continues at coordinate 2,862,818 of JARUPZ010000029.1, forward strand.
GAGGTGGGTAGCGGAGTTGCGCTTTCAATGGAGACCCTTCTTCCTTTTCGGCACCGACCATGATACTGCTGTACGTGACACTCTTTCCTACCTCCTACCTCGTGGCAGCCAACTCTCTCTTGTAGTTGTATCTTGTGCTCAATACTCAACGTGTCAACTTTGGGCCTTCTTGAAATTGAGCCTTGTCACGCAAATGCAGGGGATAGACATTGGCGGCCTCAAGGTACTGCTCTCGGTGTACTCGAAGGACAAGGGACGACCTGGACGAGAGGGGCTAGTGTGGGAGGTTTACAACCAAGAAACGTGCGCAAGATGTATACTGCACTTGAGCTCCAGCAACCTTCTTGAACAGGTGAACGGCATATATATGACGCCTTCAACTTCGTGGCTGGGGACTGGGTGGCAGGGGCTAACTAGCCAGTTCAAAATGCCCGGTTTTCTTCGTCTAATATGTGGCAAACGGAACGCTCTAGTGTTGATTGTAATCCCTTCCTGATTCGGAAAAAATGAAACTGTTCGTGTACACATGTTGCAGCTGCAGCAAGCCATATATATATGAATGCCATCATTCGTAGATTGCGAGACAGGTGATATTTCGTCGCACTTATACTTATATACATGCACCTGGTATATATATAATATATATATATATCTTGATATATATATATGTGGAGCCCATATCGGAAAACAGGTCAACGAGTGGGGGTTGACAGTTCCCCACAAAACATGTGCCAAGCATCAGAAACCACACTCGGCCGCACACATAACATGCCGAGAAAATGTTTACCTTTGGCCTAAGCGATTCTTGGTCTTGGTACGTATATCGTCTTAGTCGAGCAAATGGCGACACACGAGACAAGTCTTCCAGGCAAGTGGTGATTTTTGCAATGGTATTCAAGTGAGAACGAATGAAGGGCGGCATTTAACTGTACGAGGAAGATTACACACAGTGTTTCTGGTTATCGAAAAATGATCTATTTCATGGCAGAAAAAATGTGGCTGCCCTCAGCTCAGCATCTAAACGTTAGATCTACGGGCATCGATTTTGGTGAGGAGTGCTCGACCATTAGTAGTCAACCAACCGGAAGTATGAAAACGAGAGAAGCAAAAATACTGATACGCTTGAAAATCTTGAAAGCTGACATGCGCTTCACGAGCCCAATCGATATGCAACGCACGCATAGTATCCGAAAGTGTAGTTGGTTGGCCTCATGCGCACGTATCATTTTCCGTTCCACCTTGCACGTGTCTTTCCCGACTTTTATTTTGTGATCGTACCAAAGGTGGACCATAAAGACTACCTGTGCGAAGACAGCCGCCTATTGGAGACAATACATTCACTGACGAAACGTTTGGTCTTGAAGAAAGCTGCCAGTGGGGGGTGGAACCTTCGCCTGGACCGCACGCTTGAGCCTTGGATGTTTTATGGCCTGTAAAAACTTCCATCCGCAAGATTAATACACTGCGCAGGCAGCACGTGGATAGTTATATGGACGTACTCCTAGTGCACGAACGAACGAGGCGTGCTTGATCGCTGCGGTGCCGGCGACAGGCTTCGTTGTCTTTTTACTGTCTATGTGCGCGGATGAGACCCATTAGTAGATCATCCTTGACCCACTTTGCGGGTTGTGCAAACTCGATTAGTTATCAGTGTTAAATTTCACGCCAATTCAGGCCTGCAGACCTGCAATACGACACCTGCAATACGACAGTCTGTGCGTGTCTTGTTCGGCTCCGTTGTTTTTTAGTGTAACTGCCGAAATCACGCCAGTTTTCAATCTAATACGAAGTAGTAGCTCTTCCGTTTCAAATCGTGTCGGAACAAGTCGTAACTGATTTTTTGTGTACAGATGTTTATTGACGACAATCTCGCGCATCGCTCTCCTTTGTTGATCTTATATATTGTTTTCTGTATCAGACGGTGTTGTACTTGGCCGAGATCGAGTCTTGACCCCATTCGCTCGGTCCAACCGAACGGAACGGAAATATATTTTGTGTGGTCGTTCGCTCCATTCCAAAATAAAGAAATACGTGTAGTAGTACCTGGTATATATGTGTAGAATATTTGTGATAGTCTGTGTTGGAGGGTAGTCCCGCAGCAGGTAATCCTCTTCTCAGATTTGGGTGTGGACACACCGAGGTGGGGTCGAGTGGCGTTACCACACTCTCGGGGGTCAGCAACGAAAGATAGTCTCAGAGTGCCCCCGAGAAGCCAGGAAGGCCTTGAAAGATTGTCGTGATAACACAGTGGTACCAGGTATGATATAGGGGATATGACTTGGTATCCACGTCACCCCCCTCTTTTTCAGACGTGCAAACATGCGCGTCTTGTAAAAGGTGTCGACTGGGGATGACAGGTTCCTAGTCAATCCCTAGAATACGCTAATAACCACTTTCATTGTTGCAGCAGAATCTGAACCTCGATCAGAACAATTTGTCTATACAACGTCATAAATTGACACACGACACGGTTACGTGGAAGTATGGTTTTTACCAATCCGCCGGAGGATAAAACCCCCCCCCGTCATACTTGTGTTGAAAAACACGTAAATATGGTCATGACTCGTCGTAAGTTCCAAGACTCCCATGCTGTGTGTGCAATGCCATCGCTGCTCCGAAACATTTCGAGTTGCAATGAAATCCTTGGGCATGTTCTTACGAGAACGAAAATGGTAGTTAAGAGCCAGGACGAACTAACTGCATAACTTTGAGAGAACATGGTTACTGCAAAACCTCGGCTTGCGCGACTGTGCTGGGTGCAGTTGGAACCTGTATTACGACTGATGACCTGGGACCCTCATCAAGTGCTAGACTGCAAACCCTTGGTACTTCATGAAGATTATGACATACCAGGTAGACATGAACAGACAAGGTTCGGCTCATTCAACCTTGCAACACAGCACAGTGAGATTGCCATGGTATATATCTTGGAGTGACAATGCTACTATCGAGACATAGCTTTGCCTCGAGATGGAAAAACTTGAAGTACTATGTTCCATCGAGACATGGCGATCTCTAGACGGTATAGTTGTCTTGTCATCATGTAGACTCACTACCATGTTACAATGGTAGGGTTTGACGAGACAACATATTACATGCTATTGTGTACCAGTTTACAAGCTTAACCAAAAAAATATATGAGAAGAACATTGTTACACGCGTTAATAACTCTGGATTCGTGTGCGAAAGCTACTGGATCTATTCTGCAATAGGACGTACCTTGCGTGTATGGCAGAACGACGTGAAAAAAAAATCGGTTCAAATCCTACAATGGTGTAAATAATTCAATCATTCATGATGCTGGACACACATGAGGTCACTGACGCTCATCGCAATTAATGTAACTAACTCCTCGAGATTGGTTGAGCAAAACTCCTTGGAGTTGAGAATATTATGCCTGGACAGGCCTTTTATTTGTAGAGTATTGCATTCTGCAATATTTTACTTAACCTCGTTTTTAGAAGTACAAGAAACATCTTGATATCTCCACGCGCACATTATGCCCATACCAAGGGCAAAACCTGCAGTGCAATAGCATCCATGATACATGGTCTGGTGTATGACAACCAAATGGGAATGCATGACGACAACCAAATGGGAATCAGACATCTGTATCTCGTGTATCAGCAACATAATGAGTTGATGTTACACCCAAAGCAAGTGACCGTCTCCAATTTCTTTAAATGCTACCTTCCTCCCGCTGACGATAATCTACAGGAGAACAATGCCTAACTCAAGTGCCTGACTTGCTTGGCAATTTCCAACCAAAGTGCTTGCAGTCTGTATACAAGGGATCAGCCTGAATCAAAGATCTGCTCAGCGACGATCGTTTAATAGGAACGATGTCGACCGATACATTTCCCTACAAAAATAAGACAACGAACCACCGGCTGACAAACCTACCAATTCCACTATCAACGTTGGTACCCAACTCATGGCACAAACGGGATGGTACCGTTGGCTCTGCCTCTACAGTTTACTATAGACTTGGGCGCGGAAGTTGTCAGTGTTTGTGGATCAGGAGCAACATCCTGAATGCTCGCAGAGTATGAGCGAATGAATTCACTGCGGTGGGGAATTTGGTGACGGTGATACCAACCATCACTATTTTGACCTTCTCCACTGAAATCGATACGGAACTGAACACTGAACGGGGATGGCCGACCTCTCGAACGCTTGTGAGCAACAATCCTTTCAACTGCTCTTGGGCCAACGCAAACCGGGGAATATTTTCTGTCTAAATCTGGCATCTGTAAACCATAGTAGTACCCAGGAACATTTGATCGATTTCACTCAAATCAGGATCTGCGAAACACTGCGTTGGTGGTATGGTTTCATCCTACCTAAATGCACTGACGTTTCAGCTGAATTACCATCTTTCGATACTCGGTAGGCAACCGGCGATATACGATGGCGAGCTTGGTATGAACCGCGCCACGGACTCAGTAATTTATTCTTGGGATCATCTTGGGCATTATGTGGCTCATATTAGAGAGTTCTGGCAGTCCTTCGTGGCCACACTGTCTACATACCGCGGTGAATGTCCACTTTGGCCCTCTATAAATATCTGCGCTCTTGACTGTCTAAACCGTTGTGACGATCCATCGATTGATATTTAAATATACTTGCCCACTGGACTGTGATATTGCAACAATTCAAGTACCTTCGCCAGATGTTTAAATTTGCGCACCCTTTTTTTTCATCAGTTTTTTTTACTTTCCAGCTTGAGTCGTCAGCGATCTTCTGGACAAGCTGAAGTCACAGGTGTCGTTCGTCCCTTCCCCCCCCCGGTACGCGCCTTCATTTTTATTGCGCATAGGGTTCAGCATTCCCACTGCTCGTCGGTTTTCATCGAATGTTGCTAACTAACTCACGCTCTTGCGCTTACCGCTGATCAATATTCATGCAAGAATTCCCCACGAGTATGCACTCGGTGAGACTCGAACCCACGAAATTGATTTTAGTAGGCACGCGGACTACTTACCAAGCCACGAGGGGCGCCGGCTGGACTTATGCCGATGCCTGTTGCCACCATTCACTTACCTTCGGCTGACGTTTTTCACTGTGCCTTCAACAAATCTTTCTGGGTAAATTAGCATTCATCTGCCTCTGTGAAGATTGTCGAGATTTCTCTATTAATAGCTTCTTCGTGTGGATATCATATTTTAACATATTGTATGCTTTTCGTTTGGCAATAATCTCAAACTTTCCTGCATTAAGAGTGGATACTCCTTGTAAATACAAGTATGGACGCAGATTTTGTATAACAATTTTTACCACGGGCTGTAAGGAGTTCATGATGAGTCTTCTTTCTACTTTGTCCACTCCTACGGTATCGAGTTTCACCGTTCTATTACATACAATTCATCTGTTGACACAAAACAAGGCTTTACTCAAGTAGTCGATGATGCCCAAATAAAGCGGAGCAATAGCACAATAAAAAATGTTTTTTCTCTCACACATATTCCAAACGCACGCTTCTACCTACAGTACGCCGGCGTACCCGGCACCTTCTAACGTCGCAGGTGAGCATACCGCAATACAACTTGTGCATGCGCCGTACTTTTCGTCGTGGCCACAGCGGTTCGCGGCTGCTCAGGTGCAGCAGTGCGGTTGATGCTTTTAACCTTTGCTGAGATTGCGTCGTTCATCCTCGCTCTGCTACTCTTATCATATGATTGCTACGTACGTCCTCTTCTGTCACCGTGCGCGACGAAAGCACCACTGAGTTAGAAGATCACGGGATCTCTGGAGACCCCTGAAAAGTAGTTTAATTCCCCTTTGCTTGTGCTCAAAGCTGTGGCGTGTTCGCGACGCCTAATTATGTTGAATGAATATCCTACTTACCAGGTACCAGGGGTAGTCCTGGGAAAAACAAGCATACGTATTTCACCGCGTATCAGGTACCAGGTAGTATACCAGAGAGCGCCAATAACTACTTAAGTTAAGCACAACCACCACCAGCACCACCAGCTGAGCGCCAACAGCACCACAAGCTTGTTGGTGGTGGTGGTGGTTATTGTGGTTGCTTCTTCTGGTTGCGGTGGTGGTGGTGGTGGGTGTCTTTATCTGCGGTGTGTGCTGTCTTTACATTAAATCGTTATTTCCACCCAGCTTCATCAGTACACCCAGTGTCCGTCCTGATTCCTGATCCTAGAGAGATACTAATTATGTGGTCACAGACTGTAAGACAGGGGAATACTAAGAACGAATAATAGTCGCAAATAAGGGTCAAGCTTACGAAGTGCCAGCGTACCGGGTACGAGAACACAACAGCACAAGAAAGACCAGGAAAAAGAAAGAATAGACAATAAAAATATAAATTCTGAAGTGAAACAGAAAACAAATGACACAAGGAGATCAGAAAGGCTGCTGCACGGATGAAGCAACACGAAGGAAAGGAAAACGAGAAAAAAACAAGGGGAGAGAAAGGGCGAAAAAAACAAAAACGCAAGGAGAAAGAGAGAAGGGAAAAAAGAGAACATCGTACTCCAGGCGGTGATAGCAACATGGGTGCCCGTCTGACCTAGGAAATCGATTCGGGAGCCTAGCCACACCCTTTTTCGTCTCCTTCCTACTCTCGTCAATAGCGGAGGCAAAGTGTCAGTACTGCAGCTGTCGCGTCCCCCCATCGTACTATGCAACAACAAGTAAACAAAATCCTGCGAGACTTGAGGAGCTAGTCGAACCGATACCTAGCCACTCTATCTATCATTTTTGTTTCTGCATTCGTCCGACAGCTGTAACAGTACGGCTGCCCCCCCGCCCCCCCCTCTCCTCCCCTTGTCGCCGCTCTTGGCGCCCTCAGCTGCGTGGCGCAGCCGGCTGCTCTGCGCCGCAGCCGGCTCTCTGCGCTTCGTCCCTATGCCACTTCGCCATGAAACAGTCCGCCGCTTCGACGACCCCCCGGTGCCACATCCCGCTCTTCTCGTAGTCGCCCTCGGCCATAACACCGTCTCTACTCCGAATAGTAAAGGGCGGTTTTCCGTGGACCCCTCGGTGGCTTGGAAAATCCTGAGGTCGTCTGGTGGACATTGGGCCCAGTTCTTTTCCGCTCAGCCTGGTCCTGGGTTCTCTCCACCAGCCATTGTCCCAAACATCACTCGGCGGGTCAGCCGCTCAATTGTCGTCCGCTGTACGGCCCTCGCAAAGAGGAGGCGTCGTTTGCAGATGGTCGTCTCAACGCTCTCGCATTGTGCCTTTTTGAGGGCCTTGGCGTACGACGTGAGGTGGTCAGTGCGTCGTCGACGCTGGAAGTCAATGACCCGTCAGTGGAGTTTGTGGTGTGCCGTTCGGAGCTCAGCGAAGAGCTCCTGGCCAAGGGTCCACGTCACACACCCGTACAGCAGGGTCTCCATCACCTCGGCCTTTAGCATGCGCACCTTCAGAGTGAAAGGGGCATTCTCCATATCATAAAGCTCCCGTTCCGATTGTAGCATGCCCATGCGAGTCGGATCCGTCGTGTGTTCTCTGGCATAATGTCAGCGCTTGTGCGACAAGATCACCCAGGTACAACAACTGCATCGTCTGTCTATACTTCTGTCCCGCTGCTTCAAAAATGAGCGGTTCCTCACTGAAAAAACAGATACCTGGTATTAGTTACCAGAGTTGATCCTCCTCACCACAGCACCCGCTGATCAGCAACAGAAGCAAACGCTTGTTGCTGATGGTGTCGTGGTGGCAGTGGTGGTGGTTTGCGCTGCTGGCTGTGGTGGCGATGACTTTCTAAAATTCTACCTTGTACGTACCTGGTACCAGAAAACGCTGACGCGCATCGCTCAAGCACAAAGCCGATATCCTAAGGCTACTGCACAAGTATAGTACCTTCGCTTCACCTTGCGGCTACATGCAGACTAAAAGCACCTTCAATCTTTCAATACGTTGCGTTTTGGCTCTATAATTTATGTATTACGGGGGACCATAGTTAATAGGACCTATGGTATACATAAAAACCTATATATTTAACCATTTTTAGTAACAATATTTGGTCCTATTAACTATGGTCCCCCGTAATAGTATATTTGTAAAATAATGGCTGCGAGAACGAGGGGAAATAACGTACTACACGATAACCATGCGCCCCCAAAAACACTTTACATGTGATCCCGCTTCTCGTATTTTCGTTTGACCAGTACCAAAGCACAATGGAAAACTGGCTATACCATTGAGCAAGCCCGAAAACATCCTAAAGTCTACTATTTATTCACTGTTGTCGTCCCTCGACTTCGTTAATTCCAACACAAGTAATTTTCCTTCCCTTCTATCGTAGACTATACACGCTAATACGGGGGACCATAGTAAATAGGACCTACGGTACACACAAAAACGTATATATTTACCTATTTTTACTACCAATATTTGGCCCTATTTACTATGTTCCCCCGTAATAGTGACTTCTATGGATCTATCCCTTTTATCGATATGAGACGGCACCAGTCTTTTCAATCGTTCCAGACGTTTTTTATGTGTGCGTAGGGCGACGAATAGAACAAATCACGATTCGTGAGGTTTTCGCCTTGAATCTTGTTTTTTTTGTCACGATTCATGAAGCCAAGTTTTTTAGCTCTCTCCCTGAGAAACACAATATCACTACGTATTCGTGTCTTGCCCCATCCGAGTTGGTTGCACCCGCAAAAAGCGTGGGATTTTGAAAAAATGGAAGTTTTACTAATTTTATTTTTTCACCAACATGACTGACGTACTTCATCGTGTCTTTCGTTTGAACTGAAATGCCACGGATCGTGATGATTTATCACGCCAAAAGTCCCGAACGGTGATTCTGTTTTGGTTCGTTAGGAGAGACCCGTACTCCCACCGAGACCAGCGCGACGGTTTGCACCCGTCAGTCTACCTTGTCATCATTTTCTCGCTGTCGCACTTCTGTTGAGGCTTGGTGCGGTTTCGGGTGTGTTTCTTCATGTTTCTGCATTCCGTATGGTCACCTCTCATCTCATGTCATACATATATAATCTGTGAGAAATCGGGTTGTCGGAGTGAATCGCGGAACTCGCGACCACTGCCATCTACGCTCTACTCTGTATTTCCCTTTTTCATGTCTGCAGGTTGTGTGAGCTCATTTCTCTGGCCACTACTCTCCCCGCGAATACACTGTAAGTTGCTAAATGAATCCAACTGCTCCTGATTTCCAACACATCCAGTGCTGTCAAAGCTGCAGTAGGAAGGCGCATCTAACCTTTGACCCGATACGCCTGTTAACCTGGACGATGGCGAGTGCTCATATATGTTCGACGTGGAGCAGGGTCGTCGGGAAGGGTGTGTGTTCGCGTCATTGCTGTTCAACATGTTTTTCACAGCGGTGCTGCGTGTGGCAGAGAAACGCTTCGCCGCTGATGAAGCTATTACGGACAGTATGGTGCAACTCCAACGAAAGAAAGAAAAGGGAAAAAAGAAGAGGGGGAAGGCACGGGCCGGACAAGCCAACGGACTGGGGCAGGATAAAAAGACCCAAATATTGTGGGCACTGCTGTATAGGCTGACGATGCGGGCGTTGTATCGCGATTACCTATCGGCCTGGAGAAGATGATGACGGTGATCGTGACTGCATGTGCCGCGTTCGGCCAGACGGTCCCGGAGGCCAAGACGGAGATGATATGTCTGTAAACGAAATATAGGGGGAACGTGCCGCTCACCGTCGCCGCAGCCGGCCAAGTGTACGAACACTCGAGTTTGTGTATTTGGGCGGGAGTGAACAAGGAGAAGTGTCGAGGTGACGCATCGACCCCAGAGGGCATGGGCGTACTTCGAGCGGTACAAAATGGAAATCGACGACCACCCGGGTGTGCGCCTACCCCTGAAGGTGCGGATGCTGAGAGCCGAGGTGATCGAAACGTTGCTCTACGGATGCATTACTTGGAGCCTGAGCAAGACTGATTACGGCAGGCTACGGGAGGTCCACCACAAGATGCTTCTCCGATGCATCGGCTGGCGAAAACGAAAGCGCGAAGACCACATTCTAGCCTATGCCAGCGCGCTTCTAAGGACAAAATCTGAGAGCGTTGAGACGACGGTACGGAGATGTATGCTATTGCTTGCGGGCTTTGTGACACGCATGGGAGAGGAGCGTCTGCCAAAGAGGGTGATGTTTGGGGAGATGGTCGGGGGTAAGGGATACTCCGAAGGACAGGAGTGGGACTGGATGAGGTACCTTGAGGACAACCTCAAGGAGTTCAGCATCAAGCTCGAAGGGTGGCGCGAGGCAGCACAGAAACCAGCAGATGGTTCCGACGGGTCGAAGAAGGGGCGGAGGTCTTCATATGGAAATGGCATAAGGATGACAAAGAGGCATCGGCAGAACGGCACAGGGTAGCTGCAACCACGACTGCAACCGTTGACGCCTACGCACGTGCGCAGATTGGCAGGCAAGCGGAGGGGGTCGAAAGGGGGACGAGGGGGAATGGGGGGGGGGGGGGGGCGGTCTGCCCAACAGACTGAAGCCTGGGTATTGCCATCATCGTCGTGATGCGCTCCCTTCTTTGGAACCCAAATAACTAGCATGGTGCCACCTGGGCAACTTTGCGTGTCCGTAGGCACCAGTACCTGCCCGTTTTTCCCTTGTCCCTTTTTTTTCTTTTCTTTCTTTTTCCTGTTTCCTTTTTTCCCGTTTGCCCCTCTATGTGTCTCCGTTTGAATCTTCCATTTACTCTTTTGCTTTTTTCCTAGCTGCTGTTGCTTTTCGCTTTGCTTCGTCTTCCTTCTTGTTTTTTTGTCTATTGATCTCTTTTGTGTCTTTCCTTTCATGATATCTTGCTTTCTTGCCTGAATTGATCTTTTTTTCTACCTCTTCCCTTTTTGATTTGTAATTCCTCCGATTTCGATTTCGATATTTCGACGTCGAGTAGTTTTTTCATCCGGTCTATTTCTTCTGGGTAGTATGTAGTCTCCTCGGTATCTGTGGCGACTTGTACAGCGTACCGCATGTATCAAATACGTACGTGCGCCTTCCTCACTTTTAGCTTTCGTCTGAGGTGTAGATGTGCTTCAGTTACCATGTGTACTCTCTGCTTGTTTTTTGTTTACCCAGGTATTTCTTCCACTCCAGAGTTATTGGAGCCTATCCTGCTACCGCGGACTACTGCATTGCATTGTGGCGATGAGTTAATGTGAAAACAACAACAACAACAACAACAACAGCAACAACAACAACAACAACAACAGCAACAACAACAACATCCGCGATAAATACTACGCAGCCATACCTCGTTTTACTGAATTTTTGCATTTTTATATAAAAACAATACAACATCTGCAACTACATCTTCGCATCATCGGTCGCCCCGGTGGTTCAAGTGGTTAACCTCGAATTCTACTTGTTTGAGTCCTGGGTTCGAGCCCCAGGTGGGTCGGACTTTGACTTTATTTGCAAAAATAAAAAAGGATTCAATTGTTGAGAGCGCCTTGCAGCGTGGGTAGGCACAATTCGATGCGAGTCGACGAGGGAAGAAAAGGCTGAAATCTTCTCGCGATAAAAATGAAGGCACGTACTGTAGCGGGAAGGGGGGAGAAGAGCCTGCTATGTGACCCCGGATCTGAGTTACGAGTTGGAAGGAGAGAGAAGAAGATGTGCGAAGATAATGAATGGGATGGAAAAAAAAAAAAAAAAAAAAAAAAAAAAAAAATCTGCCCTCGCAGCTCATTACAGTTCCTTCAGACCGATTGTAATATACCACTTCACACACGCACATACTACACATATGCACATCAACACAAAGAGAGAAGCCAGCTTCTTCGTGTTGCGGAATAAGGTGATCAGTCAGGAGAAGCTAGTGGAGGGCCTGGGTTAAGAGGTGAAAAACTCTGACTTCAGACCAGCGAACACATCGGCAAAATCTGCAGTCGATTTCATTAGCCACCTTTTTTCCAGCACACGAATCGATCGCACCCCTTAATCCTCGGTGCCATCGTGCGTTTTGCCCTCGAGGCCTCCTATGTTTGTATCGCTCTTTGGTCCAGCGCGAACTTCAATTGTATGGTTCTCGCGCGACCTCGAGCGATTGCTTAGCAACCTCCTGTTGAGTTTCTGTGAACGATTTGATGGACCCAGAAGGAACAGCACCCCTTCCAGGGGCCTGTGGCAAATCGAAGTCTGCAACAAGAGACACAGCCAACTTAACCTCCGACTTCTCGCATACATCTACATCCCTTGGAGGTTCCTTAGAGAATAAACAACACAAGGTATGTCCACAGCAATCTTAGACTGTTCACATCCGCTACGGTCTCGTCACAAACACCAGTCGAGCTCAAGGAACGGCAACAGGAATATCTACAACAGTCTCAAGACTCCTCACATACAACTATAACCTTCGTTAGTTCCAGAAACAACGACGGGTTGATCTGGAATATTGTGAACGGCTTTATTTAAACCCCCGGTAAAGGCAGTCCAGCAAGTGATTTTTTTTTTTTTTTTTTTTTTCCATCCCATTCAATATCTTCGCACATCTTCTTCTCTCTCTCCTTCCAACTCGTAACTCAGATCCGGGGTCACATAGCAGGCTCTTCTCCCCCCTTCCCGCTACGGTACGTGCCCTCATTTTTATCGCGAGAAGATTTCAGCCTTTTCTTCCCTCGTCGACTCGCATCGAATTGTGCCTACCCACGCTGCAAAGCGCTCTCAACAATTGAATCCCTTTTTTTATTTTTGCAAATAAAGTCAAAGTCCGACCCTCCTAGGGCTCGAACCCAGGACTCAAACAAGTAGAATTCGAGGATAACCACTTGAACCACCGGGGCGACCGGCCTAGTATTATGAGGCTACGAACAAACACGTAGATACCAGGTATATACGGAACAGCACTGCAGGAGTCATCGGGTCTATTCGATAGGCAGAGGGCAATAAGCTTTGGTTAGCATCTTCTGGGCGGCAAGGAGGATCTCAGGTGTGGGAACGCCTTCGGTCTCGAGGTACAGAGCCAGCAACGAGGTTCCGCGACCACCCGGTGTTAATTAAGCACCACTAAGTGACCCAAAGAAAGCCAAAGGCAAGTGATCTGCGATACCAGTCCAATCGACCCCCAGCCCCTTGGGCCCTGCCTTGCCCGTCGCGTCCGTGATCGTGTCTGTGGTGCTTCGTTGATTGTTCACTCTGGCTGCTTGCGACTACCTCCTAGCATCGATTCACTTTCTGCATGACTCGATCATTAATGCGCGAAGGCACTTCTCGAACTCTCAAACAACGGGTGAGCCGCCCTCAGATATCTAACGAGCGTGGGTCCTTTTGAGGGTCTGGGAGCTTTACCCTGCTATATCATGGTGAGCGCAGGGAGATCGAAGTGCAACGCATGAGATCAAGGTGTTTGCGATTGTTTTTTAGCAGATCAGAGTGTTTGCAAAACTGTGAAATTATGTAGTCGCGCTCGTGTATAATCTTACGTCGATTTTGCATAAACTTTCATTGTATACCTGGTATTGTTGTCATTTCTTGCCTGGTATGATGGTGATACGTGATACTTACAATACGCTGTTATGAATGCAAGCTGGCAATATTGTTCCCTCCGCCTGTTCGTTTCGTACGGCTTTTGAGATATTCGACTGGTCATTGCACGCAGGTATACTCGTTGCTTCTGCTCCGTTTTCCTTTTGTTCCTGCTCGTCTGTCCGCTCGTTGTTCATGATCGCACACGTGCATGTTTGTTAATAAATTATTGCATGCTATTGACCATATATTGTTTCCAAAACCAAATGCAACTCACAGGTGTCGATACAAACCAAAGGGGCCGTACGTACCACCTCACGCATACTTACCGTTCGCCTCTTAGGTGATACCAGAAACGAAATATGTTGAGGCTTACGCCGTTTGGGCGTACATAACCCTATAGAACAATCATTCCCTCGACAACACTGTGCATTCTAGGCTGGCAACATGGAAATTCAAGAAAACCACGTACATCTTTTTTAGTGACGACTACTCTTATTCTTGCTGCGATCATTAGACTACATCAGTAGTAATCGACCAATCGTCGTACATAAGTTGCGCCTCTCTAGCAAGCCATCGGCACGACGTAATGACGGTATGCACACCGAATGAAAAGTCCGATGCACGTTTTACCCTCTTCGATGTCTCCGGTCGGACCATTGTCTGTGTTGCATACCAACCAAGTGTTGTGCTGGGGTATCAGGTACAACACTTGAAGGACTCACAGCCAAGCCTTTGAGGAAATGAAGAGGAAAACCGGAGCAGATGGAGAACGGGTACACAAGCCATTGTGGGGCACGGATCATACGAGGTGAGATACTGTAGTTTCAGCTGGATGTGATGATGAGCTTGCACGCAAGAGACGGAGGAGTGGCTTGCTGTATCCGGAAGGTTCAGGCTGTATGACAGTTCTACGATGCAACTCAGCCTAATCAATAATAGGCCAACAGGTATGTAGCGGGTGTGACACAACCGTGGGAGTGTATGTAGCGGGTGTAACTCAACCGTGGGATTGTTTTTTGCTTGATTCTGATGTGGTGTCTACGGTCGGAAACTCTTATATTTTTCTTGCTGTATGATACACCTTGAGCGAAACAAATGGGGGAAGAGGCGGGTAGGCTGTGTTGCACAGATTGAGTTAAAAGTCAAGTCACACGCCAACGCTAGAAAACTCGTGCAGCACATAACGTAATATTCTGAACGACCGATATAAGACCAGGGACACGGGCCTAACGAGATAGAAAGTATGACATGGCGCTTAGTACTGCAGTGGGACGAGCTGCCCCGTGGCGTATCCAGAAATGCATCTGAGTACTGTAGTAACTTGATGCGTCTGCTGTATTCAGTTAGACTACTCTTGAAAGTTCTGAGCTGGCCCAACCTGATCAACAGTCACTATTTTCGTATTTATATCTAAAATGTACTGCCGTGTGGTTTAGGAATATATGGCTGCTGGTCTCGGGCACAGTACGGGTATGTTTGAAATCGTTGCGGGTTGAGCACCTCCCGTAGATGGTGTTAAGTGTGAAGGTGTATGTAGTTACTGACGAGCCAACGATGCCCCAAACACTTGTCTACTGCCGCCGGGAGCAAAAGCGCCTCAACTCGGGAATTACACAGAAGAGCCGTATCTCAGCCTCTGCAATACTATTAGCAGTGTTACATGTAGGACACATAATGGTGCTTAAAATATTGAGTTTAGGATTCAGGTCGCACGATGCTCCAAAAGAAAGACCTGACGACCTGCAGTACGGTATACTATTTGTCAAGCTGATTTGAAAAAAAGACAGGGACGTACAAGTACTGGACCTGCAGGTTGTATTCATTCATTTCTCGAACAGGGTTGAAGCTGTTGATACATGGAGTGGTTTATACCAAACCACAGAGGCAAGCTCTCTTTGGACCCTCGGGCCGATCTCTTTGCTTTTAAGGAAGTGGAGATCTTTACCATTGTCCCAATACATGTACAGAGTACAGCAGAGACCCATTTTAAACGAGTCATCCTAACTTGCTGAAAAAATCTGAAACATGTGTATGTATGGTATTCTATTACTAGAACTTTGTATCTGGTAGGTGGTCGTATGGCAGAATCTCTATATACCCATGGGCCTACCATTTCTCTTCCTTTTACGAGAGTAGAGATCTTTATCTTTGCCCCTACACAAATAAAACATACAGTAGTGTACATCTCTTGCTACCGCAGCACAGAATCACACCATTCCCTCCCGGCATGAATTACCATGTGAAGCCTTTCAGCTGTGCAGTGCAGCAAGCAGATTATTATTTTAGTGAAAGCACCCGATGATGAAAGCTACTGAGAACTAATTGACGACGACTACGGAATATGCTTTCACATAGTGGGTGTTAAGGTCTTCTCGTATCCGGTACTTTGGCGTTTCACTTGCTTTACCCGTTATGGTCTTCTCGCACCTGGGACGTTGACAGTTCGCTTGCTTTACCCTTTATTGCACCCTATGAAAGCTACCTTGAAACAATTACATAACGACAACTAATACGTTACTACATGGCTGGTGTTAGGGTTTTCTCGTAGCCGGTACGTTGGCATTTCGCTTGCCTGACCCAATAATTTGCGATTATGTTTGGTTTCCACTGTTAGGGGTGCTATTTCGTATTTTTCCGGGCGAAAAAAGTGGTTTTTGGCCGTTCTTAGTTTGAAATATTTCATCATCGATACACCAATCAAAACGTAACGGAATGTCTACTGCTGCTGCTGCCAGAAGCAGCAAGCGCGGTGTACACGCGGCCTCAACATGTCGATCGCGGAGCCTGCGGACGAGATGCCATCAGCACCGAGCCCTCAACAACCGTCCTCCTCGGCAAGCAACGAAAAGACCTCTCCTCCTCCAGATGTGGAGCACATTTATTGCCTCCGCCTAGGCTCTGTGCTGCATGTCCTCCACATTGCGGTTGTTTCTGGGCGGGATCAGACTCGGGGGGTGATTTAGGTAGCGACGCAGGCGGGTGCTCGGGATCACAAGGAAGGTCGGGGGATGAAAGCGAACCCCCCACCTCCGAATCTAGTGTAGAGGGGTCGGAAAGGTCGACGTCGGGGTCGGAGTCAAAGGTCGGAGAGGTCGGGGTCTGGGTTGGGCTCAGGCTCAGGCTCGGACGCCTCGAGTTCGCTGTCGGAAAGTGATGATAATAGCGAATAAAACAAGAAACAACTAAACAATATACCTCGGTATATTCAACTCATGGTTTTGATACGAGCAAACTTCACATACTTCGTGCCAGTACATTCAACTCATGGTTTTGTTACGAGCAAACTTCACATACTTCGTGCAAGAAGATTCTCTCAGCTCCATTAATTGTATAATTTCGTTCACAACAAACGTTCATTAAATATTGGAGCCGCTGCAGCAGTAGGCCGTAGCCGTCGCAACAGTAAGTAAGCCGCAGCCGCCGCAGCAACAGCGACAGCAGCAGCAGCAGCAGCAGCAGCAACGGCAGGCAGCCCAGGAGGTGGAGCACCCTTCCCCCTTGACAAATTGTTTGCAAACCACCTGTTGTCTATTCCTCGATGAGTGACACAAGCTTCACGTATATGAAACAATATACCTACGGCTAGAATTCGTATCGTTGGAAAGCTGAAATCCTCGGCCTTCCGCCGATTTTAACGACGAGTATATCGTGTGTCCTTGTGGGCCGGTGCGGCTGCTGATATATTCACATGCAAATATTTTCCTGAAGAATATGATGGAAAAATTGCCTAAAAACAAAAATTCTGAATTGAAAAACCCATACGTGGGCCTAAATACTATCGGCCTCCGTAATAATGTAGTTGGTTGGGCAGAAAGAACGTTATGTGACACAGATAGATTAGTTACGAATCATCTCCGTGGGGTCTCAATACAGTAGTAGTTTCAAAAGGGTTAGGATACGTACGATCGCTTTGCATTGCTGTAGTCATGCTGCCTGCAAAATATTTTCTCTACATTCATACACGAAGTATATAGTATTTTCATTATACCGAGCTGTATCGCACGGCCTAAGTTTAGTGTTGGCGGATATGCCATATACTTCTGTACACTACGAGTTGGGCCAGCCATTAAAAGTCAAACATGGGATCGTATCTCGTGAACCACTACGAACTAAACCATGAGACTTGGAGGCACTGACCCTGATATATCAGTCTTGTACGAGCTGGGCATGTCGGAAAAGGGGTAAACCATCCGAAGGTCGTATCTCGTGAACCACTGCACGCGCATACAAATAAAATCTGAAAAATCGAGACGTTTTAACATTTCGACTCGATCTCCACGAGTTATAGTCGGAAACAAACGACAATTTTTCAACACAAAAATCGCAGCAAATCTTGTCTTTCCCGATCAAGAAGAAAAAGGCGCAGCTGAAGGCCCTATGAAAAGATCGATATTATTTTCATTGTCCAGTTCGCTACTCATCAAGAGATATTTCCAAAACACGTTTTTCATTCATAGAACAAGCAATTCCGAGAAGTGTGGGTCTTTCCACGATGCCCCGCTCAATTTTGCGAGTTTCGATCCGACATATAAACCTCACATGTTTGACTCGCATGCGGAGAACCCGTTTTTTATTGTTTTTGTTTTGTCCAGACAAGTTACGGACGTTCTAGTATTTTCACTGACGTTGTATCGGTCATATCCCTCAAACAAATGATAAAAAAACACCAGGCGAGTCTTGCGTTTGTTGGTTGGTGCATGATCAACACGGTGTAAAAAAATCACATCTCAATATGTGATAACCTGATCAGCACCTCGGCTGGCTCAGCTCGTACGAACAAAAAATAATTCTAAAGATGATGGCATGTTGATAATTCGACTCGAAATAAAAAACACCAACTTTTGAAACAAACTAAATTCCGTAATAAAATAGTCGATCCCGATCAAGGCGAAACTAGGTAGAGGCGTTACTGGGGATACGTGAAGGAGATTGATACCTTTTTCATTGCCTAACTCGTTGACCATCATGAGATATGTCCAAAAACTATATTCCATACTTAAATCAAGTGTAAAGAGAAACCTACAGCGATCAATTGAGCGACTTTCGATCTGAAAGTTTAACACCGTATTTGTGGTGCCCGTGCAAAAGTACCTCGTTTCTGGATTTTTGTTTTTCTTAGCGTTTTAGAGAATTATTAATCGTGTTTCTATTTTTGTAGTTATTTTCGGTCATATTTTGTCGAACAAAACTAAAAGCCCGGAACGCCACGTCTCGGTTGGTACATGAACAACACCGTGTGCGTCAATTTAAGCTCTGCACATTCGACCTCCTGAATCGACGGGGTCTTGGTTGGCCCAGCTCGCATGCTGTCAAGGTAAGCAATGATATAATTACTGCTGTACATGAACTACGATACTCCTGTACGCTGATTCCAAGTGTTTTGTCCCCACATTAAGAGTGCAACTTCAAAGGTCACACGTGCCCAAAGCCAGAATACATTAGAGATCTCTCTTGATAGGCAAAAAAATATCGCCAACAGTGCGTGCCTTCGCGAACGCGAACGCGAGCGTGCACGTGTTGAGCGTACAACGCATCTCTGTTTTTTTATCGTCCGTGTTCGAATATCAGGTGATCCGCCTGATCAGAGAGAGATGATCGTAGAAACACTAAGTTGCATGGCACCGAATGCCGAGGAACATGCTGTGATCCTACTGCTGTGATCTAGGTGACTATAACTTTGATCGCAACAATGGCACAACAACAAATACAGTCGAAAGAGGGGCAAGTCGGCACAGGACCCCTACTACGATCGGATTATCTATTAATTATATATAGACAGCGTGATGCCCAATTTATAGCTTCATCATAGTATTGCCTCTAATACCAACTTGTTAAAACAACATATTCCTCACGTACTCACAACGATTTCAAGCTCCTTTCTCGTACAACAACGTTAAAAAAAACGTATCTCTCACATACTCCGAAATCACCTTTTGCAAGCTGCCTTCGTGCAACGTTCCAAGATCTTGTCCTTTGCGATGTCATCTTGGAAACACGCATGTGTTCCTGCCCTCCTGCGCTTTTTGAACACCCGGTCCTCGTCATCCACCGCCGCTTCACCCTAAGCCCATTAAATTAAGTGTCTTTCGAGCTACCGAGGGGTTAACGCAATCGTCTCGGTCGTCTTTTGTACACTACACACTCCGCGCTGTGGACTATTGCAGAGGACAAAGCAGTACCTTCCTCTATAAGCTCTGCAACAACACCCAATTTCCAAATCATCCTCCCTATCTCCTTCTACCGCAGAACACTGCTGTAGACACTCAATCATGCACCCTTGACACGAGAAGGTATCTGTTTGTCCTACCGCGTTGTTGATCGAGATCGTACTTGGCCGTTACGTACGAGTGTCGAAAACCCGCCGCAATTTAAATTATTTAACGAACCGACACCTCCGGTGTAAAGAGGATGAGGAGCGACGCTCGCTACACCGCGTTGTAGGTGGCCCGAGGCGATGATGATGAGTTTCGGCACGAAGACCTTGCCCCGAGCAAAGACAACTCAACTGCATACAGCAGCGGAAGGAAGAAGCCAGCGTGCAGCACCTGTGGTGAGACAACACAAACCGCCTACACGGTGCGAAAGACATTGGCTCTCCAAGCAGGAGCGGATGTATGACGCCTATGCGCGGTTCGTTTATCATCCTCCGTCGGTTCACGTTTGCTCGTGCCGGCTTCGTTTGATTCCCGTCGATTTTTACCACTCGGCTTGACGCTGCTGCTGCTGCTGCTGCTCCTCCTTTTGTTGTTTCGCCATCGTATGATGCTGTTGTTGGCACCCTACTCGAGCTCCACTACTACTTTAATATCAGTAAGAATCACGATGATCCAAAACAGCTTTTCACGACGTCAAAACTCGCCCTATATCACCTGTGCAGCAGCCGATTTGACGGTTTTTGGGGGTTGTCCCGACATCGCTCGCGGCTCGAAAGCGTTCGATTTCTCGGTATTATACTCGACACTCCGAGTGTACTCGGACTCGCAGTACTTGCAGTATTTTTTTTTTTTTTTTCAACATCACTTTTACTTTCCAGCCTTACTCGTGGGAGGTTTTACCCTCAACGAGCTTCTGGACAAGCCGTGGTCACAGGTGTCTTCCCTTCTCCCCCCCGGTACGTGCCTTTAGTTTTTGTCGCGCATAGGGTTCAGCATTCCCACTGCTCGTCGATTTTCATCGAATATAGCTATAACTCACGCTCTCGCGCTTTCCGCTAATCAATTTCTTTTTTGCAAGAAAAAGCCACGAGCATGCACTCGGTGAGACTTGAACCCACGAAATTGATCTTGAGAGGCACGCGGACCACCTACCAAGCCACCGGGGACGCCGGCATGTATGAGCAGTACTAAAGGGCCAAAACCTCTGAGTCCTGGGAGTATGAGCAGTATTTATACTCGAGTACAAGCAGTACCCGGAGTACAAACATCTAAATTACTCGGAGTTCTCCGAGTATCGCGAGTATTGAACCCAGGAATACTTCATCATCCGAGTTAAATACTCCGAATAATACTCTAACCCGGAGTACCTTGGAGTATAAAACCCTGAAATACTCCGAGTATTACTCGTACCTCGGAATATGAACCCTGAAATATTCCGAGTATTTAAGTTTTCGCAGTAGGAAATACTCAACTACTCCGAGTACTTAAAGTAGGAGCAGAACAAGATCCCCAAATACTTCAAGTACAACGAGTATTCCAGAGTAATGAACCCCAAAATACTCGGAATACAGCAGTTTTTTCAAGTATCGAACCCCAAAATACTCCTATTAATAGTACAAGCAGTTGAGAGTGATCATACCCAAAATACTCCGAGTACGAGCAGTACCCCGGAGTATCGAGCACTGCAATACTCCGAGTACACGAAGTACCTGAATTGGAGTAATTCGTCTTCGATGCTCATTACATTACTCCAAGGTACTCGGAGTATCTATCTGCACCTTCCCATATTGATATCTCACGAGCATCGTCTGGCCTTTGCTCAGCACGACCCAATCCGGCACACTCTTCTGTCGATGACGACCATAATTACAGTAGCCGTTCTTCGTGCAGATACTTCTCGTACGGCATTTGCATCTTCCGTTACCACTGCTGCTGCCGTCTTCATTATCCTCGTATTTGTGTTGGTAAGTTCGACATCATTTTCATTTCATTACCCCCTACCAGCACGGTCGTCTGACTTCTGCTCTGACACCTCCATTCAACACACGTCATCTTCTCGATTAAAGTGATATATTGACGGCCGTTCATTCGGATATTTCGGCGTTCGATACTGCGGGCACTCCTTGCACCCATGGCATTTGGATCTTTAGTACTACTCACACTCGCACATACTCGCAGCATTCAGGCAGTATTTCGATGTTTGAAGTTGAGTACTGCTCGTACTCCCAGTGACTCGCAATGTTCTGGCCGCCAGCGCCCTAAGAGTCTTAGCATTCAGAGTACGATATTTGCTCGATACGGAAACAGTCGATACTCCGAGTGTGGTCCGTCTGCTGTGCGTTTATCGTATTACCCGCCGATAGTACTGCATTGTGCTGCTGCAACCAACGACCAATAAAGTTGTAACGTGATATTTCAGAGAGGGAGCAAGCACATCAAACAAATATTGCACACTTCATAATTTTAACGCTTATTGAGGTCCTACATAAAGTGACTTCCAAAGTGGTTTTCATGAATTTAAAGCACAGGGCCACAATTAATGTCCATCCTATGTATTGGCTCACCTATTATAGCTCCTGTAATATCTACAGGAATCTGGCCCGACCGCTATGGGGGCGGGAGGGCCTTTTATCCCCTAGTACCACTTTACAGCCATATGTGTTCTTACTGACCAGTCTCATTAGGCCGATATCGATGGGATGTCACGAGTCGTTCGTTTCCTATATAATTTCGTGATACACCTAAGTCGTGTGATTGTTCACACAGATTTGGATACACAGACACTCGATATCAGGCGTACAGAAGGGACAAAACAAAGCGTGTACCAGGTATCAGGTATGGTAACGTTTAAATACCCAGATGTACGAAGGAACGACTGTCTGTGCAAGTAACCACACCACGAACAGGTAGACATTCGTAAAACTTAAGACCGAGATAGAACGAGAAGCGTATTTGTATGATATGCGCAACCTGAGAGGATACCTTGCTTTTTATCGCTTCAAGTACGAGCTAGGCCAGCCATGAAACGGACAGTAAATCATGGAGTCGTTAATCGTGAACCACTATAAATTGGGACTTGAAATTTGGAGGCACTGACCCTGGCATATCAGCACATGTGCGAGAAAAAAATTATCCGAACAAATCTGAAATGTTTATAATCCGATTCGAACTCGACGACGTATCGGTGAAAATGTCATAGCGAGTGGCGTCAGTGGTAAGAAGTTGGAGCTTGCGACTGTCGTGACCAGCAGTTATGAGGAGGATATCACGCCGCGAGGCAACTGTTCTGATCAGTGTATCGTGCCGGGTCTATAGGCAGAGGGCAATAAGTTTTGGATAGCATCTTCCTGGCAGATCTTGTAGGGGCAGGGAGGATCTTCGGTGTGGGAACGCCTTCGGTCTCGCGTACAGAGCCAGAAACGAGGTTCCGGGACCACCCGGTGTTTACTAAACACCACCAAGTGAACCGAAGAAAGTCAAAGCCAAGTGATCTGTGATACCTGTCTTATCGACCCCCAGCCCCTTCGGCCCTGCCGTGCCTGTCGTGCTCGTCATCGTGTTTGTGTTGCTTCGTTGATTGCTCCCTCTGGCTGCTTGCAACTACCGCATTAATTCGATTCACTTTCTGCGTGACCCGATTATTGCTGCACGAAGGCACCTCTCGAACTCTTAAACAACAGCTGAGCCGGCCTCAGCGATTTAACGAGGGTGGGTCCTTTCTAGCGTCTGAAAGCTGTATTCTGCTGTATCATGGTGAAACCTAGGCAGACCGAAGTGCATTGGAGGAGGTAGGAGTGTTCGCAAAATGTTTGCAGGAGATTGGAGTGTTTGCAAAACTGTTGAATGATGTCAAAAGTGTGCTCATATAGTCTCACGTTCGATCTTGAATGATCAATAGTATTCTGTTGCATACCTTGCACTTGGTATATGCATACATCCACATGATTTCATTGCCTGCAGTTTGTATTTTTTCATTTCCCGAACAGGGTTGATTTATTGATACACGGGGGGGTTGATACCACACCACGAGCATACAGGGGGGTGGCTCGCAGCATGTATGCTTTTTACACATATGTGTATAGAGGACGTATACAATATATCCATACTACTAAAACTGTACCAGGTAGGCCGTATGGCAAGATCCATGGGGACCCTTAGACCTATCGCTCTTCCCATCTTGACGAGTCATGTTGACTTGTTGATACAGCATATGCACAGCAGTATGTCAGGATGTACTGCAATACACACCGTATGTATATACCAGTATGGTACAACGGAATAAAAGGCCCTCCCTACCCCATAGCGGTCGGACCAGATTCCCGTAGATAATATAGGAGCTATAATAGGTGAGACAATACTCAATATATAGTATGGACATTAATTGTGGCCCTGTGCTTTAAATTCATGAAAACCACTTGGGAAGTTACTTTATGTAGGACCTCAATAAGCGTTAAAATTATGAAGTGTGCAACATTTGTTTAATGTGCTTGCTCCCTCTCTGAAATCTCACATACTTCAACTTTATTTTTTGTCGTTGGTTGCAGCAGTACGCTGCTATACAATCTGCGGGTAATACGATAAACGCACAGCAGAGGGACCACACTCGGAGTATCGACTGTTTCCGTATTGAGCAAATTTCGTACTCTTAATGCTAAGACTATTATTAATAGGGCTGAGACTATTATTAATGGGGTTCTTGTGGCCTGAACATTGCGAGTGACTGGGAGTGTAAGCGATGAGCAGTACTCAACTTCAAACCTCGAAATACTGCCTGAATGTTGCGAGTATGTGCGAGTGTGAGTAGTACTAAAGATCCCAATGCCACGGGTGCAAGGGGTGCCCGCAGGATCGGACGCCGAAATATCTGAATGAACGGTCGTCAATATATCACTTTAATCGAGAAGATGACGTGTGTTGAATGGAGGTGTCAGAGCAGAGGTCCGACGACCGTGCTGGTAGGATAATGAAACGAAAACGGTGTCCAACTTACTTCATCACAAACACGAGGACGATGGAGACGGCAGCAGCAGTGGTAACGGAAAATGTAAATGCCGTACGAGACGTATCTGCGCGAAGAACGGCTGGAATTATGGTGGTCATCTAAAGAAGATTGTGCTGGATTGGGTCGTCCTTCGCAAAGGCCAGACGATGCTCGTAAAACATTAATATGGGAAGGTGCAGATAGATGCTCCGAGTACCTTTGTGGTAAATAAAATAACGAGTATCGGAGATAAATTACTTCAGGTACTTCGTGTACTCGGAGTATTTCAGGGCTCGATACTCCGGGGTACTGCTCGTACTCGGAGTATTTTAGTATGGTCACTCTCAATACTGCTTGCACTATTAATAGGAGTACTTTGGGGTTCGATACACTGAAAAACTTCTGTACTCCGAGTATTTTGGGGTTTATTACTCTGTCTGGAATACTCGTTGTACTTGAAGTATTTGGGGATCTTGTGCTGCTCCTACTTAAAGTACTCGGAGTAGTTGAGTATTTCCTACTGCAAAAACTTAAATACTCGGAGTATTTCAGGGTTTCATACTCCCAAGGTATATCGGGTTAGAGTATTACCCGGAATGTTTAACTCGGATGATAAGTTTTCCTGGGTTCAATACTCGCGATACTCGGAGTACTCCGAGTGATTTAGATGTTTGTTCTCCGGGTACTGCTTGTACCCGACTTTAAGTACTGCTCATACTCCTAGTACTCGAAGTATTTGGGCCTTCACTGCTCATACTTCAATGTACTCCGAGTATTTAGGCCACCAGTACTCTAATACTCGGAGTACTCGGAGCATGAAAATTACTCGGAGTGGCTGTGAAATAGAGATAAACGGGTACATAACTAACTGTGTAAAAATAACACGGGTTAACTCGTCTCTCGCGGCAGGGTTGATAGTTGCGAGGCTGACAGACAGACGCGGCCAACCCATTGGCCGACTTCGCGCCGTCTTGGGATATAGCCAGGTGTCGTGTGCCTTCGGTCAACTGTTTTTACCTGTAACGCCTCCGGCCCGTTCGTTTGTGAGTCTCCGCGTTGCGGCGATAGGCACTTTGTGTTGTCTCACCACAGGTGCTGCAGGCAGGCTTCTTCCTTCCGCTGGTGTATGCAATTGAGTTGTATTTGCTCGAGGCAAGGTCTTCCCGCCGAAACTCATCATCAGCACCACGGGCCAGCAACAACGCGGTGTAACGAGCGTCGCTCCTCATCCTCTCTATACGGGAGGGGAAGTCAGTTGGTTAAATAATATAAATTACGGCCGATTTTCGATATGTAACGGCAAAGTACGATCTCGACCAACAACGCGGCCGGACAAACACAAGCTTTGTCAGGTCACCTTCTCGTGTCAAGCGTGCATGATTGTGTGTGTACAGCAGTGTGCTGCGGTAGAAGGTGTCATGGGGCGTTGGAGATCCTTCTGGATTTACTAGAACTTCATCCCGAACTGAGCAGGTCCGCACCATTGATGCAGACACGCACGGCCAGCGGGTGGAAGGTGATCACGCGCACCGTTGCAACAAAGGCCTTAAGGCGGATGTAAAGCAGTTTGGGTAGAGACCCGACTCAGTACGCTTTCCACTCCGGCAGGATCGGGGGGGCAACCCAGCTTGCTGCGCAAGGCGCATCAGACATTCAGATTCATTGCGGGCAGATAGAAACCACTAGCGTTCATGGTCTATGTAAAAGCAGGAAGAGGGAGGGAGCAGATTTTGTGTCCGAAGCACTAACAAGGTTTTAGTGGCAGGAAGATAGGTGATTTAATTCGAGGGATAACCGGGCTTGCCTAGTGGGAAATAGGTCGCCCAGTTATCCGTTTTCCGTTGGGGTACTGGTCGAAACGCAAACGTAGAAAGCGGGTTAGCCAGAAGTGTGTTCTGGGAGCACGGTGTCCCATTGTACCATGTGTTTGTCCTCTTCGGCATTGCTTTAGTGCGTAAATTAATACCACAATTCTTGAGCCAATCATACCAAATTTAAAGATTCCGAAAACTTCGCGATGCGATGGTCTCAGACCCGCTTGTGCTCTGAGAACCCACGTACCAGTTATATTTGATGTACGAGAACGGCTGCTACTGCGAGAATCACCGAGGCGATCAGGATACCAGCATACCAGCCAACTATGACGACACCATCGATGAAAAAGGATCCAGGGTGGCAGTAAATAAACCAAGAGGCAACACATCCCTAAACAATTCAATCTCTGGGACACGCAAACGAATACAAAAAAATACTCCGAGTACAAGCAGTATTGAGAGTGACCATACCCGAAATACTCCGAGTACGAGCAGTATCCCGGAATATTGAGCCCTGAAATACTCCGAGTACATGAAGTACCTGAAGTACTTATCTCTGATACTCGTTACTTTACTCCAAGGTACTCGGAGCATCTATCTGCACCTTCTCATATTGATATCTTACGAGCATCGTCTGGTCTTTGCTCAGAACGACCCAATCCGGCACACTCTTCCGTCGATGACCACCATAATTGCAGCCGTTCTTCGTGCTGATACGTCTCGTACGGCATTTCTTCTTTGCGTTACCACTCCTGCTGACGTCTCCATCACCCTCGTGTTTGTGATGAAGTAAGTTCGACATCGTTTTCATTTTATTGTTGTTGTTGTTGTTCTCACATTAACTCATCGCCACAATACAATGCAGTCCGTGGTCGCAGGACAGGCTCCAATCACTCTGGAGTGGAAGAAACACATCGGTGAAAAAACAAACCAAGCGAAGAGTAGTACACACGATTACTGGAGCACATCTACACCTCAGACAAAACATGAAAAAAGGAGGTCCGCGCGCGTACGTATCAGATACATGCGGTACGCTGTACACGTCGCCACTGAAACCGAGAAGACCACATACTAGCCAGAAAAAAATACACTGGATGAAAATAACAACTCCAGGTCGAAAAATCACACATCCAAAAGGCAAGAGAGAGAAAAAAAGTTCAAGTTACTGGCAAGGAAGCAATAGAAAGCGAGAAATTATTGTCCTACCAGCACGGTCGTCTGACCTCTGCTCTGACACCTCGGTTTAAGACACCTCATCCTCTCGATTGAAGTGAAAATATTGATGACCGTTCATTCGGATATTTCGGCGGTCGATCCTGCGGGCACTCCTTGCACCCGTGGCATTTGGATCTTTAGTACTACTCACACTCGCACATACTCGCAACATTCAGGCAGTATTTTGAGGTTTGGAGTTGAGTACTGCTCACACTCCCAGTCACTCGCAATGTTCAGGCCACAAGCACCCTATTAGTCTCAGCATTCAGAGTACGAAATTGCTCGGTACCGAAACAGCCGATACTCCGAGTGTGGTCCCTCTGCTGTGCGTTTATCGTATTACCCGCAGATAGTATTGCGTCGTACTGCTGTAACCAACGACTAATAAAGTTGCAGTGTGAGATTCCAAGAGAGGGAGCAAGCACATCAACTAATTGTTCCACAATTCATAATTTTAACGCTTATTGAGGTCCTACATAAAGTGACTTACAAAGTGGTTTTCATTAATATAAAGCACGGAGCCACAATTAATGTCCCTCCGTTGTAGTGATTGGCTCACCTATTATAGCTCCTAAATTATCTATAGGAATCTGGCGTGATCGCCGTGGGGGCGGGAGGGCCTTTTATTCCTTGGTACAGATACATTGTTGATTCCCTTCCCGTTTGTCCTATTCACCTTTTTTTCTCCATCCCTGTTACGTACTCACAACCGGGGTCACAGAGCAGGCTCTTGAATTCCCTCCCAACTACGGTCCTTCCTCCCTTTGTCGCTTCGCGTCGAAATGCGCCTATTGCTCTCGTTAGGCGCTCTCAGCAGTCAATCCTTGACTTATTTATTGGATATAGTGCGGAAATCACTGTCTCACCCATCGTGAGCTTCGAGATCCAGGGTCTACGCTAAGCAGTACACTATGAAAAGACCACAGGGAGCCTTGAGATGAAATAAAAAGAAACCTATTCCAACCATGATCGGAACCAAAGAAGCCCTTTCAGGGCACGACCCAGATCGGCCATATATAAATCGAAGCTCGAACCCTAATAAATCGAATATATTGTGTTTCTGTGCTCTTGACATTATTCTATGTACTCGACAGGATATTATATTTCTTACTCGAATCTTCGGCAATAGACCGAGAGTGCAGGAGTATCGTAGGTCATCCGCAGCAATTATTATAGCTATCTCATTGCCAACCTCGGCAGCGTAGTGTAAAAAAGTAGATGTCCTACCAGGTATCTGCCAAGACTAAACTGAGGCTGTGAGATACAGCTCGGTATGCTGAAGACACTATAATATAGTATATTAATGACAGAAGAAAACATACTTTGCAGTCAGCATGAACACCGTAAAGCGACCGTATGTATAAATAACAATTTCGGTACTACTGGAAACCCCATGAATATGATTTGTAACTCTTCTGTGTGTGTCGCATGCCGTTCCTTATACCTAACTACATCAGTACAACCCGGTGTTCGTTCTGGTTTCTTATAATTGGCAGTCGTTAAATATGTGCAGACAAACCGATGGGTAAAACAAACGAAATGCCAACGACCCGGAATAGACAATAGCGGGGAAAGCAAGT
Source organism: Nereocystis luetkeana (assembly GCA_031213475.1). Taxonomy (NCBI): domain Eukaryota; class Phaeophyceae; order Laminariales; family Laminariaceae; genus Nereocystis; species Nereocystis luetkeana. Next base: position 2,891,995 of record JARUPZ010000029.1, read on the forward strand.
GAAATACCAACGTATCGGGTACGACAAGACCATAAAGGGTAAAACAAGAGCCAACATACCGGGTAGAAGAAAACCATAACACCATCAGTTATGTGATGACATATTAGACGTCGTTGTGTAGTTCTCAGCTTCAACGTAGCGTTCATGAGGTGCTTTCACCCAAATACCAACCTGCTTGTTGTACTGCATGTCGGGAGGCAGCGGTGTGATACTTTGCTGCGGTAGTACGGGGCATCAATTCTGTACATGTGTAGGGACATAGGTAAAGGTCTCCACTCGCGTAGAAACAAGAGGAATGGTAGGCTCAAGGATCCAGAGAGATCTTGCCATACGACGTAACCGATGGAGCACTTTTAATGGTACCAATACAATGTATACATACATCGTCCAGGTAGGTGTTCATACAACCTACCAGATAGAGTTCTAGTAGTATATATTGTCGTTGTTTTCACTTCAAAATCGTCCTTTCTACCCAGCTTCATCAATACATAACTTCTTATAGATATCTCACTCTCTGAGCGTGCTCGGTTGGTGCATCCCAGGCCTCTCATACTCCCCACTTAGGAGTTTGCCTCCCTCCTTTTATTACTTGCCGGACCTTTGCAGCGGTTTTTTGTTTTCTTCATTTATGTTGGCATTTTCAGTCATTTTTTATTTTTTCCATATTTTGCTTCGTGTGCGTGCGTGTACTCCGAGCACGGGCACAGCGGGCGAGCGCGGCACCGTCGCGGGTGTCAGCGGGTGGTGACGGGGTTGCAAGGATCGCTGTCGCCGTTCTCGTGTCTAGGCGTCTCGTGCGCCTCGAGACACGAGGGAAGCATGAATGGCCCCGTTTGGCCTCCTGGTGTGGTTCCGGTTATACTATGTTCGAGTATATAAGTGTCGTTTTTGAATGCAAAGTAAAGTTCAAACCGGTGCTTAGTTTTGCGACGATACTATAAATCAATGAGAGAGCCACGCATTCTGAGCACCAACTTTGTCGAGCTGGCGAACGAGAGCCACGGTGAGCACCGTGCTTCACGTGAAGCGGGTGACGGGGCTCTCACTGTGGCAGAAAGAGAGGAAAGCTTTACCCGGACCGAATCGGTCGCGAGTTGGTCGCGAGAGGGGCGGGCGGCGTACGAGGCTGACAGAGAAGCCCTTCCGTTCGATGTTTTCCTCTTCTTTTCGACCGGGTGTTGAATTTGTTCCATTCAGGCAGAAAAATATTACCGCTATACGAGAGGGGACGTTTTTTGTTTCCTTTCCGAAATTTGCGGTTTCATTTTCTTTGTTTTCGCTGTACTGCTGTGCCGTGCTGTGCATTCTCTTTTGTACATACGAGTACAGACAGAGCATATCAAAAGAAGGAAATAAGTACCCTACCTGGGGTACGTACGTACGTTACGACATCCACGGCGCGAAGCGTATGTGGTCTCCGAGCAGTCTTCTCCCGAAGCATGGCGGCGGGACTCTTGGCATTATCAAGTCGCCGTTTTTCAACTACGATAATAGAAAAAAACCTACGCTGAGCGGAGCGAAGTGCCTTGTAGCCCGTATGATAATAATATGTGCATACAGTGTATCCTGTAGATATGTGTTTTTCAACGAGTGAAAAGGGCTCCTTAAGATGGGTCTCTGTACCGTACGTGTATCTGGATAAAGTTGAAGATCTCTACTGCACTCCCGTAGAAGCAATAGAGATAAGCCCAAGGGGCCATAGGGATCTTGCCATCCGGCCTACAGTTTTAGTATTATGGGTACCATGTATACGTCCTCTGCATATGCTGCCAAAAGCATACATACTGCGAGCCACACTGGACAAAGGTAAATATCTCCACTGCACTCCCGTGGAAGCAATAAGGATATGCCCAAGGGTCCGTAAGGATCTTGCTATAGGGCCTATCGCTTTAGTTTTATGGACATGTTTTATGTATCCTCTATTATATTGTGCTGTAAAAAGCATATACACTGCGAGCCACCCCCCCTGTAAAGTTTGTGGTGCGGTATCAACCACGTCGTGTATCAATAAATCAACCCCGTTCGGGAAATATATAAATACTAGGGAACAAAAGGCCCTCCCGCCTCCACGGCGCTTGGGCCAGATTCCTGTAGATAATATACGAGCTATAATAGGTGAGCCAATACTACATACACAGAATATACAATAATTGTGGCCCCGTGCTTTAAAATCATGAAAAACACTTTGTAAGTCACTTTATGTAGGACCTCAATGAGCGTTAAATGATGAATCGTGCAATATATATTTGATGTGCTTTCTCCCTCTCTGAAATCTCAGTGTAACTCTATTTAGTTGTTGGATGCAGCAGTACGATGCAATACTATCTGCGGGTAATACAACAAACGCACAGCAGAGGGACCACACTCGGAATATCGATGGTTTCCGTATCGAGCAAACTACGTACTCTGAATGCCGAGACTATTATTAATAGGGTGCTTGGGGCTTCAATCAACTTTTCGAGTGACTGGGAGTGTGAGCAGTTCTCAATTTCAAACCTCAGAATACTGCTTGATTGTTAGAGTAAGTACGAGTGTGAGTAGTACTAAAGATCCAAAAGCCACAAGTGCAAGGAGTGCACGCAGGATCGGACGCTGAAATATCCGAATGAATGGCGTCATTATTAGCCCTATAATCGAGAGGATGAGGTGTCAGAGCAGAGGTCAGACGACCGTGCTGGCAGGATAATGAAATGAAAACGATGTCGAACTTTCCGCATGATCTGTTTATGAAGGACGGAACCGGGGCCCCAGGGTTACCCTGGCATCTGCCGACGCCGCCGCCGCCGAGGTATGAAAAAAACAGCATCAGCCACAACAGCAGTAGAAACAGCAACATCAACAACAACAACAGCAACAACAACAGCAGCAGCCCCATCCGGCGGTCGTCCTGAAGTTCAATCAATCGCACGGGCAGCATCACGGGAGACGTTGGGGGGCACAGGGTAGGTACGCAGTGGCGTGGGGAAGAGGAAGAGGTAGTTACTTACAGGGTGGGCCTGGCCTGGGGGTGGCGCCGAATCGTGAGGGGCGCATGTGTTACAGCGAGTGGTGCCAGGTAGGAGGTTCATAGCTTGCGACTGTCGTGACCAGCGCTATGAGGAGGATAATACGGTGCGAGACACTGTTCTGATTAGTGTTACGCGTCGGGTCTATTCGATACGCACTGGACAAGCTTTGGTTAGCATATTCTGGGCGGACTTTATAGGGTCAGGGAGGATCCCCGATGTGCGAACGCCCTCGGTCTGGTACAGCGCCAGTGACGAGGCTTCGGGACCCCCTGGTGTTCACTGAGCATCACCAAGTGATTCAAGGAAAGTCAAAGCCAAGTGATTTGTGATACCTGCCCTGTTGACCCCCAGCCCCTTCAGCCCTGCCTTGCCCGTCGTGCCCTTTGTCGTTGTTGTGATGCTTCATTGATTGTTCAATTTGGCTGCTTGCAACTACCGTATTTCATTGATTCACTTTCTGCGTGACCCAATCATTACTGCACAAAGGCGCTTCTCGAACTCTCAAACCACAGGTGAGCCGGCCTCAGAGATCTAACGAGCGCGGGTCATGTTTAGCGCCTGAGAGCTGTACCTTCCTGTTTCATGGTGAACTCGGGCTGATCCAAGTGCATTGCAGGAGATCGAAGTGTTCGCAAGGCGTTTGTACTGTAGGAGATCGGAGTGTTTGCAAAACTGTGAAATGATGTTCTTGTGTAATCTCACGTTCGAGGTTGCATTATATTTTATTGCATACTTGGTATGTGCATACATCGACATGTTTTTATTGTTGCCTGCCTGGTATGATGATACGTGCAATACGCTGTTATGTATTCAAGCTGACAATGATGCTCTGCCTATTTGTTTCATAACACTTTGAAGACACTTGTCTGGTCAATGCATGCGGGCATACTCGTTGCTCGTGCTCCGATTTGCTTGTTGCTCGTGCTCGTCTGTTCGCCGTTGTTCATGATCGCACACACATGCTCGTTAATAAATGACACCATGCTATTGACCACATATTGTCTTCTTAACCAAATGCAACCGACAGGTGTCGATGTTACAGCTGCCTCCTCCTGTGTGCCGCTATCGGCTCGGTCTCACCTCGATAGCCAGCTGTTGTCGTTCGTTGAGAGAGTCCTCATGGGGATTTCCTCCGTACCTCGCTCCTAAATCCTCTCTGGCCACGGGGTGGCCAGACGCCACGAGAGTTGAGTGTTGATATTACTCAGCAGGTGCGACGCGTGGTTAACATACAGGCACGTGATAGGCGATAATCATGCACGGTGTGTGAACAGGATATGGTTTGACTTGTTTCTTTCGTTCTTTGGTGGGATTGACTAACCCCAGGTAGGGCCAGAGAGCACCCGCATCGACCATTACAGCCGATACGGGGTTTCCATGACCCAGACAATGGCCTCCCCCGCCGGGGACACTCCATTGTATACCTACATCGATATGACAGCGAGCCATCCTACGGCTTTATCGCTGCCTTACACGATGCACCCTCCGTGCGTCACTGGTCAGGTCAGTCAACGTACATCACAGAATACCCTGTCGCCCACCTGGGCGACTCCTGAAGCCCGTAGCGCTGCAACACCCCCCCTGCCCGACGCATAACTATCGTCGGTGCACAGCGGGTATCCCGGCCACTACCCGGTAACAGCGTGGGCAACTCCTCCTCCATATCCCCGACGAACCGGCTGCCGCGTCCTTCCTTATCCATTCGACGATTAACGAGCTTCGGCCACGTACGGACATCCCCGATGCTCGTGACGAGGCTCCTACGCCTTCCGCTTTTCCTTCTGACGGTCGTTTCTGCTGTTTCGGCTTCTGCGGCGGCTGCAGTTGCTGCTGCTGCTGATGATGACACAGTTGCTGCGCCTGACGCTGTTCCACCTCTTCCTCCTTCTCCTGCTGGGCCGGCTGTTTGCGCTCCCTCCGCGGCGGCGGAGGTGGTGGACCTGATTGCCCCCCCGTCCTGCCGGTTCCCGTTGCCGTGCTCGGTTGCTGCTACTGCGGTTGCGCTCCTGCGTGGCACTCCTGCTACGGCGGTGGTGGCAGCTACGGCGGTCACGACTGCGACTGCGGCTCCGTGCATCTAACTTGAAAATGGTACAATGCTTTAGCATCCTTTGCCGCTTATGTAACGGGGTACACACAAACCTACCCGACCCCTGATCCGGCGTCCTCTCATAGACGCTTGATAGCTCAGACCGGGCTGCTCGACGGAAGTGATTCGCTACCCCCCGGTCCAATGCTCGTGCGCCCGATTCGCGTGGATGCGTTCCCTTCCGCGTTTGCTGGCCGCCTCCTTGATCAAGACCCTGTTGACCCCCAGCTTCTGCTCACCCGAGGAACTCCTCTGAGTTGCCGCGTCGTCCCGCGCTCTTCTGGGGCTCTTTTTCCCCTGCCGTCTCTTGAGTATCCCTCTCAGCCTCCAGAACATCTGCTGCCTCTCCGCCAAGAAATTGGACGAATTCACATTCGAGCCTCATGTGGTTCGGCCGCTCATGGAAGACCTTGAGTTTGGCTGCCAATACCCCAACACCAGCTGTGCAATCGAGGATTTCGTCGAAACTCATCTTTGCAAGCTCTGTGTGAAACTTCGCTCGGGAACGTTTGGTGCACCCCTAGTGTGGTCTTTTGAAGATACTGACGTTTGACTCCAAGAAAGTAAGTCGTTTGAAGGTTCAGAAGTTCACGCCACCCCCTCAAGTACTGACGTGACTCCGAGTAAGCAGATCGGTTGAGGGCCCTGACATTCACGCCACGTTAGAAGGTACTGACGTGACTCCGAGTAAGTAAGTCGTTTGAAGGCACTGACGCGCCTCCGAGTAAGTAAGTCGTTTGAAGGCACTGACGTTCACGCCACGTTTGAAGGTACTGACATGACTCCGAGTAAGTAAGTCGTTTGAGGGCACTGACGTTCACGCCACCTTCACTGACGTGCCTCCGAGTAAGTAAGTCGTTTGAAGGCACTGACGCGCCTCCGAGTAAGTAAGTCGTTTAAGGCACTGACGTTCACGCCACGTTTGAAGGTACTGACATGACTCCGAGTAACTAAGTCGTTTGAAGGCACTGACGTTCACGCCACCTTCACGCCACCCCCCCAGCCCGAACAGTGTCCACTGGTGAGACCCTTTCGTTCTAAAACTAATTCATGAGTCCTCAAACGTCATTCATCCACCACCACTTCAAGATCGTAACCCTTGTATAACGGTTTTCGTGAAAGTAGTTGTAGAAAGGTGGTGACAAACACCCCCCCAGCACGGAAACTACCTACTGCTTATTGGCATCCCAATCCCACCTTTCGCTTCGTGTTTCCAACACTGGGCCACTAATCTTGGAGAGTCAAATAGGAAGGTATCCTGCTCGGTTACACCATGCCTACATCATGTTTTCCAGCATTAGTCATGCAATCTAGAATTCCTACAACCGTTCTTTTCCGATCAGGCGGATCGCTCGATGCTTGGAGACGGACGACACAACAGGTGCGTGGTACGCCCAACCACTTCACGATCGCGTTCGCAAATGAAGGGAACCTTTAGTTTGGGCATTGGGCATATGTGGCCTCGCCTTCATAGAACTGCCCTCCCCATGCGGGGACGAAGCACTTGAAAATTAGGGTCAACCTTATGTGCATGTACAGCAGTGCAGTACTCAAACGGTGAAGATACCCAATCGTCATTGGGAACCATGTCAAATACTTGAACAAAGTCAAGCTCGTTTGATTCTCCGTTCACTGCGTCAGCGACTAAGACGGCGCGTGAGTATGCGCGCTGGGGAGGGGCTTTGTTTTCCTATCGGAAACTACCAGGTTTTCTCTCCTCAGTTTGATTTGCATTGTGTATCTCGTATCCACTGCTTAGGATGCATGTATTTGCTCTGGAAGAGCAGACACCCTTGCTACAGGCAAAGCGCTCCGGATAGAGGCCAGCGCTCCGAGGTCCTTTCAGTACGAATGTAAAACAAACGCCTGTTTTCACGGTTTTCAAATATTCGTGCATGATACTATCAAGTAACTGTTCACGCATCCCCCAGTATTCGGGCGCTGTGATCACGGGATTGCAACTATTTATGTGTGTGATCCCCGATTCTGTGACACAAACTGCTGTGTCGACATCCTGGTAGTCGATAATCTAGTGCCGGGTGGTTTGTAACTACCTGTACTAATATGCCCGGTGCCACTAGGTTGATAGGTTTTATTTATTCGTTGGTGTCGCACTGCTATCTCTCTCTGCTCTTGGACGGAATGCGTGCGTCGTGCCTGCCGTATCCAGTGTGATGTGATACCAGCTCGGTATGCTGAATAAAGTTAATATACATACTTTACAGCAGTCGGGATGAACAAGGTAATGCGGCCGTATGTGTTCGACCCGTACTCTGCACGTATTGCGTATGTGTTCTTCATCTTACACCATGCTTTCTACCCGTCGACATCCAGCACAACCAGTGTCCGTGCCCTTTATTTGATCCTAGAGAGAGATTTTTCCTGTGGTCACAAACTACACCACAGTCATCACAACATACGTGGATTTCTAGTAAGTTCCATGTTTGCCAGCCGACAATGCACGTTGTTATCCAGGGGTTCATCGTTCTAAAGGGTGGTTATTTTCGCCCAAACGGCGTAAGGCTCGACCTTGTTAGTTTCCGTTATCACCTAACCGAGCAACCGGTCCACGAGAGCATGCGTGTATTAGTACGTACGGCACCTTTGGCTTGTATCGACACCTGTCGGTTGCATTTGGTTTTGAAGACATTATGTGGTCAATCGCATGCAGACATTTATTAACGAACATGCATGTGTGTGCGATCATGAAAAACGAGCGAACATACGAGCACGAGCAACAGGCAAACGGAGCACGAGCAACGAGTATGCCTGCATGCATTGACCAGACAAGCATCTTCAAAGCCTTACGAAACAACAGGCAGAGCACCATCGGCAGCGTGAATACATAACAGCATATCACACGAATCACCCTCCTACAAGGCAGGCAACCCCGAAAACATGTGGATATATGCATATAACGAGTATCCCATAACATAGTATGCAAGATGGAACGTGGGATTATAGAAAGAACACGATCACCTCATATCACAGTTTTGCAAACATTCCCATCGCCCGGGTTGTCCGTTCTTATTTCCTATAATTGACGGACTAATTATGTGCGCGGAAGCTAGAACATAGTATGCAAAATAGAGCTTGGGATTATACAAAGAGCACGATCACCTCATATCACAGTTTTGCAAACGTTCCCATCTCCCTGGGTTCACCATGTTACAGCTGCCTCCTCCTGTGTGCCGCTATCGGCTCGGTCTCACCTCGATAGCCAGCTGTTGTCGTTCGTTGAGAGAGTCCTCATGGGGATTTCCTCCGTACCTCGCTCCTAAATCCTCTCTGGCCACGGGGTGGCCAGACGCCACGAGAGTTGAGTGTTGATATTACTCAGCAGGTGCGACGCGTGGTTAACATACAGGCACGTGATAGGCGATAATCATGCACGGTGTGTGAACAGGATATGGTTTGACTTGTTTCTTTCGTTCTTTGGTGGGATCGACTAACCCCAGGTAGGGCCAGAGAGCACCCGCATCGACCATTACAGCCGATACGGGGTTTCCATGACCCAGACAATGGCCTCCCCCGCCGGGGACACTCCATTGTATACCTACATCGATATGACAGCGAGCCATCCTACGGCTTTATCGCTGCCTTACACGATGCACCCTCCGTGCGTCACTGGTCAGGTCAGTCAACGTACATCACAGAATACCCTGTCGCCCACCTGGGCGACTCCTGAAGCCCGTAGCGCTGCAACATCGATACAAGCCAAAGGTGACGTGCGTACTATTACACACATGCTCTCGTGTAGCGTTTGCCCTGTTAAATGATACCGGAAACTCACAATGATGATCCTTACGCTATTTGGGCGTACGTAACCCTATAGAACGATGAACGCCTCGACCATACTGCTGTACATTGTTGGCTGGCACACATGAAAAGTTCAAGAAAACCACGTGTATTTTGGTATCGAGTATTCATTCTTGCCGCGATGATTAGACTACAGTAGTAGCAGAAGACCAATCGTTGTACATATAGTTGTGTATCTCTAGCAAGACACCGACACGATGGAATGACGGTGTGCACACCAAACGAAAAATCCGATGCACGTTTGACACCCTTCGGTGCCCACGGTCGGGCCATTGTCCGTGTTTCTTATCAACCGAGCGTTGTACTCGAGTACCAGGTACACCACTTGAAGGACTGAAAGCCAAATATAAGAGGAAAGGAGAAGGAAAACCGGAGCAGATGGAAATCGGCTACACAAGCCCTTGTGGGGCACGGGTCACACGGGATGTGATAGTTTCAGTTCGACGATGATGAGCTTGCACACAAGAGAGGGAGGTGTGGCTTGCTGTGTCCGAAGGGTTCATGCTGATGAAAGATATACGATGCAGCCCAGCCTGATCAGTACCAAGCCAACAACAGGTATGTAGCGGGTAAAACACAACCGTGGGATCGTTTCTTCTCTCTGTTTTAATGTCGTGTCCGCAATCGGAAATACTGATATGCTTCTTGCTGAAGGGTATTCCTCAAGCGTAAACAAAAACGAGGGGGGTAGGCTGTGTCGCACTGCTGGACTAAAAGGTGAAGTGCACACCAACGCGACAAAACTCGCGCAGCGCATGATGTATTATGCTGGACCGCCGATATAAGACTAGAGATACGGACCGAACGAAATAGCATGACATGGCACATACCTGGTACCAGTGACGAGCTGCCCGGGGTGTTCGGAAATGCATGGAATCTGATTATTCAGGAGTAACTTGATGGGTCTGCCGTATTCAGGTAGACCACCATTGAGAGTCCTGCATGGACCGTATATTTACTCTATTTTTCAGCCCAGCCTGATCAACAGTCAGTATTTTCGGAATCAAATATCAGATGTACTACTGCTGTTGTGAAGAACATCTCGCTGCTCGTATCGAATGAGTAGGGAGTACTTTTGAAGCTCGTTGGGGGGTAAGCGCCTCCCGTAGATGGTGCTAAGTGTGAAGTTGTACGTAGTTACCGTTAAGCCTACCATGCCCCAAACACTATTACGGGGGACCATAGTTAACAGGACCTATGGTATACATAAAAACCTATATGTTCAACCATTTTTACTCACAATATTTGGTCCTGTTAACTATGGCCCCCCGTACTAGTGTCTACCGCCACCCGGCAAAAAGGCGCCTCAACTCGGGAATTGCTCAAAAATAAGTATCTTCGTCTCTACAATACTATCAGTGGTGCTAGTACACATACTATAAATAATAAGGAGTGAAGGATTTGGATCCCACGATGAACCAAAAGTTGAAAGGATAGTACTGACGACCTGCATTACCGTACACGATTAATATCAAACCAATATTATTATTAGGACATGTTGTAATTTGAAAAAAAAGACAGGAACCCATACTCCTGTACCTGCAGTTTATCTTTGAATTATATATAGACAGCGTGATGCCCAATTTATAACTTCATCATAGCATTGCCTCTAATACCAACTTGTTTAAAAAATAGATATCTCACGTACTTCAAAATCAATTTTTGTAAGCTCCCTTCGTGCAACAACGTAAAAAACAATGTATCTCTCACATACTCCGAAATCACTTTTTGCAAGCTGCCTTCGTGCAACGTTCCAAGATCTTGTCCTTTGCAACGTCATCTTCGAAACACGCATGTGTTCCTGCCCTCCTGCGCTTTGAGCATCCGGTCCTCGTCATCTACCGCTGCTTCACCCGAAGTCCATCGAAATACGAGTCTTTCGAGCTACCGAGGGGTCGCAATCCTCTCTGCCGTCTTTTCTACACTACATACGCCTCGCTGTGGACTATTGTAGACAACAAACCAGTACCTTCCCCTATAGCTATGCAACGACACCCAATTACCAAACCATCTTCCCTATCTCCTTCTACCGCAGCACACTACCGTACACACACAATCATACACGCTTGACACGAGAACGTGGCCTGACAAAGCTTGTGTTTGTCCCGCCGCGTTGTTGGTCGAGATCGTACTTGGCCGTTACATACCGAAAGCCCGTCGCAATTTTTATTATCTAACCAACCGACGTCACCTCCCGTATAGAGAGGACGAGGAGCAACGCTCGCTACACCGCGTTGTTCGTGGCCCGTGGCGATGATGATGAGTTTCGGCGCGAAGACCTTGCCTCAAGCAAAGGCAACTCGACTGCATACAGCAGCGGAAGGAAGAAGCCTGCATGCAGCACCTGTGGTGAGACAACACAAACCGCCTATCGCCGAAATGCGGAGACTCACAAACGAGTAAATACTCCGAGTAATACTCCAACCCGGAGTACCTTGGGAGTGTGAAACCCTGAAATACTCCGAGTATTGAAGTTTTCGTAGTACCATACGAAATGCTCAAGTACTCTGAGTACCTAAAGTAGGAGCAGTACAAGATCCCCGAATACTTCAAGTACAACGAGTATTCCAGAGTAATACACCCAAAAATACTCAGAGTGCAGCAGTATTTCAGAGTATCGAACCCCAAAATACTCCGAGTACAAGCAGTATCGAGAGTGATCATACCCGAAAAACTCCTGAGTACGAGCAGTATCCCGGAGTATCGAACACTGAAATACGAATACTCTGAGTACACGAAGTACATGAAGTAATGTACCTCCAATACTCGTTACTTTACTCCAGGGTACTCGGAGCATCTATTTGCACCTTCCCACATAGATTTTTTACGAGCATGGTCTGGCCTTTGCTCAGGATGACCCAATCCGGCACACTCTTCTGTCGATGACCACCCTAATTATAGCCGTTCTTTGTCCAGATACGTCTCGTACGGCATTTACATTTTCCGTTACCACTGCTGCTGCCGTCTCCAGTATCCTCGTGTTTGTGATGAAAGTATGGCAGTTGTTGCGGTTGCATTGTTTTTTTCTCGCAACGGAAAAGTTGCAGTGTTGTCGCAGTGAAGCGGCACTTGAACGAACTGCTCCCCAAAACCTTAGCTCCGTCAGCATGTTCATGAAGAACACGGCTTCCTTTATCACGAGTGCCGATACGACCAGCTCAGCTTCCATTGTGGGCATGGCTGTAAGGCTTCGAAGACCAGACTTGAGGCTGATGGGAGCCCTGGCCAACACCATGATGTAGCACGAGATCGACTTGCCGTTGTCCGGGTTGATGCTCACTCTTGCCGAATAGGCAGACGTCGCACCGCGTCAGGTTACCGTTGTATTCGACACCGCTGTGCGGTATCTTCCGCAGAACTCCTATGCTGTTGCGGTTGGCGTGACCCATGCGACGATGCCACAGGTCATCAGAAACGACCCTTAAGGCAGCACCGTTAGGCTTCACGGAGATCCCAGCACGGTTTTCCAGCGCCACAGCGATGGAGCACATATTTTGTGCGGTCGTTGCGTCGACACCCAAGGTTTTCATCGGCAAAACGAGGTCGCCCTTCTCCAACCGCGGCTTGTCCTGGTAGAACAGTGCAGCCATCCCCTCTACCATGACCAGAGAGACGGAGAACAGGTTCGTCCCCAGCCCAGGGACGATGATTGCACGGAAGGAGAAGTCCCGCTTGTTCCCACCGTTATCGGCAATGGTGCCGTTGATGATGCCCGCAGCTACCCGATACAGGATGTGCTTGCCAGCCGCGACGATTTGGTGAGGAACCTGTACAGGTTCATAGCCCGTCATTGAGGCTAGCAGTCCCGGGGTTAGCTCCGGGTCGACAAAATTGAATGATGCCCCGCTGTCCACTAGCAGCTCAATGCAGGTGCCGTCGGTGAGAAGCCCACTTTCACCTGACAGGTCGGGAGTGCTCGCCATATGCGCTCGGAAGACCCCATCGGGTAGACGGTAGTTCGGTAGTGATGCCGCTGGAGTAGACGCAGGTTCCGCCGTTTCAGCACCGGACTCCGCGGTGAGATCCCCATGAGACGGCGTGGCCGCCGCTGGCAGGGGCACGCCCATCGCGGTGAACGAGCAGCCAAAATTGTTCTGTGTCTGCGGAGGAAGCGGAGTCACGGGCGCGCTCCCGACGTGAGCGAAACCAGCAGCCCCCGACGGTGGTTGAGGAAGAGCGGCCTGGTGTGCGCTCGCGACGTGAGCGGAACTGCCTTGCCCCGGAGGCTGCAGCATCGCCAGGCGCGCAGTCAGCGACTGGATCTCTCGCTGAGCCTTGCACTCATTGTCGCTGTGACTGGTCGTCTTGTGGTAGCTGCACTACTTTGGAGAGGGGTCTCCGCCCCCTTGCTTCCCCTTGTTCTTCCGCCGCGACTTTCCCGGCTTCGACCGGCTCTTCTTGCCCGAGTTAGGGCAGTCGCGCTGGAAGTGGCCGTACTCGTTGCAGTGTCGGCATCGGTCTTTGTTGGTCGCGGCAATTGCCGCACCACGACCTGAGGCCGCGGGCCCCGACGACTTCCTCGACTGTGAGTCGATAGGGTAGTTTACAGCTGTTCGCTTGATTTCCGCGACGTCTGGGAACGGTTGCCTGTAGTGCATGTCCCGCAGGAAACTGTACTCCGACGAGTGGACGAGAGCATTTAATTAACACCAGGTCCTCGAACGTCTCCTTCGGTGTGGAATCCCCCATGTCTTCAAGCCGAAGCTTGAGGTCGTCCATGGTCGCCAGGAAGTCGATGACGTCCATGTCGGAGCTTGGCGGCGTGGAGCTGCTCCCTGAGGACTCGCCGGGATTCTTTGGTGTTACCGGCGAAACGCTCCTTGAGGGCTGCCCAGGCCGCAGCCCCATTGCCCATTTCGCCCCCAGACTTGCCTTGGAAGGGCTTCGTGGTGATGTTGGCAGATTCGACGGTGGAGAAGTAAATAAGGGAGTGCAACTGGTTGTTACGACGTTTCCAGTTGGATGCTGCTGTGGCAGCGTCGGTTCCCTCGCCTTCAGGGCACTTTTCTCCGTCGAGGATGTTCAAAAGTTCCTGCGAATAATGGAGATCCATCGCCATACCAAACTTGTCCGACAATTTTCGGTAATTCCGTTGATCCTTGCACTGACCCACGGTTTCGAGCGTCTTTTCCAACGCGGTGTAGGACGAATCTGCCATCGCACACAGATACTCCAGAGAGAATGCAGGAGTCCAGACGACGGCAGCGTCCAGAGATGAAAGAGCAGCTAAGATGCCATCAAGATCCGGGTAGAGATCACTTTAGAGAGTGAGATACTCGATCCTACCAGAAAAGACGATACGGTTGCTATTCCTCGATCCCGCGAGAAGATACGATACGGTTGCTATTCCTCCGCATAATATAGGTTACATGCCGAGACGGCACATAGACTATGATCTACGATACAAGAGCAGTGCTACTTGAACATTGACTCAAACATGGTCATGTGCTAACATTCCATCAAACCTTCCCTTTCGATACTCTCGTCCTTGTGACGATTGCCCTCAACCTCTTGGAGTCTGACTTGGAAGCGGGAAACGTCACTTCTACTCGGTCTGCAGAACGTCTTTCTTCCCACGCTACTTGAAACGCTACCGAAAAAAATGCCAAGTCTCTCCTCGTCAGGCAAAAATCTGCGTGTATCAGCCCGTGGTCGTAGGCATAAATTTCAGAGGCTCTACATAGACGATGAAAGGACAACGCAAGGCCGTCCAGACTACCCATCCTTCGTTTCCTAACATACACGCGCTCTGCCTCCCCGTGGTCAGCAGGTCCCAAGTAAGAGGCTTCCTAACCTTGGGGCGTATCTCCGATTTTCCGTGAGCTCTATCGATCCCATACATATCCCCCAACTAAACATACCGGCACCTTCTACCATACACGTATTCCACGTGTTCCACCGCACGTGACAGTGCGATACAGCAGTACTTGCAGCTGTACTCCGAGCACTCTCAACATTTTTCAGCTGCTGTATGTGCTACAAGGAGGTAGAAACGTATGCGTGAAAAAAAGATAGAAACGCCGTTGTGCTGAGTTGAGTGCTTCAGAAGACAGAACAATAAGAGCTGGAGAGAGGCTTGTGTCAAAGCGGAGGAGACCAGGGACGATGCAGGGTGGTGCTACGTCGTATCGTTCTGTACACTCTGTCGCCGTTTATATGTGTGGTGGTGTCGTCGTCCCTCTGAACTGATCTGTAAGATATCCAAGTTTCTCGTCGTACCTATGCGTTCGTGTGCACGTTTGCCCGCTGCTGTCTGTGCTACCAGGAGGTAGAAACGTATGCGCGAAAAGGAGATAGAAACACCCCTAAGATGAGTTGGATGTTGCAGAGGCCAGAACAAACTTATCTGGAGGGAGGCTTGTCAAGGCGGAGGCGACCAATGACGACGCAGGGCGATGCTACGTTCTATTGCTCGACTGGTGAATATTTTACCGTCGTTTATAGATCAGATGCTCCGTTCCCCTCGCCGCCTCGGCAAGGAATGCTGCGAGGCATGCCCTATTAGGCTAATAGCGAGTGGGGTAGGTATTTCTGGCGGGTTTAAGGCCGGACTCACCCTCAAGGAGTGATACCTTCTTGCTGCTGCCTGTGGCCGCGAGGCTCAGGCGGCAGTAGAGTTGGGTCGTACGTGGTGCATCAGGCACAGAGACCTACGATTCACGCGTCTTTTTTGGGCAGCTGCGGCAGAGCAGCAATGTTCAATCGGGGTGTCCGTGCGCGGAGGTAGGCGCCATCACAGGCCACACTACGGCACAGTCTATTGCGCTGGTAGGAGGCTGGATTCGACGACGAGGGAGGAGGAAGACTGAGGGTCGACGTGCGGGGAAGAGACGGATTGACCCCCCCCTGCGCGAGAATATTTTTTTTCAGATCAGAACTGCAAGTGCGAGGAGCATTTTGTTTTTCAGAATGACGGAGAAAGGGAATCGACTGGAAGGGAATGGCAACGACACACGCGCAAAGGAGCGGGTGGATTGGGCCAAGGCGATGAGGCGGCCATGAAGAGCGGCAGGAAGACGGTGCACGGAGACCCATGATTTGCGCGCACACTATCATCACGAGGGAAGCAGTCAAAGTTTGTTTTTTCCTGGTATTGTTTTTCACGAGGCAGAATAGTATCTACAGATACTTGTTATTAACGTCGTCACTGGTCTTTGTAGTTTAATGAGTTGTATACCCTCCATGGGGAATAACCTACGCAATTATCAGGGACGTGGTATCATAACTGTGCTGCACCTTTTTGTGTCAGACAGTCCAGGAAGAGATGGCGATCGTTGATATTCGTGTGGTAGTAAAGTTCGATTGCTCCTTTTTTCACTACATATCCGCGAGTCTTCACTCTGACAGCACTCCAGATAGCAGGCAGGTGTGTTCCTCTTTCGTTTTCACGACCTATGTGCGTTTCGTACGGTGCAGGCAGCACTTTAGACAGCATCCGCTGTAGTCAGCAGCCACGAGTTGGTTAGTGGTGGGAACGGGGGTACTCTATGTTATAGTTGAGAGGATGTACCCGCGGCCATGTTAGTTCAGTTTGCACATTGGTTTTAGCTCGTGTGCGCTTTCTTCGTCTCGTGTATTTTGAGGCAGCCGAATTTTCGTTTTTTTTGTTTCTCGGATCTTCCTAGGGCTCCAGCACCTTTATGTGACCACGGACTCTTTCGTCAGAGAGTAAATATAAGAACAACAACAAGATGGATGGGTGAGTGGTCGTCGTGGCTGAATACGCAGCTATGTGTCGGGATCAATGCGTATCGTAGACTCTGTCGTGCAGGTCTCGGCGAACAGGACGGCTTAGAAGGGTCGATCTGAGCGTTGCACAGTGCAAACCTGCAATAGGACAGATCGAGAAGCTAATGCAGCGGCCCGACGACAAAATGTCTTTTATTCTGCGAAAACAATAAAAAAACAAGGTGGGCATCAAATCTCAACTCTATTTTCAAGATAGTGGGCACCAGGGCTATCTGTAGATAATTTGTCAATACGTCTTGCGTACGATCTTATCATCACACATAATTAAAAAAATGAGATTTGACGAAACCATCGCTCTCGCAGCTGATCGAGCATATATAGCAATCAATATCGTCTGCCCCCCACCCGTCACCGCCCATTTTTTATCGAATATATCTGATGCACAAAATATAAAAAAGGCTCAAATTGATCCGATACATTTAACCTACCTGCTTCGTATATATGTATTTCGCAGTACGCACGATCTTATTGTCACACACAGCTTGGAAATATGAGGCTCGACGAAATCCTCGATTTCACAGTGACATGTTTTTCGATTTTTTTTCATTTTTTTAATCTACACTTTGACTTTCCAGCCTAACTCGTAGGAGGTTTTACCCTCAACGAGCTTCTGGAAAAGCCGGGGTCACTGGCGTCCACCCTTCTCCCTCCCGGTACATCTTTTTTATTTTCTGTCGCGCACGGGGTTCAGCATTCCCACTGCTCGTCGATTTTCATCGAAAGTAGCTAAGGGCGTGTCCAAACAGAATCGAAATCGAAAATCGATGGTCAAAAATCGAAAGGATAATAGGCAAGGCGCTGATTGGTCCCTGTCCAAAACATGTTCCCCTTCTTTCTTTAGGTTCCGAGAAAATGAACGATTTTCAACCCAATGCGAAAATCAAAAAGTTGACGGCTGGAGATCGAAAAGGAACTCGAAAGCACGAACAGCACTAATTCAGCGCGTCCTACTGGTCAGCGCAGCCACGACAAAATATCACATCAGGACTGGGGTACACAGCATCCAACCCACAGCTAGAATGGCAACACAGCGGCACAGACCCCCTCCCCTGTAAACAGCCAGCAGGCGAACCACAGCACCAGCCCCGATGTTCTCGGGTCTTTGTTTCCCGGCGTTCGAGCTTAAGCGAACATAGCTTGAGGAAATTTCAGGATGATACACTCGAGAACGAGGTCGGAAGTTCGTTCTCGGTATAATTTCAAGTTTGATCTCGGGGCGTCAACGTTGGACGCGCCACCACCTCCATGGGAGGCCCAAAGACCTCCCGGAATCGAGATGCCGTCGTGTTTGCCTGCTTCTGTGGTGTATCTGTGCTACCGAGCGCTAGATTGCCGGCATATGTGCACTGTTGCGAACGACCCAAATAGGTTGTGCTCTGCGTTGCTTTTCGCCTGGATTTCTATTTTCACTTTTCGATTCTGCTCGGACACCTCGGCTAAGTTTTATCGAAATCGAAATGAATTCGATTCACGATTGCGCTTTTCGATTTTGTTTGGGCACACCCGGACTCACGCTCTCGCGCTTTCCCCTAATCACTTTTTTAATGAAAGAAAAAACCCCTACGAGCATGCACTCGGTGAGACTTGAATCCACGAAACTGATCTTGATAGGCACGCGGACCACCTACCAAAGCCACCGGGGACGCCGGAAATTGCGCCCGCTTTTTGACGGAAAAAGTAATGCATATTAATGCATACTAAGTCAAAGTGGAAAATTAACTGTTTGTGAAGAGTTATTGAATCGTTTGCATGTTCGAAAACAGGAAAAGGGCAAAATGTTGTAAAAGTGACCACGGGTGAAGTTGGTTGATCTGGGAAGACAGAGGCTGGCGGAGGTCGAGATAAAGGCGAAGAAGACCGTCCAGTACGGAGCTCTACTCGTGGGTGTGGACGAGCAGTGGAGGGTTTGGCGCTCGGTAGGAGGTCGGAGAGTTGAAAGAGGAACCCGTCCACCCTCCTTGAGGGTCAAAGTACGGTAGGTTTTACAATAGAAGTCATCAGTCTATATCGAATTGTTGTTGTCTTTGTTTTTGTTGTTGTTGTTGTCTTGGCATTTAAATGTCCTTCCTACCCAGCTTCATCAGTACACCCAGTGTCCGTCCTGATTCTTTATCCTAAAGAGATACTGATTATGTGGTCACAGACTGTGAGACGGAGAAAGACCACAAAAATGGCGTTTGGTATTTACGCTAGGCCAAGTGTGAATAAGGTCCAGCACTTATGAATACACGAGATTCATGAGCAAAAACAATCACAAAGTCAAATTTAGAAAAATACCATGTCTCCATCTTCCTCGTGGGTGGAATCTGGCCCTTGCACGCCCCATTGACTTTTCTTCTCTCTGCGATTGAGATACATATCCATATTCTTTAATGTCACTCAGTACTGATAGTAGTGATGATGATGGAATCCAAATATATACGGAGTATAAATAAATAAAAATTCAAAGCAAAAATGGAGTTTGTTGAAAAAGCGTTGATAAGGATTGGGAGGCATTACAATGTGACATAGGGAAAGTGGACTTTGGGTGGGGGTACCTGGTTGGAGTTCGTGTCCCGAGCAGACGGGGGAAACCAGCGCGAGAAGAAGCAGGCAGAAGGCAAGATAATAGTAGCCAAATACGGGCTGTGATATTCATAGAGGCTTGAAGCATTTTTGTTTTTCGCAGGATGATGAACAACGAGAAACGTCGCCCAAAGTATGTCGCCGCAGTAACGACCAGAAACGTCGACGCAGACACCACGGGAGACGAGGGCGGAGGGGAAGACACCACTAGAGACGAGGGTGGAGAGGGAGGCGGAACGGGTGTCGGACGGGTCGGGAGGTGCCGGAAGCGGGTTGGGAGACGCCGGAAGCGGGGCAGGAGCGACCGCAGAATCAACTTTGCAGGAGCTACTGCTGGAAACCCTGAATCTTCTGAACAAACGCTTACAGCCGAGTCCGCAAGACCAGCCCCAAGCTCAGCAGTAGCAGCAGCAACAACAGCAGCAGTCAATGTCGCAGCAACAACAACAGGAGCATCAACAGCAGCAACAGCAGCAACAGCAGCAACAGCAGCAAGGTCAACAACAACAGCAGCAGCACTTGCAACTACAGCCGTTCGAGTTTCCAGCCCTGCCGAAGGGACATCTGCTGCAGGAACAGCAGCAGCAGCAACAGCCAGCACCCCTCCGCCCCCCCCGCAACAACAAAAAATCGTACTCGGCAGGCCCTCCCCTCGCGTACTTGCCACAGCAACAGCAGCAGCAGCAGCAGGCACCCGAGCACCCGCAGACATACATGTATTCTCCACCGAAAGCGCAGGTTTTCCACCCTTCGGGCATGTAGTACCTTGAACAGTGGTGGCCGGGAGGACCAGCGGTGCAGCCACGGGGCGTAGCGGGGAGCCTTTTGGGTGGCATGGAGCACCCTGTGAGCATTTAAGCGCGGACCCTGGCCGCAGATTCAATAAAGCGGAACATCAGGAAGTGGCAAGACCGCAGGAGCAGCGTCCATGTGTGTTCTGCGTGGTGGTCTGTTTGTTCCCTCGATGATGATAGGCGGATCCGTCCATACGATCAGACAAACCGCTTATCCCAGCCAGCGGCTTATCGACATGATTACCCCCCCGCTACCCAAAATTGGTATGGACGCCTTCTCGCCTCCGGTGGAGCAGGAGACCTCGGTAGTGTCCCGTACGCCGGAGGTGCTTTTCCAAGCCTTTGTCAATGTACTCGTGAAAGTGTCGCAAGATGTGTTCGTTGGTGAGGGGTGCGACGTTGAGTGTGCAGAATCGAAACTTGCCGGTAAAAACGTAACAATATGCGCCGCAGAACACCCAGAGGATCAGAGTGAGTATAGAGAGAACATAACGTTTAGAAAAGTCGTAGAAATAGCACGGACAGAGCCCGCTCGAGAGAGAGCTGAAACGGTCTCAACAGGTACTTTGAGTCTTGAACAACGAAACAGTATTTCTTGACATAATGAGAGGCATGTGCTCGCCGCCAACCCGGGGGAGACCTCTTGGGTGCAGGGCAAGGTCAAAAAAGAGAAGAGAAGCTCCAAACAGAGCAAGTAATGAAGCACAGAACAACAATATTTCTAGACAGAATTATGTTGTGGTGATCCTGCCAGTCCTTAGTCCAGGGGAAATACCTTGGGTCAGGGCACACCCAAGACGGAAGAAAATAGCAGTAGCTCTAGACAGAGTTACGTGAGTCAGAACATCAACAGTTCTAGACGGAATGATGATGTCCTGTTCGCCCTGACCTCGAGCCAGGGCAAGTCCGTAATGAGTCGCAGAACAACAGTAATTATAGGACATGATTATGGTGATCAATCTGCCAACCCATAGTCCAGGGGAGATATCTCGGGCACAGGGCACACCCGAGACGGAAACAAATAGCAGTAGCTCAAGACAGAGCTACTTGGGTTAAAGCCTCAACAATTCTGAACAATGATGACGTCCTGATCGCCCTGACCTCGAGTCAGGGCAAGTCCGTAAAATAAACGAGGAGCTCTAGAAAGAGTATCGAGTCGCAAAACAAGAGTAATTCTAGACAAAATTATGGTCTATTTTAATTGCCAGCCCTTAGTCCAGGAGAGATCCCTTGGGCACAGGGCGCACCCGAGACGGAACAAAAAAGCAGTAGCTCTAGACAGAGTTAGTTACTAGGATCAGAATATAAACAAACCTAGATTGAATGGCGTTGTCCTGATCGCCCTGACCTCGAGTCAGGGTAAGTCCGTAGAAGAAAAGAGAAGATCTAGACAAAAGTAATGAGTCGCAGAACAACAATAAGTCTAGCCAGAATTAAGGAGATCGGCCAGCCTTTAGCCCAGTAGAGACCCCTTGGACACAGGGCACAACTGAGACGGAAGATAATAACAGTAGCTCAAGGCAGAGTTACTTTATTCAAATCGACAAATATTTTAGACAGAATAATGATGTTCTTTTCTGATCATAAACCTGACCTCGAATCAGGGCAAGTCCGCGAAAGAACAGAAAAGCTCTAGACAGGGTAATGAGGTGCAGAATAAAGGTAATTCTAGACAGAATTAGGGTGATCTACCAATCCTTGGTTCAGGGGAGTCCATCCGGGCTCAGGGCACACCAGCAACGGAATAGAATAGTAGGAGCTCTAGGCGGAGATATTTTGGTCAGAACATCAGAAAGTCTGGGCAGAATGATGTGATGATGTCCTCATCGCCCTAGCCCCGAGAGAGACCTCGTGGGCACAGGGCACAGCGGAATCGAGAATCTATAGATAGAGTAATGATTCCCAGTACAGGTTGTCAAGAAGAAATTTACTTAAAAGAGTCGGCACCACAAGTAACACCGTCAGATGGAGTTGTACCAACCAGACAGGGAAAAATCGCTGAACTAAACAAAAAACCAAAATATTCGAAGCGAAAATGGAGTTTGTTAAAAAAGCGTTGAGAAGAATTGGGAGGCATATTACAATGTGACCTGCGGGAAGTGAATTTTGGATGGGGGGTACCTGGTCAGAATTCGTGCCCCAAGCAGAGGGTAAGAACCAGCGAGAGAAGAAGCAGGCAGAACGCAAGATAATAGTAGGCAAATACGGACAGTGATATACTTACAGGCTTGGAGCGTTTTCGACTACCGAAGGCACCTCAACCTGGGCCGGTATCGCAAGACGTGTTCGTTGGTGAGGGGTGTGACTTTGATTGTGCAGAATCGAAACTCGCCTTCAAGATGATGACAAAACCCGCCGCAGTAAACCCAGAAGCTGATAGTGAGTGTAGAGAGGACGGAACGTTTAGGAAAGTCGTAAAATTAGCACGGACAGTCCGCGCGTGAGAGAGAGCTGAAAAGGTCTCAACAGGTACTTTAACTTAAGTCTTGAGAAAAACAACAGTATTTTTAGTCAAAATGAGTGCCACCGGCTCGCCCCCAAACCGAGGGAGCACTTTTGGGTGCAGGGCAAGGTCGGAAAAGGGAAAAGAAACTCTAGACGGAATAATAAGCCACAGAACAACGGTGCTACTCGACATAATTACAGCTATCTGCCAGCCCTTAGCCCAGGGGAGACCCCTTGGGCACAGGGGACACCCGGACGAAAAAAAAAATAGCAGTAACTCTAGACCGAGTTACTTGGATCCGAACATCAACCATTCTTGACGGAATGCTGATGTCCTGACCGCCTTGACCTCGAGTCTGGGCAAGTCCGTCCAAGAAAAGAAAATATCTAGGTTGAGTCACGAGTCGCAGAACAACCGTGATTCTAGACATAATTATGGTGTTCAGCCGGCCCTTTGTCCAGGGGAGACCCCCTGGGCACAGGGCACAATCGAGACGGACGAACTTACCAGGAACTCTAAACAGAGTTACTTGGATCACGCCATCAACAACTCTAGACTTAATGATATGTCCTGAACGCCCTGACCTTGAGTCAGGGCAAGTCCGTACAAGAATAGAATATCTCTAGACAAAGTAACGAGTCGCAGAACAACAGCAATTCCTGACAGAACTGTGGCGATATGTCAGCCCTTACTTAGCCCAGGGGAGACCCCTTGGGCCCAGGGGACACTCGAAAAATAGCAGTAGCTCTAGACGGAGTTACTTGGATCAGGACATTAACAATTCTAGACAGAATGATGATGTCCTGATCGCCCTGACCTTGAGTCAGGGCAAGTAAGTGCAAGAAAAGAAAATCTCTAGACAGAGCAACGATTAGAAAAACAGTAATTCTAGACAGAATTATGTTAAGCTGCCAGCCCCCAGTGCAGGGGAGAACCCTTGAGCACAGGGCACGATTGAGACGGAAGAAAATAGCAGTAACTCTAGACAGAGTTCCTTGGATCAGAACATCAACAATTCTAGACAGGATGATGATGTCCTGAACGCCTTGACCTCGAGTCAGGGCAAGTCCGTGCAAGAAAAGAAAATCTCAAAACAGAGTAACGAGCCGCAGAACTACAGTAGTTTTAACCAGAACTATGTTGATATGCCAGCCCTTAGTCCAGGGGAGACCCCCAGGGCACAGGGCACAACCAAGACGGAAGAAAATAGCAGTAGCTTTAGACAGAGTTACTTGGATCAGAACATCAACAATTCTAGACAGAATGATGATGCCCTGATCGCCCTTACCTCGATTCAGGGCAAGCCTGTAAAACATTTTCTCGACTGAGTAACGAGTCGCAGAACAACAGCGATTCTAGACAGAAGTATGGGGATTTATCAGGGGAGACCCCTTGGGCACAGGGCACAACCGAGACGGAAGAAAATAGCAGTAACTCTAGACAGAGTTACTTGGATCAGGACATCAACAATTCTAAACAAAATGATGCCCTGATCGCCCTGACCTCGAGTCAGGGCAAGCGCGTAAAAGAACAGAAAATCTCTAAACAGAGTAACGAGTCGCAGAACTACAGCAAGTCTAGACACTCTTATGGTGATCTGCCAGCCTTTAGCCAAGGGGCTATCCCTAGGGCACAGGGCACAACCGAGGCGGAAGACAATAGCTGTATCTCTAGACAGAGATACTTGGATCAGTACATCAACAATTATAGGCAGAACGATGATGTCCTGATCGCTCTGACCTCGAGTCGGGGCAAGTCCGTAAAGGAAAAAAAACTACCAGTCCTTAGCCCAGGAGAGTCCTCCTGAACTCAGGGCACAACCGCAAAGAAACAGACTAGTAGAAGCTCTAGACAGATCGGGGAGCCTAGAAAGAATGATCAAGTTCGGACTACCCTAGCCCCGGGAGAGACCTCTTGGGCACGGGGCACAGCCGTTGCGGAATCGAGAAGCCATAGACAGGGTAATGATTCCCAGGGCAGTTGTCGAAAGAAAAATACTTACAAGGGTCGATACCACACGTAGCACGGTCAGATGGAGTCTACCAGGTTGAAGGACAGACAAGTAAGCTAACTAGAGAAGGAAAAATCGCTGAACTGAACGAAAAATGGAAGCAACAAAAATTTTGATGACCGACAAACCCCGCGAACTTGACAACAAGAAAAACATCATACGAGAGAGGGCAGAGACAGGCACAGAGCTTTTTTGCATGTATGCGCTGGTAAAGTGGGAAATGTTGCCGTTGGGCTCGGAGGCACTCTGGTGTCATCTCCGTTGGCCGTCGATCACGTCGAACACTACTTTGGGGGGGTTAAAGAGGTCCCCGCAATAACATAACTCATAGACATCATGAAGAATGGCATGCGTGTGAAGGCAGCAGTCACGAACCTCGACCCTTCAAGAGCAATTCATAATGGTACCCACAACACAGTGCTTGAACATATGGACCTATTCTAGTTTCGGAGAAACTGCACGAAGATGTACGACGCAATCGCGTTCTAGTGTTCAACAGAGAGTCAGCTTCCGCGCTTAAAGGACTACGTGTGGCACCCCTCGGAGCAGTTGTCACGCATAAGGTCAGAATAATTAACGAGTACTCGTTTGATGTCGACGCGGCGAGAGGAGAGAAGGGAGGACTAAATAGAGACACGAAAACAGAAAACGTGGCGAAATGCCTGTGCGGTGACGCCCTTCCTTCACTTTGAAAGCTAACCGATCTCGGACTAAGATTCCCTCACCTTCTTATTCTGTTGGATAAAACAGACGTAGCAGACGCCTTCAGGAATGTCAGGGTATCACCGCACCAGGCGCAGAACTTTTGTTATGTGGTAGACGATGTGTTGGTAGCAGATTTCAGACTCCCCTTGGATAGGCAGATTCGCCCGAGTACTGGGGCTTCATGGACTCAGCGGATGAACACGCCCACCTTCACACCACGGTAGATAGTGCGGTTATTCTACCAGAAGGCAAGACTATGATGTTGCATGTCAAAATTGTGGAGCCATGGGAGTCGGGCAAGCCAACTAGGATCCCGGCCGGAGTCAGAGTGAATGCACCACGAAAGGGGGGACCAAACGAACCGTTTTTGACGGCAGCATACGTAAACGACTTCATTATGGCCAGCGTGCAGCTAAATCCCTCAGCTCAGACGGCCCTCATAGCTTCCGCTTCCTTCGCTTCAGATAACGTACGATTATTCGGACCAAGCGAGAAAGATGAAACCCCTATACTCGCTCTAAAGAAGACCACTTATTGGAACACAATCGTAGATGCGCTGGGTTTTACAATCAACACCCACACCTTGCGGATCTCCGTGACTAAGGAACGGGTATAAGCAATTAGTGTAGGCTCATTCTCGAGCAGGAATGGTCGAGAGGCAAAACGCATGCAAGCACGCAAGATGTGCTAAGCAGGTCAGGCAATCTCTGGAACCTCACCTACATAGTCAGAGCCGGCAGATATTTTGTTTGGCAGCTTTTGCGTCTGACCAATCTTCACAAAGCCGCTAAAGCCAAAAACGTACGAAGAGGTTAGTGAGACTGGGCTGGGAGTTCCAAAATGATATGTCCTTTTCAAAACGGGCAATCGAACAGAAGTTGGTTAGCACCATTGATACAGACACGCACGACCACCTGGTGGAAGGTGGTCACTCGCACTGTAGCAAAAAAGGCCTTGAGGTGGATGTTAAGCAGTTTGGGTAGAGACCCGACTCAGTACGCCCTCCACTCAGGCAGGATTGGGGGGGCAACCAAGCTTGCTGCGGTAGGCGCATCAGACATTCAGATTCAAAAGGCGGGTAGATGGAAATCATTATCTTTCATGGTGTACGTAAGAGAAGGAGGGGAGGGAGCAGATTTTGTGTCAGAAGCACTGACAAGGTAATAGTGGCCGGAAGATGGGTGATAATTTGGGGAATAATCGGGCTTGCCTATTGAGAATGAATTCGACCAGTTGTCCGTTGTCCCTTGGGGTACTGGTCGAAACGTAAACTTAGCAAGCGGGTTAGCCCGAAGTGTATTCTGGGAGCACGTTGTCCCAGTGTACCATGTGTTGTTCCTCTTCGCCATTGTTTTACTGCGTAAATGAATACCACAATTTTTGAGTCAAATATAACAACTTGAAATATTCGAAGCGAATATGGAATTTGTTCAAAAGGAGTTGATAAGAATTGGGAGGCATTACAATGTGACATATGGAAAGTGGATTATGGATGGGGGTACCTGGTCAGAGTTCATGTCCCAAGCAGAGCGTGAGAACCAGCGAGAGAAGAAGCAGGCAGAACCCAAGGTAATAGTAGGCAAATACGGGCAGTGATATACATACAGGAGAAAAACAAAGCAGAAGAGGACAAACACATGGTACAATGGGGCACCGTGCTCCCAGAACACACTTCGGGCTAACCCGCTTTCTACGTATTACGTTCCGACCAGTACCCCAAGGGAAAACCGACAACTGGTCGAATTATTTCCCACTAGGCGAGCCCAATTGTCCCTTGAATTAAATCACCCATCTTCCTGCCACTATTACCTTGTTAGTGCTTCTGACACAAAATCTACTCCCTCCCCTCCTTCTCTTACATACACTATAAAAGCTAGTGGCTTCCATCCACCCGCCCTTTGAATCTTAATGTCTGATGCGCCTTGAGCAGCAAGCTGGGTTTCCCCTCCCAATATTACCTGAGTGGAGAGCGTACCGAGTCGGGTCTCTACACAAACTGCTCAACATCCGCTTCAAGGCCTTTGTTGCGACGGTACGAGTGATCATCTTCCACCCGCTGGCCGTGCGTGTGTCTGCATTAATGGTGCTGACCTGTTAAGTTCGGGATGAAGGTCTAGTAAATCCAGTGGGATCTCCAACGCCCCATGACTCTTTACGTCCCAAAACCTTCCCTTCCCTTTTGTTACTCTCGTCCTTGTGGCGATTGACCCCAACCTCTTGGAGTCTGACTCGGAAGCGGGGAACGGTACTTCTACTCAGACTGCAGAACGTCTTTTTACCACGCAAGTTGGAACGCTCCCGAAAAAAACTCCAAGTCTCTCCTCGTCAGACAAAAATCTGCGTGTATCAGCCCGTTGCCGTACGCATAAATTTCAGAGGCTCTACAAAGTAGATGAAACGACAACACAAGTCGGTTCCCAACTCACACGCGCTCCTCATCCCCGTGGTCAGCAGGTCTCAAGTAAGTCGCTTCCTGACCTTGGGGTGTCCCATTTTCCGAGAGCTTTATCGATCCCTTTCCCTACTGCTACAACCATGGAGCGTGAAGTGGGCAGCTCCCAACCTCCGAACATTATGTGGAAATACTTAACCGCGGATAAATACCCTCGTATGGTCGGTCTCAGGTTTCTAAATACAAAGCATCGCGGAGCCATGAATTTCGTCAACTCTTCCACTGCTGCGTCGACCCTATCCCCCTCTGCTAGCCACGGACTCTTCCCTTCCATCGCTCTGAGGCGGCACCAGGTTTGCCACTTGTTCCAGTACACTGTATGCGTGCTCCCCCCCATTGAGGCCAGTGCGAGTGTTTCCACCAGTCTGTCCACCTCCTCGTCCTTCCCGCCCTCTCCAGTGTGTATTCCTGCTTGATAGGGTTTGCGGGGTGTTCATGCTTCTGCATTTCGTGTCATCGCTTCTCATCGTATGTCATCTATGTACGTACTCTGTGGGGAATTTTGACTGCAGAATAGTCTCTCGAAGAATGTACGGCCGCCGTCACCTATCTTCTGCTCTTTCCGTTGCCCTTGTACGTGTGTCTGCAACTTTTTCGCGATTTCTGTTTGTGGCCATCTCGAGATGCGTCCA
The DNA here is from genome assembly GCA_031213475.1 of Nereocystis luetkeana. Classification (NCBI taxonomy): domain Eukaryota; class Phaeophyceae; order Laminariales; family Laminariaceae; genus Nereocystis; species Nereocystis luetkeana. The sequence goes on from JARUPZ010000029.1 coordinate 2,920,265, forward strand.
CCACTACGTTCTGCACTTCGGGAATATGCTTTGCGTCATGACTCCAACCGCTCGGAATTTCCAGTCTAGCTACAAGTCTTATAGCCAGTGCAGCTCGTCGGTTATGCGACCCGCCACAGCGATTAATCCATGGCACGGCTGCAACGTCGTCTCCCTTCAATAGTACGCGGTCTCCTTGCGTGTCTGGCCCGTCGTGCAGAATGACTTGCGTCACGTACGCCGTCATGACAATACCGTCCAATTCAAGCAGGTTGATTGTGACTGCGTCATTTCGTCATTTCCTTTGGTCCCTGTTTGGTTCTTCAAAAGTCGCGACAGCACGGGGTTCATGTGGTATCTCCAGTATAGATTTAGTTCTGGGCAAAAGCCCCCAACTGCAGTAAAGCTTGCGTCCGAGTAGTATCGTCGCAAAGGTGGTCGTCCTACGTGTGTTTAAAATGTTGCGCCAAGAGACTCCCCGGGGCTGACCAACTTCTGGTTGATTGCCCATTTCCAAAAGGAAATATCATTTTGGAACTCTCAGCCCAGTCTGACTACCCTCTTCGTCCGTTTTTTGGCTTCAGCGATTTTGTGAGGATTGGTTAGACGTGAAAGCTCCCGAACAAAATATCTACCGGCTCTAATTATGTAGGTGAAGTTCCAGAGTTTGCCTGCCATGCTTAGATCATCTTGCGCGCTTACATGCGTTTTGCCCCCCGACCTCTCCGGCTCGGGAATGAGCCTAGTTGCTTCTATCCGTTCCTCAGCCACGGGAGATCCCCATGGTTGTTGTTGTTGTTGTTGTTGTTGTTGTTGTTGTTGTTGTTGTTGTTGTTGTTGTTGTTGTTGTTGTTGTTGCCGTTACTATTGTTGTTATCTTCACCTTAAATCGTTATTTCTACCCAGCTTCGTCATACACCCAGTGTCCATCGTGAATCCTTATCCTAAAGAGGTACTCTGCTTCTGTGGTCACAGACTGTGAGGGAGAGGAAAACCAAAAAATAGAAAATAATGGCAAGTTAAGCACGTGAAACGCCAGCATACCGGGTACGATAACACAACAACACAAGCTTGACCAGAAAACTGGGAACAAAACGATAATAAAATCAAAAGCAAAAATCTGAAAGGAAACAGAATACAAACGATGCAAGGATTTCAGGAAGGCTGCCAGACGGAAACATACGTACTCAGGAAGTACAGATATCTGCTGCGCGGATGAAGCAACACGAAGAAGAGGGAGATGCAAACAAAAGTCTGTAAGAGCTAGTTGAACCGATATCCAGCCACCCGACAAAACCTCTGCCATCAACTTATACCCATACTTTGAAGTAATACAGTACAGTACAAACACAGCAGTACACTGTTTTCTGCTCTCCGCCGCCTGTCGCATATTAAAATGTACTTCACTCTCGCTACCAACCAGCATCACCACCATCCAACTCCATTTCCGTGTCTACCCCCTCAGCAGTGTTGGCTTTGTCCTTGCCCTTGATGAGGTCGTCTTCATCAAAGGAACCGGTCACGCTCTCATCGCCGATCTTGCCACTGAACCCACCTTCGTCCTGTGCAACCCACTCTTTCACAGGGCCCTTGGAATGCCGCACCAAATCGGCGCGGCATGCTGCCTTCCACCCCCTCCCCTCCGGCCCGTTCCACTCCGGACCTCCGTACCACCCCTTCCGAATCTGCCTCCACACCATTGCGATGGTTCTTCGCTGCTCATAGCACAAGCTGACGTACTGCTTGCCATGCTGCCAGAAGAGCTCGATGGGTTGAAACTTTGGCATGTAGGGCGGCGTCTAGAGTAACTCCCACCCACTCCCGCATGAAAGCTTCCGCCCTCTCCAGCAGTTTGCGGGGATGCTTCTGCATGTACTGAGCGCTCACCTCTGCTGTCACCTCTTCGGCGCTCACTCCGTCTCCAGCTTTGGAGTTCTTCAGCGGAAACGAGCCCGTCAGCGGCACCTTGAACACCGTTGCCTTGCCGTCGCGTTGAAGAGTGATGCGGCGGACCTTGACCTGGCGTAGAAGATCAACGTTGTAGGCATTTTTGTTGTCCTCGCGCACCCCGACCACGGCGTCCAACCGTGATGGTACGGGGCGTTGTCGAGGACGAGGATCATCTTTAGCTGTATTCTATCCTTCCAGTACCTGGCCTTGAACGCCGGGGTAAGACGATACTGGAGCCACCTCATGAACATGTCTTGGTGTATGGAGTGGTAGTCTTTGGTCTTTTTCTTCGCGTTCTTCGCCTGCCACAGCATCTGTGGCGTCTCAAGACTTTCCACAATTAAGCCCTCCTTCTTCTCCCTCGCACTGCTTTGGAAAAAACCTGGGCCTATCACGGTATTTCGGCGAGATGGAAACGGCGGTAATGGTGGGACGGGACGGCAAAACCGCCGTCAAAATGATCCCGCCGTCCCGTCCCACCGACAAATTCCCTGACCGTCGTCACTTATACCGTCCCGTCCCGCCGACAAATTCCCTGACTGTCGTCACATACCGTCCCGTCCCGCCGATAAAACCTCTCCCGTTGAAAATTACCGCCCCGTCCCGCCGTGACACCGAACAATTACCGTCCCGTCCCGCCGTGACACCAGAGACCGTTCCGTCCCGCCGTGCCACCGAACAATTACCGTCTCGTCCCGCCGTTGTTGTCGTTGTTGTTGTTGTCTTCACATTAAATCGTCCTTCTATCCAGCTTCATCAGTGCACCCAGTGTCCGTCATGATTCCTTATCCCAGAGAAATACTGATTATGTAGTCACAGACTGTGCGAGACAGAGGAAAACCAAAAAAAAAAAACACAAATTCAAGTGTCAAGCAAGTGAAATAAATTCCAGCGTACCGGGTACGAGAACACAACAACCCCAGCAAGACCGGAAAAAAAGGAAAAAATAAACAATGCCGTGACACCGTAAAAAATACCGTCCCGTCTCGCCGATAAAATCTCTCCCGCGAAATTATGGCCTCCGGCGGACATAACTCACCTCTTCCCCTTCGAGATACATTCATTCATGGTCGTCTGTTCCAATCCATTTCCACTACGAATCACGAAATTAAAAAAATAAAATCGAAAGGTACTAAAATTTAGGAGTAATTCCTATATAACTACCACGTACTGCACGTTATAATAAATCATACACAACTCCCATGCTACTATCTATGAAGAAATACGTATAGAACAACAGTAGTAATAATATAGTAATAGTAACTACAGTAGTTGTAGGCGTATTACGCAGCTTGCAAAATTAAAAATTGAGTGTATCAAGTATATCCTATGAATAACTTGTCGAACTCACAGCTGATGACTGACGACGTATTTTCGTATTTTCATCATTTTAATCTCGGAAAATATGAAATTGTCATGCACGGCGAAGGGATGGTTTGGCGTGCGTATTCCACAAGTGTGTACCCGTAACCATTTGTTGTTCGTAGTTGGTCGGGTTTGTTGCATGAGGAGTTTGTTGCCCGCAAATCTTTGGTCTCTGTTCAAGACCCCCTGGCGCTGAAATCCACGAAAATCTGCGTATTCTCTTGTGCGCTTTCTTTCCTGATTTTAATGCTCGTTTTTTCTCTCTTCCCTTGTTTTAGTGTTTTTTATTTTGGTTTCGAATTTTCGACGTAGTTTGTTTTCATTTTCATCCTGTTAACCGCATATCTCCTTTTTTGTGCTTCTGGGGTGAACATCTGATGACTATAGTATGAAATAAATCGTTTTGTACTTCATTATTATCATGCTTATCCTCTTGTATTTTGTTGATCGAGAAAACCACCTATTGGTAGTCTAATTCCCAGTTATTATTAATAAATGCTTACTGAGTCTAATTCCCGATTAATAAATCCTTACTGTTAACGTACTCGATTTTTTTGTCTTCGAGTAAAAGAAACCAGGACGAGTACGATCTTTCCTGAGTTTCATAAATCGTGTGATGTATACACATCACTTTTCGAGAAAACCAGCTATTAATAGTCTAATTCCCAGTTATTAAATACTAAATGTTTACGTACTCGATTTTTCTGTCTCCGAGTGAAAGAAACCAAGACGAGCACTATCCTGAGTTTAAGACGTCGTGTGTGATGTATACACCTTTTTGTATGTATTGAACTTGTTGACTTGAATTGAAGCGTATGCTTGAAAACCAAACAAACGTACCTGGTAAACAGCGGTATGTACCTAGAAATGGTTTTTACGTTATATTCATATACGCATCATGAAGGGTCATCATAAGACAAAAATGAAGACCGGCACGATGCGGCCCGAACGCAATTAACTTTTACATAGTAAAGAAGTAAAATATCGGCGAGCAAAAATCACTATTGCTCGTAACTCGTATCGCAGCAGTCCCATTTTGTGGGCGAACTCCTCACATTTCAAGTAAGTTGTCTCCAAACAGGACTGCAGCTCTATAAAGGTGTTAACTTTTATATTAGCGTTTATATTCAAGTGCAAGTAAAACCTGGGTGAGCAGAGTACCTGTCTGTCTGTACCAGAGGTACCAGGTTCCAGGGAAAGCAAGACAGCAAGGAAGGAGGAGAGAGGGAGGGGGGGAGGGGAGACAGCGAGTAACGGAGGGGCGGAGGAAGGGAGCAAGATAGGGAGGGGGAGAGGGAGGAAGGGTGGAAGGGACGGAAAGAAGCGGAAGCAGGGAAGAACTAAGGAAAGCCTTTGCCAGCTGTGTCGCTGATGTCTCGTACGTAGCACAGCAGTTAGTTCCAGAATTTCATACTATTTAACTTGAAACTAGATTTGACAAGCAAATTTTCCGCTGGCCTCCGACGAGCTCACGTCCCGTCACCCTGTACAGCAGCAGTAGGGTTGTCGTCTACGGCAGAGCCCTGGACCAGCACTGCGGAGGAAGCACGGCAGCATCCCCGCCTGCTTCTGTACTTTACTAATAATAACATGCCAAGGCGATGTCCTCGTGGGGTTGTTTGATTTGTCATTTGCTGTGTGTATTCTTCTGTCTACCACGGGTGTCCGAGTATTACGATTATTACTGCTCCTGTGCTAGAGTAACTATAACTGCTTTGCTCAGCCCAGCTTCGTGCCAGAATATCTGAATCCAAACCAGAGACCACAAGTGTTCCACTTGTAGAATTGTTCCGCACCACATTAAGTTATTTTTCAAACACAAAATGTGCTGGCGTTGATGATCAGCAACTGTATGTGGCTGGACTTGATTTTTTTCATGTTGAAATGATGAAAGTACAAATAATATGAAAAGTATATATGAAAAAATGAAAAATTACTACCAACGAGCCGGTCGCCCCGGTGGTTCAAGTGGTCAACCTCGAATTCTACTTGTGTTTGAGTCCTGGGTTCGAGCCCCAGGTGGGTCGGATATTTGACTTTATTTGCAAAAATAAAAATAAAAAAGGATTCAATTGTTGAGAGCGTCTTGCAGCGTGGGTAGGGTCAATTCGATGCGAGTCGACGAGGGAAGAAAAGGCTGAAATCTTCTTCTTGCGATAAAAATGAAGGCACGTACCGTAGCGGGAAGGGGGTAGCAGAGCCTGCTATGTGACCCCGGATCTGAGTTACGAGTTGGAAGGAGAGAGAGGAAGGCGATGTGCGAAGATAATGAATGGGATGAGCAAATAAAAAAATAAAAATAAAAATAAATAGGACGTGCGTGTAAAGTGGTATACCTGGTGTTACTCGTATCTCTGTTGTTGCTGTTAAAAACAAATCTTCATACATAACTCCTGTCTGTACTATTAATGCATATTTCCACCCGCAACACCTACCTGCCACCACGCAGTATAGCCGCAAGCTCGCCACCACACTCAAATAGAACAGAGACCACTCAACTCACGGCCACACCACAAGTATATGTTGCAGCGCTACGGGCTCCAGAAGTCGCCAAGGAGGGCAACAGGATATTCTGTGATGTACGTCGACTGACCTGACCAGTGACGTATGGAGGGTGCATCGTGTAAGACAGCGATAAGGCCGTAGGATGGTTCGCTGTCATGTCGATGTAGGAATACAATGGAGTGTCCCCGGCGGGGGAGGCCATTGTCTGGGTCATGAAAATCCCATATCGGCTGTAGTGGTCGATACGGGTGCTCTGTGGCGCTACCTGGGGTTTAGGCAATCCCACCAAAGTGAAGAAGGAAACAAGTCAAACCACATACCGTTCACACACCGTGCATGAGTATTGCCCATCACGTGCATGTCAGTTAATCCCACGTCACATTCGCTGAGCAATACCAACACTCGACTCCGTGGCGTCTGGCCACGTCGTGGCCAGGGAGGATTTAGGAGCGAGGTACGGAGGAAATCCCCATAAGGACTCTCTCAACGAACGACAACAGCAGGCTCTCGAGGTGAGACCGAGCCGATAGCGGCCCTAGAGGAGGCCAAGCTGTAACATGGTGAACTCAGGGAGATGACAGAGAGAGGGGGAGATTGGAGCACAAGGGCATAAGCTCTGGCGGGGACACGGGAGATCGATACCCAGGGAATTTGGCCCCGAGCACCCGAGCCCGAGTTTTTTCCCAGGCGGAACCTGGGCCCGAATACCTGGGCCCGAGTATCCTCCTGGGCGGAATGAGGCCCAAGCATCGGGGCCCGAGTTTTTCCCTGGGTGGGATCTGTGTCTGGGCCCGAGCTTTTCCTTGATGGAATCTGATGGGTGGCCAAGTATCGGGGCCCGAGTTTGTTCCGGGGTGGAATCTGATGGGTGGCTGATTTTATCGAGCGCAGAGAGATGAAGGTGGGCATCTCGCGTAGAGAGATGAAGGTGAGCATCTCTCGTAGATATTTTGAATAGGTTCTGCCGACGCACATGGACGGTGGAGGTAAGCACTGTCCAGGCTTAGCAGGACGGAGAGGCGGAGGTAAGCGCACCTCCTGGGGTTACAAAGGATACGTAGAAACTACGATAGAGCACAAATATTTAGGTAGCACTACTGCTGTCTACAGTGTGGACCATGAATAACTTGGCTTCGTACCCAGATGCACTGGTACGAGTAAGACAGACGACTTACAGGAAACAGCAGACATGGATTGCAGTATGTAGGGCGGGCGAGAGCGGCAATTTAACACGGAACATGACTTATCAGGAAACAGACTCGGCCGGTAGCCACAAACTCGGCACCCCAGACGGGCGATAGAGCAGAACCAGAAAATCACGACCGAACATACAGCGCAGCAGAGCCACCAGAAACTCAGGCCCGCGCAGATCGGTCGAGAAAAATATAACACAGATCACAACCTTACGGCAGAAACCTGGTGCAGGTAGAAGCACATCTTCGCCAGGAAAACAGGTCATGATGTCCGGTCATCAAAATTATAGTCGGTCGTCGCTTACCTCAACCGGGACGCTAGATTTTCGAGGTGGGTAATAAGGATATATTTTCTTGCTGTGCGGTACTCTTCGAGCAAAAAAATCAGGGGGGGTAGGCTGGGTCGCCCTGATGGACTTCTAATTTAAGTTACACACCCCAACGATAGAAAACTCGTGCAGCGCATGCCGTAATAGGGTGGACTACCGATGTAGGAACTTGGGCATGGACCCAACGAGCTACCGGTAGCAAGTGTGACAAGACACATACCAGTGACGAGCTGCCCGGGGCGTTTGGAAAGGCATGGAATCTGATTATACTGGTGAATTGTGGGCTCGGCTGTATTCATTTAGACTATCATGGCAATACGTATGTGTACGACTCTAATAATCAGCCCAACCTGAGCGACATCAGTATTTTCGTGGTCACGTGTCACATGTAACTGCTGTTGTAGAAGTATACCTCGCTGCTGGTATCGAAACAGGTAGTACTTTTGAATATCGTTGCGGGAGGAGCGCCTTCCGTAGATGCTTCTAAGTTTGAAGTTGTACCTAGTAACGGATAACCTACCATGCCCGGAGCACTGATTAATAGCTGCCTGGAGCAAAGGCGCCTCAACTTGAAAATTACACAGAAAAGCCGTATCCTCGTCTACAAAACCATCAGTAGTGCCTATACACTATTTCACACGATGCTCAAAAAGATTAGAAGATAGTACGACGACTTGCATTACCGTACACGACTAATAATATAAAAATTAACGATAGTACATGTAATTTGGAAAAAAAACAGGGAACCATACTGCTACTACTACTGCTGTACCCTGTACCTGCAGTTTTAATTTTTTTTCTTCGCCAAACGGGGTGAGCTCTTGATACACGGTGAGGCATACAGGGGGGGTGGCTCGCAGTATGTATGCTTTTTACAACATCAATGAAGGACGTATATAGGCTATACAAGGCGCTTCGTTCCGCGGGCGGCCTACGCCGCCCGCTACGCTCGCTCAGGAAGGAAAAACGTACATCAAATTATGCGAAGTGACAGAGGTCCACGATTGAGTTTAGTTTTTTCAAGGATCGTAATTGCAAACCGGCGACTTGATAATGCCAAGAGTCCCGCCGCCATGCTTCAGGAAAAAACAGCTCCGACGTCAGCTTGGATGCCACATATACGCTTCGCGTCGCGGATGTCGTACGTACGTACATACACCCCAGGTAGGGTACTACTGTCTGAGCTTATTTTCTTCTTTCGATATGCTCTATGTCTGTGTACTGTATGTACGAAGAAAGCGAAAGCACAGCACGGCACAGCAGCAAAAACAAAGAAAATGAAACCGAAAACTCGGAAGGGAAAAAAATCCCCGTCCCCTCTCGTGCAATATTTTTCTGCCTGATTGGAACACCTTGCACCCGGTCGAAAAGAAGAATAGAAGAAATCACACAGAAGAGCTTCTCTCTCAGCCTCGTACGCCGCCCGCCCCTCTCGCGACCACGTCGCTACTGATTCGGTCCGGGTAAAGCTTTTATCTCTCTCTGCTGCAATCAGCCCCGTCGCCCGCCCCGCGTGAAGCCCGGTGCTCACCGTGGTCGTCGTTCGCCAGCTCGATAACGTTGGTGTTCAGACTGCACACCTCCCTCTTTCAACTTCAGCGTGGTCGCAAAAATCAGCACCGCTTGTATATTATCTTGCCCTCCCGAACGACCTTCATAACTCGTACATACTCTATCAACAATCATAAATCGAAGCCAGACAAAGCCCGTTCATGCATCCCTCGTGTCTCGAGGCACACACGACGCCTAGGCACGAAAGCGGCGACCGCGTTCCTTGCAACCCCCCCTCTACCCGCCAGCACCCGCCGACACCCGCGACGGTGCCGGGTCCTCCCGCGATGCCGTGCTCGGAGAACACGCATGCACACGAAACGAAAGAAGAAAAAAGAAAGAAAGAACCGAGAAAACAAAGAACCGCTGGAAAGGTCCGGCAAGTAATGAAAGGAGGCGGTTTGGAAGTTGGAGCTCTGAGAGGCCAGGGATGCACCAACCGAGCACGCTCAGGGGTTGTGATCTAAGTATGTAGTCCTATATCTACAATACTACACACTCCCGTAAAACTGTACCTGGTAGGCCGTATGGCAAGATCCCTAGGGGCCATTAGGTCCATATCTCTTCCTATCTCATCGAGTCATGTTAACGCGTTGAAAAGCGATATATCAGGATGTACCAAATACACCGTATGTATAAGAGTATCTGGCATTCATACGGGGCATACTGCGGTGATGAAGCTGGATAGAAACGATGATTTAAAGTCGAAGGCCACATATCATACGTGGAGGATGTATCCACAGTATATACGGTATTCATACTAATATCAATATAACCGTTCACGGGGCTGAAGGTCGCACGGCAATAGCTCTCTAGATCCTTGGGTCTACCGTTCCTCTTGCTTTCACAAGCGTGGAAACGTCTAACGTTAGCCCGACACGCCCCTACACAGGTACGGGATTTGTGTCCCCTACTATCGGAGCAAAATATCGGCCCGGCATGACGTACTGTTGTTGGGAAGCCGTTCAGCTGTGCAGTGTACAGCAGGTTATTATTCGGGGGTGAATGAAAGCTACGTTGAAACAACTGAGAGCACACACAACGAGAGTCATAGCGGGTTGTTATGGTCTCCTCGTACCCGATACGTTGGAATTCCACTTGTTTCACCCGTTAGGGTCTTCTCACCCGGTACGTTGGCCGTTCATTGGCTTTCCCCGGTCTTTTGACCGGGTACGTTGCCATAGGAACCAGCCATACTCATTAGCTTCCGCGCACATAATTAGTTTGTCTATTATAAGAAATAAGAACGGACAACCCAGGCGATGTGAATGTTTGCAAAACTGTGATATGATGTATAACCCTACGTTCTATCTTGCATAATATGTTATGGGATATACTCGTTATAAGCATACATCCACATGTTTTCGGTGTTGCCTGCCTTGTCTTGAAATTCGTGTGATATGCTGCTATGTAGTAACTCTGCCGATGGTGTTCTGTCTGTTTGTTTCGTAAGGCTTTGAAGATACTTGTCTGGTCAATGCATGCAGGCATACTCGTTGCTCATGCTCCGTTTGTCGGTTTCTCGTGCTGGTATGTTCGCTCGTTTTTCATGATCGCACACACACATGTTCGTTAATAAATGACTGCACGCTATTGACCACATAATATCTTCAAAACCAAACGCAACCGACAGGTGTCGATACAAGCCAAAGGTGCCGTACGTACTAATACACGCATGCTCTCGTGTACCGTTCGCTCGGTTAGGTGATAACGGAAACTAACAATATTGAGCCTTACGCCGTTTGGGCGTACATAACCACCTTATAGAACGATGAACCCCTCGACAACAATGTGCATTGTCGGCTGGCAAACATGGATTTTTCAAGAAAACCACGTACCAGGTATATTTTAGTGACTGGCAATCTTGCCGCGATGCTTGGACCACAACATCAGTAGTGATGGGACCAATGGTCGTACATATAGTTAAGTCTCCAAGCATGACAGCGACACAACGAAACAAGTGCCACACTAAAACCTACTGGTAGCTGGTAAACCTACGAGTACGAGTTGAAAGATTGTCCTGGACGGGCTATGTAGGATATCATGATGAATTGCATAACTACGAAGTAATACTACAAGGTATAAACATTCGGCAAACGCGTGCGAAGAAACACTGCAGGGTTGGTGGGCGTCGAGCGGTTTCTAGATCGGTTTGGTTTGAAGAAGACATTGCGGTAAGTAACTCGTGGCATGTAGGCCCCATACGGTACCTAAGCATTAGGTTAACCTGGGTTGTGCTATTACGGCGGACCATAGTTAATAGGACCGAATACTGTTGGTAAAAATTGTTAAATATATAGGTTTTTATGTATACCATAGGTCCTATTAACTATGGCCCCCCATAATAGAACGAATCTGACCAGCAGGTCAAAGCTGTAAGACTACGAGAGTGGGGTAGACACATAGTTCGTGTGATGTTCTCGCACTATTAGTATTAATAGAACACATTCCGATCTCCGGCCACTAAATAGGCTGTAACTAAAATGCATCTCGATTGAAGAAAACAAACGAGTACCAGGCACTAACTAAATGGTGCAGTACCAGTACTTGGAAGAAACGGTACTACCGAGTTACCAGATATGTGATACCATCCCGTATCTATGACAACCAAATGACACCTTCAACGTATCCATGCTGTATTCAGGACAGCGCTTACATGGGTCCACCGACAAGGACCGCAGGCTGCGTGGTACATTGGTCAGTCGGGGCATGAACTGGGGCAGAGTGTGAACGTGGCATATATACCCAGCATAGAGCATAGAGCGGGCTACTGTAGAACTCCGGAAAGTAAAGCAAACCGTGGCGTGAAAACAGGCGCTTTTTACATCGTGCCGAAAGGACCCCGGAGCGTTGGCTTCTATCCGGAGCGCTTTGCCTGTAGCAAGTGTGACTGCTCTTCCAGAACAAATACATGCATCCTAAGCGGTGGATACGAGATAAACAATGCAAATCAAACTGAGGAGAGAAACCTGGTAGTTTCCGATAGGAAAACAAAGCCCCTCCCCAGAACGCATACTCATGCGCCGTCTTAGTCGCTGGCGCGGTGAACGGAGAGCCAACCGAGCTTGGCTTAGTTCAAGTATCTGACAAGGTTCCCAGTGGCGACTGGGCATCTTCACCGTTTGAGTACTGCACTGCTGTACATGTACATAATTTTGACCCTAATTCCAAGTGCTTCGTCCCCGCAATGGGAGGGCTGTTCTAAAGAGGCCACATATGCCTAATGCCCAAACTAAAGGTTTCCTTAATCTGCGAACGCGATCGTGTAGTTGTTGAGCGTACCACGCACCTGTTTTGTCGTCCGTCTCTAAGCATCGGGTCATCCGCCTGATCGGAGAAGAACGGTTGTAGGAATTCTAAATTGCATGACAAATGCTGGAAAACATGTTAGAGTCATAGTGTAACCGAACAGGATACCTTGCTATTTGACTCTCCAAAATTGGTGGCCCAGTGTTGGAGAAACGAATCGAAAGGTGGGATTGGAATGCCAATAGGCAGTAGGTAGTTTCCGTTCTGGGGGGGTGTTTGTCACCACCTTTCTACAACTACTTTCACGAAAACCGTTATACAAGGGGTAAGATCTGGAAGTGGTGGTGGATGAATGACGTTTGAGGACTCATGATTTGTTTTAGCACGAAAAGGTCTCACCAGTGGATACTGTTCGTGCTGGGGGGGTGGCGTGAACGTCAGTGCCTTCAAACGGCTTACTTACGCGGAGTCACGTCAGTACTTGGGGAGGGGCGAGAAGGTGGCGTGAACGTCAGTCCCTTCAAACGACTTACTTACTCAGAGTCACGTCAGTACCTTCAAACGTGGCGTGAACGTCAGTGCCTTCAAACGACTTACTTACTCGGAGTCAGGTCGGTACTTTTTTTCTTTTTTTTTTCTCATCCCATTCATTATCTTCGCATATCTTCTTCTCTCTTTCCTTCCAACTCGTAACTCAGATCCGGGGTCACATAGCAGGCCCTTCTCCCCCTTTCCCGCTACGGTACGTGCCTTCATTTTTATCGCGAAAAGATTTCAGCCTTTTCTTCCCTCGTCGACTCGCATCGAATTGTGCCTACCCACGCTGCAAAGCGCTCTGAACAATTGAATCCATTTTTATTTTTGCAAATAAAGTCAAAGTCCGACCCACCTGGGGCTCGAACCCAGGACTCAAACAAGTAGAATTCGAGGTTAACCACTTGAACCACCGGGGCGACTTGGGGGGGTGGCGTGAACGTCTAAGCCTTCAACTGACTTATTTACTCGAATCACGTCAGTACCTTCAAACGACTTACTTACTCGGAGTCAAACGTCAGTACCTTCAAACGACTTGGGGGGGCGGCGTGAACGTCTGAACCTTCAAATGACTCACTTACTCGGAGTCACGTCAGTACCTTCAAACGTGGCGTGAACGTCAGTGCCTTCAAACGACTTACTTACTCGGAGTCGCGTCAGTACTTGGGGGGGTGGCGTGAACGTCTGAACCTTCAAACGACTTACTTACTCGGAGTCAAACGTCAGTACCTTCAAACGACCATAGTAGGGGTGCACCAAACGTTCATGAGCGAAGTTTCACACAGAGCTTGCAAAGATGAGTTTCGACGAATCCTCGATCGCACAGCTGGTGTTTGGTATTGGCAGCCAAACTCCAAGATCTTCCATGAGCGGCCGGAGCACATATGATGTGAATTCAAGACTTTCCGTTAGCAGCCGGAGCACACGAGGCGCGGATTCGAATGGGGGTATTGGCAGCCAAACTCAAGATCTTCCATGAGCGGCCGAAGCACATGAGGCGCGAATTCGTCCAATTTCGTGGCGGAGAGGCAGCAGATGTTCTGGGGGCTGAGAGAGATACTCAAGAGGCAGCAGGGGGAAAAGAGCCGCCGAAAGGCGCGGCACAACGCGGCAACTCAGAGGAGTTCCTCGGGTGAGCAGACGCGGGGGAGTAACAGGGTCTTGATCAAGGAGGCGGCCGGCAAACGCGGAAGGGAAGGCATCCACGCGAAGCAGGTGCACGAGCATTGGACCGGGGCGTAGCGAATCACGTCCGTCGAGCAGCCCGGTCTGAGCTATCAAGCGACTATGAGAGGGCGCCGGATCAGGGGTCGGGTAGGTTTGTGTTTACCCCGTTACATAAGCGGCAATGGATGGCAGTGCCGCCAAACACCGGCGCTCTGGAACAACAAGCTAACTCATACAAGGGACGACTTTGGCAGCGAGCACCCGACAGGGGGGTGTTGCAGCGCTACGGGCTCCAGGAGTCTGATAGGTTTGTATGCTGTTGAGTGTCCTTGGGTCCGGGTTTGTGGCGAGGTGAGCGCCTCCGTGGATTGAGTTCAGTGAAGGTAAGCACTGAGGGCATAGCACCTTGCAAGTGGAGGTAAGCATTGGTCATTGCGCTATCGCGGAGAGGGGAGGTGAAAGTGAGCCCCTCCCAGATTTTTGGATGCTGTGGTGAATCCAGGGGTCTGGTAGGTTTGTGTTTACCCCGTTACATAAGCGGCAATGGATGCTATAGCATCGTACCATTATCAAGTTAGACGCACGGAGCTGCAGTCGCAGTCGTGACCGCCGTAGCAGCCACGACCGCCGTAGCAGGAGCACCACGCGGGAGCGCAACCGTAGTAGCAGCAACCGAGCATGGCAACGGGAACCCGCAGGACGGGGGGCAATCAGGGCCACCGCCGCCGCCGCCCACGCGGAGGGAGTGCAAGCGGCCGGCCCAGCAGGAGAAGGAGGAGGAAGAGGTGGAACAGCATCAGGTGCAGCAACTGTGTCATCAGCAGAAGCAACAGCAACGGAAGCAACAGCAGCAACAGCAGCCGTCGCAGCAGCCGAAACAGCAGCAGCGCCCGGCAGAAAGGAGAAGCAGAAGGCGTAGGAGCCGCGTCAAGAGAATCGGGGATGTCCGTACTTGGCCGAAGCTCGTAAGCGTCGAACGGATGAGGAAGGACGCGGCAGCCGGTTCGTCGGGGAAGTGGAGGGGGAGTTGCCCACGCTGTCACCAGGTAGTGGCCGGGATGCCCGCTGTGCGCCGATGATAGTTATGCGTCGGGCAGGGGGGGTGTTGCAGCGCTACGGGCTCCAGAAGTCGCCAAGGAGGGCGACAGGTACGTCGACTGACCTGACCTGTGACGTATGGAGGGTCATCGTGTAAGACGGCGATAAGGCCGTAGGATGGTTCGCTGTCATGTCGATGTAGGAATACAATGGGGTGTCCCCGGCGGGGGAGGCCATTGTCTTGGTCATGGAAACCCCGTATCGGCTGTAGTGGTCGATACGGTGCTCTGTGGCGCTACCTGGGGTTTAGGCAATCCCACCAAAGTGAAGAAAGAAACAAGTCAAACCATATCCCGTTCACACACCGTGCATGAGTATTGCCCATCACGTGCATGTCAGTTAATCCCACGTCACATTCGCTGAGCAATACCAACACTCGACTCCGTGGCGTCTGGCCACCTCGTGGCCAAAGAGGATTTAGGAGCGAGGTACGGAGGAAATCCCCATAAGGACTCTCTCAACGAACGACAACAGCTGGCTATCGAGGTGAGACCGAGCCGATAGCGGCCCAAGAGGAGGCCAAGCTGTAACATATATACTGGTGAGGCCCAAAAAGATGTCATGTGACATGTCATCAAGCGAGACGCAGACCATGCGCTGTCAACGGTGTAGGGTCGAGTGTTCCACACTAAACCTAGTAGTTTGGTGTCAGTCAAAGCATGTACAGTACCGGCCCGCTAGTAAGAAACTGAAAATCGGCCTGAGGCTGGGTTTCTTATTTTCCTGGGAAAATGAGCATGATTTTCTTAAAAGTGTCTTTCTTCTTTTTGCCAGCTGTTGTTTTCTTTCTCAATTTTTAATTCGTCTTCTGTCTTCTGACATTATTCTCAGTACCCCCTGCGAGAATTGGCCCGACGTCGCTCATCTCGTTCAGGCTACCCCCACCCCCGCCCGGCTAACTCTCGATCGTACTACCGACCCCCCCTCCCTCTCCCGACTCTTCCTCCTCCTCCTCTTCGGACTCAACGCTCAACGCGCATGCGCTTCCTCCTCCCTGCGCGAACCGGCCCAACGTCGCTCATGTCGTTCTGGCTACTCCCCTTCCCCCCCGACGA
This sequence comes from Nereocystis luetkeana, assembly GCA_031213475.1. Taxonomy (NCBI): domain Eukaryota; class Phaeophyceae; order Laminariales; family Laminariaceae; genus Nereocystis; species Nereocystis luetkeana. The sequence continues at coordinate 2,936,240 of JARUPZ010000029.1, forward strand.
ACCCTCGATCGTACTACCGATCCCCCCCCCTCCCGACTCCTCCTCCTCCTCCTCCTCCTCCTCCTCCTCCCCGTCCTCGAACCCGCTCTCGCTCCCGCTGTCCTCTGAATGAGTCCTTATCGGCGCAGCGCGATAGCAGCGCCCACGATCCCTCTGCCACGGCCCCATCCACCGAGTACTTCGCCAGCGGAAGTTTCATGCTACTTGTGACGCCGTCGGTTTCGAGAAACACTCTGAAGTCGTAGAGATGGCTTGTGCGTGCTTGGGCCTTTCGTGTGATGACCCCCCTGAACCAACCCATCCCTAGCCGAAGCAATATCTCTTGGTTGACAAGATTCCGACTGAAGGCGGCAAATGCTGAGCTTACAAAAGAATAACCGTCAGGGACTTTAAACGGTAGTAAGCCCTCGTCGTTAGCGATGTCGTCGTCCATGTTCAGCACAGCCTCCTCATCAACCTCTTGCTCCGTCTCGCTCTCACTCTCCCCCTCGTCGCTTGAACCTGGCGGGTTCTCCTCATCCGCGGGAGCAGGCGAGATCGGTAGCACGTCCTCCAGCGGTTCCGGTGTAGTATCAACCTCCATGAAGGAGTACGTGCCCCGCTCTACGCCTTGGAGATTTATGAGGTTGACATCGCTGCCATCTGCCGTCATCGCCAGGCCCGTCTTCTCGAAGAGGCGCTTGCGGTACGCAGTGTCACTGTCGATCTTCTTCGCGGCCTCTCCGGTTCATTGCGTGATCAAGATTCGACGATCTGACGCCGTCAGCTTGTTGGTCTCCCACTTTTCTAGGTTGACTCCGTCAAGAAGCCACTTGTCCAGAGCCTGCCCCACGTAGACCTTGAAGAGCTTCCCGTAGCCGGCATCTACAGGTTGCACCTCGTCGGTGCATTTCGGGGGCAATAGCCACAGCAGAGTGTTACACTTCTCGCTCAACGCACGCTTGAACTCGTCGGTGGTCTGGCCGTACAGCCTGTCGGCAAAAAGGATAGACTGTTTCTCGGGTACCTCAATGGAAGCGCTACATACGCCCTTGCGGAAGGTGTTGTCCACCCAGGAGCCATCGCTCTGCTTTTCCTCCGATCGGATCTTGATGCTACAGCCGCAGGAGGATCCGGTAATGGCACCGATTGTGCTTGCGAGGCCTGTGCAGGAGCCGCCGCTGTCGAGCTAGTCTGACTGACCGGTGGTGTCTCGCTTATCACGTTGCTGATGTCCTCAGTGTACTCCTACTCGTCGCTCGTACCATCGCAGCGCAGTGCCCATGCCTGGCCCAGTAAGCCCAAAACCTCGTCTGTGACTACCCCATGTTTCTCTCTGGTCTTCAGGAGTTGGAACTAGTATGTGGTCAACGCTCCCTTGTGCCTCAGCTTGCCCAACCCGGCCTTGACGCGGAGTAAGGCCGCAGCGTTCATGGGTAACGACAGCGCTTGCTGCTTGGTTCTTGCCTCACGCGGGCGCAGCTGCGCGCGCCGAGCAGGAGTTCTATCACAGACGGTTGGCTTTTTTAGTGGGACTGTCAAAAGCGTATCCCCCGTTCTGGCATGATTTTGTTTTCGGAAATACTGTATTCGTCATCCAAGCTACAATTCATTCGTACCTGAGGACTGACAACACTGCGAAACAGCCAGCGTAGTACAGAAAAATGAGAGAATGTACCCCACATATCTAGGGGCACGGTGGGCCGCCAGGGGAAGGGTTGCTCTTTCTTAAGTTGCGGCAGATGCCGAGGCTGGGCCGTTTCTTAATTTTTCTAAAAATTGAGCTTGATTTTTTTACTGACACTTTTCTTACTAGCGGGCCGGTACTGTATGTATGTGTCACAAGGCAAAGTTGCTGTATGTCAAGGGGGAAAAAAGTAAAAATGCTGTCTCCTAGCATCTTTATGGTATGACCGGTACGGGCGCCATGGATGCCTATCTCACGGGCGGGGTCGATCGACCAGTAGCGAGCGGCACTAGAATCACCGCTGCCGCCGCCACCACCTCCACCACCACCTATCTCCACCTACCTCCACAACCACCAGTAACACAGCGCAAGCACAATAACCATCAGAACAGCCTCCATGAGCTGGCACCGCAACAAGAGTACTTGGGGCAGGGATGGGAAGAAATCAGAAAAAAACGTCGCCCGTGTGGTGGTAGCACTTCTCGGAGCTTGGGCCGCGGGTCGAGAAGAAAAACATCTGCGTCGGGCCGGCTCCCTTCGCGCAGCAGTGCGGGAAAGTCTTCACGTACAACCGCGCCGACCTTGCAGCAGGAAGAAAGAAGAAATATATATTTACCGTCCCGTTCAGCCGAGGAAAAAATATTTACCGTCCCGCCCCATCAAAGAAACATAAAATTACCGTCCCGTCCCGCCGTGGGGAAAAATATTTACCGTCCCGTCCCGCCGAGGGAAAACATATTTACCGTCCCGTCCCGCCGAGGAAAAAAATATTTACCGTCCCGTCCCGCCGAGGAAAAAATAATCACCGTCCCGTCCCGCCGGAGGAAAAAATAATTACCGTCCCGTCCCGTCGTGAAAATATGTCCCGTTGAATTCTACAGTCCCGTCCCGTCGAGAAATTTTGCACCCGCTGTTCCGTCCCACCAACTTTTTGTGTCTTCATATTACCGTCCCGAGTCATTTTCTTCCCGCCAAACAAGAAAAATCTGTCCCGTCCCGTCCCGCCACGATTCTCAGTCACTGTGATAAGCCTTGGAAAAAACCCTCCTCCATAGGCAAACCAGTCTCTTCGTCAAGCACGGTCAGGGGGCCATCCCTGGTGATGGCGTGGATCATAATCAGGCGCACCCCCTTCCCCGACGTCCGACCCATACCGTCCTCAACATGCCGGTTGTCGTTGGTGGGAAAGTACGAGTACGTCGAGCCATGGAGCTGGTGGCAAAAACCCTCATCCATGTATACCAACACCGCGCCGCCTGCTTTCTCCTCGCGATACGACCGGTTGTACTCGACCAAGAAAAGGCGGATACGATCTTTCCCCCCTGCTGTAAGCGGCGGGATTTTGATCCTCCCTCTCCGCTGCACAAAACCCAGCCGGAACAGCAGCCGACCTACCGCCTACCGCCTGACATGACAACGTAACTCTACGCTTATCTGCGATCCACTGTTGCAGTCCGCGCCGGAAAACCTGCCGGCCTGAGTCGTTTTCCGAGTTGATGCACTCGCGCAAGTTCACCAAAATGGCGCTCTATAGCTTCTGGCGCTAGTCGTTGTCAGAATCCTTGGCATGGCCGCGACCCTCCGAAGATCCTTGCCGCAACTCGCCCTCTTGCCGCCACTTCTTCACAATGCTGCAGACCTTGGTGAGTCCGACCAAAAACGTATCGCAGACGTCCTTCATTGCATCAGAAGAGCGAACGCCCTTCAAAACAGGTGTTGCATGCAGCATCAGTATGCATCGAGATTCGTCGGTAGTCAAAACAGCACCTTTCTGAAGCGTCAGCTTCTGCTTCGCCTGCTTCGCCTGCCGCGCTTCTTTCTTCCTGCTCAACGGCTCGAGTCGGCCAGCGTTTCTCGGAATCCACCTCAGCAGCCTCGGCGGCAGCCTCGGCGGCAGCCTTGGCAGCAGCCTTAGCGGTGGCCTTGGCGAGTCTTGCGGCTTTTATCTGCTCCGCCATCTGCTTCTTTACCAAGTGCAGTCGTTCGCCATCCCCTCTGCCATCTGCTTCCCTTCGTCATCGCCGAGAGTGCTGCGCCACAGCAACGGCGCCACCAGTAGCACCCAGTAGCGCCGAGATGGTGGTGTAGGCGACAGCCAAACGAGGTGTCTCTCTTCAGGAGGGCGTAGCGCGAGCAGTACAGCGTCGATCGCGTTTCGAGCTTTATTGTGCGACAGTGGGAATGACATACATGCATGCCATTCCCATTGTTGTGCGATTATGCCCGCATTGATTGTTGGATATCCACGTAATTTGCATTTTAAAAACGGGGATGAATTCGAAAAGTTGTACCTGGTACCAGGTATGATTTCCCATTTTTTTTCTTGAATATAATATACTCATCAAATCTTTGCATGTACGCCCTATTAATAGTCGCTTATTCGAAAACACATGTCCTCGAGCTTGTGTGGTTCTACAGTGTATGTGCACGCGCTGTAGTTGCGCCGTAATCGTATGATACTAGTACAATAATACCAATAATATTCCTTCGACATTTAAAAAAAATAAAAATCGACAAAATTTAAAAAGTATTATTACTACAAACAACCTGACCACCCTCCGTAGTAGGGTACTGCTGCATCAATTCGAGCATCACCTCAGAGCTACCGGCCATAGTATCTCAAATGTGACAAAGACGGTGGCATAGTATCCCAATTGCAATCACTCGCACCGACCACCGTTTTCTTGCGTGAAACCGCTTCTTCTCCGTAAGTATATATTTTTATCTCCTTTTTTTCATCCTCTGAATGAACTAAAGCCCCACCCGATCAGCGCACCGTCACAATTTAGGCGCTTGCAACTGTACCATACATACCACAAAAAAAAACACACACACACATCAACCCTCGTCACTCCAAAATCTTTGTGGAACTCTCTGCCGTTGTATGCAAACATCTCAGAACTCTCAGACCCACGGCCCAAAACAAAATACGAAACCGCTAGCATCATCATAAACATCGCTTTGCCCCCTTCTCCCCACTCCGCGGACCAGTTCAAAATCCCTGTTTCAGCATGACCCACGAAATCCGTTGAGGTTTCCCCTTCTTCAGTACACTCTCCCTCGCAATGCCTGTCTTCACGGATTTTATGATAAAACGCTTCATCGGCAATAAATTATATTACCACTCGGCGATGAAAACGCTGTACAACTACCAATTTTCCACCAATCTAAATCCATGCGAAACTCTTTTTTGGCCTAATAACGGAGCCAAGCAGTGCGTGTCACCAGACCCTTCTTGCTGGCCTTCCAGCCCTACTATTAATATCAGCAATAACCTCCACAGAAAGAAACGACCTCTGGTCTCATGTGACCGTCGCCACATGACGCAATTTTCCTGTCAAAATCCACACCTCTTTAGCCGGTGCGGTTTTTCTAGTCGACGATCACTTTCGCAAACGTCGTAAAACCTCCTGACGTTAGCGTTCCGGCAATTTTATCCTCATTCGTTTCATGACAATGTCGAAACCTAAGACTTTTTGACACACGGCCCAATTTGCCAATTTATTTCGTGACAAAACAGGCGCCGGATTTTTTCTACAATTATTTTTTCCAAACACATCCCTAAAGACCTATGCCAATGGGACAGCGAAGTTTCAATAAAAAGTTTGAAATTCGAACATACCCGCCAAAAAAAATCAGAACACGCTTCCTATGGGCCACGTAAAAAAAAAAGTCCACAACTTTTGGAAAAGCCCGAAAAAAACAAATCTGGGGCCGATGTTGGGATGTTGGGCCTACATCGGCTTGAGAAAAACTCAGGCCGATCTTTGGTTCGAAGCGGCGAGATTCCGAGTCCTCGACAGACATCGATCAACAAAACCAACGATTGCGTCATGAATTGTGAACGGAGTGCGCTCGTTAGGGGCTCCGACCCACCCTAGGGTCACCGTCTTCACACCATGGCCGGTGTCATGTGGCGATAGCTGACCAGGCGTATGATAAAAAAACATTTGGCCGCTGGTTTGCACAAAACAGAAGACAAAACTTCTCCATCCGTCTCTAATGGCAAAAAATATGCCAGGTACTTCTTTTCAGGTTTGGGAGGATACCGTAGGACGCCGCCGGCAAGCTCTCGCCCCCTAGACCATGGATCTACCTGATATCTTCGAGGTCGTCATCTACATTCCTTGGCCTTGCCAGATACCGAGCGGGTTGGCCGTGGGCTGAGTTTATGTCGAGATCGAGCGTCGATCGTCGCACGAGCTGGTTTCGATCACTGTGTTGACAATTTGCAACCAGAAAAATCAAATTGCGCCGCCTGCAGCCGTTGGGGGGGGGAAACAAACAAACAAACAAACAAACAAACAAACAAACAAACAAACAAACATTTTTCTCTTTTTTTCCCACAGCGGCGGTACGAAAATATTTTCGGCTGTTTTTTGAAAGCAATATATTCGAAAAAAAACTTAAGAACTTCGCGTTTCCATTGGCATAGGTCTAAGTGATCCGAAATCGCGGACTGTGTTACTGTTAAGGGTCGATCTTAGCGAGGGCTGTTTTTCAGTTTTTTTCAGTATTTTCCCGAAATTATTTCGGGAAAAGCCGAAAAACTCCGACCCCGAAAAATGACGTCTTGAAGTTTTTAGGGTTCTTCAGGAAATTTAGGTACAAGGCCGTAGAGGATCGGGCAGCCCCACCGCTCGAGCTGTGCCACCACTCGCGAGCGCACAGAGCTGACAGGGGTCGTTCCTAAGGTCATTCGCAAGTCATGGCCGAACGCAGAAGGCGCACTAGCTTTCTGGGCTCTCGCGGCCGAGTTCACAAGGTGACCGCACCGAGGTGGCCGACCGACTGAGCTCGGTGACGGCAATTGCTGAGACTTTGTCGCTTTGGGCAAGCATTGGGCGTTGTTGCGTGACGAGTTGGTGATGGATTTCACTCCCCAAGGCACCGACACCTGCCTACGAGTCAGGCCGATGACTGTGGGGCCACCGCACGCATGGGTTCCGCGTGCGCAGCTTCTGTAGGGACGGTTCTGTGCCGGATGGACGATTATTTTCCCAGCCAACTGAGGCACTTACTCGATAAGATTTAACCCACGCTGAATTTGGTGAAATGATGAAATTTCAGGAAGAAACGAAATACAATACGTGTCGTTAAGATCGACCCTAACAACCGACTCTCGTTTCCACGCTTACATACTTCCAAATTCAGCATATTGTCGACGTAGGTCTCAGTGTAAAACTCCGCCTCGGAGTTTCCCTGGGTAGTTCAGGCACGACAATAACTCCAAGAGGAGCACACAGTCGCGCTCATCTTTCCTATTAATAGTTCTCTCGGTACCACCCAACCATAATAATCAGTAAACTTGGTTAGCTTTATATCATGGTCCAATTTTAGCCCTTCTTCATGGCACTAAGTAAAAACATAAGTCCTGCAATGGTCCTACCTCCTTCGTACTAAAATTACGCATATACACCTAGTTCCTGATTCACTTCGTATCATAGTCCCCGTCCTTTGGTCTTCCTTCATAACGTCTTGTTCAACATAAACCCACCTCATATTATGACCCCTCCTTGACAATAAATAACAATAAAAATAAAAATATACATTTTTATTTATTCATTTTTAGGTATATCATTCTCTTTCGTAACATTCCGCATATATATATACAACTTCTCCCTTCGGAGTGGCATGAGCGTAGCGTGTAAGAAGACTCTTGCCGAAATACGTACGATTCGGTGGGTAGGTTTGAAGTATTCCACCACAATTGCAGATATGTGCTGAAATTGGGGCAAGAGCTCAAATGTACCTGTTTACAACCAAATATGTATTAGTACTTCGTATAAGGGCAGTTCTAATGACCGAAAAAGCGGGTAGAAATTATGTATTACAGCTGTTATGATATATGAAGGCGACATGAGCGTGATATGCAACCACGACAGTAAGCACTTCTTCAACGAACCGGAGCGCCAGTAGACACATGTTCTGCGACACCGAACGGTTCGATAAAACGAACGAAACCTTTGGCGGACGCCCAAATCAACTACGACAGTAATCCCTCAAGGAAAAACGTCTTCAACGAAGCGTAGCGGTGGGCCTAGGGCCGGCGTGAAACGCAAAAAAACTCGAAGCGACGGGGGGAGTAGTAGCAGAAATTCCCTCGCAAACGCGAATGTCACTACTAACAACGGAAGCAACACCCTGGCAAGCACCCAAGATAGATCGAAAAAACAGGATCCTTCGCTGTCCACAGCACCCAAAGAGGATGCAGAAAAGTCAGTTAGACCTTGGCACTCGCCAAGGCACTAGCTTGATGAAGGCGATGCAAAACCTGACACTCTTCTTAGTAAAGAAACCCCCACCATATATATATTATGTACCTGACATAGCCAACTCTGTATCATGTGTCCATCCGTTTTGTTTTTCTTCATAACACTTCAGAAAATATATCCCACCTCAGTATGATCCTCTTCGATAAACATTTTCATGGTTAAAGTGAGATAAATCTATATCGTTTTTGTGTATCTGTCCTGCCAAGCCTCGTGACATTCTCAGTACCATAATTACTACTCATAGTATGCGCCATCCACCTCAAGAGGGAAACAACAGAAATTAAACCCCATAAAACCCAACCCTCCTCCGAAAACTCAAAAGAAAAGAAGAAAATATCACACATATCATAACATCAAACGAAAAACGAACCACGACCCAAATCCATTTTTTGTCCGAATCATCGTTCGCATTTCCACGACTTGAAAATATATACCTACTAAAACTGAAGTACTTTTAAGAAATACAAGGCGCTTCGCTCCGCGGGCGGCGTTTCGCTCCGCAGGCGGCCTACGCCGCCCGCTACGCTCGCTCAGGAAGCACAAAAGTGCATCAAATTAGTATGCGAAGCGAACAGAGGTCCAGCCAGACAGAGCCCGTTCATTCCACGAAGCGACGGACAAATCTAAGTTTAAGAGGGTCTCGCCTGCGCGCGTTGGTGGGGAAGCAATGCCAATTGACTCGTCGGGCACCCGTCCTCGTCGTCGAAGAGCAATGATTCTTCTGCTACCCCCGGGAGACCAAGCCGGTTCTCCAACGCCCACATCGAGGGCGATCTGAGGGTGAAACTCTTTACTACGCGTTGCCGATGCCCGACGGGTGTATCCAAGCCCCATCAACCATAGGAGCAAAGTCGAAATATCGCCTCGTTCAACAGACGCGAATCTCACGCCGATTACTCGTCCGTCACGAGGGCGTAGCAGAGCCGGCAGGATATACCCCTATTTATTGACCCTCAGGAGCGAGTTTGGCGTCTCCAGTTGTCTCTTCTGACGATCCTGTTCCAGGGTGTGATTGAGGGGGCCAAGCACGTGGGTGCTTACGGCACCGGTGTGGTAAACAAGGATTTACAACACCGGTGCGCAAAAGAGCTCTTAGGTACGACACCGTGGTTTGGCACTTTTGTTAGGGTCTTAGTCCGTTGGGCTGCTGGCAAAAGGTTAGCCGACCGCCAACCCGAAATAAGCCTTTTAACTTATAGCACTTCCCCCCTCTGGAACAGGCCGATACATACGGGTCGACGCGTGTCACCAACACACGGTTCCAATTTTTGGGGATCCAGAAGTGTTTTATTTTTTTTCAGATTCTTGACTTGAGGAAATTCGCTTTTCGCTTTTCTTTAAAAAGCGTATTTCATGGTGGACGAGAGATTCGAAAGCATGCCCAACGACCCATGTATGTGGTGCTGATGACGCCATTTGTTAAGGTCTTGTAATAGTCCGTTGGGCTACTATTAATAGTAAAATGCTAACCAAAAGTTATGCAGTCCTGTGCCCCACTCTTACCGGCCGGTATGAGTACGAGTACGGGTAGTCTGTTTTACTCAGATCGCCCCCGTTTCCCGAGCGGGGGGGGGATCGGCAGGATAATGAAGAAACATGACACGGAATACGACGTAAACCACCTAAACCAGACCCCAAAACTCACAAAGCGCGTTCTGTCACAAAATGAGTGGCTCGTCATGCCCCAGGGCGGCAGTGCTTCGCCCAGCTGGTTCGTCAAGGTGATGAACGAGGTTATTAAGGGCTTGCAACAGGTGGCGGCCTACCTCGACGACATGATCGTATTTAACATCTGACATTTCTTTTGAGAGCGTTTTTTATGGTGGAAATAGTATCATTAATACACTTGCCATCCGACAATGTGCAGTATGAGCTTCAACGTTGATCACTCAAAACATTCCTGAAAGAAGAAAATCACGGCAACAAAGGAAACCTTTGCACAAGGTCCAGCTACCTTCTATTTCTACTTCACGCTACGCTTTATCTACAATACTCGTGTGTTGTCCCTGCTCCCTCCTCCGTCTCAAGATGTGCTCTTTACGTTCTATTCGTAAATCCTAAGCCGCATCCGAGCTCCATCCCCACGCCATCGGTATGGGTCTGTCACCCCCCCCCCTCCCCTGCCCGTTCCCGCTTCCTGGCTTTCCCTAAGCTGGAGTTCGAAGTGAAGCACCCTCCTCGAAAAGGCGACCTGTGTAGTCACCGAGACGATTTGAAGCTGGCGTTCCTTCACCACCCCTTTCTTTCCCATCGACTCCCCCCCCCCCCCCCCCACAACGACACTCCCCACGACACTACAGTAGCTGCCTGCCAGCTGGTCGATGAACTTACTGACCTCTACCCTGAGACGCCCGAAGATTTCCACTGCTAAAGTGGCAAGCTTGTGATTCCGTTCGAACTCGCGCCCGACCCATGTCCTGGCGACGACGTCATATTGCAAGCTCTTAGTCCGTTTAACTCGTTCGGGTAAAAAGTCAACCAACTGCCTACCTATTGTAAGCCTTATAACATCCGGCCACTCCATTTTTGCGGCACGCGCGCCAGATCGCCCCGGAATTACCACGGTGTTTTTTTCGTCCCATAGGGCTACCATTGAAGCTATTTAGCACCCGAAAAAGGTCCAGTACTCGACGGGATCGGTGGTAGCTGCGAACACCCGCAGACTATTTATTTAGACCGGCGTCGCAAATAAGCGTCGCAGATGCGCTGTTTACGACACCGCTCCGCGTTTGCAACACACGCTACGGATCGGCCGGACACTGCCATGGCTGCGTTGGCATGGTGTAGGGCTATCGGGGAAGCTAATGTATCATGTGCCCGGAACGGTCCAGTACTCGACGAGATACACGTCGTATCCGCGTGCACCCGCAGAATAATCAGACCGGTGTCACGTAATAAGCCTTATTTGCGACACCGCTCCGCGTTCGCGGTACATCCTCCGGATCAGTCAGATGCTACCATGACTGTGTTGGCACGGTGTAGGTATATCATTGGAGCTAGTGTCTAACCGAAACGGTCCTGTACTGGAGGAGATAACTGGTATCTGTGTGTGCATCCGTAGAATATTAAAGCTGGTTTTAGTACATTGCACAGATCGCTGAGACTTGGTAGAATCTAAATACAATCGACGAGGGCAAGGTTGCTTTGGTTATGGGGGTCAACACCTTCCGTGTGTATGCGGTGCCGGGTGCGGTGCCGACAGCAATATAAAATAAACACGGACGGACGTGCCTTGAGGCAGCGGCATGAGAGGGCTAGCTTCGAGGTAGTGCTTTTTTCAATTACGGGAACCATATTGTGCCCACTTTTACACTTATTTTGTCCAGTTCAACCGCCTGAGTGCTGAAGAGTGTGCGAAAAAATGTTCTTACGTCGTCGCCCCACCCGCCCCTTTACTGGCCATACAATGCGTTTATCTTTCCAGTGTGAGATACTGCAGTAGTGCTGACCCTTCTGCAGTGACGATTTTATTCAACACTCGTACGGTACAAGAGCTACTGCTTTAGCTTGAATATTATGCGGGTGTGCACGGATACCAGATATCTCCTTGAGCACTGAACCGTTTGGGCTAGACGGTATAGCTTCAGTGATAGCCCTACACCATGCCAAACACAGGCGTGGTAGAGCCTGGCCGATCCGGGAGGTGTGCCGCGAACGTGGAAAGGTGTCGGAACAAAGATTGCGTGTTTACGACACCGTTTCGATCATTGTGCGGGTGCACGTAGCTACCCTCTATCTCGTTGAGTCCTCGGCCGTTTCGAGTACATTTCAGCTTCAATGACAGTTATACACCATGTCAACACAGCTGTTGCAGCGTCTGGGCGATCCGAGGTGTGTGCCGCGAATGTGCCGCGGTGTGTCAATAACGCAGTTGCGACACCGGTGTCGTAAACGAGTTTTTTATACGTCGCCACCGGTCTGATTGTTGTGCGGATGCACGCGGACACGATGTATCTGTCGAGTGCTGGACCGTTTTGGGTACGTGGTAGCTTCCATGACTGCCCTACACCATGTCGGCACAGCCATGGCAGTGCCTGACCAATCCGGAACGTGTGCCGCAAACGTGGGGCGGAGTCGTAAATAAGAGCTTAGTTACGACACCGCTGTCGTAAATAGCATTACTCTTTTTTTTCATCGCCATGATTTTGACCACCCATCGACGTGTGCGTATGTCCAGAGGCCGTTGAGGGTAAAACCTCCCACGGTTTGAGCTGGAAAGCCAAAGCGATTACGAAAAAACGGGGAAAATACGACTGTATGGGGTGCTCTACTATTTACATACATACGCATGTACACCACGACGATGATGTTCGCACATTACTCGTAGCTCACTTCCCTGAAAGCCTTCCTGCTTGCGGTCACAAAACAGGCTGTTGAAAAATGCATTTCGATGGGAGAAAACAAGCAAAGTACGAAACAGTGCGCACAGCAGTATCATGCCAGCCCGTAAGGAAAACGGTACTAACGAGCTGTGGTATACTATCCCGTATCACCTGCAAGCAAATAGCACCCGAAACATATCCATGGTATTCTACCTACACCCGTAAAAAGAAGATTAAAACAAAAAACACGAAGTAAGAGGGTTAAACAAACAAAACAGAACGAAAGAAAGAAAGAAAGAAAGAATGAAAAATATAAGAAAGAAACACGAAGCAAACATGCGCTCAGGGGGTAGGCCGAGTCCCGAGGACAGGATTGTTGTTTTCTCGTACGATCAGTCCTCCTATGATATTCCCAGCTGATGGGCCAACAAAAGAACGTCACAAGCAGACCGTAACGGAAGGCAAGAAGACAAGAAGAGGGTACGAGAGACAAAAAGCTATCAACAAATAAAAAACAAGCAAGTCCAATGTCCAGTTGCTAGGTCAAGGACGACACAACCGACACAAGGAGGACAGAGACAGACTGACCAACGGGAGCTAAAACAAACGTCAACCAAATCGGAAAAAAAGAGGAACAATAGCAAAGGGTCACACAAATAAACAACAAGGTAACGCATCCAACGCAGAATGGCAGGGTACGGGGGGGGGGGGTATCATCGGCTTGGCAGGGAATAGGGTAACACAACGAACAAAAGTAATACAAAGAAAACAGGGATCATAACACAGCGTTAGGCAGCCGTCACTGGGCGTCTCAACTAGAAAGACGGCCAGTGCCACGCTTCGGCGGGGGCCTTCACTTTCTTACCCGGCCTAGCTGCTGTTGCTACGCCTCCTTCAACTTGGCTCCTCTTCCTTCCCCCCTCCGGACCTTGGGCCTAACGGCATTTTAAATAAGTTGCTGCGCATTTTGTACGTCAAGCGCTCGTCGCTTTGCTACATTCTCCTTCCCTTTACCGAGCCAGCGCTCCATGTACCACTTTGCCGCATCCTCAACACGTCTGAACCACTTGCCCGATCTCTTCGCTGCCGGCGCCCATTGTTTCTCTTCGGTGGGCGAGTTAAAAAAAACGATAGGTCGCGTTGGAGACAACCCATCCAGTTCTGCTCTTGCCCTCCCAACTAACCCCTTTCCCCAGTTCCCCAAACATCACTCGTTTGGGTAGTCTCTCGTCACCCACACGAGGCACGAACCACGCGAAAAGTATCCTCCGCTTTCGCACCGTCGTCTCGACGTTCTGACAGACAGTCTTAGCCAGTGCGTCTGCGTATGAAATCATATGGTATCCGTTGCGAGGTTTTCTCTTCCATGCGATGCAGCGGAGAAGCAATCGGTGGTGAGCTGTCCGCAGTATGGCGAGATGGGCCACGGTGGGGCTCCACGTGTCACCCACCCGTATAGCATGCTCTCCATCACCCCGGCTTTGAACATCCGTACTTAGAGCCGCGGAGCGGTGCGGTGAGCTGGTCGTACAGTGGCAAACTATACCGTCTGAAACGTAGTTTGGCCGGCAGCACGCGCCGGTTGATTTCGGCAGTATCCCTATCTATATTTATAAATGTGTGTGTGTGTGTTTGAGATACGTTATAACCACTGAGTTAGCAGTTAGCGCTGACTGCTAGCTCATGTCTGTGGTCATGGTTGCATGTAACAATCTCGTTGGTATGTTAATATTAAAACCTCGTTGTACAGGGAAACATGTCCGTGGCGCTTTACCGAGCACTTTACCATATTTGTTCTCGCTGGCGTTCTGACCGCGACCCTTCCTTGGCCAAAGTCGACGCAAGAGGACTTGGAGTACGCCACACCAACCTACACCTCACGGTAGTAGCGACAACACACCAGTATTCATGATACATGTCGCCGCTGTTGAAACGTTCGCCGTTCATCCCTACAGTACTAGTTAGGGCCGTTCCTAATGAACAAATCAAAACACGACTCGTGAGGCTGTTGTCATGAATCGCGATATTTTTGTCGTGAATCATGACAAAAAAAAATGTGGAAGATTGAACAAAGGAAATCTGGGGTGTGTGGAGAGTTGAATCTTTGGCATGTATGAAAAGACGGGGTGGGCAAGAAGGTCATAGAGCTGACGACGGGTGCAATATTGTTGCCTCGTCAGGGGGTCGTTTCGGTTCGGCTTCAATGTCCGGGGGTGGAGGTGGTTTTGGTGGTCGTGGACGGGGTGGTGGTATTCGAGGATGAGGACACGTGCTCTGTTCTTCTACGGTGTCAACAGCGAAACGACTAGCAGGAGATGTACTGCAGCGGGGGAGATGGGGGCCAGCGTTGTGGACTACCAACTTGGAGGGATCGTCTAGGTCTTTACAGCACCAGGGTATGCCTCTCCTAAAGTCGGTTTCGTTGGGGGATGTGCTGTGTGAGTGGAAATGATAGGGCCGCAAGAATATTACGATTATAGAACCCCTTACTTGGATATCAATCCCTGAGCGTGCTCGGTGGGTACATCCCTGGCCTCTCAGAGCTCCCACTTCGAAACCGCCTCCTTTTATTACTTGCCGGACCTTTCCAGCGGTTCTTCGTTTTCTCGGTCCTTTCTTCTTTTTTTCTTCTTTCGTTTCGTGTGCGTGCGTGTACTCCGAGCACGGCACCGCGGGAGAACCCGGCACCGTCGCGGGTGCCAGCGGGTACTGGCGGGTAGAGGGGGGGTTGCAAGGAGCGCAGTCGCGGCTTTCGTGCCTAGGCGTCGCGTGTGCCTCGAGACACGAGGGATACATGAACGGGCTCTGTCTGGCCTCCATTTGTGATTTTTGATAGAGTATGTACGAGATAGACCTTTCCAGCGGTTGTTTGTTTTCTCCATTGCTCTTGGCACTCTCGGTCCTTTCTTCCTTT
Source organism: Nereocystis luetkeana (assembly GCA_031213475.1). Classification (NCBI taxonomy): domain Eukaryota; class Phaeophyceae; order Laminariales; family Laminariaceae; genus Nereocystis; species Nereocystis luetkeana. Next base: position 2,951,417 of record JARUPZ010000029.1, read on the forward strand.
TTTCTTCTTTCGTTTCGTGTGCGTGCGCGTACTCCGAGCACGGCACCACCGGAGAGCCCGGCGCCGTTGCGGGTGTCAGCGAGTGCTGGCGGGTAGAAGGGGGTTGCAAGGAGCGCGGTCGCCGCTTTCGTGCCTGGGCGTCGCGCGTGCCTCCAGACACGAGGGATGCATGAACGGCCTCTGTCTGGCCTCCATTGTGATTTTGGATGGACTACGTGCGCGATATAACGGTCGTTCGATGTTGCAAGATAATTTTCAAGCGTTGCTTATTTTTGAGACCACGTTCAAATTGAAAGAGGGAGCTGCGAAGTCTGAGTACCAACATTGTCGAGCTGGCGAACGACGGCCACGGTGAGCACCGGGCTTCAGGCGAGGCGGTCGACGGGGCTGACTGTGGCAGAGAGTGAGGAAAGCTTTACCCAGACCGAATCGGTGTCGAGGTGGTCGCGAGAGGGGCGGGCGGTGTACGAGACTACGAGAAGATTTTCTGTTTGTTTTTTCTTCTATTTTGACAGGTGCGGACCTTTCTAGCAGTTCTTTGTTTTCTCCATTTCTTTTGCACTTTTCCAGCGGTTCTTTACTTTTCTCCATATATTTGTCTTGGCACTTTCGGTCCTTTTTTTTCTTCTTCTTTCGTTTCGTGTGCGTGCGAGTACTCCGAGCACGGCACCGCAGGCGAGCCCGGCGCCTTCGCGGGTGTCAGCGGGTGCTGGCGGGTAGAGGGGGGGTTGCATGGAGTACGGTCGCCGCTTTCGTTCCTAGGCGTCGCGTGTGCCTCTTGGGCTGTCATCGGCTGAAGCACGGAGGATGTCAGCATCCGCCGGGAGCAAGGTGGCGACTGTATCGGAGGTTCTTGTTGATCTCTCGGGCACTATAGGGGAGAAAGTCCGGAGGGAGTTCCCTGACTCGGACCTCGTCCGCCGCATTTCGGGGAGTATCAAGGACCTCCGCGACGTGCACGGGGTACCGGAGGAAGCCATGTGGCGAACATCGTGCCGGGAAGCTGGCGGGACAGAGTCTTCCGACCAGGGGAGCAAGGTACTGATGCAGCAGGGTACAGCTCTCATACCCTAAAAAGGGCCCGCGCTCGTTAGATATCTGAGGCCGGCTCACCTGTTGTTTGAGAGTTCGAGAAATGCCTTCGTGCAGTATTGATCAGTTCACGCAGGAAATGAATCGATGCAATGCGGTAGTTGCAAGCAGCCAGAGTGAGCATTCAACGAAGCACCACAGACACGATGACCGGCACGACGGGTAAGGCAGGGCCCAAGGGGCTGGGGATCGATAAGACAGGGACCACAGATCACTTGGCTTTGACTTTATTTCCTGGTGGTGTTCGGCAAACACCGGGGGGTCCCGGAACCTCGTTACTGGCTCTGTACGCGAGACCGAAGGCGTTCCCACACCGGGGATCCTCCCTGCCCCTATAAGATCCGCTTAGAGGATGCTAACCAAAGCTTATTGCCCTCTGTCTATCGAATAGACCCGACACGTGACACTGATCAGAACAGTTGTCTCGCGCCGAATTATCCTCCTCATAGCGCTGATCACGACAGTCGCAACGCTATTAATCTCCTACCCCGGCGCCACTCGCTGCAACAGTACATCAGAGCAGTTGATTCTGGAAGTACTATCAGCACACGATGCCGAAACGATAAGCTCCAGCAAATTCAGTACATATTGGGGAAACTATGTTGAATCGGGTACGTCATGACAGGTACGTCGCTTCTTTGGAACAAGTCCCCGAGACGACACCCCCGCGGGGAACGGGAGACCTGCACGGAGAGAAGAAGACAAAAGGTTTCGCCAAGGCGCGGAAAATAAGCCAATCGGAACCAGGTGTCACCGTCTTCTTGAGAGCGAGACCTGTCGACTAGTCGAGGGTCATCCCAGCGTCGGAGTTCATGTCCGCGGGATGACGCTTTTTGGGGATGGAGGTGTTGTTGGCGATGAGGTGTCCCTGCTGAGGTGCACTAGACGAAAACACGCGGCATGCGAGATTATGCCATCGATCGAGCGCGCAGGTTGACCAGCACCAGCCCCTCGTACACGCGCTCTCCTGAACGTTTAAATGTATGTTGATCCACCACCAGATGGGAAGCGGAGCTCCCTTCAACGCCGACAGAGACCTGCGACGGGACATCGCGATCGAGAGGGGAGGCCTCCGAGATGTCACGGCATCAGAGTATCAACCAATCGATACTCCTAGACGTCACGTACGCAGACTTTCAAGCGGTGGGTCACATGCGTGCAGGTAGCGCCAACCGGGGTGGGTTGGCTACTTCCAAATCTGAGGGGCGCCAGCGCATTCACTCGGCCCGGTCAAGTGTCCTTCGATGAGCGCAGCTAAAAATTCACCACCCTTGCGGTGGAAATTTATGGCCACCTCGGAAAAGAAGGCATCGACTTTATCAATCAGGTGGCGGCAAGCATCGTCCGAGCGACGGACGAGTCGTCTTTGGCGAGGAAAGGCATCTGCAAAGAACGGTTTTGCCAAGTTGTCTCTGTGACCACCCAGGTCCTGATTTTACGCCGAGTGCACCGGTATAATCTGGCACTGAAGGACCGCTAGGCTGCCAGGAGAAGGAGGGAAGTAACAGGAGCACTGCTGCGTATGACGCTGGGGCGGAACATTGGCGAGGAGTGAGAAGTGTAAACGAGGGTTTGCCAATGGAGGAAGGCGCAAGTAGGAGCCCTTCAGAAGGGAAAACGAGATATATGTTGGCTCAGAATGATAGAAGAGGGACTACTACGGTAATAGAAGGTATTCGATTCACGTTGGAATGGAACATGTACGACACATTGTCGGAGGGCAAAAATGAATAATAATACTCCTTCGGGAGTGCCTGGGAAAGAGGACTGGGCCCTTGCGGTTGGAGGTGGCAGGGCCAGGGGCACGGGAAACAATAGTAGTAATAGTATGTTGGGGGAGGGGTTGTAGGAGGTAGAAGAAGAGCTACAAGGAGAGAAAAACCGCAGCGAGTCTCTCCTAGGTACTACCGACAGCAGTGCAGACCAGCAACACTGCACGGCCTTCTGCACGTCGAAACATGCGCGTAGCAGTTATAAGCCGACCATTTTGATGTACAGCGGGTTTTTGGTAGATGCTTCTCAGGGGGTTCTTAAGGAGGGGAGTTGTTGTTTTTTTGGTGGATGATTTGGAGAGATGTTGGTTGTGGTAGTCTTCTCATGAGCGTCACATCGGTTTTGATTTGCTTTATGATACTGCCGCGCTTTTGTTCTGGAGAGTTCTTCACTTTCTGTTCCTTATAGTATTTTTAGAACAATACTACACATTGTCGGATGGCAAGCATAATAACAATAATAATAACAATACTCGTGACATTACCCAATAATAAACTACAGTACCTGGTATACGTTTTTTCGTAATGTGATAACTAAAAAGCCCACACCAGTGACGGGATGGATACCTACAGTCGGGTAAGAGACTTCAGTTTCGGGTCAAAAGTCTTATTTCGTGTTCCAGCAAGAGCAATTTCCTCAAATGACGGTTTCGTATCCCTGGCTCAAATTCAACCTTTTTCGGCAATTCTTGTTTCGTAGTTTCTACGTGCCACGACAACCACACCTCACGTTGTGACGCTATGCAGATCAGCCGCGACCGAAGCGTACTATTTATATCATACTACATACTATTATTATGCTTACCTTCCGACAATATAGCGTAGATGCTATACCAATATAAACCGAATATCCTTCCGTATCACCAGTATTCCTCATATACGCTTCTATGCCAGCCGTTTCCCAATTTCTATTCCCCGCACCATTGTTGTGGGGGGTTACTCTCTTGAGCTCCCCAACCTACAAAAACGTGCCGACGCCGCAGGTCCGGATGGAGCCACGACCTATACTGCTGTATAACCTTCATGAGCTACGTCAAAAACAACATCACTGAGGGAACCCAGACGTACAGTACCTTAATCCAGCCTATCACACACTGTTATATACCCTGGTACGTATATATTACCATGGTGCATATTCGTCCGCATTTCGCACCAAAATATCTATGAACGGTCGCACCCCTGGAAGGTTGCTACTCTCGTGGCGTTTCTTATTTAGAGCTATCACTTTTCTTTTTCTTGGCGTTTGTTTTTAAATGCGGGCCCCCACTATTCTACTATTATTAATACCAGGTAGGTACGCGTACGAGTACTCGCATTATTAATAGCAATACAATAAACCAGAAACTTGACCTTTCAAAACCTCACACCACTGACGACGTGGATACCTACCATTAATATTGGCCACCTTCACTAAATTGATGATCTTATCGATCTCCGGATCATCCAGCCTACTTCCGCATGCCGTCTGTCGCCTGCCTCGTGTTGTTCGGCTTCACCACCGCCAAATTATTATATGTCGCGATCAACATGAACATGCGCATTAATTCTCGTTTTTGGCTTCAGGTAAGCTGGTGATCATTTCATAATGTTCTGCTGCAGCCGCCACAAAACGTTGATAGTTAATTACCCGCAACGCGTTCTATGTACGAGCAATATATATATATATTCTGTCAGTCAGGTGAAATCCACGTGGGCTTACTTGCATGGAAGACACGTTGTGTCGCTGTCTGGAGCGTGACTGCTTCATCCCTCTATACTACCCGCAGTCTTCAGAAGAGGCTCAAAGCGAAACAGCGAACTTCTTCCTGAGGCTTCAGTTACTATAGTTAGGGTTCTGTCACTTCCAGAATATCTGGTACCTGGTATGCTTCAATCAGTTGATCACCCATCGACGGCTGTCGTTATTTTGCTTACCGTACAGGTACAACGTATTATTGGTATGCGCAGGTATGTATGCACCAGGTACAGCCACGAGAGTATTTTATAGTACGACGATGGCGAAGCGTACGTACCGTAATTTTTGTCAACATACTCAAGACATACCTGGTACATATTTACGTGGCTTTTTGTGGGCTGTCAGCTGTATGGATTTAATATCAGACTGTTGTTGGTTCTGTCACGATTAACAGCATTATTATATTGCCGTGGATATGGTACGAAGTATAGCAGCTGCAGCAACGTTTCGTGTTTGGCTTTTTGGCCAGATTCTCGATTCTCGATTCTAGGATCTCAACTCGTGCTCGATATCGGTTACAAAATTCAAATTTCGAACCGGAATAAAACATGACAAAGAACGCTCACGAATATCTCCATAACTCTTGAAGCCAGGAGGGGGTTCGTGTGATGGTGCTCAATGGCGAACCAGCATGGAAGAGTTGCAGGATGCCATCGAAGACGTGCAATACCTGCAAGCGGTAAACTCGAAGGACAGCGGCCCCAGCCCGACGGAGCCATGGCCATTCCCCAGCGAGAAGGCGCTGGAAGAATTCAACATCGAGAGCCTTCAGGGAGACGAGCAGTGTTACTCCTTGGAAAGGATTTGTGCCGGAATCCTTGGGCTATACCTGGTACGAGCGGTAGCATCGCTTGCAACAATCGATTTCGTGTTCGATCACATCCGCAATCCAGTGCTCACTGCCACGTTGGCTTTCCTTTTGCTGCTTCACGATGCACAGTTCGGCACGTTTTGCTCCGAGATGAGGGAGCTCAGCAAGTTCGAGTTCATCCTGGACGTCATCCGATATCGGGTGAGGAATTATGAACCCTCGGTGGAACTACAGCAGTACTGTAAACTTACGGCGTTCTGTCTTGCACTACTCACTACTACTATCTGTAATGATATACCTGGTACCTGGTACCTGGTATGGTACCTTACATTCTATATCTGTAGTTATGATATGCCCAGTTCTTAGCTGGCCTCCCACAACCAGCACTGATGCCAAGTGGTTATTTCGGAAAGACGTTACACGGAGTTGAGCCTTGCGCAGCTTTCAAAGTTGGCTTGTCACGTCTCCGTTTTTAGCGACCGCCTCTATCGGGACAGCCGAGACAGTGTCGGGGGGAGAGAGGAGAGGGCCCAATCTGAGCGCAGACTTTAGACTTGTGCAACAGCAGTAACTTGTTACTGGTACGAATGGTACGAATGATATTATAATGGCACCTGTACGGTGGCCTTCCTTGAAAGCGTGGCTTGTTTCGCCGTGGCTGGTAGCAGAAGGGTTCCAAAGCCGAAAGGGAGACAGACGCAGCAAGTACAGGTAATTTGTACCTGGTACGACGTATCATTTGGCTCTGTGGCGTGTGCGGTAGGCACCTCATTCCTTCAACACAAACACATCGCTTAGGTCGAACTTCACGACTGAAAGACTCCAAGAGGGCATAAAGCGATACATATAATTAACAGGTATGTCATGGTTTATTTTTATGGAGTACCAGGTACCTGGTATATCATACCAAGCAGTTGTACGTAGACTCGTGAAGTCAGTTGCGCAGTTGAGTTTCGTCGTGAAATGTAAAGCCCTACCGTCGCTGTGATCCACTGCCATGTACGACCCACCCGTCTGCAGCGATTGAGAACCCCAAATCTCCGGCTAAGGTTTGCCCAGGGGATCATCCACAAATTCCTGGACGATGTCAATTCCACCCAAGAGGAGGTGAGAGCGTCTTCGGGATGTGCTGTACATACTGCTCTTGTGACGGGGAGGAACGTGGTAACATCTCGCTTTTTTTCTACTTTGAGCTCGACAGCAGGAGGTAGTCGAACTCCACGGCGGGTGTAAAACGTCGAACAAAATATGTTAAGCCGTGTTGATTGCGGTATTTTGCTGATATTGTGCGGTACTTTTTAATTTTCAATGGTGAAGGTTACGTATTATCTGAGAGTCTCCTCGAACAACCAGAGTATAATACTCGTACGAAGGCTCCTACCATATATTGTACCAGGTATCAGGTACCTGGTATCGGATGAGCAACAAGTATTAATACCAGTTTCTACCCTTTTACATAAATCGCAGTCATTCCCTGACAGTTCCAGGTATCAGCCACCCAGTCGACGCACGTGCGCTCTGCGTTGCATCGTTTTACGTCAGGCGGACGTGCTTGTGGACAAGGCACCATTACGGCGAGGAAGCTCGACACCGGCTTGCCTTATGGAGCTCGCGCGAGTGCGCTCCGACACTCGAACGGATGGCGGCGCTGGGGTCTGTCGGCTGGGTGTTGTTGGGCCAGCGGTGGATCGACTGGTGAACTTGCTTCTGGTGAGCTACGAGTATGTCGCGTGTCTCGCAAGCATGTCAGGCTTGAGGCATCATACCAGTATCTTATTCTACCAGGTATATAGGTCCCTTCAAGTGCTACAAATTCCGGAGCACTTGAGAAAAATATCTAAGGTTATGGACCTCTCTTGCTCCTGCTGTGAAAACAACTTTTTTTTTCCTCTATTTGTGTCTCAAATTTCTAGGTGCGCGGTCGTGCATGCCTGCCCTTGTCGCTGTGCGTATATTTGCGAAACCGGGCGCTACCGTCGAGCACCATGCCCACACTATATACTGTACCTGGTAGTGTATGACTGGTATACCGCAAACCTCCTCGGTAATTTCGAGTGTAATTGTATTCTACTCCAGCAATGTTGAAGCGTGCCCGGGCAAGAATTTCGAAACTGCTGTGCAGGAGAATACGAATGGAATCCAGTTTTCGGTTTTCCTCCCTGGTGCATGAGTAATTTGTTGATACTCTGCCTTCTTGCTACGGAGGAAGTCTGCTGCATACAGCAGTACAGTATTCCCCGCCCAACCCCTGCACTTTGTTCTCCGCCTTCGTTCCCACCGACGGACCTGAAGCCTGAGTTTTTTTTTTGTATTTCATTACAATGTTGGTCAACATCAGAGTTTGTACGTAGGGGTATGAAGTCTTGTTCGAAGATACCGTTACAAATCACTGACCGCAAGCACGTAAATCACACTCGTTGTTATTTCGCTAGCCCTTTCAATGCAGTGGTGGTGTCACAAAAACAACAAGAGCGTGTGAATCAAAGGCAATCGTCTCTCCGGTTTGACTTGCCATGAAGGCCAAAGAAAACATTACTGCCGGTGTATAGTACAGTTGTTCTCTCTCCAACAGGGTATCCTCGATGTACTCTCGGAATGCCTTCCAACCCCGCCGTGCACGAATTGCTCAATCGTTCTTTGCCGCAGCCAACGGCGCGCGCAAGTTGTGGCGGCGATAGCAGTGGAACAATACCCGGCACGTCGTGTAGAAACGGCAACGATGACAAGAGCGGCGGGTGCTCGCAGGTTGACACCGCGGACATCAGCGACGCAGACAACGACGACCAGCCGGAGACTGCCGATGTTGCTGCAGAGCGACGAAATATGGTGGGAGACGCACTTGAACCTGCCGAAGCGAACGAGCCGGTAGGAGGGAACGGTCGGAATCACGCCCCAGCTAAAGCAGTAATGGTGCCCGGGGCGAACGGTGCGCATTTTGGTCTACCACGTGATGTCGGAGCAGCGAACGGGGCGCAGGAGAGGGCCCGGTATCAAGCCGCGACTGTTGGGGTGACTCTCCCGCAGGGCGCAGGAGCGGAGGAATACCAAACCGATCTGTTCGACGTTTTGGAAGCCTGGGTCTTCGAGCACCTACGAGAAAAGCTACACGCCGGGTTTCTACTTTCGAGTCACTTCCAAGAGTACACTCGATTCCTTAATGTCCAGCACAGGCCTGTCACGGAGAACGACTTCATCCTCTTCCGCATCTTGGGGCGAGGGGGTTTTGGTGCTGTAAACGGTGCGCGATGCTTGCCTCGACTTTTCCTGTTTTTTTTTTTAATATCGAAATTAATGGAACTGCATTTGCTTACCCTCGTCTGCCAACTATTGCGCGGCATGTCCCATTAATAGTCTCCCGCGATAATCTTGTTTGCAGGGTGTAAGCGCGGCGCGTCTGGGAAGCTGTTTGCGATGAAGGTGATGAACAAGCGGCGAATTAAGATTCGGCAGTCGGAGGACTTGTGCTGGAACGAGCGCCGCATTTTAGAGGCTCTCGGTAGCCCTTTCGTGGTGAGCTGTACTAGTAGAGTAGAATGCCTCTGAGCTTTCGTGGTGCGCGCCTTGATCACAGAGGTCACGTATACTGCATCATATATATGTGACGTCGGCAGCGTTGGTTGCGCGACGGTTGACCGGTGGTGTGTGTTAGCGATGCGGTGGTCAAGTAGAACTCCGGAAACGCTCCTTGTGCGCCAAAAGAAACGAAAAACTTAACAATGCAGAGCTCCGGAACTAAGATGAACGCACGCTATTAATAGATTATACATGGGTTTGCTTGATCTAGATAGCTACACTCACTTTTCCCGAGCATGGTTCTCTCTCAATAAACAAGCGAAACGATAACCCTCGAGGTGTGACGTACGAAGTAGTTGACTCTTTTTCGGGTTGTGAATTCGGGAGACTGTGATGTAATAGCATTAGCATCCCCTCTATATGCAGGTGTCGCTGAAGTACGCGTTCGAGTCCAAGAACGACCTGTTTCTCATCTTGGATTTGATGACTGGAGGTGAGCGTACCGAGCATGTCGCCTGGAAGATATATGATCGACGCGATTCCGTCGCTCTGACGACTATATTGTCCCCGCAACGAGCTTGAACAAAACTTGACAACCGAAGGTACACAACTGTTACTCAGGAAGGCGGGATGGCTGTATTTCAAATACAACGCGTTTTTGAGCGCAAACCCCCACGTGGGGGCCTTCACGTGCTGACACATTTTGCGCAGCTACGAACGTCGATAATATTTGAGTAGGCGATACATTAATGCGAACGAACAAGAACGACCACCGTGCGAGCTGCATTCCCTCTCGGCGCATCCCAACGAAGTACCGGCAGGATGGGTAATGTTGCTCAAGTTGAAACACCGTGTATTTCCTGCCTGAAAAAAACATGGAAAGAGGCCTTGCGTCCCATCTGCCCGCTCAGGTGAATCGCTCGTATTAATTATTTTGACGTCGTTCATGTCGTAATCGCGAGCGTGCGTGGCGCGCCCGCCATTGGAAGCTATAAAGTTGTGTTATAGCAAAGCATAGTAAGTACTCCTGGGCGGAACTTTTATTTGACCGTGCACCTAATAACACCAACCCGGTCTGTGCTCTGATTAATAGGTGATTTAGGATTTCATCTTCAGCAGCTTGGTATTTTTACACCGACGATGGCGCAGTACTATACAGCGCGGACGGTGTTGGGCATCCGGCATCTCCACCAAAAGGGCATCGTCTACCGAGATCTCAAGCCAGAGAATGTTATGCTAGACGAGTATGGGAGATCAAGGATTTCGGACATGGGGTTGGCCTGCAAGGTCACCCCTCACCTCACGGGCGCGTGTGGCACCAGAGGATGTGAGCGTTTCACACGGTGCCCCTTGGTCTACGCCACGCACATCACTTTCGTTCGCAAAGTCCAGCATCACGCATCACTTTCGTTCGCAAAGTCTAGCATCACGCATCACTTTCGGTCGCAAAGTCTAGCATCACGCATCACTTTCCTTCGCAAAAAGTAATATTTTCTGGCAGCAGTGCCTCCTACAGTCTGGGTATCGACATGTTGACACCAGCTGTGCGTCTGACTCAAATGTCCTTGCCTTGACGTGCACACTGCAGACTGGGCGCCAGAAATGCGTCTCCGGAACGCAGCTGGGAAGCGCGTCCCGTACAACGAGTGCGTGGATTGGTTCAGCCTTGGCTGTATTCTGTATGAGTTCTTACGTGGCATGAGCCCGTTCAGGACTGAGAGGGCCATCGAGTGGTGTGCAGACACAATCCAAGACAAGGTACATGCGAATTTCATCAAAGTATCGCTATTCTTCGTAGCAGTGATAATCGCTCTTTGTCGCCAGTGCTCTTACTACCAGTAATTTCAGTCGACACCGAAATCGCAAAACGGTTGCGATTAGTTTGCGATTTAGTGATGATGTATTTTACCAGCTACCCCTCACCTGCCGGGAGGGGAGGGGGGAAGCTTCGCTTGTTGGATTTGACCCGAAATTCAACCGAGCCGATTTATGGAATCCCTCGTATATTCGATTATTCGGGTTGACCGAAACTGATTTACGTTCAATCGAAATTCCTCCGTTTCACAGCCCTAGTTTATTCTTGCTTTGACGACGGTCCTCAGGAGAAACGCGTGGACAAGGCTACGTTGGAGATGGAGCCGGAATACCCTCCAAAGTACTTTGACAACTTGGCTGCCGATCTCTGCTCACGTGAGTGACGAGGTTCGACCGCGCTTCTGTTTTTGTCCTCGCACTACTGTGCAGCTTTTCGTCCTTTATCATGGCATCGATGGGTGCTGTGTGATTAAATCGAACGTGGCCTCGAGTTATAAATAAAACGTGCGCGTCCCGTTTGATTTTCTGCTTGCATCCAGAGCTGATGGTAAAAGACCCAGCAAAGCGCCTCGGGTACATGGGGGCAGACGACATCTTGAGACATCAATGGTTCGGGCACTTGGACCTTGACGCATTAGCCATGGACCAAGTGGAGAGCCCCTACATCCCAACCAAGGACATCAATGCGGCACCTCAGCGAGCGATTGGCAGCTTTGCAGACGCCGGTTCGAAGGTGATGACCGAATACTGTATACGTACAGAGACAATTCTGGATCGAAATGCATCTGCCGTGACACATAATTCCGGCTGGAAGACCTACGCCAATGGGACAGCGAAGTTTCAAAAAAAAGTTTGAATTTCAAAGATACCCGCCAAAAAAAACAGAACACGCTTCCTATGCCACGTAAAAAAAAAAAAAAGTTCCTAACTTTTGGAAAAGCCCGAAAAAAGCAAATCTGGGGCCGATGTTGGGCCAACATCGGCTTGAGAAAAACTCAGGCCGATCTTTGGTTCGAAGCGGCGAGATCGAAGCGGCGAGATTCCGAGTCCTCGACAGACATGTTCAACAAAACCAACGATTGCGTCATGAATTATGAACGGAGTGCGCTCGTTAGGGGCTCCGACCCACCCTAGGGTCACCGCCTTCACACCATGGCCGGTGTCATGTGGCGGGAGCTGACCAGGCGCATGATAAAAAAACATTTGGCCGCTGGTTTGCACAAAACAGAAGACAAACTTCTCCATCCGTCTCTAATGGCAAAAAATATGCCAGGTACTTTTTTTCAGGTTTGGGAGGATACCGTAGGACGCTGCCGGCAAGCCCTCGCGCCCTAGACCGTGGATCCACCTGATATCTTCGAGGCCGTCATCTATATTCATTGGCCTTGCCAGACACCGAGCGGGTTGGCCGTGGGCTTAGTCTATGTCGAGATCGAGCGTCGCACGAGCTGGTTTCAATCACCGTGTTGACAATTTGCAACCAGAAATACACAAATTGCGCCGCCTGTAGCCGTTGAGGGAAAAAGAAGAAAAAAACAAACATTTTTCTCTTTTTTCCCCTCAGCGGCGGTACGTAAAAAATTTCGGCTGTTTTTTTAAAGCAATACTTCGAAGTATATTTGAAAAAAAACTTTTGAACTTCGCGTTTCCATTGGCATAGGTCTAACGTCGATCCTTGAACTCTTACCCGGTATAATAGGGTGGGGTCAATGAGGCCTCTCTGCTGCAATCAGCCGAGACTCACCCAGGGCTACTACCCCCGCGTTGATTCGATGGTAATTAACGCGGCACCTCGTCGCAGAGAGTAGTTAGTCCTGTAAAATAAACACAAAATAAAACTGATATCGTTGGCGGCGTGTCTCGCGCACAATGATGGGCGGGCGGGACGGTCTGTTTGCCCTAACCGCTTTCTACTCTCGTACTGCTGTACGGGAGCGGGCGATGGAAGTGGCATCGTGTTGCGTTTACTGTCCAACCAGTAGGCTTCACTCCTGCCCCGGGGACGGCCTTCACAGCCCCCGAGCTTTATCTCCGAATACTGGTGTATCAGCTGCATATACATATAGTTTGGGATGAATGAGGCCTCTCTGCTGCGGCACGAGAGCGCACCCATACTTGTTTTCCCTTTTCCCGTTTCAATGCCGTAGTTTGTATGTCTCTTGTTATCCCTCCGTCGCGTTTTTATCGTCCTTCCGATACCCGAACTTTACAGCACCTTGACCTCTATTAATAGGTGCGGCTTCGACTATCCCTGGAAACGCTGTGTACGAACATGCAAACTGCTCGGACAGCGGCAGGACATCAGTCTCTATAAACGCCGTTTCGCGAGAACGCTTCACCCCCGCCACGGCCGTAGACGCTGTTGCGCCTATGTATCTGCGCACGACGGTTACAGACTTTCACCCCACGTAGTCCATAAGAACGCCCATGACCGTACTGTCCATGTAATGACCCGCGGCCTCTCTCACCCGGAAGGAGCGCATCGTGTACCGCTTTAGTATCCTCCATGTCCGCCGCCCGCAAATGGGTCTGGAGGTTGGTGCTCGTCACAGCTGGCGTCAGCGCCAGTTCCCTCTTATTCCCATATTTTAGAAACACTCGGGAACAGGAATCCTGGCCCTTCTGCAGGTGACCATTGCATGGTTTCCGCCGCCTGTCGGCACTTTACCACGGCTGCGACCGCGCAAGATTCGCGGAAGTCTATTTTTGTCCTTACCACGACCGCTTGGGAGGAAGTTCCCAACGTCTTCCCGAACAAGAAATTGTAGATGAAACCCCTCGCCTCCCGTCATGTGCAACACTTGTGACGCAACCGCACTGGATGACGCAGCCGGACTATCGCCAACGGGTGTCTGCTTTCCCCCCCCACTCCGATTTGCCACTATTCCCCATGAACAAACGATAGGCAACCCCGTACTTTAGTGGGATTCGCTACCGGGTTGCCCCGTATCTCAACCCCGGGGACGGCCTTCTACCGCCCCCGGGTTGTGTCTCCCTAAACCGTCTTTCGAAAACCGCATCAGAGCTACTCGCACTTATTAAAAGCTGCAACTCATCAGGCGTATAGTAAGTTGCGAAAACTTGAACCAGGCTCAGCTTGGTAACGCCCCGTCGTTGCGCGTATACTTCGTATATCCCTTTTTCCGTCTCAGTTCCTGACCTGAACCTCAACCGCTTGTATACATTAATTTGCCTCATTATTTTTGCGCCCATGACCGACATGTATGTTCTTTGTATGCGCAGGTGTCTCTTTCGAGGGAGGATCAGGCAATCTACGAGGGATGGGAGTACACTTGCGTCGACGACTTCCAACAGGAGGTTGTAGATTTTCTCACGTATCGCGACAGTCACAGCGTCGGGTTTGACACGCATGGCGGCGGGTGCTGCAATGTATCTTGAGACAAAAATATTTTGTAAAGTTATACGAATAATGATTCTACGCCGACTTCTCTTGGCGCTCAAGCAAGCTGAAGCCTACCCCGGCTCCTAGCAAACTCGTAATTACACCCAAAGACGCCCCAATCGACACGTCATACCCGAAAAACTCGCCGCCGAGTTTCGCGCCCACAAAGGCCAACACAAAGGCCACGGCTGGTCGTAGGTAAACCAAGTCTTCGACAGCACTCGAAAGTATCGTGAACAAGCTCCTCAGGTTGACGATTGCCCATATGTTGGACGTGTAGACAATAAATGGGTCCTGACGGTAACACGTTATGCAAACACCAATTTTGGACGCCAATCTTGAGGATTAGCAATTTTGGACGCCAATCTTGAGGATTAGCAATTTTGGACGCCAATCTTGAGGATTAGCAATTTTGGACGCCAATCTTGCTAATTATCAAGTGAGTGAAATCGAAACAAGAACGAACGGTGAAGGTATCGAGATAAAACACCTGCAGGCTGCGTCAAACCCTTCGCCTGTTTCATGAGGTTCAAGACTGGAAAACGCCAAAAAAAAAACTGTGTGAGCCTTGACCGCGAAGCGGCTTGAGAGACCATGCGCTGGCTGCCAAACGTGGGTGTCGTCCAAACACTCAACACGAGTACCTGGTACGTACATATTAATAGGAATATTAACATCATAAATCGATTTCTCTTGTTGGGTAATGGGGATCGAGGGCCAAAAATTGCGCGCGTCCAAACTATTTGACTGTTTGCGGTCAATATTGATGATGAACAGTGAAATCGGTGCGTACTTTACATACCTGCAAAAGCAGGAAAAGGGGGTCGATGACGAGAACGAATCACGCACAAGAACATAAACCATTGGTAGACAAGAAAATATCGTGGTTTTACTCGGGGGGCGGGCGGGGGGCAAATGCCACCATTACCTTGGTGACGGCAAACACTGCAGGAATTGAATCGACAGCGAAGATGACGTCGCTCAGTTCGATGCAAACCAGAACAAGTAGAAGAGGGGTAGCCCGGCGGACGCCATCAGCCTGTTCCAGATAATGGGAGACATCTTTAGCAGGGAGGGTTACGGGGCTGTCCGCGCACGAAGCGCCGACTACAGTACAGCAGTGGTCTTGTCAACACGCTACAGCGAGTGCATATATCTGAACGACCGATGCAAAAGGTTCTCGTGTCGTGTGTCGCTAGAGTCCAGTACCAGTGTCGGAGTTTGAGAAACGCGGAAGAAAACATAACGACCTACAAACAGCACTCAAGGTCACGGAGGAACCCTCAGGTATCTGTTGTCGAGTAGGCGCGCGCAGGAGTTTTGGCATCATCTAAAAAATACTTGGAAATAGAGTGAGGCATTTGCGAACAAGATCCGTATTGCGAAGTTTCAGAAAAAGCGATACAGGTAACAGAATCTAGACTTCGTGTGCTTTTTTCTGGGCCCAATAACTTACTACCTCTCACGGGAAAGTACATTCCCTGTCCGCACTTTTTTCGTTCACGTCAGTTCAAAATGACTGCCTGGAGACCAGCAAGCTCTTGCGAGTTTTTCGTTGTGCTGTCTCACAACTTGGAGTTGATGAAAACACCTCGTAAGTCGTTTCTGGCAAACTACGACAATTGTCTGGCACATCCGACACCCTTACACGCCCCATCAGGAGCATGCCTCAATTTGCGGTCTGTGGTTGCTCGTGAGGAGCTGTAGCTGTACGCGAAGGGCAAACGTTCAGGTGGGCGTTTGTTTTGTCTCATTTTGTATATATCCCAAATATTGACCAACTTCGACCACTGCGGCACCTCAAAGTCGAAGTGTAGGTCTATGTTGAGAAGAGTGGGCGGCCAATCGGAAGAGAACCACAAGCTGCTGTGGACTAAACACTAACGTGATACACCCGCCCTCTGCTAAGGCACGGGCCGGCCGAAGGTCAACACGCAGTGTGTTGAAAAGACTGAATTTCCTATTTTGATATAACACCTAGATATTACAGTCACACGAAAACCCGGGGATGGGGAGTGGAAACGACCCCTCGTGGCTTTAAGGGTTCGGGTGTGACTACTAACACTGCTACATCGCTGCAAATAGTACTACGTGCAAAGAGAGGACGACACGCTCCAATTACTGCTGTATCAAAGTATTAATAGAACGCCCAAAGACCGGGACCGCCACTACCCCCGTAGCCCCCAAGCTCAAGTCAAAGGCCGGTAAAGGACGTACCACCGTGAAGAATTTGTTTCCATCGTAGTGGTCTGTAGCATCCAGGATGTTAGACGCGAGCGCGACGACTTTGTTGTCGGTAAGGTCTTCATCGCCGTCTTCGTCACCTTCGGCCAAAAGTGTGTACGCAGAAAACAACAGAACCCCCGCAAACCCCAGCAGGACTGGATGGAACACGTCCATAGCAACCTCGCCAAGAGCAATGAAAATCGCCCGCATTACGACCGCTCCTAAGATGCCCCAAGTAAGAACCCGGTTTTGGCTGGCCAACGGAACCTTTGAGTGAGACAGGGGAGGGAACAAGGAAAAAAGAAAAACGGGGGGGGCAGGCGGTCTTGTGAGTTTCTAATTTTGACGGCGCCAAAAAAAGCAGGGGCCCCTTTCGGGTTGCTTGGGACGTCCGTCGTCTCGTTGGTCAACACATAAAGTAAGGCAATCCCCAGACAACAAATGGGGATGAATTTGATGGTGCGGAGATTTTCAGGCGCCGCCGCCTCCACCACCACCGCTATCGCCGCCAACGCCAACGCCAACGCCGCCGCTGCTGGTGCTGCTGGTGCTGCTGGTGCTGCTGGTGCTGCTGCACCTGTTGCTGCTGCTGCACCTGTTGCTGCATCTGCTGCTGTTACTCTCAGTTTATTCTTTGTTCCACTCAACTACCGTCCACCATCCACCCACGCACTCAAGTTGACGACAGCTACAGGCATCCTGATGCGCGACTTCCTATAATAGCGACAGCTATTATTGTACGTACCTGGTACGAATTTATCATCCTGAAATAATACCTGTATCATACTGCTGAACCTCCCGCACCAACACTCGTGAGCGATCGCCGTGTATCAGGGTATCATAAATAGCATACGTACATGCACAGGCGCCCCAATTCGTTCGTACGAAATTGAGGCTCGTTTTCTCAAGATAAAGACTTGCTAGGAAACTTGACCGAAAAAACAGTGCCCAGGGAAGGATATCATACTGCCTGTAGATCCTATTACTATTAATACCACGTGCGCATACTGCTGTTGTATGTACGAGTACCTGTTTCTACTGCTGTAATAGACACCTTGTACGTACGAGTACAGTACCTGTTCTCAGTGTGGCAACGAAATAAGAAATTGAGCCTCGACGTGGCCGCGACGCCAAATTGACGTAGCAGGGCAGGGCGCCTTCTGTACCACTATTCGTATTCCGATGACAACTGTACCGGCACTCCGCGCACGCGTGGGTTTTATGGTCATCCCCCGCACTGACTACTGTTGTACACATGTGGATTTTACGAGTATGGTAATCGCTCTGGGGGTACAATGACGCCTCAATGACATACACCCTCACCTTGAAAAATCTAAACAGCAGCAAAAATACGAAGAGGTTGTCGACAGAAAGGCTCATCTCCACCACATACCCTGCAAAATATTGCAAGGCTTTGTCAGCCCCGAGGAACTGGTTTATGCCAGCACCAAATCCCACTGCTCCAGTGACTGCCAAAGCTGTTGTTGTCAGAGCATCCCGGTAACGATCAGGATCCGGAGCGCTTTCAACCTTCATAGTGGTAGTAGTGGCCCGTACAGACCTTTCTAAGTTCGCGGAGCGAACATGTGAACGCTGCTGAATGCTACATCGAGACCACACGGAGATATCTCCACGAGACGCACAACGCACTCTCCCTGGCAGCTGAAGTCCCGTGACCGCAAGGAAGTTGAGTGCCACGCATGGTAACAACCCCAGAACCCTCATTTACGGCGTGGCGTGAGTTGGACGGAAGTTGGAAAGTTGTTTCCGCACGTACGTTGCAATTTTCTATGTCCTGGAAGGCGAAATTTACATGGGGAACATGGGTCATGCATCTTTTGAAAAAAAAAAAAAAAAAGTGGCATACAGGCTGGGTTGGCCAAAAGACCGGCTTATTATTATAGTGTTCCACGCACATTCTCGGTCCGTTTTAGCGAGCTTTGACCTGAAAAATTGACACGTGATTCATCATAGTCTTTTCCCGAGGGATTAATTACTGCACCACTCGTTTGTTTGTTTTTTCGGGAGCTAAGACACATTTAAAAAAAAACAAAATATGTTCAATACCAAAACTGACGGAAAAAATGTACCAGGTAAAAAAAAAAGTAATGAATCTCTTTGTCTTGCCAGTTAGTTGTTCCCTTTTAGGACCCCAGTCTCGTTTTGGGGACAAACTACTTATAATTAGAGCGTTTTGTCCCCACATATGGGAGTGCGGTTCTAAAAGGGTTAAGGAAGTCGTGAAAAAATCGATGTCGAAAAAAGAAAAACCGGTGAGAAAAGCAGATTTTCTCAATAATTTCTCGACGAAAAATTCGAATCGGATTTAAAAAAACTCACAAGGTCGGCAAAATTAAATGCGCTGCCGCCCCAGGAACACATTGTTTGTCGCCAAATTTGGAGGTACTCGTATATAATACTTCCAAGTAAGTGGTTGCGCAACAAAGCTCGAACGACTCCGCATTCCACACTGACCGTTAAAGGTATACTGACGACGTATACTCGTACTTACACGTTACGTACGGTACTACGCGTGTGCCTACCCGTGCGACGAGTACGTTGCCCAATCCTAATTCTTGTAATATTATTGCATCAGACAACAACAAACTGTGATCGCAGACAGGCTGCCTCGCGTTGGTTACGGAACGTTTATTACAGGACGAACACACAGCAGCTAGCTAGCTGCTTAGCAGCAGTAATAATACCGTAGTTAGTTAGTAGTAGTAGTAGTAGTATAGTAGTAGTATAGTAGTAGTTGTAGTAGTAGTAGTAGTAGTAGTAGTAGTAGTAGTAGTAGTAGTAGTAGTAGTTACTGTAGTAGTAGTAGCAGTAGTTAGTAGTATAGTAGTAGTAGTAGTAGTAGTAGTAGTAGTAGTATAGTAGTAGTAGTAGTAGTAGTAGTAGTAGTAGTAATAGTAGTAGTAGTAGTAGTAGTAGTAGTAGTAGTAGTAGTATAGTAGTATAATAGTAGAACCACGGCGGCGAGCGTGTCAGTACTCTGTCGTGGTGCTCAGAAATAATAATAGAACACATCCCACCACTCGGTCTTCATTATTATTATTCATGGTGGAGATAAGAGAGGACGTATAACGGTATATGTATATATGTGTATTATTATAATAGTACCAGGTAATATAGTATTTAATAGTATACTACAACAACAACAGTTAACTAACTGTTAACAGTCCTTTCACGCACAATCAAGTACCGCAACAAGGCGATATACTCCTCGACATCACGCATGCAGACCCCCAAGCGAGATTCCACATGCGGGCTGGCAGCACTGATCGAGGCGGATCAGCTGCCTCCACTTCTTGAAAGAAAGGCGCGAAAGCGCAACCACTCTACGCTCGTGCAGGACAAGTGTCCTTCGACGAGCGCAGCCATAAACTTGTCACCCTCGCAGTGGAAAGCTTTGGACGCCCCGGGAAGGAAGGCAGGTAGCGATTTCATCGACCAGCTGGCGGCGAGCATCGTAACGGACGGGGGATCTTTAGCAACAAAAAAAGGGGTTTGTAAGGAGCATATTTTCCAGGTCATATCGGTGACCGCACCCAGGCCGCGATCTCGCGCAGAGTGCACCGATATAAGCTCGCCCTGCGAGACCGCCAGGCCGCCAGGGGGGCAAGGGAGGAGGAGGGAAGACTACTTCCCATGGCGTGGGGGTGGAATGTAGATTCGGAGTAGGACGCATGGCGTATAGATACATTCTCACAAGTCCCGGGCAAAGTCACGGACCTTGTGACCACAGGGCGCTAACTGAGTGATCTCATGCTGAATATATGTGCATGTAGACTTGCAATCCATACACCGTATTGAGATACAATACAAAAGAAGTATCTTGAAAATAATAGTGCTCGCCTCGCTCGACGCCTGGCGTTGGTTCGGTTGTCCTGGTGCCGGTGCCATTCTAGATAGATGCGCTTCCCCTTAATAATGTAATACTTCGAAGTATCTGATTTTCACGATTTGCGCGCGCTGACAGGCAATCATTGTATATACCAAGGGTTGACGACATCTCAATCCCTGGCTGGAGGTCATTTGCTCACGATTGACACCCCTCTCTCTGGCTGGAATTCGATTCAGTCCAGGTCTCAGTATTCTTTTTTCTTTTTTTTTTCACAGTTACTAGTATCGCCCACCACGGATACCTCAGAATAAAGAAGTATGGCGTAACTATTCCACTCGATGTCATCAATAATGTTACATTTTACCTTTTTGGGGGTTTTGACCCCTCGGTTAACGCGTTCCAACCCTCCTCCCTCCTCGCGCCGTACTCTGCATGACGCGTATACCCTCGGCGCCGCCATGTGATTTGAATTTACCAGGTACCAGGTATGATATTATTCCCCCTTGCGCTTTTTGTAGGCGTTGGGCCCATGAACGACGGGCAGAGCCAGCGTGAAGCACACTCTTAATACTGCAACCAACCGTCAAAGCAAGCATATTGATTGACGCTCGCCAGCCCGACATTCTGGCAATTCACTGTAGTAGTAAGTATGCAGTATTATTATTATTACAGTATTACAGTAGTAGTAGATGCCTTGTTTGTGCATTTTTTGGCTCCTCACTCGCTATTTCACCCGAAAACTGACGTCTGCAAAAATCAAATTGCACGCCGATGAATAAGATTAACGCATGACGTAGCAATTTTCAACAGTAGTAAGCCAACAACTATTAATAGCACCAATATTAGTTGCGCAACTTCTCCAAACAGTAGTTCGTTGCCAGTAGTAGACAACTCGTTGCGCAGGTTTTCAAAACGGCAGTAGTAGTTGCCTGCAGACAACTAGTTGCGCAGGTTTTCAAAACAACAGTACAGTATAGTTGCCCGTAGACAAATAAATAGTTGCGCAGGTATTCAAAAGAGTAGTTAGTTGCCTCCAGGACCTGACAAATAGTTGCGCAGCTTCTTAAAAGAATATAGTTGCCCGTAGTCAAATAGTTGCGCAGGTTTTCACAACTCAGTAGCTCCCTGCAGACAATAGTTGCGCAGGTTTTCAAAATAAACAGTAGTTGCCCGCAGACACAGAGTTGCGCAGAGTTGCGCAGGGTTTTCAAGAAGTAGTTGTCTGCCAGACAACTGCCAGTTACACCAACTACTGTAGTTAGTTGTACAGGGTGTGAACGAGTTGTCTACTGACAACTACTGTTTGGAAAAGCTGCGCAACTAATATTGGTGCTAGTTGGTCTACTGTTGAAAATTGCTACGTCATGCGTTAATGTGAAGGTGTTACCTACTGAGCTATGGGGGTAAAAGATCAATCGATTACCCAGCCCCGGGTAATCCTTATAACACTCTCTCCCCTTCTGAACGGCGGGATCTTTGGGGCGTCGGAACCGCATAGTATACGTCCGTACACTGACCTACCCGCTTCGTTTCAATACCTGGGGAACCAGGGAGATGTGTTTTTTAGGTGTGCACGCGCACGCGTTTCTGTAAAAGAAACGTTCGGGTTCGAACCCGTGACCTGTACGACGTCAAATGTGAAGGTGTTACCTACTGAGCTATAGGGGTAAAAGATCGATCGATTACCCAGCCCCGGGTAATCCTTACCAGTATAACATTAATATTAAATAGTGACAGTTAGAGAGGGGTGCGGGGGATCGGAGGGAGCCTACTGCTGTAGCCTTATGTCATCCCTTTCAACTATTTATTACTCAATAATATACCATCGTTTACGCGAGTTGAAGCCACCCAGAACGCAAACAAAACAAAACAAAAACAACCCACAACACCCACCAACGCCAAACACACCGCCGTCCACGTCATTCCGCGTAGACAAGAGATTGTATCAATTCCTGTCGCCAAGCAAAAGCAAATATCTACCAAAGACCACCCAACAACAGCTTGCTACTCGGTCTCGCAGCCAGCCTAACTGTGCCATCAAGCGCTACCGCGCCACCCTTTCCCCATGTTGATGCCATATAATATGCTGTTTAAACCGCAGACTATCTCCGCAGCTCTCTCAAACTAGCACTATTAAAATAGTTGTCAACAGTTGGTTGGACAACTAATGTTTTGAATAGCTGCGCAACTATTTGTCTGCAGGCAACTAATGTTGTGAGAACCTCTGCGCAACTATTTGTCTGCAGACAACTAATTCCTGTTTTGAAAACCTGGGCATCTACTTGTCTGCAGGCAAATACTGTTCTGAAAACCTGCGCAACTATTCGTCAACAGACAACTATCACGTTGAGAAGCTGCGCAACTATTTGTCTAAAGACAACTATTCTTCTGAGAAGCTGCGTAACTACTTGTCTGCAGACAATTACGAGTACCTGGTATTCTTTTGAGAAGCTGCGAAAGTGTTTGTCTACAGAAAACTACTTATCTGAAAACCTGCGCAACTATTCGTCTGCAGTCAACTACTTTTTTGAGAACCTATGCAACTAGTTGTCGATGGACAACTGCCTGCCCTGGCCAACTAAACTCAACTATTAGTTGTAGCTGTACAGGGTGTGGAATAATCCCATGATTCCATTTTACCCAAAAGTCTTTTTTCGAAACAAGATTGGCCTTCCGACGATTTTGAGTTAAGGAGCCCCGTCATTCAGAACACGTTTTATTGGAATGTGATACCTTTACCGTAGGACGCGCCATTAATAGGTGCTTGCCGGGAAGGGGAAGCTCCACACACCCCGGCCCGCGCGGGCGTTATTTCGAGTATCGATGCTGCCTCCTTCACCCCTTCACCCCTTCACCCCGGCAGCGGTGACCTGTTCACACCAATCTCGGCCAAAAAAGCAAGGAGGCTCGAGTCTACCAATACGACCACGGTGTTATTAATAGTATAGTGATGCATCGGTGGGACATACTCCGGACTGTCCTCGTAGATTTAATGCAAAGCCTCGTAGCGGCGATGGCTGTAAAACCATCACCACTACACACAGAGGTGGCAGTAGGCAGCGATATGAGCTTGTTCGCCGCATATTGAAAGTTAGGTAGTATTTTCAATAGTGCATTCAAGAACATAAAAGCAAGGAATCCCCGGAGGCATTGTGGCGCCAATACACGCCACTTTGGACTTTTGGAGCAATCGTGTACAGTGAAACGCTAGTCTCACTACGTCGTAGCGGTATTGGTTGCCTCAGCGTTCTCGGGTGTTGACGGTCAAAATACATTTGTATTACCATCACACGTTTGAAGGGCCACCAGACCTTCCCTTTCTGTGGAGTGCTTGCTACCCAATAGAGACTGCAGTACCAGTACCCGGTACCCTGGTATGCGTTAACGAGCGAAGCGATTTGCTAATCTTCACGGGTGGCAAAAAGACTGGGGTTCCTTTAGAGCTTCGGGTGAAATCGGAGACCTTCGCCGTCGGACCAAAGAACACTGAAAAAAGAGTTTGTATTTCTGCGCCTTTTGCCAGCACGCGGAGCAGTTGACAACAGATACAATCATCCACCAGCGCGGGTTCCCAGCGATGAGCTACTTCATCTTATCAATGATGTTACACGCAGACAGCTTGAGTAGCCTCAGCATTTGCCGGGTACAAATCCCCAGCTGATACGGAATTAACTCCGAGCCTCACTCCAGTAAACCCTTGCACTTGCAGCGGCGATTCAGGGAAACACATATGTCGCATCACGCTCGAGAAGGACTACCATCGAGGGACCGAACCACGGCTCCGAATATCAACTGAAGGTGACAAAATTGCAGAGAGGCTAGACATACACCCCAGACCAAAGCAGAACAAAAAGCGTTCCAAATCCTAGAAGCGCAGATGATGTTAGCACCAGAGGCAAGTCCTTCGTAACGCTTTGCTCCTTCTTCGCGTTCATTTGTTGGACGAAAGATACCGACATGAAGCCCAGCCCTGCCGTGACAAGAGCCGCCCCAAGGGTACCATACAGCTGCGGTGGGACTGGGCTCGAATATGCAACCTGTCGCGGATACGAGCAGTGGCGTTGACGCACGGTTTGGACAGATTTCAATAAGTGCAGAACCCGCTGCCGGAGTTAGTAGATTCGTCAGCGTTTTTTTCGGCCAAGAAACCAAAAGAACAGAGAATGGATGCTTGACTAGGCGCCTTCTTGCGTATCATCAAAACTACGAGGAGCGAGATTAGAGGTTGGACCCTGCGGGTAACCGCCAAAAACGGGTGTCCGCCAAATTTTGGAGCCCGGACCCCACCCTACCCGCTGGGTAATGCCATTTTGACGACCGGGTACCCGGGTACCCGTTTTTTGGCCGGGTACCCGGGTCGACGAGTACGAACAATTTCTGTGATTGCTTCGATACACAAGCCACCTACACTTGCCGTGTCGTGTATTACTTCATTGCGCTGGCGTGATATTATGGGTTTGAACGCGCGGAAAGGGTGAAAATATGTACGATGGGGGCGATGGTTGACGGCCTCCCACTTAGAAGACTGCTGTGAACATTTTTCGACCCACTACGTGGCAGATATCGGAAAATGCACGATGTCATCAACATAATGATCGACCGTGTAACGCTGAATTACAATCCGTTGTATCATAATAATGCGGAACTACCGTCGATAACATATCAACAACCGCCTGTGCTAAAAAATCGAAGGAATCGTGGACAGATACCTGGTAGAAAACAAACAAGCATGAAAGAAACGAGTACATACATGGTTGCTCGCAAAGAAGCGGCTACCCACACCTATACCCCTGAACTCAGAAGGGGCCAGGGGCCAGCATCACAGAAACACACTCTGATACGACTCTCCACTGCTGCTGCTGTCAGAGCCGGGGCCCGCAGAGTCGTCGGTGTCGCCGCTGCTGCTGTCTGCACCGCTTTCCAGGGTACTTTGCACAGGCGACTTGGAACTTTCGGCAGGATTCTCAGAAAGACCGCCCCCCCGCCAGCAATTCAGTTTCCTGAGAGACCGCGTCAGGATCGCTCGCCTCTTGGCTCATTGTGCCCATCTGGTGCCGCGTGACGATACTGCCGTGTGCCGTGAGCGTTCCCTTGAGCGTTGAATGTAGCTAGTTGATCGTTCGTGTGCTTGGCTTGTGTGAGTGCGTTTTTGAAAGGGTTTCCTATAGATATTGTACAGGCATAATGAACCGGGAATACCAATGACAATGGGTACCCGAAAACCCGCGGGTAATGAGCTCGGACCTACCCGTCAAACGGGTAGGACCCTGGCAGGTATACCCGCCGGGTACCCGGGTAATTGAAATCAGGGTCCTACCTCTAAGCGAGATTGCTCTGCTCAGGATGAACAAGGTGCCAAAGATGCCAACCGTCGTGGTAAGCTATTAATAGGCCGACCAATCGTTGGGCCATTTTTTTGCGTCTTACTTGGGTGCACATTTCCGTATCCCCGATGGCACGATCAGCACAGAAGAGGAAGGTGGAAGCATACGACCAATAAATCTACAACTGTGTGTATACCCTGGTTTAGCCAAGGAACCGACCGGAGAAGTCAACCACAAAATTCGCCTGATGTACTGGGCTAAATCGTAGTTTAATAACCCATATACCGCAGTGATCCCTAGCAGCAGCTGTAAGACAATGGCGCCGCTAGGTTAGGCATTGGGGGCGGGTGGCGGTCGCTATATATAGCTTAAATGACGTGTTGCAATCAATGCCGTACCTGCAATAATCCGATAGCATGCCTGAAACCTCTTCACGAATACAGAGGGATAGTTTTAGCCGTCCTCTGCCCAACGATTTTTTGCACATTTGGTTGAAATCTCACTTAAAGGTTTCAAATCTCGTGCTGCAGACTGTTCGGTTATAAGGGCATTCTGGCCAAAACGGTAACGGCGTCTACTGCTATGTACTAATATCACACGTCAGCGATGTTGCTGGCAATCTGATGAACACCCCAACAAGAACACGTCTGTGCATTCAATTTTCGAAATTTCGCCTACATACTAGTATATATATTCTCCGATATATTACGAAGGGTCGTAGAGGCGTACTTTCTGGTTATATAACGGGGTTGATTTACTGGTTTAATGGGGTTCCAGTAAAGCTCGTAAATCACCTGCGCCGTCCTGAACCCCGGCCAACTGGCGGACTTGACCCTTATCGAGAAAGTACGCGGCTACCATTCTTTGAAACGTATTAGAGAAGATCCATGCGAAATATAGATATATTCAGATCCGAAGACTAAAAACACATTGAGAAAACGATGATCACTTCTGCGGTTTGGCCTTCGCTGAACCAGCCTGTAGGTTATGTATCTCGTAATTATTCTAGTCCATCGCAAAATATTGCTGGCTTTTGCGCTGACACTAGTGCTGGAAATCATATCGGAAGCTTCAAGGCTTTTCACGATGCAGCATCGAACCGCGATACGGTTTTTCACTTTGCAGAATCTACGGTAGGTACGGTGCGGGGCGGATTCTTTCATTTTCATACGGTGCGGTGCGGTGCGATTCGGTTCGGTCAAAACCGGTAAACACCGCACCGCACAGTTAGGTGTGGGACTATAATTTTTTTAGACGTAGAATTTGGAAAAAAAATGTCCCATGTCGTTCTCTGGGGAAAAAAATCTTTAGAAAATCAACCAATCAGCGATGGGGGGAAAGGACCCACGTCATCAACAAAAATCTATTCGTAAAGAAAAAGCTGTGCCGCTGCTGCTGCTGTGCCGCAAAAAAGTAGAAGCGTGGCCAGGTGCTGAGTGTGAAAAAAGTTTGTGCTGCTGCTGCTGCTGCTGCTGCTGCTGCGTGTTGCTGCTCGAGGTGCTGCTGCACCACACCACGCGCAGAAGCGTACACAGCGGCCAGCTTAAGTGAGTGGGCCACATCGTCTGGTAGGCCCTCCGGCACGATGGCTGACAGCAGACCAATGCATCCCGTGTCGGACACGCTCGAAGGCGGAGGTGCTGACCTCTCTGCTGCTGCTGCTGCTGCTGCTGCTGCTGGAGCTTCTGCTGCTGGAGCTTCTGCTGCTAGAGAGGATACCCCCATCTTCGCCCATCGGATCGGCTGTGTGTTGCACATCTTGCACCTCGCCGTGACTGCGGGGTTGACGAACCCCTTCTTCATGGGCCAAGGCTGCGTCCGACTCGTGCCTGAGGTCCTGCTCCAGGTTGAGTTTGCCCTTCTGCTCGAACAACTGATGGGAGACAGCTTGCAGTGAAGACTTTGCCTCAGCGGTCTCGGCCCGACTCTCGTCGCGCTGCTTCAAGGCCCGGTTACGGATGCCCTCGGCGGCCTCGAGACCGCCGCGCTGGATGGCAAGCGCCCGGCGTGCAGCCACGCCCGCGTCTGCGACTGTAGTCCCGGTACGCGCCAGATAAGCCTCTTGGTTCTTCTGGACAATTTTCTTTTTTTTCCCTTTTCGTCCGGTGCCCTCAGTTTTTTTTGAGTTTCCCATGGCTGATTGATATTTCGCGATCACTGCCAGAATGACTCAATAGGGCCAAGTTTGATCGCGAATTTCTCGTCGGCTATTTACTGGATTCAAGCACGGATTGATTTGTTGTCTCCGCCAAGTCTCGGCGAAGAGGAGGGCACGTATTGTTTTCATACTCAATTGCAGTACTTCTTCCCCATAGAGCAAGAGACGAATATAAGCATAAAACACGAGTTTTCCCGCACATTTCCGGCCAATTAGACGTAAAAATCTAATGGAAAATTCTGAATGATGTGCCTTCCCCTCCGTTTACACTGGTTACACGTGTCTGTTGAATCCCAAGATCCAACTCGTCTCCTATGTCGAGCAATTTGTCATTGCGGGTCAACCAATAATGCAGTCTAAAGCCAAGTAAATATGGTGGCGGTACATTTTTCATCTTCAATCTTTTTTCGGATTTTTTGGCGGTTTTCGTCGAATAGATGCGCCATTTTTTGGGCACTTTTCGTCGTCCAGTCCCAGCCCTAACAGTACCCGCACCGTAGCAAAAGTGCTTCATTTGAAAGAAACCATTAGGATATACACCCCAACCACAACACAAAGCGCTGAATGTTAGCTCAGTGGGTAGGGGATATCTGTAATAAAAACACAATCTGGGGTGGGTCCACTGGCTGTTAAGCCAGAACCTCTGATTTGCTTACTCAAGGGTTTCAATCCTTTTAGTCGGCACTGCCCCGAACAGGAAGGATTATGGTGCTCTTTCTTGCCTCGAAGTGTGTATCATGATTTTCTGGTGTACTTCCATAATTTCCATCAAACAAGAAAACGTCAAGAAGGACGCCGGACATATTTGAACCCCGGATTGTGCTTTATTAGAGATACGCCGTGAACACTGAGCTAACAGTCAGCAGCTCAATACTTAGGGTGTATCTCTAATACCAGGTAGACTCCAAGAGCTTCTCGCGGTATATATTTTCAAGGGTCGAATGGTGCGATTTGGTGCGGATTTACATTTTTAGAATCGTGAGGCGCAGTGCAGTGCGCGGACTTAACTTCATGATAATCCTACGGTGCGGTGCGGTTTTGTTCAAGGCATCATCACACGGTGCAGAGCGGTTCGTTAAAACAGCACCGAACCGCACCGCACCGTAAGAAAAGCCGCACCGCGAAAAGCCTTGGAATTTTTCTGTAAATCGGAATATCAAACGTCGAATTTCCAATACACCGTGTCGAGTGGTCTCGTACCGGTAAGCATTCATAGCTTGCAGTTTTTCCACGTGTTTTTCGTGCTGGTATTATATTGGACGACAAATGATATATGGAATATTTTTTATCGATTATTATATGTTTGTGTATCGGTATCGTACATGCTTAACTCAATTCGGGTTCGGTATCCAACACTAATGTACACCTAACTAGCGTACAGGTTTTCTCGAACGATACGTTGGTGGCTGGGCATAAAAGACTCGACTCACGAGTGATGCATACAGTAGCAGTACTGGTCCCGTTATAACGCGAACGAGTGACAAGCGGCTTGAAGTCGTGTTCTATTAATAGTCGTACTCGCCTCATTGTGGTACCTACCTCACATATAGGGCGTCCCGTAACTGTGTAAGGCATCTCGCTATTCAGCCGTGTAGCGCACACAACACCTTATGGAGTACCTGGCACCAACTTTCGGGTTTCGAGGTGCGAGAGCACGTGGGGTCTGTCATGTTTCCAGGTCATACATTTTCTCGACTGCTTGACGTAGCGTTTGACGAGGATGATCTGCGATAGAGGGCATTGGTAGAGCTATGGTGTATGCACCTTCAACTCCGCTGCTTTGATAAGATTAATGCCATATTTCACAGCATCGTGCTAAAAATACAAAGGACTGCCGGGCACTGCGACAGTAATTACCACGAGTTAACAACAACGCCCTAACGATCCCCAAACATGTGGTGTACATTCCAGGTAGTTATTACTCTGCAATGAACCTCGTTCACTTGCTTGGCCAACCTCAGCAGAGATCCTAACGAAAAGCATATATAGCCGCGCAACGCATACCACGTCTCTTTGTTGCTACTTGCTTCAGCGTACTCTTCCAACCGGCCGAAGAGCACCTGAACATCTGAACGAGGTATACCTGGCATATTGCAGTATTGCAGTATAGCAGTGAGAGGTGCTGCAGTTGCGAAAACAATGGACTGCTTGCGTGGTCAGGGGGGGCTCGTGCCTCAGGGTGCCTGGGTGGTCGAAGTTGTCTGAGTAAGGCGACCACCCACAATATATAAATATAAAATATGCCTATGAGGAACATTAGATTAATCTTTCACTTTTTTCATTTGCGGATGTCGCCCGCTGCCGAGGGCCTTCTCGTGCGTTTTTTTCGTCAGGGCGCGGCCCCGTCTCGACCGTAGCGGCCGGTCACTATTTCCATACGCAGATCTCGCCTGCCGCCGAGGGCCTTCTCACGCGGTTTCTTCGTCGGGGCGCGCCTCCGTCTCTACCGTTGCGGCCGGCACCGCCGATACACTCGCGCGGCGCCGCACCTCGACGTCGGAACCTACGAAGGGTATCTCCATAATCGACAGGTCTTTCCTGCCCTTTCAGCGTTTTGACGCAACGCCTTGCGACAGGAATATTCTCTATCGTGATTTCTTCGGGGGGGGGGGGGGGGGGAGGGCGTACTCATTTGCTGCTTGCCTTAGTCATTTGACCATTGACCACGCATCCCTTTCGAGACGGAGCACCGATTTCTTCGGGGGGGGGGGTGCTTTCCGATCTCCGGTCCCCCGGGAGCGTTGGCCGTCCTGCCGACGCCGTTGTTGTAAGGGTCCTCTCGGACGGCCGTAAGGTCGAGGTCTATGACATGTTTCGCCCGCCCGGCACGATCATGCCTTCCAGGTTTCGTCGCGATGACGAATGTATTGACGTATGTCAGTAAATACGGGAGTTAAGACGTCAGCTGCAACGAGGGCTGGGGGACAGCGACCATTACAGCAGCTTAAAACAACGGGGATGTTGAGGCAGAGTAAATGGCGCCTTGGACCCTGCTGGGTAGCTGCATGGATACCAGCTGAACGTGGTTTTCACAGCAACTGCACTGATGTGTTTCAGGAGGTGGTTTATCGAGAATCGCCGAAAAACTAAATATGGGGTTTCGACACAAACAATTAGCATGTCTCCAGAGGGGGAATAATACGTGTTTGTGTAAAACAAAAGTGCTGTGGCTGTGACTGTTGTTGTCGTTTTGTTGTTGTTCGTGCGGAAGGTATGATAGCAGTCGGACCTCTCGAGTAATACGACACCACCTGGGCAGCAGTCGTACATGTACGTCCAGAATACTCTGTGCCTGGCCAAATGTACGTACCTGGTACGAGTATCAATATAGCGGTTACTCTCATTCTCCGTCGGTCGTTTGTCGACACCATGCTCAACTCTTTGCGATAGCAGTCATACCTATATATATAACCACTTACTTAGATCTAAAGCCTGAGCGTGCTCGGTTGGTACATCCCTGGCCTCCCAGAGCTCCCACTTCCAAATCGCCTCCTTTCATTACTTGCCGGACCTTTCCAGCAGTTCTTTGTTTTCACCATTTCTCTTGGCACTCTCGGTCCTTTCTTCCTTTTTTCTTCTTTCGTTTCGTGTGCGTGCGTGTACTCCGAGTACGGCACCGCGGGACAGCCTGGCGCCGTCGCGGGTGTCAGGAGGTGCTGGCGGGTAGAGGGGGGGTTCGCCGCTTTCGTGCCTAGGCGTCGCGTGTGCCTCGAGACACGAGGGATGCATGAACGGGCTTTGTTTGGCCTCCATTTGTGATTTTTTATAGAGTATGCACGAATAGTAAGGGTCGTTCGGGATTGCAAGATAATATTCAAGCGGTGCTTATTTTTGCGACCACGACCACGTTGAAAGAGGGAGCTGTGCAGTTTGAACACCAACGTTATCGAGCTGGCGAACGACGGCCACGGTGAGCACCGGGCTTCACGCGAGGCGGGCGACGGGGCTGATTGTGGCAGAGAGTGATAAAAGCTTCCCCCGGATCGAATTGGTGCCGAGGTGGTCGCGAGAGGGGCGGACGGCGTACGAGCCTGAGAGAGAAGACCTTCTGTTCGATTTTTTTCTTTCCTTCTTTTTGACCGGGTGTAAGGTGTTCCGATCAGGCAGAAAATTAGTACATGAGAGGGGACGGGGATTTTTTTTCTTCCGAATTTTCGGCTTCATTTTCATTGTTTTTGCTGTGCTGCTGGGCCGTGCTGTGCTTTCGCTTTCTTCGTACATACAAGTACAGACATAGAGCATATCAAAAGAAGAAAATAAGTAGTCCCCTATCTGGGGTATGTACGTACGTACATCCGCGACGCGAAGCGTATGTGGCGTCCGAGCTGGCGTCGGAGCTGTTTTTTCCTGAAGCATGGCGACGGGACTCTTGGCATTATCAAGTCGCCGGTTTGCAATTTATACGATCATTAAAAAAACTAAATTCAATCGTGGACCTCTGTTCGCTTCGCATAGTTTGATTCATATGTACTTTTTTCCTTCCTGAGCGAGCGTAGCGGGCGGCGTAGGTCGCCCGCGGAGCGAAGCACCTTGTACATACATACCGAGCATTTTGGGTAATGCCGCTTGTGCGAGGATGCTAATATGATACTACTGACTGCGTTCACCGAACATACGCATACAAGTACCACTACAACAGCAGTCAGGCACGGTCACAGTGCAAGGCACTTTCAACTCTTGGCAATACGTCTGACCTACATTACATCCTGCACCACAACGCTGCTGCAACAGCAACATTTTGGGCACCACGCGAGCCGGCGATCGGCGTAGCCCCCTTGTAGATCCTATAAAAGGCGCCTCGCCTAAAGCCATTTGGGGTCACCTTAAAGCCGTACTATTAATAGCCTGATTCAAGCTCCTATAAAATACGTAGTTGTGTCAAGTCATTTTAGGTCGATTTTGAAGCCGTACGTGATGTGCCCTATCTCTTTTAGGACTGCAGTCCCGTTTTGGAGACAAACACCTTGGAATTTGACTGGTTTGTTCCCAGAATAGGACTGCAGTCTTCAAAGGGTTTTAACGAGACCATGACTGCTGAGCACGAATAATGGTACTGTCTAGTATGCGATCGCGAAACGAAACTGTCTAGTTTGCCGATAGAGGACAAACCAGGTATCCCGGGTCGGATACCGAACGTACAAAAGTTGGCCCTGGCCACCTGGTCACATTGAGATACCAGTACGAGTTGATACCATGTAACTGGAAATGATAATTCGTTTGAGACCCGCCAGCATGCGTGTGCAGCAGTAGAACATAAAAAGGGGCTTCGCCGGTGGGCGGCCGTCTTAAAATGTTTAGCAGCGTTGTGGCGATTGATGGAGGTCAGGCCAGATACCAAGAGTTGAAAGTGCTGCTTCACGCACTCACGCACTGCCTACGGAGAAAAAATGACTGTTGTTTTGACTCGTACCATATATACAAGCTCGGTCATCACATATCATATCCGGCACACATATATTAAATACTGGTATATCGCTGCAGCATAGTTGTTGCAGCTCCGCTTGCTCGATACACACAAACAACAACCACCACCTTCAAAGACTACTGCACGCTCTCAGCTGTTGTTGTCCCTGGTAGGAAAAAACTATTTTTGTGTGGAAACCCGACGAAAACACCAAATACTTTTTCGTCTTTATCCCATTTAACGAAGGACGTTTTTGAATCGAATGGGATCAATTTCTGAATCGAACGAAATGGATTCGGTTTGTGAGGGAAATACGTATGAGTTTGTTTCCCTATATAAAGGGAAACCACGAATGGGTCCTCAAAATATCACGTGAAATCGGAAAAACGAAAACTTCACACAACGCCCATTAGACAAACATCGACGAGAGTACACGAAAGCGGAGGCATCCGAGGTCGCGTGCGTGCCGCCGCTAGCCTCTTCTGTTTATTGGGTGCGCAGGCTAGGCAGCTGACTCTCTCAGGGTCTCTTGGGTGGGTAGAGGGACCCTACAACGCCATGCGCCCAACAGTAGTAAACGACGATGCAGCTATCGAAGGTTTCAGGGTATCGTTCATGTTTAGGGCCGATCGTTCGTTTCTCGTGAGGTTTGGTTGATCAACCTGGTGGAACAATTGGGGTCTCAAGCGCAATGTTTTTTTTAAGCGCCACCGCCGGGGTACGCTGTGCTACTCGTATGGTCTGTAGGGGTGGGCGCGGCTGTTGCCCGGGTCACCACTCGTTGAGTTAATGATTTATCGCCTCGGTCGTGGTCACCAAAGGCCAGCCAAACAGCCGACGGACTGCCCGGGGACGTTGGCACAGTGCGAACATGCGATCTCGGTAGGGTTGTCCATCAACGCTACATCGCGGTTTTTGGCTGTAGATTAATTTGTCCAAATCGAGTTGGTTTAGTCATGATTAGTATATTAAAATCAACAGCATCAACTACACGATGATGTGATTGCCAATCATCAGTATTCGCTACCAAGGTATTGCCGACAGGTTATTTCGCAGATTCCGGCGCCAGCTGCTAGAACAGGACCTTGTGTCGCTCACGCACGGAGTCTCTCCTCCCACACGCTCTCCCAAGGGTAGCGCACGGGTGGTAGTACGTGCAACGACAGCGTTCCACTACAGCAAGGCATCGGAAGCACTTGAGTCTTATTAATGTCTTACCTGGTACTTATTAATATTAATAGTACGTACCCCGGTATGTTGTCGCGCGCGCCTACGATACCACGCATGGCGGGCATGATAAAAAACCAGGATCCTTAACCGCGCTGTAAGCAGTAGCTACGAGACATGAGGATACGGCAGCAACGCGTTCTGCCATTCATGCTTTCATGGAGGATCACGACATCTCCCACCCTTTCCTCGCTGAGACGATTGCGTGTCTTGTTTACGACAAGTCCGCCTAAGGAGAAAACGCACTCGGATGCGGCAGATGACACTTCAACCGCAGGAAACTTACGGGCTAGCGTGGCATATGGAGATAGACGCGAGAGGAACTTTTCCATCACCCTAGAGGCGGCCAGCCTGCGACGTCTACCCCATTCTCTGCAACTTCCTTGGATTTGTAGAGGCCCATCCGTGCATGATTTCGTCCCTCTCGGACAGAGACAGCACGCGCTGCTTCTTTGCCGTGCTGGCTGCTGGTCATACAGTAGATACATTTTTGGTTGCGCCGCAGGCATATTTTTCTACGGATACATCACAAAACGCCTCTCTGATACTTGAAAATAATCAACTATTCATGATTAACTTTATTAATCAATACCTGATACCAGGTATGTAACCAACAATAAACAACAATTAATCACATCACGAGATTAAAAATAATAAATTAATCACCAAAACCTATCATATTCTGCACGTGATATGAGTTGATGGACAACCCAAACCCTACGTCGGGTTGGATCCACTCCTTCACTTAAAATCGATTTGATCAGACCGAATGGGAAATAAAGTATTTTGGGACTTTTGTTCCAGTCCGATCGAATCGACTTTCCCTCGCCGCAAAATGACAACGCCTTCTTGGTGATTCATTCTTTCACCTATCTGAAGCAAAACTCGGTTCAATTCGATTCAAAATGTTTCGTCGTTAAAACGGGCCCTTACGGGATGCAACCGTTGTTATAGCCACGAAGTGCCCGTGGAAACTGAAACTACCTGCAGCTGTGATACATACCCGTATGGATATCTTAGGCCGTTTCTGATGCGGGACTTTTTTTTTGGGTTGCAAACAGAGAATTTTTTTATTATTTCAAGGTAGATTTTGCCCCATATGTACAGCGAGGAAATAGAGTCGACTCTTCTCGGAATGAGTCTGACTGCTCTCGGAGAGGTACCCAGATCAGTTTCCCGCTTCTGGAGGGTCGTATTAATACTTGTGAGAACTTCGGCCTATAGCCCACTCTTCAAGTATCCAGTCAGCAAAGTAGCAGTTGACCGAATGGGGGCTCTGTTTGACTGTTTGGTCAACTTTTTTATTCTAGAATGAAAATTGGAAAACGAGCTGGTTCGAAAATCTCGCAACTGCGACCTTCGAGAGGCGGGAAACTGATCTCGACACCTCTCCGAGAGTAGTCAATCTCATTCCGAGAAGACCCGGCTCGATTTCTTCGCTTTACGGGGCAGAATTTACATTGAAAGCAAAAAAACTCTATTTGCAACCCCATTTTTTTTTTAATAAACTCAAGTCGCACATCCGCAACACATAATACGACGTCTTCTTTACAGCTTGGATGTAACGTGTACTATGCACACTTTAGGGCCTGCATTAACGAGCAACTTTTTTATCGTAATTGAATACCAGAAAAAAGTGAATTTGATTCGATTAGAACAGAATTTCGTGAAAAGTTTACTTTGGGTCCTATCGACGAATAGCGTATTTCGTTGAAAACACCGAATAACCCACAAATTTCAACGTACACCCGAGGGCAACCTACGAGGCGAGCGACGGCCCGCGTCGTCTCCGGGGCGTCGCGGTCAGCGGCAGATTCTTTCTGCTGGCACCGCCGAAGAGGCTATCGCTCCTGGGATGTCTCGGGTGGCTGGCGCAGCCCCGAAGCCCCACGCAGGCAGCAGCGGTAGGGATACAGCGATCGACAGGGCTGTGGGTTGGCTGGAGTCCCGCATTCAAAATTTCCAACCAAAAAAATTGGCCAATCAGAAAACTGCGGGCACGAAATACCTTTCTCTCTAGTTATTGGTTTTTAGTTGGCTGGCTCAGCCAACTAGTCGTGTAAAGTGGATCCCGCTGAAGGCGCCGCCGGAGTAAAAAATACGCTATTTGGCTTCGTTTTACACTCCGAATGTATGATAAAACGCTAAGGTTCATATTTGCTTTTTATCACGAAACGTCAAGTTTTAGGTGCGTCTCAGTTTATCAGACTCTATAGGGATGCACCAGAAATATGGACATGCCGTTCCCATTTGGGGGTCTCTCACTATTAATAGTACTGAAGTATTACGTTTTATCGTAAAGGTAAATAAATGCTCGTGTGGCACGCAGTAGCAGACCAGTATATAATACAAAAAAATAACAGTTGCGCGCACTTGGTCGCAAAGGAGCGCTCGGAACCGCCACTTGCTCGACGGACGCTCCAACACTGCCTTGGTATGTTGACAGGCCAGGCTCAGCGCTGCCGGCTCCTTCGACCCTGCCATCGGCACCGGCACAGTCGATGGCGATGGGTTGATGCGCCATGAGTTGCAGAAAACGCCTCAGTGTGCTCGCGGCGTGGTACTTATTCTAGTGGTAATACTCCTTGGAGATGCCGGGAAATACGTACCCCCGTGCCAAACAAGCCTTCCTACAAGCAAGGAAACCCAAATGTGAAAAATAGTTGGATAATTTGCACAGGAGCCTAACTATTAACTAGCTGGCGATTATGAGGCAGCCGACTCACAGCCCTAGTGATCGAACTTCTGAGCGAAATCGTGACCTTAGGGTCGGTGTTCGTGTTTGCGAGGCAAAGAGGGATGGAAAACTGGGTTTGCGACAGCCTTGTAATTTTTTTAGGCGCTGCGGATGGTCTACGTCTACTCTAGAGGCCGTCGAACCTCGCGGTGTGGCTGCTCCGGTAGCCCCGCCTCTCGGGAATGGTGGATCTCGCTTCTGAAGCAGTCGACGACAAGGCTCAAGTTTGCGTGGATTGCCTCGGTTTCAGGGACATGCCACGTCGAGTTGGACAAACTCCCCAAATTGAAGACTCGAACTATGTGCAATGCAGAGCGGCCTGCACGAACCTTTGCACAAACCTTTGTGCAGGATGCGGGTCTTACTGGTCAAGGCGGGTCTTTCGGCCGGCGTTTTTTGGGGAAAATGCCACCAAAACACGCCGCGGAGCCCCGTGACTGCCCTTGCCGACCTCGAGCCCTCCAAAGGGTTGGTGTTATGGTTGGGGTTGGGTTGATCTGGGCCGACGTGCAAGGTTAAAATTGACGACACACGTCCAGCACAGAGTTTTGATCAGGCCGCTCCTGCACATAGCGCGAAAAACTAGGAGCCCAAATTGAATCACACTACAGAGAGCAAAAGAAAACTTTTCTTTTTTCGTTTTTTGAAACTTTTTTTCGAATTTTAATTCAAAACGCTTTACTTGGTGATTCACATTTCGACCAATCAGATGCATATTAAACCAAACGAAAAAAAGACTTTGACGATTCAATAAAAAAATCATCCTTGATATAGGCCCTTCCTTGCTTAGGGCCCATCTTAATGGGATTTTTATTTTTTTCAATTTGATTTTTTTGTTTGTTTTCCAATTTAATTTGCATCTGATTGGCCGAAGAGTGAACGACCAAGCAGGCAAAATAGAAAAATTGAATTTGAGCGAAAAGTCTTTTGGGACTTTTTCGTGTGATTTTTCGAATTCCAATTTGGAATTTGGGAGTTCCTCGGACTTGACGTAGCATGTTCATGGTGGGTCAACACCCTCGGTGGAGTCTGGGGCGATTCTAGGCCGCTTCGGCGACCACGATCGAGGCGATAAAACGCGAACCTCAACGAGAGGTGACCGGATCAATAGCCGCGCCCACGCCCACACACCATAGCACATCGTACCCCGGCGGTGACGCCTCAAAAGTAATCATGGCGGCCGCATTCCCAATTTTTCGGCCTGCTCAATCGGCCAACAATCGCAAAAACCGAGCAAATGACCAAAAAATCGGAGGATACGCTCGGGACCTCGATAGCTGCATCACCGCTGCTGTTCCGCACGTGGCGCTTGAGGGCTTCCTCCGCCCACCCAAGACACCCTGAGAGTGATAGCTTCCTATCCTGCGCGACCAAAAAGAGAGAGGCTGGCGGCGGCGCGCACGCGGGAGCGCAAACCTTCGCTCTCGTCTACGCTCGTCGCGGTTTGTCTGCTGGGCGTTGTGTGACGCGGCGCGTTCTTCCAGAAATATTTTTTGATTGACAACTATATACTGTAGTACGCTGTTCCCCGATAGGACACAAACACGTTTTTTTTTCGAAATCAAATTAAAATTCATTGAAATCAAAATTTTACTCCCAAATAGCGTTCCCCGTTAACATGGGCCCTTACTTGGTACCAGGTACCAGTACAAAATGCTGCTATTCGTGTACGTACTGCTACAAGTATATATGTTTTTTGCGGTGTCCATTTGATGGATAGGCTCGATTTTGGTGGGTTAGGTCGGGGTGGAATCAGGGTGCCAGGGATTTACGCCGTGCGCCTAAAGCCGACCCACCCGACCCGAACCCTAGCCTGTGCTGATGTTGCAACGGGAGCTATAAGTTAAATTGCCACACGACTCCAAATTGGAACGTAGAAGTGTGGTCATTTTTTCCAATCCGCCGGAGGATAAAACAACAACAACAACAACAACAACAACAACAACAACACCTGGAACCCGAACCCTCTGCCGGTGGTCAGTGCTGTGTGATCAGGGTGTCGTCAAGCGAGGGCAGGATGGAGGTGTGCAGAATACAATTTGCATACCCGGTGTGC
The DNA here is from genome assembly GCA_031213475.1 of Nereocystis luetkeana. Classification (NCBI taxonomy): domain Eukaryota; class Phaeophyceae; order Laminariales; family Laminariaceae; genus Nereocystis; species Nereocystis luetkeana. The sequence goes on from JARUPZ010000029.1 coordinate 2,990,540, forward strand.
AATTAGGTTTCGTCTACAGAGAGAGATCGCATCTGTCCGCAATACATTCATACCTGGTACTTTTTTTTTTTTTTTTTTTGCTTATCCCATTTATTATCTTCGCACATCTTCTTCTCTCTCTCCTTCCAACTCGTAACTCAGATCCGGGGTCTGCACTGGTAATAAGGAAGCACCACCACTATTTATAATAGTGCCTGTGTTTTATACGTGTACCCATTAAAAATCGAAACGTTTACGAGTTTAAGTACTCGCACTGGTACCTGTACCGTCTTTGTAAACAGCAGTCCGCAGTAGTCTGAAGTAGCCGTGTGGCTCAACTCACCTCAACCGCCATCCCGAGATTCAGGCGGTATTCCACAACAGGATAAAGCTGTGCACCAGTCCTCCAAATTGCAGTAGCAAGTAAGCTGTGCAGAGAACAACGGTTCGTCGAATCCAAGAACTCTGCTTTCCTTTCCGAGAGAACACCGAGCAGTGTCACGCACAGCAGCAGTGATCTATTTTTTTTGTAAAACTGGGTCTTGTTTATATATGGTGGCGTGTGTGGTCCGGGGCTCATACAAAAATACCGAATGTACAGAACACTGCTGGACTCCACGACCCCACGACCCACGAGCGTCCACCACGAGCGAGTAGCACGGCAGTTGTTCTGAAGCTGTGGCTTGCTGCATCGTGGTGTGCTTACCATGGCGCAGTATGTTGCCACTGCGAAAAAAGCGACATCTGTTGGTAAATCACTTGTCTGTCATTTCACAGGCCAAGACGATTTGAACTTGGTTATTGCCAAAGGGGCTCGCCTAGAGATCTGGGAGATTACGCCTGAGGGCCTTCAGCACCGGCTCGATGTGCCACTTTATGGAGCAATTGCAACCATGGAGGCATACCGCCTGCAAGACGAGAGCTGCGACCGCATGTTTGTTTTGACTGAGCGCTACCAGTTCTGCGTGCTTCAGTTTGACACGGAACGACAGGTGAGCTGACCTGTCGCAGAGCTATTTACTGCACAGCAGGAGTAACCCTCGTGCTCGGACTGATGCTGAATGTACGTACACGTCGCAGTCGTTTCGGCAAACACAGCGACGCGCATACCAAGCACTCATCGTACATCGTCAACACAATAGAACTTTTGCACACGTGCGATTGGTACCCTTTTCGCGAGTTGACAATTACAGTAGTTGATACGGCGGTTTATCGGCTCTGCGGGGCAATCCCCTGGCGGCATAAGGCAAATCGAAATCACCACTACAGATATACCTGGTACCCCGTACGAACCACGTTACCGCAGTAGTAAAGCACGAGTACGGAGTGTCATGCGTTGTAGCTGTTACAGCAGTCAGTAGTTTCCAAGTGTGTATGACGTACCTGGCATTATATGTGCCAGGTACCAGGTATGTTGATTTGAAATTTTGAATATGTACTGTCTGTATACTACGATCTACGAGTACGAATTGATATGAGTAGTCCCTTATTTCAACTATTAATATTACGAAATACGTACCTGGTAGCTGGTACAGCAGTATTCGATGTTTTACCCGCACGCCACTCACCCATGCAAACCTATGGCATGAACACAAAATAGCCAATCAATGCACAGGACGCATTTAAAAACAAACAACTACTCGAGTATGCAACTAAGGTTGGCAGAGAGAATTGGAAATGCAGAGCATTTGATGCAGCCTATATCGCATGTATACCGGAAAACCAAAAGTGTAATTCACGACTTTACGTCCGAGTACGTAGAGAGTTTGACCTACTGTTGTACCACAGCAGTATGTATCATCCGCTGAGCCTAGCTGAGCTTTAGGTTCGGCTCTAATCTCATTGATGTTGTTTCATATTCCTCCCGGCCCCGTCTCGGCGCAGGAAATTCGCACCAAAACCAGTGGCTCTGTAAAGGACCGAATCGGTCGCGCCATCGACAACAGCAAGATTGGAGTCATGGACCCCCAGAATCGCATGATCGGTCTTCATCTGTATGAAGGCCACTTCAAGGTGATTCCCATGGATGCTAAGGGACAGCTGAAAGACGCGTTCAACATCCGGCTGGAGGAGCTGGAGGTTCTGGACATCAAGTTCCTTTGCGGTTTTTCTAAACCTACGATCGCAGTGCTATACCAGGATCAGCGCTACGCCCGCCACATCAAAACCTATGCCGTCAACGTCCGCGACAAGGAGTTCGTCGTCGGACCGTGGGCACAGTGTAACGTAGAGCACAACGCCAGTGAGCTCATTCCTGTTCCCGAGCCTTTCGGTGGGGTGCTTATTCTGGGACATCAGACGATCTGCTACCACAGTGGAACGGCCTTCATCACTATTCCGATTCAGAACACCCGAATGTGCGCATACGGGTGGGTGGACGCAGATGGATCGCGTCTGCTGATTAGTGACCACTTCGGAGGACTACATGTGGTCATTCTCACTCCCGGCTCAGCACGCTCGGTCGTTCAGACAGCTCACATTGAGGCACTTGGCGACACAAGTTGCGCCTCAAGCATTTCGTACCTGGACAATGGGGTCGTTTTCATCGGAAGTGCTTTCGGGGACAGCCAGCTGATCAAACTCAACCCAGAGAAGGATGCCCAGGGCGCGTACATCGAAGTGCTGGAGACTTACGACAACCTTGGGCCGATTATGGACATGTGTGTGGCGGACCTAGACCGGCAGGGGCAAGGGCAGGCAGTGACCTGCAGTGGCTGCAACAAGGATGGCTCGTTGCGGATAATTCGCAACGGCATTGGCATCAACGAGCATGCTGCTATTGACCTTGCTGGGATCAAGAATATGTGGTCCCTTCGTCCTTCGAGCGCGCAGCATGACAAGTACCTGGTTCAAGCTTTCATCAGTGAGACCCGCGTGTTAGCGTTCGAGGAGGACGAAGACGGTGACCATCAGCTGGCAGAAGGAGAGATAGCAGGTTTTCAACCGGGGTGCACGCTATTCTGTGGCTGCGTAAGTGGAGACATGGCAGTGCAGGTAACAGAGAGAGGGGTTGTCCTCATCGCGTGCGATACCCTCCAGGCGATTGACAGATGGGACCCGCCCACAGATCTCAACATCACCGTGGCTTCTGGCAACTTGACGCGAGTCGTGCTCGCCCTTGGTGGTGGCAACTTGGTGCATCTGGAAGTTGATGCAGCTACCAAGAAGGTCAGTCAAAGTGCTGGGTCCGTACGATGGTGATGACTGCGCTGTGGTTTTTTCTGCCCTTGGTGGCTATTCTGCGCACTGGTGTGTTACTACAATGGCGATCGCAGCAATGGTCTCCTTCTTCGCAGGACGGTTCTTGCCTTTTCTCCACACGTAGGACTTCATAACTCGCGATCCTCCTCTGTTTTCGCCGCGACTGTCTCATACTCTCTTGCAATTTCGCAGCTGGTGCAAAAAGCGCATGCCCATCTTGAGAACGAGATAGCATGCATCAGCCTGAACCCTCCAAGCAACCAGCCATCGTCGGTCGCCGACGCCGTGACAACGGCAATGGAGTGCGAGGAAGGGAGCAAGTTGGATGCGCTTGTCGCTGTCGGCATGTGGACGGATATGACGGTAAGCTCTACCATACATACAGTAGTGTTTCTGGGCGGAATACATGCCGTTTATGGCCGCGAGGCAGTGCTCGTACAGTGGTTATATTGCCATCTTGAGGGGTCAGACTTTTCCCGTGAAGGCTCTAACTCCCGTCATTAGTTTACGTTGAATGGACGTGTGTGTAGTTTGACGTAATTGTGTGCCGTGGAATGACTGCGCGTAACAGGTGCGACTGCTGACGCTTCCCGACCTACAGGAGGCGTCATCTCAGCCTCTCGGAGGTGACACACAGGCGAGTCCCATTCATTGTCATCAGTACGCCTGTGGTGCATGTGCTGTGTGTGCTCCTGCGTAGTTTTCTAGTCACGGAGCGACTTACTGTAGTTTTCCCTTTGGTTGTCGAAAACTCGTGCCTAGATATGCTATCGACTTCCGCCGCAGCCCTTGTATTTGTTCGCTACAAAGTACACCCGACCTTGGTTCTTATGGCTGAACATTGCCATATTATGCAGATTGGGATTGCGTCGACGTTGGCATATTGTGCGGGATGGAGGCTTCCGTGCCAACGCCAGGGTAGATGTTGCATAAGGCTTTAATACATGCGTCGCTCTTCTCAATCTGTCGTCCCGTTTTCCGTGGTCCAATTTGCAGGCCCGGTCTGTGATAATGGCCACAATCGCTGACGCGCACTACCTGTTCGTCGGGTTGGGTGATGGTCACGTCGTGTCATTTCCCTTGGAGATGTCTGAAGAGTCGGGGCTGGCGCTCGGGATGCCGAAGAAAGTGGCATTGGGGACTCAACCCATAGGGCTCGCATGTTTCCGTAACAACGGGATGGTGTGTGTCTTCGTCGCCAGTGACCGGCCTGCGGTCATATACTGCAGCGGGGGCAAGCTCCTGTACGCGAACGTCAACATGGGCGAGGTGAGTTTGCAGCCGTGCCTCATCTTTCTTGTTGATTGATGGTCATTGCTGTTGTACATGTGCTGACCATGGCGAAGCTTTCCCGCGTATCTGACTTCAACTAATTTGTGCATGATATTACGATATTTCCTTGCAGGTCACCTCCGTCTGCTCCTTCGACTCCAGCCCGCTCCCCCACTGCTTAGCGCTGGCAAGTGAAAGCAGCTTGACGATCGGTACCATCGACGATATCCAGAAGCTTCACATCCAGGTGAACCTTGCTCACGCGCTGTCGCACTTGAGAACACTGCATTCGAGCTTTGAGCAACTGTGCGCTTTTCTGAGTTTAATATCCAATAAGCTCTATAGTATGAAAAGTGAGTTATGTTACGGTGCTGAGGATAAATTATCGTATTAAACCATGGATGCTTCGGTCTACTGATGACCATGCCAGATGCAGCTCCGCCTGGCTGCCTGCTTGTTTTGCTTTGCTGTCGACAACAAGCACGTCGCACGTCTCTTGACGAACTTGACCAAAATTGGTTGATATTTAAACTGCGCGAAAACAACCGTGGGCGAGCAAGTGTGCCTTGACCCATGTCGACGAACGCTGGGAAGGCTGAACCCAATGCGCAACAAAAGGTCGATTCAGGAAGTATTAATAGGGCAGTCCAGGGGAGAGCGCAGGCCTACCTTTTTACCTCTGATCGGAACAGTCTCTGCATTGAGAAACCCGATCATACAGACGATGCCCTCTCATTGGGGCTCTACGCACCATAGGCCTACCATCATGCAGTTAAAAAAAGAGAGAGGGGCTTCGTCTCCTACAAGAAGAATACCTCTGAACACTCGTTTCTTTGGCCTTCGTTTTGCAGAAAGTCAGCCTCGGAGAAGCTCCCCAACGCATTACCCATCACGAGACAGGCAGGGTGTTCGGTATCATCACCACCAGCTACCGCGCCGTCGAGAACAGGTATGTCAACTATAATGACATACGACTCTTGTTGAATCTGTTGACGATTGAGACGAAATACTCTATTGCAATTGTGCCGCTAGCTGTGATGCTATCTTGTCCCCCCACGCTCGTCTCCCTGCCTCAGCGACGTGGAAGAAGAGCACAACTTTGTCAAGTTTTTGGACGACACAAACTTTGACGAGCTCTACTGCCACCCGCTTGACCCGTTCGAGGTGAGATCAAAACGCGCTATGAGCATATAGGGTTATGGCTACGTTCATTTCCTTTTATGTGAACCTTTGAAATGTACATACGCGTCGATTGTACATACCGGTACGCGTTCTACGCTATCTATACGGCGGCCGCGGTTATTGATTTCGCTTGAGACAACCCTGTATTATTTTACAGACGTATGAAGCATCAGATGTCTAATCCGTAGGTTGTAGCGGCGCTGTGGCCAGTATGTCGTTCTACTGTGTGTATGCGGTCATACATTGAGCTGATATTGTAGTCCTCCGGCGTCCACCTCTCGTTCGCTCTGGTCGCTCGTACATTTTTTTGTGAGACCAGAATGGGGCCTCACTGGTCTCGTGTGTGTTCGCCAACGACCCGAAAGAATATCTGGTGGTTGGTTCTGCATATGTGCGGGAAGAGGTGAGGCGGCGCCCGATGCGCCATGTGATGCTGTTGCTGCTGGCAGTGATGAGTTGTGGCCCGGTCGCGGGGGCTCGTTCTGTTGTATCGCTGCTTTGCTTTCGGCAGGAGTTTGGCCTCCTAACCGGTCGCGCTCGACGTTTTGGTTATCATGATGATCATGATGACTATTATCGCACAGGTCTTGTGTGCGGTTGGAGCAGGATTTGGCGCGGACTAACAACCATTCCTTCGTAGGTAAATATGTATCGTGTGGGCCAAGGCGTTCTTCTTGGTAGACCAATATTCACCGTGTGGTTGTGGGTCAAGGCGTTCTGCTCTTTTCTCACGGGCGTCTTGCTTCGGGTTCTTGGCGTCAGGAGTGCGAGCCAGCGGTTGGGCGCTTACTGGTTTTCAGCGTGGATGGGCAAGGTGCAGAAAGGAGAGTGACTCTGGTGGCCGAAGAGGAGACGCGAGGAGCGGTGAACGTTCTCAACGCATTTAACGGCAAACTCCTAGCAGGCATCAACAGCAAGGTATGTGGGGCGGTGCTTCCCACCCTTCCAATCCCACTCTCGATCGTTTCGCCGCGTTTAGTGCTTGGGTATTGATTCACTACTGTCGGAAAGTTACACGCATACCAGGCATTCCAGTATACGCCGTCCTGTGCATTACGCGTGGCATAAAACCAGAAGAATCTCGGAGACATGCCGGCAGAAATGCCGCGAGCACCCGTTCGCTTTGTTTACCGAGGAAATAATCTCGGTGGCGTGTGCTCCAATGCGTACCATATGGCGACGCAGGTGCAACTTTTCCGATGGGTCGAAAAGGATGACGGAGTGCAGGAGCTACAGACCGAATGCGGATACCACGGGCATATTCTGGCGCTGTACATGCAGGTGTAGTGTGTCAGGTTGCCTCTGCTTGCGGGATGCGCTTGTTGCGATAGAGGCAAGTTGTGGCAAGTACCTGCAGTTTTGTTTCCCAGTATTTCCCTGCTGAGACACGCGCAGAGGGTCTGATGAAGCGCACCTCCCTTTCTCACCGTAATTGAACCGACATGCTGGGCAGAAATCTCAGCTAGGTCCCCAACTTTGCAAAGACGAGATAATGTGGAGCCGGTTTTTATCCGGGTTCTGTCATAGTTCGAAGTTGAACTTGTTGCACACATTCGTTCGGCCTTGAATGTATTCCTGCAGAGTTTCATTCGAGGCGTATTTCACACGTTGCACGATCAATGATCAAGCTATATAGGAATTTAGCGGTTGTTCTCACAGTAGCTTGGATGTGTGTACTAAATGTGTCGCCGGTGTATTGACAGCTGATGACCTGCTTTACTCGCCGCTCCTCCTAAGTGACGCCGCCTGGGCATCCATCCACCTTTTGGTGATGTGCCAGCCTCGGCCCTGCCTTGTAACCGGGTGCTTGGTTACAATAGCCTGATAATATTGGTCATCATCACGGTCACTTTTTGGCTGGTGTTGGAAAAAGATTTTGCTGCATTTTGCTGTATTAGAAAAGTAGTCAACTACGATAGCGCCCGATGTCCATCACTCCTTCCTTTATTTTCCTAACCCGGTTTGTATTGTTTTGCATGCACTGGCAGAGCCGGGGTGACTTCATCGTCGTCGGAGACCTGATGCGATCCGTCAGCCTCCTCGTGTACAAGGCGGTTGATGGTGCCATTGAGGTGGGTGATGCGCATTGTCGTCACGGCCGTTTTCGCCGTCGCATCCTGGCTGGCCTTGAGGAACGTGTCAACGCGACGCGAGTGTATGAATATCAGTGCGATTGTACAATTACCAGTGCTTACCTTGGATGTACGTGCAATGTGTATTGATCTAAACGCTTACGTTATCGCCTTGCTTTATAGGAAATTGCCCGAGACTACCACGCGAACTGGATGACGGCGGTCGAGATGCTAAGCGATGACGTATACATTGGTGGAGAGAGCGACTGCAACATCTTCACCTTGCGAAGAAACGCAGGTGAGCATATACACGGGGCATTTAGGGTTATAAGTTCAATGTGTAATTGCTCGTCCCACTTGCTTGTTGGCGATTTCCACCTCGGGAAGATATCTGATCGTTTTGTCTCGTACGTATTGACAATTTTGATTCGTCCGCATGACATCAATCCGGGGTGAATATATATATCGTAATCCCAGCTCAGCTTGGGACTTTACTACGCGTTGGATTCAGCGCTCCCTCCCCTCGTGGGCTTGCGTCGGCAGCGCATACTCGCTCGAACAATTACACTTTTACCCAGAGTTTTTCCTTTGTCGAGGTATGTATGCCGCAGTCTTATTAGAGAGGCGCATGTTGCATAAATACACTCCTCCCCTATACCAGTACAGAGGATGGAGAATCAGAGCTACTGCTGTGAGTTTACCCGGTTTCAAAGCTACGAGGCCACCAGTGCGACCAGCTGATCCTGTTGGCTATTGACACGAAGTGCCTGCTACTGCTGCTGCTGCTGCTGCTGTAGATCAGATGGTATCGTGCTGGCGTGAGGCTCGTGGTTGGGTTGCCGAACTTTGATGAGAGAACAAATGTCAAGCGCGTCCAGAACAGGCAGAAGTCGATGTGTGCACTCTCATCAAGATAAGAACTTGCTTGGTGGTGTGGATTTCACAGATGCGGCGACAGAGGAGGAGAGGGCTCGGCTAGAGATCCAGGGCGAGTTCCACCTCGGTGAATTTGTCAACAAGTTTTGTCGGGGGTCCCTTCTCATGCAGGTAAGCGTCGAGTAGCGGTGTTGCCACTGTTCTGGAGACGAGACTGGGCGCAACACGTGATAGCGGGCACCGGATAGTTGGGAAGGGGGCGGGGGACTGCGCGCGGGAATATTGAATCCTATACCTGGTATGAAAGATTCATAGCATCAGCCGCCAAGGTAAAGTGAGCTAAGTGAAGTTTTTTTCAGCAGATCGCTCGCATTTTATGTTATACAACATGTGTCCGTATATTTTACATCATACATCCGGTGGAGACAAATAATGTGTTCTCGTGGGTACTTTTAGACACCAGAAGAACATGTTCCGCCACGCAAGCACCCGCCCACTCATTTTCATACGTACTGTATTTTGATTGCTCTGTCCCAACGAAGTGCTGCATTCTGCCTCTGCCATGACGCCCACGAATTCCTCCGCGTGTGCTAAAAGTCAACGGAGGCAGACGCAACAGGTGGGGTGGACAAACCTCTCGTCAGTGGGCAGCCACTACTATTTGGAACGGTCAACGGCATGGTGGGCACAATCCTCACTTTGACGGACGATAATCACAGGTTTTTGGCCCACCTGCAAACTGCTATGACCAAGGTCGTGAGAGGGGTGGGGGGCTTCAGTCACGACGAATGGCGGTCTTTCACGAACGGGCGCAGAACTTCGCCGGCTTCGAAGTTCATCGACGGAGACTTGATTGAGTCATACCTGGACATGCCTCGCGATAAGCAAGAAGAGGTTTTGAAGCACATGACTGCTGACCCGCAAGTAGAGGACAAAGCGTGGGCTGTGGAGAATGTCGTGCATCGGGTGGAGGAGATGCAGCGATTGCATTAGGTCCGAGTGGAGTTTTAGGGAGAAATATGGGTCGACGGGAGGGTCTGTTGGAGAGCCTGTTCCGCACGTGTTGTCCTGGCTTGTATATGAAGAACGACGTGAGGAGAAACAAAAGTTCAGCCAAACGAAGGCCAAAGCTGTACGCGATGAGCTCAGTGGTTGTCGTGCAAGAGGCAGCCGACTCATGCCTCGATTTGAAAATGCGAGTCAGCACTCCAACGATAAACGTGCAAGATGATGACTAAGAGGTGACATTAACTATTTTTACTGCGTGCATTCTATCGCGACACATCCCGGATGGATGCTCTAGACTGAAACTAACTATAATATTTAGGGGGTGACTGAAGCCGCCTACGGGTACGAGAACGCTCGACGTGGTATTATTTTTTACATTATATGACACAAACTAATTAAAAATATCGGTGTGTCTACTGTAGTCGCTCGTGCACAGCCATTTATCTGGCGCAGCTCACAAAATACACAAAAGCCACAAGAGCCACGAGGCAAGAAAGCGCAAGAAACGATCGCAATCGATTCGCTGCTTTTCCGTCCGAAAGGTACAGCCAGTGCGCGAAGCTCGCGCACATCGCACGCAGCACCGCCACTATGAAGAATGCACGCGAAAACGGTGCCCTTGACTTGACGTCGCCTCTGACATCTTTTTTTGCCCGCCATTTTTGGACCAGTCGCGGGTCGATGCCCAAAGATTCAACCTGCGTCAAGATAAATCGAGACAAGCGGGACCAGGTGGGGAGGTCAGTGCGAGAAGCAACTACACATTGCAAACGGCCACATCTATCGCACCTATTTATGGGAATTACATGGAAGCATGTTATCCTATTTATTTACTGGTCCTACGTTTGTCTTAAGGCGTTTTGCGTAGCCGGCGCTTCCGCTCGCTCACAACGAACAAAAGAACACAGCATGAATGAAGCTGACAGATGGTCCGTAATTTTACTTGCAAACTGACGACTTGCCAATGTCAAGAGCCTATGTGTTGCGTGCATAGCTTATTTTTTATTTAACACAGCGCGGTAGATGATACTCGACATAATACGTTCATGTTGGCGTTGTCGCGCTCGGAAGACACGTAATACGCACTTTACTGCTTTGTGCATGGATGATTGTGCTGCGCCGTGCCCGTGCTTGCGGTAGACGTTCGACGGCATGCTGGCCCTCGGAGTCTGGTGTGTGCTTTTGGGTGATGCTTGCCGAAAGGTGCAAAAAAAACTGGTACGCTACTAATTGCGCAAAGAAAGGCTCACGAAAAAAAACGACGACATATATATATGTGCTCGCTCTCGGCAACTTTTGGTTTCCTTGTTTGCGTAGTCGCGCTCTGATCATCGACACGTTGGTACTTTACTGTTTTCTGCGGGTTTGATGGCGCTGCGCTGAGCTTGCGGTAGATGCTAGGCGACATGCTTTGGCGGCATCTCGCAACTTGGCGTGCGAGTTTCTTATGTGCGCCGAAGCAGGAGGTGCAGTAATACACGTAAAACGTGTCGAGCGTGGTACTCATGATACGTTTACAAATAAAATGTCCACAAAAATCAAAAATTGGGGAAATCGGGGAACAAAAACACTCAAAACATCAAAAGCTGGAAACAAATGAAACACTTTTTTTTTTCTTTTCTTTTTTTTTTAATCATCACTTCCACTTTCCAGCCTAGCTCGTAGGAGGTTTTTACCCTCGGCAATCTTCTGGACAAGCCGTGGTCACAGGTGTCTACCCTTTTCCCCCCCGGTACGTGCCTTTATTTTTTGTCGCGCATAGGGTTCAGCATTCCCACTGCTCGTCGATTTTCATCGAATGTAGCTAACTCACGCTCTCGCGCTTTCCGCTAATCAATTTCTTTCATGCAAACTGATTGAACGGAAATCGGAAAAGAGTAAAAACTGAGAAAAACCTACTTGAAAAAAACGGTAAATGGAAAGAAAATCGGACACGAACGAAAAAAAACAAACTAAACGACGAAAGGAAAAAATTCAGGAAAAAGGATCTTCTAAAAACGAAGGGAAAAGGTCGGTCGGGGGGGGGGAGATCGTTAACATTCTTGAGGTGGGAGCTCTAAGAGGCCAGAGAAATACCGAGGTAGCTCACTGAGGAAGAAATGCACCTGAAGGAGGTCCAAGCTGAGCTACCCAAACAATACAGGGAACGAAATCACCATGACGTCGAACCCACCTGTGGCTGTGGGACGTCAACTTTTGGTTTTTGGGGTTTTCGCCGGGGCTTGGAAAACCCAGGGGGCTCTCTGCTTCGCTGGGCAGATTTGAGCCGGAAAGGCAAGCAGGATCGATGGGATGCCCCCTTCGTGCCACCGTGAGGCCCGCCTATTCTAGCGGCTGATTCGACAGATCGGCCAGAAGAAGTTCCGCCGATCGCCATCGCATCATCGACCGCCCAGCCCCTGCGATTGTAGAAGCGCTCAAAACGCGGGAAAAGCCAATGCTTGTAGAATTCTTCATCTTCCGCAATCCTCTGGAAATGGCAGTTGCCCTCGTCCGCGGTGATACGTCTTGCCGCTTGCTTGAGGCAGTACAGAAACATCCCTGCTGCCTTGCGGACCTGAGTGAGGGTGGCAACGTTGCGGGCGGTCAACATTACGGTAAAGGTCCAAGGCTACCACCACAAGCGCGAGCAACCTGGCGACAAAAGGAAAGCATCATGAATGTATGCACCGACTCACCACGAAGTTTACCACTGCTCGTGGTACCGGAGCTTTGGGGTCAACATTAGCGACGATCGAGGTGCAGGCTGATGTCGGCGAGAGGACTTCAATTTTGGCCCTGAAGGCACGCACGTCCATGCGCCCATGTCCCCATCTCTTGACCTCCGGGATCTGCACTTCCTCCGATTGGTCGACCGATCGCCCCTGGATGAGGATGCAGTTATCCTCAAGCACAGAGTCGCAACCATAGGCATGGAGTACGCAGTCCCTGTAAATCATAGGCATGAGCACGTCCACCAAGCGACCATACGCAGAATAAATGCGAGGTCATTCCAGAAAATAACAGGATCGTGTGGGTTTGAGTCATGCACAAAAAACTGCAGAACCTCTGCTGTACATACAAGTTTGATGAATACCAACCATGTGAGCTGGGGTGCAGCTCTACAGTAGACCCAACTTCACCATCAGCACAGCACGTACTTCTTCCAAGCCCTTATGTATGGCCAAGAGTCTTGGGCAGGCCGTATCTACAGTAAATTATGGAAATATTTGTATCCGTCTGTAAATTATTTTTGACACAGACAAACGCCTACCGGCTGGCTCCCGGGATGGACATGCTGAAGTACACCAGCAGATCCACGATGCCCAGGCGCTTGAGGAGTTTGGACGTGTCGCAAAACGGTACCCACGTGCTGAACAGATCCACCTCGCGCACAGTTGCTATTTGGTCCATGACTCTCACGCCGTCCATGGTACCATGCATCTTGATCCACAAGGAACCGTCGGGGTCATGCTTGTAGGAGGTAGTGATGCCCATGAAGGTTTGGGCCAGTAGCCAATCCGGCTGCACAACGACGAAAGGAACGATTGTTCGGTCATTTGGTGCAAGCGAACTTATTCCTGTGCCCAGGCAAAACACTGACGATACACATGTATTGGCTCCAGTATATACATACTCGTACGAAGGTGGTTCTTTTTATCCTCATTAGAGATAAATACATACCAGGTACTGCCTGTACTGCCTGTACTGCCTGTACTGCCCCATTATTATATAGACCGGTTATATATATACCAGGGTAGTATATAGACCGGTCGTGGGTGCAAGCCAAGCTTTCTATGAAACAAGACTGCGAATTATACAATCATGAAACCGACAAATATTCCGCGGCGACAGCGAATGAACGGTTTGCTCTTGAGATACTAGGCAGTGCTGTGCAGTCACAAACAAAAGCAAAGTAGACAGGCTACTTAGAGTACCTCGATTTGAGGACGGACACGTTAGAGATGCGGGCATCATTGCAGCCGCGCCAGACATGCACAGACTTATGACGCCACTGAAGTTTCCGGGCGGGTTTGTACACCGTGCATTAAAAAATCGTGACTCGCGATATTTGTCTGCGATCGTGTGCTCCCTGGCGGTCATGGTCCGCTGGGCGCTGGGGGCATGCTCCTGGTTTGATTGATGTTCGGGCCAGCAGCGTATGTTGGGTAGCTTTTCCTGTAGCTGGTGGGACACAAAGCAACTTGGCCTTCCGGCAGTCACAATAACTTCCGTGTGGGTGGAGATTCGTGCTCGCAATGTGGGTGCTGCTTTCCTTTATAAACCGAGCGACGTAATATCACAATGATACAACGAGGACAACGAAACGAGTAACCTCCAAGCCGAACGACGTCCCCGTCACTGCTGACGTTTCGGGCACACCTCTGGAAACGTGCTCCAAACAATCTCCGTGGAATACAGCGTACAGCGTTCGATATTGCTGTACCAGGTGTGTGCTTGTAGATCTGCACGAATGCGATGTGTTGCCCTACGTAGGGACTACGTAGGGACCCAATTTGCTGTCAAAACTCATTTCCGCCCAAACGTCTGCTTTGCGGGGCGCCGTAACTCCGTACTCTGTACATACGTACATACCAACCGATAGACCCAATAGGAGTAGGACAGACAAGCGTACCCGAGAGAGGAAGATTCCTGGTGTGCTTGGTTTTCAGGGAAAGGTACCACGGGGGTGTCAAAACTCCCGCACGTAAAGTTTTTCTTCGCCGCATACCAGGTACCTGGTACCATGGTATGTCTTTTCTCGCATTGTGGCGCATGCTGTGCTTGTACTAGTACTACAGCTGCGCCCACGCGAAGACGTTAGTCAGGGAATATTCAGCGATTGTAGGCCGAAAAGTTACATCTTTGGCGACTACACTTGTATACACGAATCGCAAGATTTAAAGAGCGAGGAAAAAAGACAAACTGTTCACAGGTCGTCAGAGTCTGAGTCCAACTCGTCGGGACTCAGTCATCCACCCGCGAGTCCGAGTCATTTTGGAGTACTGCGTCCCAAGGGTACCAGGAGCTGAAATTATGTGAGTCCTCGCGAGTCCCATGGGCACCAGGATCTGAAATGATTTAGTCAGTTAGTCACGATTCCCAAGCGTACCAGAAACTGAAATGACTGAGCCCATGCGAGTTCCAAGAGTATAAGTCCTCGCGAATCCCAACGGTGCAAGCTAAAATGACTGAGTCCTCGCGAGTCTCAAGGGTACCAGAAGCTGAAATAACTGAGTCCTAGAGGTATTACCGTTTGGCCAATTATCCCGGTACTTGCGATTATTACTCGGATTGCTGATACCCGTCACGGGTACGAGAATGCTTCATAATCGCCGGGTGTTTGGGCCCCGGGTACCAATTGGTTTACATTGAAAATCCCGGGTATGGCAACTGATCATCCCCCCAATCATGCCCCCTGTGTAGTCTTTTGAAAATATTATCGAGGAGACCCTTTTCAAAATGAAAATGCTGTCTCATGCCTCACACCTCAAACCACACTACTGTAGTAGAGGTGTTACCTTTTTGCCAATTACTCGGATACTCGCGAGTTTTACTCGGCTTGCTAATACCAAAGATGTCAGGAGACAGCATTTTCACCCCTTGACAGACAGCAACTTTTGCCTTGACATGCCTTAACTGACACCACACTACTAGGTTTTAGTGTGGAACACTCGGCCGTACACCCTTGACAGCGCATATTTTGCCTTGCTTGGCATGTCTCCTGACATCTATGGCTAATACCCGTCACGGGTACGGGTAACCCTTCATACTCGCCGAATGTTGGGCCCTGGGCCCCCGGGTACCCGGGTCTTAGACGGGACCCGCGTGTCAAACGGGTACCAGTCTGTTAAACGGGTACCCGGGCACCCGCCCGATAAGGCCGTAAATACTCGCGAGTAGCCGGGTATATGTTTCCCAGCGTTGGCGGGTACCCGTGTAAGACGGTTACTCGTCTGGTAACACCTCTACTGAGTCCTCGCGAGTCCCAATGGTACCAAAAATTGATATGACTGAGTCCTCGCGAGCCCCAAGGGCACCAGAAGCTGAAAGACTGGTACTCACTGATTCCGGTTCTCTGACGACCTTTATTTACTCTTCTATGGCCTCTGCTTGCCTTAATGCTGCCCGTGGATGTTACGAGTAAACGTGGACACTCGGAGGCACAAGTTAATCATCATGGGTGTTTTCCCTTGTCCCCACCAGAGACACCTGGTAGGTACTCCGCCGAACAATAACTCCTAGGTAGACAGAAGTTGCGTGGTCTGTTTTCCCGTTGACTTCGGGGGATTACTTCCCGAAGAGCTACCACAGGTACAGCAGTATACTTGTGAACAATCAATACCAGAAAGTTATACCCTTTGCTTTGGCGATATTGATCTTATTACTGCTCTTGCGGACGATGGCTGACTCAACTTCACGTCGGCGGGTGTGTACAGCAGTAGTACTGTAGTAATGCCAGGTATGGCGTACGAGCATATACGTACCTGGTACATTTTCTCGCCAAGAGACTAACGGTGGTATATATCAGGATATATCAGGTACCGGGTACCAGGTACGTACGAGTACGTAGAATATGAAAAAATATTGCGTGGTCGCAAGACGTTGACAGCATCGGCGTGACGGTGACGGGTCACATGCGCTGGGGTACCGTATCGATGTTTCGACGTTCAGCATGACCAGGCAAGTTTCTGTTAGGGAGCGAATACAGCAGTGAATGCGTACGAGTATGAGGTCGTACTCGTACCGGCATGCACTACCAACTACCAGGCACTACTGCTGTATACATGGTACATGGTATATGTACTTCATACCTGGTACCTGGTATCAGTAGGTCAGAGGTCGCACAGCAGCAGCAGTATTTTATACTGCTGAGATACGGCAGCAAGGAACGTTCTCTGTTTTCTATTCTAATCCGAGCGGAGTATTTGAATCTCACATGAAAAAAACTGCCCACAGGACGAGTGGGAGGTCACTCACCGAATGCCAGTCGTCTAAAGCACCCCGGCATTCTGTAGCCCTTTGCCTGACTTGATCGAAATCTGCCTTGAGCTCTCCCCCCAGGAGGGCGCGAGCTTCCTTCACCTCCTTTCGCTCCTGTTGCCCCCCCTTTGACAAGAATTGATCAACCCTTTCCAGTAATTCACCCGCAACTATAAGCCGCGCTTGTTCGCGAAGCAGCCTGATTTCTGCGACAATCTGTTCAATCGCGCAGCGATACAGCAGCACATAAGGTCAGATCAGACCTACAACAGTAGACCTAGCAAAGCATGCGTGCTCTAGACTACTGCTCTACGTACACACCAGGCACAGCAGCGTATAGTCGTCGACAACCTCCCTCCCGGTATCGAGGAAATCAAACCTTGGCGTTTCAGATGTTTCTGTTTGTTTGCCCACATGCTCTGCTTACGTGCGAGGCACACTCACCTGTAAAATGTTTTTGGGCGAGACCACCGGAGAAGAGGAGCTATTCCCTTCCACCATGTCCGCCCTGTGCTTAGCCAACCAACGAATTAAAGGGTCAGATGCTACCTGCCTCTAGTCTGTACTCGTCGGACCGAACCCCAGTGTTTACGTACTTAAATCCGTTGTTTATGCGAACGTACACAAGATTTTTTTCATTTTTTTTTATGTCGGAGTTCCAAGTATATGATGGCTGTGTCAAGAGGGCTCAGGGTGAATATTGGTTGGTGGCGGAGGTTTGATCGGCTCAGAGGCCCGGTAAGCGACTACCATCGGTTGAGCATCATGGTGAGACCACCCTGAAGGGGTTCATACTTTTGTCTGAGGTCGTCGGATGTGGAATGCAGAGCACGCTCCTGCCATAGCGTTATGTTCTAGGTGTTCTGTTATGCTTTTCGCACAGCAGGCCATACAAGCACTCCGGCACGCTGTTGACGTAACGCTGCTCGCCCAGCCTTAGGTTACTGAAGACCATACGAGCTTACTTATCAGCAGCCTTCTCACCCTTCCTTCTTCCTTCTCGACCGGTGTTTGTCTGCTCGGATGCTTGCTGCCTTGGTCGTTGCCTTTGTGTAGGGTGTCCGCACGAAGACAGTGAAGAAGTCGGCGCGAGCCATCATCGAGAAGTACTACTCTCGTCTGACCTTGGACTTCCACACGAACAAGCGTGTGTGCGATGAGGTCGCGATCATTCCGTCTAAGCGTATGCGTAACAAGATCGCAGGCTTTGTCACCCACCTGATGAAGCGCATCCAGAGGGGGCCCGTGCCCGGAATTTCTCTCAAGTTGCAGGAGGAGGAGCGGGAGAGGCGCATGGACTTCGTGCCGGAGGTATGACATATTTTGCAAGGTTCCAAAGCTTTCGAACGTACCAAATATTGATCGTACGAGTATACCTGTACCTGGAAGGTGAAGAGTAATCGGCGTCCGAAGTTTTCACCACTTTCTTGGTGGTAATGACAGGCCAGGAGGACCGCGTGTTGTTGGTTAGGTCAAGTACCAGGTATAATGTTAATGTTTCTTATGGTCAAAAACTTGAGAGAGGTGTCTTCGAAGGCCGTTTGTTGACGGCGGCAAGGTAGAAATGCGTTTCTCCATGTTGTACACCATGCATCTGCTCTTGCATTTTACGTGCACGGTACCTGAGTATACGCCCGCGAACTATTAATAGTACCAGTTAACCTATTATAGTAGTGCTTTTAATCGGTAGGTCATTGAAAACATGAGGAGGCTCCTGTTTTGGAGGAAGCTACGAGTAAGAAATTTGGATCAAGAAATCGTACTCAACGGCGAGCGTTCCACTACTAACACTATCACTGTATATACCAAGTAACTACTCATAAGAAGAAGAAACAGGAAAACTGCCCCAGGATTGACTTCTTTCTAATTTGAGATTGGGCACGTTTTATACTACTAGTACATTTTCAGGATGAACGACTCCCGAATTTCTAATTTTCCTCTATAACTCGGCCCGCCTTTCTTATTGATCGTTTTCTTATTATTTATAGGTGTCCTGTACCAGTACTATACCACACATACCAACCTGTGCTCAAGGTTACTGAAGGATAGTGTCACAATGCGGTTCCAAGCATGTTGGCCCTGCTAACAATATACCAATACTTGAATTTTCTTGCTGGGGGCATTCTGCTCTTTTGTATACTGCTATTAATAGGATACACCATTCATGTTCCAATCATTAATATAATACCTGGTACGTAGCTGTAATAATAGTATTAGTCTATACCTGGTATGTGATACCAGGGCTACTCCGGTACGAATATGCATGTCGTTTCGCGTACGTACGATGAGAGAGCCCTCTTCGGAACTTGTGTGATACCCTGGTATCTGGTACAGCATACAGCCGTACGTGTTTATTCTCTCGTGCCCGTATCATACTCGTACAAATTGTCGTCTCCACGCTCTCCGAAGCGGTAACACAGACAGCACTCAAGACAAAACAAAAACATTAAGGGCCCAGGACCCAAACGTTCAAACCGACGCAATCTGGGCACCCGACGTACAAGTACGGCATCCTCGTGTGCAGAATTACATCTTACATGAGTACAGAGTGTGCAGTTGCCTAGAGGTGTACCCCGCCGAGCATTCGTTGGCAACGAATACTTTCGCCAATTTTTGAGGGGAGGGAAACCCGGGTTCTAGCGAGTATTTTTGGGTATTTTGGACAGGTAATCAGGTACCCGTCTATAATAGCAGCCGGCTACCCGAGATATGTTAGGTGTGAGAGAGCGAGCGTATACTTTAAAAATGGGTTTCCTCGAGATTTTGTAGCATGAACTGCAGGGAACGTGATACCTTGTAGTAAGCTGCCATCAAGCTACCATCCCCGGGGATTCCAGCGAGTACCCTTTTTGTGATTGCGGTACACCTCATACGTGGTGCTGTGAAATTCCTAAAATCGCCCAACAGCTCTTGGAATGGGTTTCCTGGATAGTGTTGCAAGAATACTGCCCCGGGGGCGTGGTTAACAAAATAACAGTGATTGTGCACTCCACGGTGTTTCGAGTTGAAACAACGCACCCGTTTGCTCGCACGTACCTGACGCGCAAAAATTCGCCGAGAATGATTGGCACGTCTACTCGTGACGAGTTTTGGCGGGGCGGGTAATACTCGCAAGCACCCGGGTTTTTGGTGAAACGGGTACAATGGGCCCTTAGGTACAGTCAGCAGTATACGGCAATGGAGTTCGGTAGAGGATCGATAGCTGCTCATAACTCGCACTTTCAACTGTCGCTGGTTATAGATGCGAGTGTGTTCCTGTGATGATACAAGGCAGTGCTCTTACGTGACGTGGTTTATGGTTCATGCCTCATTCGTAGGCGTTTCGGGCAAGCTTCGGAGAATGTGCGACAATCCGACAAAGCCATCGCTGGCTGCTGCTGCAGAGATTTTACAGATCATCACCGGTATTATATCATTTCTCGACCGTCAAGTACGAAAAAAAACGGAGTATGACAATTTGTAGTACCATGGCGAGTAGGAGTTAAAAAAAACACTCCCAAGTCGCCAACGTTTACGAGACTATTTTGGACGTGTCCAAGTGGCCACTTGTTGACCTTTCCCGTTTCGTTGTTATCATAAGATGCACAGCAAGGTGATGGTGCCGACTGCAATACGGTGGTGAAAGCGTTGGGGTGCCTCGCTTCGTTGTGTATGTGCGACAACGTCCTCCTACGTACATGTCCGTCTGTAAGATTTATCCGTTTGTAGTGGCGAACGGAATTTTCGAGTCCATTTCAAACGCTACATGAAGTTCAGCCCCTACCTCCACAGAGTGTCTATAGCGTTCGGTGTGCTGTCTGCTTCGTGCACGATGCAGTTGAGTTGACTGACAACACCTAGTCCAGAATCTGTTGGTTCATCTCGTCGGGAAAAATCTCCGACACGTTCGAATTGAAGCGCACCGTTGAGGGTTCATCCATACTTGAGTATGTTCAAAACGGCACCCTTGGTGACAGACATACGCACGAGCGAACGATGAAGAGGGTTTTATCTCGGATTTCCATATATTGAATGGCTTTCGAATGGTATATATGGCGAACTGCGTGTACAACGACAGCAGTGCGGTTGTATCACAAATGATACCTCTGACGGATGAACAGCGTATTTTATTGAACACGCCAATTGTATACTCTTGCGTCAAACCGGTGTACAATTGTAAATGTGTCTATTTGGTAGCGCGCTTGATACCTGCTCTGACACCCCGAATCTACGTCTTTGCGTACAAAAAGCGAACGAGCGCCAAAAATGTGAACAAACAAACGCCAGCGTCTGCTTCACGTCGGCCTGACGTGTTTGTATGAGCGATATTGGCGTACTGTAAGCGTCGTTGTATCGCTTGAACCAAAAGTGTTCCGTTCTATTTTAGGCCCCTGTTGTATGTTGAAAGAGGGGATGCCCGCCAAGGCTGGATTCCTTTGACTCAGCCTGGTGGAAGTACTTGAATTTCCATTTGGACTCCCGCTGTACCTGGTTAGCAGGCACTTCACCCGAGCTGCTCAACAGCGCATATTAATGGAATCGCTTATTGCAGTATGGGCGATACCTTCACGGGGATTCCTGTGGAAGAGAAGTTGCAGTATGTAGACGTTGTGCACACAGTAGTAGGCGCATCATCATCATGTTGTTGCAGAACAATGGTTGAGGGGTGTGTATCTCTAAGGAGTAGGAGGAGGCATGTTGCTGGGTTGCTGCTTTCGTACACAAATATTACTGCGGCGCGTAGTTTAAATCGACGCTGCTGCATCGAGGCCACCACTACTGTGCTCATACACTCACTTACAATTTCCCCAAACTGGTACGCCTATCTGGTCTGGCTTTGAAACTTTTCGCTTTTCGCTTACGCTCTTTACGGGTAAGCAATTGGAATGTGGGAGTCGTTCTGCAAACACGTATTTCAACCTGGCGGCCGGTGTCGTTGAAAATTTCTGCGGTGTGCTCGTCTTTTTCTCTACGTCTAAACACAAGATAAGAAACGTTGCGTTTCGTCAATAATGTACAGCAGTACGTTGTGGAACCAATGTCTAAAGGAACGCCCGAGGGCACTCTGCAGAAGAAACCATTCCATGTATATACATACCTCGAAGCTACATGGTATCATGCATTGTTGTGACTCTCGAACGTTACGTCGAAAATAAAAATCGGCCTACAAGTATGCAATGCAGTGTACGTGGGTGTTCTGCTCGATATGTCTGCCGTCCATCCTTGAATCACTAGACCAGAAAAGACACATGTATTCTCTTCTCAGCCGATTGCCGTCCTCGTTTCTTCCCTCTGTCTGATTTGGTGGTTAGGTATCTGCCATCGAGAAGGAATCGATTGACATCGACATCGACACCAAGGAACTCCTGGACGCGCTTGACTTCAAGGACCTGGCTGGCATCTCTGTGTCGGCCACACCGGCCCGTGTTTGATTTTCTGACCATATTGGGATGTCAACAACCGTGCCTCTGGGACAAAAATGACTGGTTTTCGGAAGGCCTCGTTGTCGGGCATCTCCTGGGAGTGTAGTGTAGCCCAGCACGGTCTACCAGCGCCCTCTTGTTTCGAGGCTCAAGAGAAGGAGCCTACGGGTGCGACCTAAAAGTAGTAGTCCTGCGGCCCTTCTTCAATCCGATACTTTTCAGAAATATCAGTGTCTGTGCACTCGTCCGTGATGGCAACTTGAGGTAATGCACTCCTTGTGCACGAAGCTGAGAAATTTTGGTTATTGCCAACTATTGGCAACCATGCGGCGCCTGTTCCGCGTCAGATTTTGTTGACAGTTTTGAACGGCTACGTACTGCACTCTATGGTTGTGTTGGCCAACGCGATATTGCCATGGGTTCACGTAGATGAGGCCTGTTGATCGACGATTTGCACGGTCGCCCACCCTCCCAACCCGTGAACTAGCCAGATATCTGTACGTGGAGTTTCGGGGAAGCACACTAAAGACTGGTTTGGCCGTATATCAAACTATGGCGCACGCATGTCGAGCATGCACTGGAAGTGCCTCGATACTCTACTGCGTTTGATGAGCGCAGTAGCGGCCTTGACTGTGACGATGGACGAATATTGACGCCGCCTAACGAAAACCGCAAAAAGCTATCATTCTCACAGCAAGTTGCCCAAAACTTTTTTTTCTGGCATACGGGCACGAGCGTCGAAACTATGTCGAAAATACTGTATACGTTAGGGAGTGACGATTACAACATCGGCCACGCTAATCAGGCTATGACACGTGATACAGCTGCTGGAGTAGGTGATGTGTCCAGGGTGCAACATGGAGAGAAGTACGTTACGCGCCCAGCATAGCGATATTCATGTACCAGTTATGTACTCTTAGACGATCTGCCTATTAAATAGGTTTTCGACGCAACCGCATATATCTCTATTTTTAGCACACTTGGTTCTAAATGGTTAATCGGCGGCTCAGTGCTCATCCATTGTTGGCGCGAGAAAATGAGATGCAGAGACATCCACACATGCCATGCTCCCGAGTATTTCACGCAATGCTGCTGTATGAACAAGGTCTTAACTATGCCCTACAATCGTATTAGTCGACTAGAGGTTTCTCTGGGACCAAAACTACCCCCTTGTGTTGTGTTTGGTATTAATAGTTTTGGCTGTAGATCTTATCACCAGTTGCCAGTTTTAAACCCATTCCATCGGTCAAATACTGTTTTTTCGGGATGCTTTATCGGTCAGCATACGCACACTCTTCGCGGTCTGATCCCACCCGGCCCTGAACCCGACAAACTGACCCTGGGTATATTATCTGCGGCCGTCAGGGCTCACCTAAATCGAGAGTCGGCCACAGCTAGCAAACTATATCGAAGAAGTGCCAATCTGCCCATCTTTTGTCCTGCGATGCTTTTCGTGTCTTACCCCACCCGTGCCCCTCTCTCGAGATATAACGCGGTAGCCTTGGTGTTTGACGCCATTGGAGAACCTTCCAGGTAGCCTATCTTATTTCTTCCTTTTTCAAGCGTTACCTCAGTAGAAGACTGCTGTAGCACAGTAGTACGTATGTCGGAGGTGTGGGTATGGGAGCCGCATCCTCGATTGTTTTTTAATATTTTCATGATAAATACTTTGAGATAGGGCACATGAGTGTGTCCTTGCCCTACAGCAGTATTATTGTAGAATATCCTTTTGAGTATGACCCCCCCCAATGGTCAAAGAGTACCCCCCCCCCGTTGGCCAAACCGAAAAAATAAAGTAACTCATTGAAGATACCATCCATGTCGTGCAAGTCCGCCTCACAAGCGGTTCTTAGTAGGATGCTGAACACCCTTGATGCGACTCGCCGAACACCTGACGGCGCATCGGGCTTGGTGCACGCAACGTCTGCCTGGTCGGTGAAAACCCTACGTGCTCCGCCTCGGCATTGTAGGGATGCGAGGCAGTCATACGACTACGGCCATGCATGATATCGAGTACACCACCCCCCCCTCCGCGCGCGCCTGCCCTGTCTAGACCTCGAGAAAAAAGTGTCGTTTCGGATTTATTGTATATCTTTCGAATTGCATTATCATTATCGTTTCCTGTGTCGTGGGAGAGAGAGAGGTTCCTCCCCTCGGCCAGATACCTGTATCGCAGCTTCCTGCAATACCCTGGATATCTCGACCACTCTAATTCTACGTCTCTCTCTCCCTCCTATTATACCGGCCGGGTTCCTAACTATTACGGGGGACCATAGTTAATAGGACCTGTGGTGTACATAAAAACCTATATATTTAACCATCTCTACTAACAATATTCGATCCTATTAACTATGGTCCCCCGTAATAGTACGGCCTACAGTTGTCTCGGATAACCAAGCCTCCGAATGGTACGGTACCATTCGACTCCTCCAATCTAACTAAAGTAAACCCTAGCGGAAGGAAAGACATTTCCTCCGTACCCCCGGCTACTCGTGCCTCCCCCCCCCCCCCTTCGAAAGAAAAAATAGGGGGGGTGGGGCGGCGGAAAATAAGGCACTAATTCCTGGCTTGGATCGACATACCAGCGATTACCTCACGTCTGCCCGTGCTCGTCACAGGACCTCGTGCTTGCTCGTGCCCGGCGTGGGGATGCTGACCTACGCTCGGTGCTTTGCTTCGAAGGACTGCGTGCGAGGCCTTCCCTTCCAACCAAACTTGCTCTATCCCAGTTCCCGATACGGACATGCCACATTCTCTCTACCAATAAACCCTGCTTTGTCCGTTACTTCGTTTGCGGAGGCCGTTACCTCGTCTACGGACAAACCTACCCTTGTTTGGGATACCTTTTTGCTGTGCATCCTCGTGCACCTTGTACCCCCTGGTACTGTTTTTTGTTGTTTGTAATATAATGGGTCGTGGAATGGTATTGTTGTCATCCTGGGACCGCGACAGAGTTGTGTTTCGTTTCGTCGCGGATCTAGACTACCATGAGGATGCGGGTTATCGGCAGGAGTGAGGTGCGATCGTTTTCGAGCGGTGTTGATAGTGTGTTGATACTTTTATCGACAACGGTAAGTGTGCTTAAGGTCGAACATTATTAACATCTTGGGGGGGCTCCCGACCAGATATTTCCGAGAATACCTCAATGCTGCTGTTCGGTATTGCCAACCTTCCTTTCCCCTACTGTAGTCGAGAAAAGGATCGCACCCCTGTGCGGTAACCCGCATCCTTACGGTAGTACTGCAAAGGTTTGGTACTCATGCGGTAGACCAGTATGGCAACGTGAGAACAACACAAAAATATTATTACTCTCAGCAATTTGGTATTGGCGGCGAGTCCTGTGAGCGAACAAACGGGGACCCTGGACAATAGGCAATGGCCCCTGCAAAAGCAATAAAATATGGTGCAATGGACGGGTCTATGGTCGTCAGCAAAGTATATCGATTGGCACGTTCCTCGATCCATTGTCGTCGATAATGTGTATCGATAGGTTACGCCCCCGACATATTGTTCAGGCAGGACAGGAGTATGCTGAAGTACCTGGGTTGAAAGCTATTGCCACCGAGAATGGCTATCGACG
The DNA here is from genome assembly GCA_031213475.1 of Nereocystis luetkeana. Taxonomy (NCBI): domain Eukaryota; class Phaeophyceae; order Laminariales; family Laminariaceae; genus Nereocystis; species Nereocystis luetkeana. The sequence goes on from JARUPZ010000029.1 coordinate 3,016,075, forward strand.
GATAATTTGCTGGACCTACTGCGGTCTACAGTGGCTATCGATGAAAGCATTTCTTGGTCTATTGTGGCCGGCAATGGGTATCGATAGCTGCATTTCCTAATGTATTGTGACGGCAACGGCTATCGATATATATGTTTCTGAATCTATTGTGACCAGCAATGACTATCGATAGATGATACATTTCTAATCTATTGTGACCGGCAACTGATATCGATGGACACCAATGAGAATTTATAGCGGTGGGCAATGTCTATCGATGGACACCATCACCCGCCTATTTCCACACCTACAATGTACTCTGGTTTATTAAGCACTGCAATATTTTGTGCCGCAGCAATGTCATAATTTCATCTTGTGATCACCACCAGTATGGAATGAGTGCATGGTGTATGGTGATGAGCAGCAATGTGGGTGCATGATATAGCGTAAAGGAGGGCTGCTACGTTGTGTGTCTAAACAAGGCAGTGGGCATCATGGGGGTTAAATGTGTCGCTCTGTCGGCTGTGTTGTTGTGGTCGGTACTCAGTGTTACTAATAGTAATTCCTTGGGATATATGAGGCAGTAATGTGCATATACCCTGGACAATAAAAAGGAAATAGAACATTGTCGCTAGAATAGCCCCGAAAAAGCGTGTATCAATGGATATTATTAACGACAACAGACTGGCAATGCTGGCTCACGATGGGCATTGTGAACCACAAAAGACTAGCAGCGCAGTCTATCGATGGGCACTGTTGACCACAATAGCAGGTCCACCTGCGAGGAGGCAGTACTGATCACGATGGATCAGCTGCTTCTACCTCCGAGGCGCGCAAGCGCCAACACTACGCGCGTACGGGGCATGTGTCCTTCGACGAGCGGAGCCACAAACTAGCCACCTTAGCGGTGGAAAGCTTTAAGCGCCTCGGGGTAGAGGGCAGCAACTTCATCGACCAGCTGGCAGCTAGCGTCGTGGGGGGGAGGGATGGTGGGTCGATGGCTAGGAAGAGGGTGGTGAAGGAACGCCTGCTCCAAATCGTCTCGGTGACCACCCAGGTCGCCATTTCGAGGAGGGTGTCGCGGTTCAAGCTCAAGCTTAGGGACCGCCAGGAAAGAAGAAGGAACAGGTGGGGGGGGGGGCGACAGACCCACACCGATGACGTGGGGATGGAGCTTGGATGCAGATTAGGATTTAAGAATAGAACGTAATGAGAAGGAAGGAAGAGCAAGTACAGCAAGTGGAGTAGACACGTCGAAAGTTGGCACAGAACGGAGGTAGACTAGGTGCGTGGGTTTCCTTTTGCTTCCGAGGTTTTTTCTTTCGGGAAAATTATGAGAGGTCAATATTGAAGATCATGCTGCACATTGTCGGATGGCAAGAGAAATAATATTAGACTCTGTCAAAGCTGTCTATCGATAGATATTGTTAACGACAATAGACTGGCAACGCTGTATATCGGTAGATATTGTCAGGGAACAATATATTTTCGGTATTGGACACAATACACCTTTGCCCTAACAATGGAGTCACAAGGTTGTTCATAGATGGCCACTGTCCTGAACAAAAGATGTTGGGGAAGCAACCACGATAGTTTTTTATTATTATTATTTGCCTCCCGACAAGGTGCAGGGCGTTATTAATTCAAAATGAAAAAGCTGACATAATTCGTCGAATACCTCCTACTTCATCCAATCAATTCTCCTTCCCTGTGTATACTCAATTGAATACGCACTACGACCATTTACCGAAATATTTTACCCACTATGTATCTATACGCCATGCGTCCTACTCCGCATCTACATTCCATCCCCACGCCATGGGAACTAGTCCTCCCTCCTCCTCCCTTGTCCCCCTGGCGGCCTGGCGGTCTCGCAGGGCGAGTTTATATCGGTGCACCCTGCGCGAGATCGCGGCCTGGGTGGTCACCAATACGACCTGGAAAGATGCCACTTACAAACCCCTTTTCTTGCTAAAGATCTCCCGTCCGTTCCTCCAACGATGCTCGCCGCCAGCTGGTCGATGAAATCGCTACCTCCCTTCCCGAGGCGTCCAAAGCTTCCACCGCGAGGGTGACAAGTTTATGGCTGCGCTCGTCGAAGGACACTTGTCCTGCACGAGCGTAGTGGTTGCGCTTTCGCGCCTCAGAAGTGGAGGCAGCTGATCCGTCTCGATCAGTGCTGCCAGCCCGCATGTGGACTCTCGCTTGGGGGTCTGCATGCGTGATGTCGAGGAGTATCGCCTTGTTGCGGTACTCTGACGACGTAGCGTCTCAGAGGCCTCCCCTCTCGACCACTACATCCATGCGGAGGTTTCTGTCGGCGTTGAAGGGCGCTCCGCTTTCCATGTGATGGCGGATGGACAACCGCTTGAAGGTGCGGGACAGCGCTAGGACTAGCAGCTGATGCTGGTTAACCTGCGCGCCTGCTCGGTGACATGTGCGCGCGTGACGCGTGGTGACATCCGTCGCTTCGCAGCAGGGGCACCTCGCCGCTATGGTCTCCTCCATTCCCAGGAAGCGCCGTCCCATAGACTCGAACTCCGAAGCCGGTATGATACGTGCCGTGTCCACAGGCCTTGCCCTCAAACAGGCGACAGCGCCTGGTCCCGATAGGCTCCGTTGCCGAGCCTTAGAAAGACCTCTGGTTTCGATCCCCCCGAACACGTCGTTCCGATCCGACGGGCCTGCTGCCTCGGGGAGCTGGTCCAGAGAAGCAACGTACCGTTGGTACCGTACCCGGTTTACCTGCTGCGCCTTGTGGGAGCTGATCGTTTGGGCGTCAAGTTGCCGGCAGTACCTCCACATCATACTGTCCTGAGTCTCCTTCCTCGTTCGCGCGGAACGCCCTGTTACGCTAGCTTTCCGGGACCACGTTCGCCATTGCCTCCTCCGATACGCCATGGATGTCGCGAAGGCCCCTGACGCTACTCCATATGCGGCGAACGAGGTCCGAATTGAGCAACTCCCTTCGGATTTTTTCCCCCAATGGACCGGAGAAGTCAGCAAGGACCTCTGGCACCGTCGCCACTAAGCTCCCGATGGACGCTGACATTCTCCTTGATTCAGCCGACGACAGTTCAAACTCCCCGGCCCCTGTGGAGAGGCTCGCCTGCGCTTTCGGGTGGGGCTGTAGCGTCAACCAGTTCGCCGGGCATCCGTCCACAAAGAACGGCAATTCGTCCGCTATCCCTGGAAGCTCGAGAAGGCGCTCGAGCATCCACATTGCGCTAGTGTCTGCCCGCTGACACGCGGGTAGTGACAGTTCCGGGTCCATTATCCGCTCAATGTAGGAGATCCACTGCTTGTCCGCTCAATGAACTAGTGGTGGCGATGAGGTTCGCCGACTGCTTGTCCGGCATTCGCGGCAGGATGCGCGCGAGTTGCTCTGCTCCCCCATCTCGGACTATCTCCACGGCGCTGTCCACCGCGAATGCATCAGTCAGTGCCTATGGGCACGCCAACAACCTTTACCCCACCCCCTTCCGCAATGCGAACACCGATGTCTTCCGCAATGCGACATTTTCCCCCCAAGGCAGTGAGGTTGGACTGCAAGAGGAGCTGCCAGAATTTCAACGGGAATGCACCGGGGTCGTCGAAGATCCGGCTCCAAAAGGCCTCGATGCTAGCTCCAAACTTATCACGACCGAAGCCGGTCCTGATCGACTGCAGGTGTGAGAAGCGTAGACCGTCACTCCCCGCGCCTGATAACGCATTTCGGGAGTTGATGACGTCGAGGACCACCTGCGAATCGAACTCTTGCTCTGGACGCCAGTTGGGAACACTCCCTTCTTCAGGTTCTGTGGAGCTTGCTGCCACCGCTGCCGCTGCCGACTCGGAGATGGAGGCACGGTTTTCCCCCGGGAATTTGGCTTTCACCCGCTCCCATGCCACCTCGTCGCCGGGCGCTCGCGCTTCCGCGAGAAGACCGCGTGCTGCCACTGACACCCCGCCCGAGTGGCGACAGGCTGACGACGCTCTCTCGTACTTAGCCGCGTCTGTGGCTTCGTAGGTTGGGTCCCTGCGCCGTGTCGATGCTCGACTGGTGTACTCCATTTACCACGGGAGAATAAGCGTGATGTCACCACGTTCGACGGACGCGAATCTCTCGCGTCGCTTCACGCGGCTGTCCTGCGAGTGTAGCAGTGCTGGCACTATGTACCACAGCTTGATGGCCCTCAGGAGCGAACTCGGCGTCTCGGAGTGTCTGTTCGGCCGATGCGCTCCGTGTTTGAACAATAGACCCAAACGTTTGCCTATCCAAGGCTAGTGCCGCCAACAATATACACGCAATTGTATCCATCAATAACCATCATCGCCCGCAATAGACTGTTGGGCGTGATTTCGCCATAGACTATTGCCTAAACCTAATGTATACCGTGGAAATGATGCATGCATGTCGATGGCCATTCTTGACGACCGCCGAAGCTTCTATTGCCGCCAGTAATAGAGACGCGGTTGTGCCCAACAATAGCCATGGCCACCGACAATAGATTGTTGGCAGGGCTCCGAAAAATATGAATCTGACTTACTTCATTTGAGGCACATAAAAACTCGAGTTAAGAAACGGAAAGCTGGGACTTTCTGGTAAAGTTGACCGGCACCCGAAACACAAAATTTGACTTACTGGATTTCAGCATGGGATAAAAAAACTCGAGTTAAGAAACGGAAAGCCGAGAATTTTCTTGTCAATATGGCTATATTTTTAATATTCAGACTATTTTTGAAAGTGCAGTTAACATTGTTATTATGTGCAGTTAATACAAGACAACGTAAGAGTAGTAAAGCGAGTGTACTTCCGAAAAAGTAAAATAAAATAAAGATGACCAGCATCCAAAAAACAAACTAGTACTTACCAGGTATGTGGTTTCAGCAAGGGACTACAAACTCGAGATAGTAACGGAAAGCTGAGAATTTTCAGCCCAAGGTGGTTTTAGTGTAATGATCCACGGTTTATGAGCTTCACATCAGTTTTTATTTGTCGTATGATACTGCCGCGCTTTTGTTCTGGAGAGTTCTACACTTTATGTTATTAATAGTATTTTTAGAACAACACTATAGTCTACACATTGTCCGATAGCAAGCATAATAATAACATTTATTCAAAGTGGAGTTAATAGAGGACAAAGTAAGGGTATTAAATCAAATCGAATCCCGAAACTACCAGCGCTCACAAGTTGACGACAGTTTTACCAATATCCTGGTGCACGAGTTCCTAGCGAGATCTATCTGTATATGGATGATGTCTTCAAATCAGCGTATGGTCTCCACTACATTATGACGTCGGTTCACATTAACACAAACATACAGGACAACTTGTTGTGTTCCAAAAGATATAATATCATTCTCATCGGAAAGGCTATTGTTAATTGGGAAATTCGTGTAAGTTATTGTGTCCAACTGTAATCATCGCCATCCACAATAGATTTTTGGACGAGCTTCCAAAACAGGCGCTTGACTCGCGTATATCGTGGGATGGGTGCAAAATATCCTCGTGATGGCTACCAATGAATAGCTTGTACAAGCTATTGTGGCCGGTGGTTGGCGGGGAGGACCCAAGACCTGATGAACATTTCAAGACTTGACATAGATGCATAGTGCGTACGGATGACTGCGAGCACTCGGAATGGTTTGATGTCACGCAGGGGCTGCGGCAAGGCTATGTGCTATCACCGTTGCGGTTCAAGGTGTTCTTCGCTGCTGCGTTACACGCCGTACTAGTACGCTTCAGCCAAGACGAAGCCATCGTAAGGGATTTGGTCCAACTCAGTCAGCGATGCTGGAGTAGTTGGAAAGGAGGAGCAGGAGCCGTTGGCGTGCATGTGAAGGGCTGTATGGGGCATGCTGTGCGCCGATGACGCAGGATTGTCTCGAAATCGGTTGAAGGGCTCGCGAAAATGATGACAGTCATCGTGCCTATCTTCGAAGCAGCAGGCATCATGGTGTCGGAAAAGAAGACAGACATAATGCTGCTACAAACACCAGACCAGACAACCCTCGCACCACCGCTCGTCATCGAAGCAGCAGGTCAGAGGTATAAGCAGACGGCCCAGTTCTTATACGTTGGCGGTATTATCCACGTACAAGCTTACCTCTCGCTCGAAATCGACCGACGGGTCCGTCTCATGCGAGCATGCCTCAAACGGTTGGGGCCGGAGTTGTATTATAGGACGACCGCCCCCCTTAGCCTCAAAGTCCGAAAGCTGAAGGCAGAGGTAATTGAAACCCTGCTGTACGGGTGTGTGACGTGGACCCTCAGAGCGGAACACTTTGCCAAGCTTCGAACGACTCACCACCAAGTCCTGCTGCAAGTCATTGGCTTCCAGCGCCGACTTCGCACTGACCATACCACCCGCTCGTACGCGAAGGCCCTCAAGATGACACGTTGCCAGAGCATCGAAACGACCTTTCGTAAACGGCGGCTCTTATTTGTGGGGGGCGTGGCACGGCAAAGCAAGGAACGATTACCCAGTCGGGTAATGTTCGGGACGATGGCTGGTGCGGAGAACCCGAGACCAGGCGGACAGTGTAAGACTTGGCATAAATGCATAGTCGAAGACCGTAGGGAGTTCCAAGCCACCGAAGGGTCAACGGAAGTTGCCCGCTTGGTGTTTAGAGTTGAGACCGCGCTGTGGTCTACAGCAGCAAAAAAGGCGGGGAAGTGGTACCGGGGGATCCTTGAAGCAGCCGAACGGTTAATGGTGAGGTGGCACGAGGATGAGACTGAGCTGAGTAGGCAGCGCCGCGCATCCACCGTGGGTGGTGTCCAAGGGAATGGGGGGAGGGGGGGCCAGGAGGAGTGGCAGAAACCCCGATCAAGGGAATGCGAAGAGAGGGGGGAACAGGAGGACTAGAAGGAAAACTGGGGTGGACGAAAGTAGGAAGGAGATAGATGGCAGACAGGGCAGCAAGGCACCAGGCCGACTAAGGAGTAGAACATGCCTATACTACTTGTGCCGCCAACTGGTGCAGCTGGTTCGAACGTGGTCTTCCTTTGTCACCATTTCTGTTTTTTCTTTCTTGCGCCGATCCTCTATTAATAATTGTTTTCATTTTATTTGTTTCTCTTCCTTCCTTTCTTCGATTGATTGATTGATTGATTGATTGATAAGCCTTACGAAAGAGTGGCGTGGGTGGATGACGACCCTGCTTTGCTTGTTTCGTACCACCTGGTATAATCTGACGCCGAGGGGCGGGGCATAGTTGACGAACGCAGGACGGAGGCGGCAGACAGGCTAGCAAGGTGTCAGGCGGGCTAGGAGGGAGAACCTGACTATGCTACTCGTACCACAAACTGCTGCCGCTACCTAGAGGGTGCTTTGTGCTTTGTTTTGCCTGTTATTTTCCCTTGGTTCTGATAGGCTTAGTCTGTTTACAAGTGGTGGTGTTTTTTTTTTTTTTTTTTTCCAGCTCGTTCTTTTCAAGTGTCTGCCACATTGCCTGCGGGAGGGGTACGACAGTTTGTTTCTTCTATTTTTCATTTTTCTTTCTCTCCCGATTTGTCTTCTTTGTTCTTGTTTTTTCTTTGTTCCCTTTCTTTTCTCTATTTTAATTTTTCATGGAATGGCTATGTCGTGCCTGTCGTATCTAAAATGATGACATGGCATTGCATTGCCCACTGCTGTGCTTACTGCATACATACGTGACGTGGCAAACGTAGCATCTCTGTGACGTAGCTTTGCGACCACAGAAGTTGTATCTCTTCTAAGATTGAAGAATCGGCGCGGACACTGGTTGTGCTGGATGTCGACGGGTAGAATGAACGGTTCAATGTGAAGAACACACACACCCATAGACCTTAGGGAGCTCCAAGCCACCGAAGGGCCGACGAAACACTCCCCCTTGGTGTTTGGAGTTGAGACGCGTGCTGTGGTCCACGGCAGCAAAAAAGGCGGAGAAGTGGTATCGGGGGGTCCTTGAAGCAGCCGAACGGTTCATGGTTAGGTGGCACGAGGATGAGGCACAGCTGAGCAGGCATCGCCGGGCATCCGCCGTGGGTGGTGCCCAAGGGAATGGGGGGAGGGGGGGCAACAGGAAAGTTGAAGGAAAACCGGCGAAGGGAATGCGGGGAGGGGGGACAACAGTATGAGTATAAGGGGAAACGCGGTGCACGGATTTAGGAAGGAGACGGCAGACAGGGTAGTCAAGGCACCAGGCCGACTATTAATAGTAAGTAGAACATGTCTGTCTATGTCTATATGATACTCGTGCCGCCGACCGGTGCAGCTGGTTCGAACGGGGCCTTCCTTTGTCTTTTTCTTCATTTTGCATTGGTCCTCCGTGATTTTCGTTTAATAAGTTTATCTTCTTTCTTCTTCTTGTTGTGTGTGGCGTGGGTGGTTGACGAGCAGCTGCTTCGGTTCGTGTTCCCTGACGCATCATCTCAGGGGGTGGCGTATAGTTGACGAACACTGGACGGAGACGACGGTAGACAGGGTGGCAAGGTACCACAGGCCGCCTAGTAGGGAGAGCCTGGCGTTGCTTCTCGCACGACAAACTGCTCCGGCTAGATGGTGGGTGCTTTGTGCTTCGGTTGGTCTGTTACTTCCCTTGGTTCTTACGAGGTAGTCATGTGTGTCTGCCACATCTCCTGAGGGGAGGCACGACGGTTTTTTCGTTTATTTTTCATTTTTCCCTTTGATTGGTTCCTTTTCTTCTTGTTTTATTTTTTATTTTTTTATTGTGTTACGTTTTATTTTTATAGAATGTGTGTGTCGTGCCTGTCGTACCCAATATAATGAGACAAGCCGAAAGTTGTCACAGAAGGGAGGTAGACTTGGTGCAATGGGTTTCCTTTTGTTTCCGAGGTTTTCTTGTTTCAGGAAAGTTATGAGTGATCTATGTTGAAGATCATGCTACACATTGTCGGATGGCAAGATAAATAATAATATAATGGCATGGCATTGCATTGAATTGCGTCTGTTCTGCTTACTACTGCGTAATAATGTAGTATCTCTGTGGCGTAGTTTTGTGACCCCATACCTTGTGGATACCTTGTGTATACCTTGTTGATACCTTGTGGATACCTTGTGGATACCTTGTGGATACCTTGTGGATACCTCGAGGATTGAAGGAACGGGACGGGCACTGGTCGTGCTGGATGTTGACGGGTAGAAAGAACGGTTTAATGTGAAGAACACACACACTCTTCTTGTAGAGGACACAGAGATAGATGTCGATGCTGGCCAGGGCACGCTTTTTTTCCTTCTTGTTGCTTATCTCATTCATGGAGAGCTCAATCAGGGCACAGGAACAGAGTGAGATTGGAAGGGGGCAGTTGATGTGTACCAGACTGTCCCCTTTAGCAATGGCAATGTATGTTCATACACACATATATATGTCATGTACGATCTACTGAGACGTTTCCGTTACTACTACAGTAGTAGCACGTCACGTGATGTACGCATAGTATGTATTTCCCTATCTTCTCAATAACATTGACAATGTGCATACTCTGGTGGTACGTACTGCATCCCCCTAATAGCTACAGTACGTCATACGATTACTACATCAAACAGACACATTCCAGCAAAGTGAAAGTTGGAACTCTAACGCGATGTCTGGGAGTGTGTGTGTGTTCTACCGCTCTTTCTACCCGTCGACAGCACAGCTAGTTGTCCTTGCCGATTCTTCAATCCTATTGATTGAGATACAATCTCTTTGGTGACAAAATTAAGCCACGTAGATACTACATTGTGGTGCAGTAAGCAGAGCAGCCAGCAGTGCAATGTCATGGCATCGTACTGGATACGAAGGGCACGACATACACATTCTATAAAAGAGAGAAAACGAAAAAATGTCGTGCCCCCCCGCAGGGGATGTGGCAGATGTCGATACAGAACGAGCTAAAGAAACAATATAACTACTACTTGTACAGTAGATATAAACAGAGCATACTATATATGACTAAGAACCAAGGGGAATAACGGGCAGGCCGAAGCACGAAAAAACACACACCTTCCAGGCAGCCGCAGCAGTAACTGCTAGTGGCACGAGTAGCATTCGTCACTGGAGAGCACCACCCCCGGAGAGGATGCGTCAGACAATACGAAACAAATAGAGCCGACTCGCCATCAACTCACGCCACAAGACTCCGGCACGTACATAAGTGCAACAAGGAAAAAATATCAAAGCCACCGCGCGGTCTCAACTCCAAACACCAAGGGGGAGTCTTCCGTTGATCCTTCTCTGTGGCTCGGGACTCCCCAACTAAGGCTATCGACTATGCATCTATGCCATGTCTTAACCTGTCCGCCAGGTTTCGAGTTTTCCCCACCAGCCATCGTCCCGAACATTACCCGACTCGGTAATCGCTCCTTGCTTTACCGTGCCACAGCCCCCTCAAAAAAGAGCCGCCGTTTACGGATGGTCGTTTCGATGCTCTCGCAACGAGTCATCTTGAGGGCATGGCCGGTACTAGAGGGTGGCGTGGTCGGGACGAAGTCGGCGCTGGAAGCCACTGGCTCGCAAGACGACTTGGTCGTGAGGTCGTGAGGGGTTCGAGGCTTGGCAAAGCATTCCGCTCTGAGGGTCCATGTCACACACTCGTACAGCGTACAGCAGGACAGTATGTCTGGGAGTACTATTTCGGGGGACCATATTAAATAGGATCTACGGTACACTCAAAAACGTATATGTTTCCCCATTTTTACTCACAATATTTGGTCCTATTTAATATGGTCCCCCGTAATACAGCATTGATGATGTTAATAATACCTACTCTAAATACTCGTACTATTAATAATAATTGTGTAAACACATGTTGTTTGGTCTACCATAGGTGGGAAGCGTGTCATATGGTAGGGTCTTGTGTAGCATTTATTTGCCACGCACACAGATATCAAAACTCCGCACGGCACACGGCACGAAAAAAGCCGTTTTCGGGGCAATGGCGTGGTTACATGGAACCACACATACGCGTACGACAGATCACGATCTAGATCATCTAGATCCCTTTTCACAGATACGTCAAAGTTGTGCACAAGATCTAGATCATACAGATATCACCCGGCGAAACATGTGCAGATCATGCAGATCACACAGATAGATCCCATCCGGCAAACATGTGCAGTTCAGGCAGATCATACAGATCCCATCTTCTGAAACATGTGCAGTTCATGCAGATCTGCAGATCCCACCTGGCGAAACATGTATGCATGATCTAGATCATACAGATCCCACCCACCGAAACATGTATGTAAGCTCTAGATCATACAGATCCCTCCGGGCATATATGATCTAGATCTCGCAGATCATATATATCCCACCAGGTCAACATGTGCAGATCAGGTAGACCATAGACCATACAGATCATGCCCAGGCAAACATGTATGCAATATCTAGATCATACTGACCCCATCTTGTGAAACATGTGCAGATCACGCAGATCATACATGTCCCACCTGGCGAACATGTGCAGATCACGCAGATCATGCAGATCCCACCTGGCGAAACATGTATGTAAGATCTAGATGATACAGATAGATCCCACCCGGGTAAACGTGTGTTTACGGTCTCGATCATACAGCTCGCACACGGCCAAATGTGTGTGCAAGATCCCACTCGATCAGGTCGCCTCCGGGATCCGCCGGGGAACCCACTTCCGGCCCGCTGCCGACAACATCTGCTGCTCCAGTACCACTATCAGAGCCCGCCCCCGACAGTTGTCATGCCATACGTGGTTTGTAAGCGACGACGTGCTTGTGCAGCTGTGGCTGTGGCGGTGTGGTTGATGGGGGGGAGCTTGAGCTGGTAGCCGCCACCACCACCGTGGGCTGCGATGTCGCCAATATATGTCAGATCTCGTATACAGCGGTTCCGTTATATACGAGCCAATGCAAATAATCACCCGCGAGCAAACATAAACATGCACATCTTCATCTGCGAGTACAATGTGGCAGATCATGCAGATCATACAGATCCCACCTGGCAAACATGTATAACAACATATTCGCCTGATTGAGAGCGAAGTATCTGATTGAGAGCGAGAGCCAAATAAATTGAAATTTCGGGTCCAGACGCCTCTTGCCATTTCTTGGTAAGTAGGGGACGGGCTATTCCAAGAAGCGGCGCAAATTGAAGGTCTCGTCAGCAGCGTCGCGAGCATATATATGCGTGTCATCGTCATCGGATGCTGCAGCTAGGAGCTAGACAAGTTGCTAGATTTCCCCAGATTGGCTATTCCTGCCTCAAACTGTTTCAGGGCGGTGTCGCCTCGGGCGGTGGGCTCTACTATAGCTTCTGCTCCCGGCTGTAGCTCCACAACGAGAGACTCCCACACGATGACCAGGGTAGCGGCTTGAAGCTACGGGCTAGCCCTTCAATTCAAGCTACACAGCAAGCTCCACCTCTCAGCGGTAGTCCGGCTACAGCGTATCGCGCAATCTCGCTCTCAATCAGATACTACGCTCTCAATCAGGCGAATATGTTGTTGCATGTTCAGATCACCTGGATCATACAAATCCCACCTGGCGAAACATGTATGTAAGATCTAGATCATGCAGATCCCACTTTATGAAGCATGTGCAGATCACGCAGATCTGCAGATCGCACCTGACGAAACATGTATGCATGATCTAGATCATGCAGATCCCACCCACCGAAACATGTATGTAAGATCTAGATCATGCAGATCTCTCCAGACATCTATGATCTAGATCTAATCTCGCAGATCTTATATATCTCACCAGTCAAACATGTGCAGATCAGGCAGATCACACAGATCATGCCCGGGCAAACGTGTGTGTAAGATCTAGATCATATAGATTCCACACACAGGAACATGTACATAAGATCTAGATCATATAGAGCCCATCTAGATCATATAGAGCCCACCCAGGCCGGCAAACGTGTACATAGGATCTAGATCGCACAGATCTTATACAGCAAACATGATCTAGATCCCGCAGGTCCCTGTAGATCAGGCATCTATCTGCCCCAAAAGATCTAGATCCCTAAAATGGGATCTGATCTGTCCTAGGTGTGCATGGTTTGGTTGCAGTATACCAGGTAAGTGGTAGTAGTAGTAGTAGTAGTAGTAGTTATTATTATTTCTTTTGCCATCCGACAATGTGCAGCATGATCTTCAACATGGATCACTCATAACTTTCCCGAAAGGAGAAAACCTCGGAAACAAATGGAAACCCATGCACCAAGTCTACCTAATAGTAGTTGTATCAATATTAATAGTCGTAGTTTTTAGTAGTAGTACAGTAGTAGCAGAGCAAGTCGTGGTAATGGTAGCAGTAGCAGCGGCAGTAAGTATTACGGGGGACCATAGTAAATAGGACCACATATTGTCAGTAAAAAAAGCGAAGTATATAGGGTTTCGTCTGTACCGTAGTTCCTATTTAATATGGCCCCCCGTAATAGTAGTAGCAGCAGTACTAGCAGTTGTTGTAGTTGTAGTATTACGGGGGGGCATAGTTAACAGGACCAAATATTGTTAGTAAAAATGGTTAAACATATAGTTTTTTATGTATATCATAGGTCCTGTTAACTATGGTCCCCCGTAATAGTATTACGGGGGGCCATAGTAAATAGGACCCAATATTGCTGGTAAAAATAGGTGAATATATAGGTTTTTGTGTGTACCGTAGGTCCTATTTAATATGCCCCCCCGTAATAGTAGTATTACGGGTGACCATAGTAAACAGGACCAAATATTGCTGGTAAAAATAGCGAAATATGTAAGTTGTTGTGTGCACCGTAGGTCCTATTTAATATGGCCCCCCGTAATAGTAGTAGTAGTATATTATGAATAGAGATGATACTTGTCAGTAGCCATCATATTCGTTACTCGATTACACTGACGTCATTTGGTTTACATTTACGCATTCTAGGTACAACAGACAGACAGCAGCAGCTGTCTTTTTACACGTATACTACTACTACTGTGCACCCGTAGGCACAGAATAAGTCCCAGTGACAAGTAGTACCATGGATCTACTGTGGTACGTACGTACCAGGTACATATATACTATATATCTACGGTAGCAGCACATGAAGTTACTGTGTACGTATAGCATAGTAATACCGGTAGTAGCAGTAGTATTAATAGTAGTAGTAGCAGTAGTAGCAGTAGTAGTAGTAGTAGTAGTGGAACGAGGGAGATATTGTCCTTAGGGATCGCACGCGCAAGCGTTTCTACTAAAGAAACCTACAAAAGAAACGTTCGAAGTGAGATTTCGAACCCGTGTCCTGCCGACGACGCCAGGTGTGAAGGTGTTGCCTACCGAGCTATAGGGGTAAAATATCGATCGATTACTAAGCCCAGGGTTAGCCCTACAACAATGGTAAAAATATCGGGCGGATATCCAGCCCAGGGTCATAATCCCTGTAACACTCGTCGATCGATTTCCCAGCCCAGGGTAATCCTAATATAACTTACATACTTTACGTGGTAGGATTTTAGTTTTTATTTTCTCATGATCACTTTTACTTTCCAGTCTACAGTAAGTCGTAGGACGTTTTACCCTCAGCGATCTTCTGGACAAGCCGTGGTCACAGGTGTCATCCCTTCCCCCCCCCGGTTCGTGCTTGATGTTTTATCGCCCATAGGGTTCAGCATTCCCACTGCTGGTCGATTTTCACCGAATGTTGCTAACTCAGGCTCGCGCTTTCCGCAAAATCAATTTTCATGTAAAATACTGGTAATGTCCTTGCGAGTACGCACTCGGTGAGACTTGAACCCACGAAATTGATTTTATTAATAGTAGGCACGCGGACCACCTACCAAGCCACCGGGGACGCCGGCTAACCCTGGGCTGGGTAATTGATTGGTATTTCACTCCTATAGTTCTGCAGGTACTGCTGTAACACCTACTTCACATCTGACGTCGAGAACACGGGTTCGAATCTCACTTCGAACGTTTTTTTTAGAGAAGCGCTTGCGCGTGCGCCGCTAAAAACACATCTCCCTGGTTCCCCAGGTATTGAAACGAAGCGGGTAGGTCAGCGTACAGCCGTATACGGCACCGACGCCCCAAAGATCCTGCCGGTCAGAGGGGGGGGAGACTGTTGTAAGGATTACCCTGGGCTTGGTAATTGATCGTTTTTTATCAATACAGCTCAGTACGTTACACCTTCACAAGTACGAGGTAGTAGTAGTAGTAGTAGTAAGTAGTAGTAGTAGTAGTAGTAGTAGTAGTAGTAGTAGTAGTAGTAGTAGTAGTAGTGACTCAACGCACAGGGCGCCGAAAAGCTGCCGAAACAACTATTTGTAATAATAATACTACTAATAAAATAAAATAATACTATAATAATACTACTATTAAAATTAATAATAGCCATCGATGTCCGTCTCGATAGGGGCGTCGACCAAAATGAGTATAAAAAGGACGGACGGACGGACGGGTGAACACAGAATTACTTACAGGAAAAAAAGGTGGACACGAAATGACTTGCTGAAAGGTCGAGACATGAAACGACTATACGACTAGCAGAGGGTCGGACAAGAAACAAATCGACGTCACCAGAGACCCCACACTTGTTGCTGCTACTGTTCGAGAAACGAGTTTCGGAGCATGGACTTCATCCTGTCTACCAAAATTGGAGATTCTGATGTGAACCAAATATATGGTAAAAACCCCGGCGCGCGACATCGAAGCGCCCAGGGTCGCGAGTATTGTCACGTTTTGAGTCGAAGGCAATAATACATGATAGCATAATAGCATAGCCCTCCATTCCTTTCAACTAAACAAAAAAAGATGGCGCAGCAAAAACACTTTTTATATTTTTATCTGCCCTCAGCGGCGCCTCGAGTGGGTGCTCCCCTCGCCCACTCTACCTGGGGTTGGGTCCTGGCCTCGCGGTTTGCCGCTGGCCACTTGGAGACGTCAAAATAAGCTGACAGATACTAAGTCTATCAAGTGGTAAAATAGCCAGTTTACAGCCTCCCTCTCTCAAACTATGCTTACACTCCCACATAAAGGCAGTGTTGTTGGCTGTGGTTGAACCCAAAACATAAACCAAGCTTCCACTCGCACCGTACGTAGCGAGCGGCTTTTGGGGGCATCGACGTCGATACGCGTCACTTCGGCCAACGTCGGGAATGGAAGAAGAGTCCAACGTGATACCTTCCTTTCCATAGAGTGGGCTTGTAGAATCTTATAAAATCAAGGAGTTCCGATGAAAAACACCGCACCGCGCGCCTGTCAGAAGGCAAAACCTCAGCCATGCGTCGCAAGCATGAGACATTCGGAAACACGCATTCGAGCTGGGTCAGCTACAGCAGGGTAACGTCTATTATAACATGCAGGGTGAAAAGGCGGACCGATCTTATGAACAAATAACAACCAGAATCTCAAACGTTCCCAAAAAAACTCGTAGTGCACGAAAAAGAGAAGGAACACAACTCGTGGAGGCAAAAGGTCTGCGGGCAGGCAGCACCCCAATGCAAACAATCTGCGCGCAACCAACAGACTAAAACGAACGTAAATTTTCAGCAAACAGCTCTAAACACACCGCGGGTGCCGACAGATACTAGCTCGAGCCATCACCTCACTACATCGAAACGCTTCCGCCGATACAAATCCGTGATTTCGTCACGGACAACCCTCGGCGAGACTTCTGCTATAGTATGGGCGTTCCTGGTCAAGAGGGGGCGGGGCGGGGGTTGCAGAGGCACGGAGGCGGGGGGTTACAAAACAATGGGTTAGGGACAAAGTACCGCAATATCCTGTGGTCTCCCCCTGGGGTGAAAGGAGGCTTGCTATAATACAGTAGTAATACCTTCTCCCTCGGGAGAACAAGCAGGTATAATGACTTCGTCAAAAAATAAACAAAGGGGCCCGGGGGGAGAAAAGCCGCCAGGGAAGTCTGCCGCCGAAAAAAACATGTCGGCACCCCCGCCACAGACTCGGCGGCGTTGCAGAATCAGAATCAGAATCAGAATCAGAATCACAATCTACGACCAAGCATAGAAGAGAGCAAAGAGCGGACGACTCTTCGGATGCTTGCTTGCACACCCTTCCTCGAGGGGTAGGCGCGACGACGATGATGATGATGATGATGATGATGATGATGATGATGATGGCGATGATGATGTACCAAAACGAAAGGGTCCGCCGGCTGGAGAGCGTCCCAAGCCCCTGCCTTAGCGCCCGCCACCCAACCAAACCAAACCAAACCAATCGAATACCGCATACCGCAGACATGTCTATGTTGTCCCTCCCACGTGACATCGATTTTGTGGGTTGTCTCCGGGGGGCAGCGACTAGGTACGTACGACTGAAAACTTAACCCTTAGGGATGACAAAGGGGTAGGGGGGGCTTCGTCAAAATAAAGGGGAAAGTTTACTCTACGGGGATGACACAACGTTTTATCCCCATTTTCGGCCATTTGGAGGGGGAGGGGGGGGGGGGCAACACAAAGGGTGATACGGTACTTGCGGTTGGTACGGGACAATTTTTGCAGGTGAATCAAGGGTTGAAACAAAAAACCGGCGATAGTCACGCATACACCAGTCAGTCAGTGTGCCCTGCACTACACCACGTTACCGTGCCTGTGCATCTTTCGCCATGAAAAGGGTCGGGAGCCCTCGGGCATGAAATAAGTCGAGACATGGCGGCTAAAATTGCATCAGACCCAGGCAGGCTCAGGCTCACCCCAGTTCGAGCTTTTGCTGGCGCAAAGAGTAGTTCGGGAACAGAGGTCGTGGCATCAAGTCGCGGGCGTTTAGAAGCCTCGTCGACGGACGCATGTCGCTGATGTCCTTCCGGCAGGCCTGAGCCCGCTGCATGCCCATTCAACTCTTGGCCGCGGTACGCTACACCCCCAGCCATACCAACAGCATCACCCCCTGGGGCGAGGCCACCCGGCGCAGGAGGGCGACCATTGGACGCGTCTGGCAAACGCTGTCCGCCAAATGGGGCATCCATGGTGTCTGCATCCTGTCCGCCATCATCGGCCCTGCCAAAGCTGCACGCCAACCCTCCCAAGCTGTTTTGCTCCAGAGATAAATTGAAGAGAATGTTCGACAGGGAGAGATCATCCTCAGGGCAGAGGCTGTCGCCCTTAGGGTCTGCAAAAGGCGGCCCTTCGCCCAGGAGGTCCCTCCTCGTCGCAACGTGCCCGCCCGCGCGGGCACCAGTGCTTAGGCTACCCTCGGACCCCGTCGCGACATCACAGCTGAGCGGGGGCATTGGCACCGAAAACGGTCGGCTGTGAGACCCCACCCCGAGAGGCATCCGCTGCGCCATCAAGACGCTGGCCGGCGGAAGCGGCGGCTGTCCGTAAATGTGCGGGGCGGCGGTCGCCATGTGCCCGAACGCTTGCTCGCGAAAGCCTTCAGAACCAAGCGCTCGGGAGGTGTCCGGTTCGGCAGCGTGTTGATCGGGCCGATGATGGTGCACGGGAAACCCCTGTAACACATTTAGCGGCATGCCCGCATGCATGAATTGTAGCATGTGCCCGTTCATGTCCGCGGACGGTGCCGGCCATCCAGGACCTGCAACGCTGGGGGGCTTGATTTGACGTGCCGACACCAGTGGACGCACGGGGAAAGACGGCACCATGACGTAGTGCATCGGTCCGCCCAGTCCCCGGTCGGGGAGCATCGCAAGCTGCGCAGCGGATTCCACAGGTGAGACAAGAGGCGAGGAACAGGCGGGAAGCGTTAAAATCCGGGAGAATTGCAAAAGCCGCGCAGCGGATTTCCAGGGATGAGGCGACAAGGGGCGAGCAACAGGCGGAACATTTAAAAGAAAACGAACACCCGCGCAAAATCTAACGCTCACCGACAGCAGTGTAGACCCTGGAGGAGGCTCTCGTTGTGTCTACACCGGCTGTGACGATAAGAGTGTGCCATTCTAAGAGTGGGAACTATTATCTCCTCCACGCGTCTATCGAGCTCACAGGTGCTTCTGCACCTTCTGCCTTTGCTGGAGCATGCTCTTGTGGGGTCGTGGTGACCCCATCCGCCTATTATTTTAGTGTGAAGACTCAACACCATTACATATCAGGGTCGAGTGTAAGGAAACCACGTTCCGGTAACAAATACCGGTATCAGGTAACTGCCATGTACCTAGTAACTGGTACCCGTATCTATTATTAATAGTGACATCGCAGAAGCCATCGTTGGCTGCCCTCAGGATCAGCAACGCTCAATCTGTGAATACAGTACAGGTACAGGTAGTAATAGTAAAGAGTCACCTGCTGAAACCCCATGAAGTCTGGATTGGCTGAACCGTTCACCGATACCGCGGCAGCCATCTGCAACGAACAACCACGAAACGACGATGCCGAGCACAGTGCACAGGTCACGTACATACACAGCAGCGCACAGAGTGCGAGTTTTTCCAAGGCGATCTGTGCGAAGCAATAAGAGTGACCACAAGCGCGGAGCATGAGCATGACGCCCATATATATTTGTCGGCGGTGTAAATAGGATACGTGCGCCGAAACCGTAACATGCAGGATCACCCTCGGTTCCTTGTTACAAGTTGTGGTTTACAGGTTTGCAGGGGTCACGAGCAACACACGCCACATCCGAGCGGCAGATGTTGAGCCGTATCGCGTATTTCCCGACTGGAAGTTCGGTGACTGGTATCCCAAAGCGGCATGTGCGAGTACAGTCGAAGAACGATCACAACTACGATACAACGGTGGTGGGCGACACTGAAATGGGAAGAGCGGAACGGTTACTATCAATAGGGCAGCTACCACCAACATACTACACAAAAAAAGAAAAAAAACGAGAGAGCTACGAAAAACAATTGAAGCTTAAGACTTGTACCTTCAAGACCACCTGGCCCCAAAATAGTGCGTCTTGCTGCCCCCCCCCCCACCCCGGTAGACGGTGGCTCTGACGAGTCAGGTTCGTGACAACCTACTACAGTAGATAACACCTTTAGGTGATATTGACACTAATAGCCCACTTGCGTGAGAAAGTGGGCAAGCTTGAGGGAAGTGCAATTGTAATCACCTTCGCCAGTTCCGCCGCGTTGTTCTGGGATTCCGTTTTGCCCTTCTTCCTCGCGGCGGAATTCCATCGGTTCTTCACAGCGTTTTCAGACCTGCCCGGCAGTAACTTCGCGATTTTTGTCCAGCTGCATTGTGTGCACACACGATCCAGGAGACAACAAAGGGATAGCCTCAAGATCAGCATTGTTTTTCATGCCTTGGCCTTGCTGCGGTGGAAGTATGGTGAGAAGAGTAAGAGGAGCAGAGCAAGAGGAACGGCCCGGTCGCCCTCGTGACGAGGCAAGTCCTGCCGTGTGACACATGTGGGAGACATGCACTGGCTAGGGCTGTAGGTTGGCTGACCTACTTGTCTGAGCCGCCGACTAGGTATTAGTTAGTCGAGTGGGGCTAGGTATTTGCGGAGTTATGCGTGTTTGTACAGTATCCGACAGGCGCGTTTCGTCGTGTGTTTTTGTATCGAGAAAAACGGAAATCGAACAGTTGGCCTACTTCGCCACTCAACCTATTAAGAACAAGAGCTACTGATACGGCTCAAAGGGCTGTTAAGGCTGTTAGGGCTTGGAATGGAATCGTTTTAGACGTAGAAATTGGCACAAGGATGTCCCTGGTCGTCCATAAAGCTCTTTCAAGAAATGAACCAATCAGCGATAGGGGAATTCAGACGACGTCACTAAACAGTAAATATGCATGCATACCACGCCACTAAAAAAAAGCCAGCGTTGCTTCTTGCACAAAACGTGCTGCTGGACAGCGCACCATCAAGCCCAGAGCGTAGAGCAACAGCGTAGACACGGACGCGCGAGCGTGAGCGAATCGCACGTTTGGTGGGCCCTTGGGATCGGCGGCCGGCCGCACGAGAATGCTGCCGCCCCCGTCAAATATAATCTGTATAGGTCAAGTCGCAGGCTATATGGTCCTGCTTTGTTGCTGCTGGACAAATGTAAACAAGATACCCACACACAGCACCGAACTCCTATATTATATACCAGTACCTGGCAATATATATAGGTATATATAGGTATTATATAAATAGGTTGGGTTGGCGTCGGTTGGCAACGACGTTGTAAAACACGCCTCTCACTGCGTGAGCTAGACAGCCAGGGTACCGTTTTTTTGTTTTGTTTTTTTTGGCGGTTACCACGGCTGGCGGTCAAGTTAGATGATTTTTGTGCGGGGGGAACCTTTACTCCGCACAAGGGGGACGATCGTGACACGTAGTGTGTATATGGTGAGGCACCCACGAGGCAGTTACATAGTCTACTGTAAGCCCATTGCTGTCTCTGGCAGTGTCCACACCAGAAATTGAATCAATTCATTGATGCTGTCATCCAAATGCAGGAAAATCCGCCTCTAGAGTGGATCTTACTAGGTAGGATGCAGCTCACCCTTCATGAGACTCGCCCAACACCACACGGCGCTTCGCGCTTGATGCAAGCAATGTCTGCCTGGTTCGTGAAAACCCGACGTGCTCCGTCCCGGCATTGTAGGGATGCGAGGGTCTATGGTCCTACGACTACGGCCATGCACGATAATGAGTACCCCCCCCCGACCCCCGCCCCCCGGCAAATCTAATGTGTACAGGACAAGTCGCAGGCTATATGGTCCTGCTTTGCTGCTGCTGGACAAATGTAAACAAGAAGATACCCACACACAGCATCGACAATCCGCTGCGTGCTGCTGTCCCGCACTTCGCCGAGATCGGGATTTGGACGGCGCTGCCCGCGCCCCCGTGGAAGCGCGCCCCACCTCTAGCTCACGGGCAAGTTGTTGCTGTTCGTGCAGCTGGGCTTGAGCCTTGCGGCCAAGGCTGCATTCACTACGCGCCCGAAGTTCCGCATGATGCTGCTGCATGTACTCTTACGTACCTACCACAGTCCGGACACAGTCTGGTACCGTTCGCCCGATCCCATGACGACAAGTTGTTTGGTTGGACTGGACGTCCTTGTTTTTTTTTCCTTTTCTATCATCTCGGGCTACGTATTGTTTCTCGGATTTTCCATGAAGTTTTAATTGACTCAAAAGAGGGTCAACTATTGGAGCGAATTCTATGTCGGCGTCTTGCCGGATTCAAGGGCGGGTTGCACTGTCGCTTGCGCAAAAAATCTAGCGGAGGGGATTGCACCTATCTTTCTCTGTATTATGGTGTAGTGTAGTGATGTCAAAAGATTCTTCCCTAGAGACTAAGATACGAATACGATACAACCTGAAAAATAGAGTTTCCCCGCATTTTTCCAATCGGATAGAAGGAAAGATATATATACATATGTAATATATTATATATATATATTATATACCAGGTTTATAATATAATCAGCCATCCCCTTTGTCTCCGTTGCATCCATATGCCTGTCGAACGCAACCATCCATTTCGTTTCCCGTGTCGAGTAATCAGGCATTTGGTGCAACCGTGAATGTAGCCTAAAACAAAGTTAATCGGGTGGCGACAGACACATTCTTTTCAACATTACCTTGCACCGGTTATGTTTTTGCGATTTTTCTGAACGGTTTTGTCGAATAGAATGGATGTTTTTGAACGTCTAGAACGAATCCATTCCCACCCCTAACCGTACTAACTGTTACTAACTGTACTGTTTGTAGCCTTGAATTGAATAAAGTCATTAGTAATACCTGTAGTAATAGTCACAGCTCTAGCACCGACCTGTTTCCGAAACGGGCTTGACCCTGCACGAGGATTTCGTCCTCTGCGGGCGTCCAGCTGGACTTTTTGAGCGTCGGGTCGAGGTGATTGAACCAGCGCTCCCGACATTGCTTCCCGACGCGTCCCTCAACGCGCTCGGCAATCTCCGACCACCTGGTTATGTTGTTGGTGATGCAGTCGATGATCTTCTGGTCTTCCTCCCTAGTCCACGGACCTTTGACGAGACCACCCTGCCATGAGGAAAACAACATGACGGAAACAGACTTGCTAAGGTGGTATATCTGGAGACAGACTTGCTAAGGTGGTATATCTAGAGACAGACTTGCTAAGGTGGTACATCTGTACCTAGGAATTCGCGCAGCAAGACGTTTGTAACCGTCGCCAACTCGCATGCGGGACCCGTGATGCTGGAGGCTTCAGGCAACTCGAAAGGGGTCTCTACTTTTATGGCACCTTCAAAGTTATAAACTCTTGTGTAAAAAATAACAGATTCGCCCGACTGACCGTCAGTGACGAGCTGCTAACACCGGAACGCACAACAGACGGGGCGGGCGAGCGCACACTCCATTGCCAATCAGGTCGAGCTGCATGACTCGCCCAAGGTAAGCGACCAGTGAGCGCATACCAGTGGCATGACAGTGCAGGCGCGTTTATGATAAGACCACGCGTTCGATGCACAACGCGACACTTCATCATTCATCGCGGCTGCGCCGTTAGGTGTTTGCCGAGAAATTTCACGAATCGCACCGAAACGTTTTGCCAGAAAGAACGTCCCTCTCGTTTGATAACTCAAGGCACTGCACCCGTCGAACGTCCATTCCCACGAGTCGTCGTCGGAGGACAGTACAGTGGCGCCTTCCCTTTAGTCTGCCGTGTGTATTATAGTATTATAGTCAACTGTATCGTCCAGTGGGCGGGAGGCAGGCGCCACTCACCGCAGGATTGCTCTCTGCTTTCGTGCAATGTTGATGTTGTCCTTCGTTCCCTCGTCCTCCTGTCAAATCTCCGCCTCTTCCTCCTCCACCGTTCTCCCGTCCAAGCTCTCTCTCGGCATGATGCGCCAGTGCCCCTCCTCGTTCCGATCGAGCCGCCGCCGCTTGATCAGCAACTCGTAACCGTCCCTCCTGGTCAACCCCTTGTCGGGCTGAACCATACTTACTCTGCACCCCCCGCCGGGTGACGCCTCCCGACAATTGCAACACCGGCTCGTGGCTCGCAAAAGTGTCTGGCGGCTGTGGTTTGACGGACCAACGACTACCAACCGGGGAGCCTCCCGGCTTTTTAGGTGGCTTCCTTGATTTCGAAGCCCATCGGCTTCCTCCTGGTGGATGCGAGTTCGCCGCGCCCTTGGCTGGTCTGTCGGCGGCCGGTAGGCTAAATTGTGCCGCAAACTTCCGCTGGCTGTCCGAGATGGTCTGGAGCCGCTCCACGCTGTGCTCTAACATTTTGGCCGGGTTGCCAGCCTTGTTCTTGAGGGATGAGGCGGGTTTGTTGACTGTAGCGTGCGGAATCCACTTGGGGGTACCTCTCGTGAACACCTGGGACGTAAGCGCGACAAAGGTTTGCAACAAAGTCAGCTGCAAGTTGATTGGCGCCAATGAACAACAATGAACTCGACAGAGACAGAGTACGAGTCGTCTCTCAGAGGGGGGGAGGGGGGTTCTCGTCGAGCAGAGGCGTTATTTCTTGCTGACGAAGACCATTACCAGCAGGAACGTATCGCACTATTTGTTGCAAGGGTTCTGTTGGGGGCGATGTTGTTGCGGCTTGAAACAGCAGAACAGGCACGTCAATCTCCCGCGAACCAATAAAACACACACCGGTAGATTGAAGACATGTCAACAGAAACCAGTATTCAAAAACTAATGTAGTCTACCAGGTTACGGATGTTCCCAAACGGCTCAAACCCTCCATCAACGCATTTCCAACCATGGGGTGCACTTCCAACCATTGGGCTGGTGCCAAAACCGGATTGACGGCGCCGATCATGGGACGTTCGGAAAGGTCATGGTTCATTCGATGGCATCATTCCATCATTATTTGTCGACAAGTGCTTCAGGTCGAGGGAACTAAGGGTTCAATGGTAGTAGCGTCGTCTCGAGGCAGGAAACGCTGCAGCACACGACATAACTTAACAAACTGGGAGTTAATAATGATTGGCTCATCATTTGCACAAAATACATCAAACCCATGCACTGTACTGTACTCGAGTATCATGCCTTGACAATTAGAGTCAAGCCCAAAACACGAGTAGAATAGTACAATAAGCCGTGTCGCGTAGTGCATGTGGAGCAGGCCTATCATAACCAATGGCTCAACTCCCGAGAGTACTTTCAAGTTGCCGTAGACCCCTCGCCTCACGCCGGCATTCAGCAGCGAGCAACAACAACAACAACAACAACAACAACAGAAACTCCAGGACTCCAGGCCTGTCAAAATAAATAACGACTACTACCGGGGAGCATAATAATCAGGACCCGTCATATACACAAAAACCTCCATATTCCAGTATTTTTAGTAAGCATACTACGTCCTCATTACCATATTCCGTAATAGAGTAGAGCATCGGAGACGGAGCAGCATGCTATTACTAACATAGGCCGGGCTGCTGGGGTATGGAATGCATGTGCAGTATGTATGTCCAGTACCGGTAGGTGTGTAGATAGGTATGTACGTAGGTATGTAGGTATGCAATGTGACGAGCTGCGCACCTTTCCTAGAGTGCTATTAATAGAGACTTGATAACATCGCACTCGTCGCTGTTTTTGGTTGGCACTGCTGGATGTACCGTGTACGAGGTACATGGCTCCCCAGAGGGTTCAAGGCAGCAATGGCTATAGCCTATCCCACCATGCTTTTACAAAAACAGCAATGAGCCGACGCTTGCTCATCGTGCGAATTCACGGCGTGTTTCGACTCGGCGCCTAAGTATGAAATTACGCCGCGACTGACGTTGCCCTGGTGTACTGCGAGCGTGGCTGGCGCCGCAATGAAGAGGGCGCCCAAAGTTTCAGAGCGAGGACAAAGCGCGGCAGCTGTGAGTTGGCACGGCTTCGAACCATTTTAGGGCAAAACTGCAGTCCCGTTTTCGGGGCACACTTCTTGAAATTAGAGTGGCTTGTCGCCTACAGTAGACAGGACTGCAGTACTACAGTGAAAGAGTCAACACCCACGTTTCATGCCAAGATAACAACACCCCCAACAACAACAACATCCTATGCCAGAGGATTATGCCAGCAAACGCTCAAACTGAGCCAACTAAGAGCCGTTCATATACGCGTAATTGCGTGTTTCGGGCAGAAAAGGCTCACATGGCGGTAATAAAAAATAATGAATTGTTTGTTTCGGGGAGACGCGAATCCTATACGGGTATAGGATATTTATTTAATTGCTCGTGTCGGGGAGACAAATATTATACATATATATATATATATATATATATATATATATATATATATATACATGCACGTATCGTACGGTAACATGCCTCTCGTCCAAATACTCGGATTAACGAAAATTGTCACACAAAAACAGCGGCGTTCCGTGCAAAAGCCTGATCAGGGACACGAACGTGACGCAATATTGGTGCATGTTTTCATAGCTACTAGAGGCAGAAGTCGTGATGGCACGCTGTTACCACTCACACGAACACCAACACCAAACAAACGTTGATCAGGGTCATTCAACGTGATGGCTAATAGACTCCCCCGGCCTTGCGCCCCCGAGCCCCTCTTCATCAAGTCAGGCTCGGCGAAACAGGCTGCTGTTGTGGTTCGGCGCCAGAGGTCGGTAAAACATCATAAGATGTGACATATCATATGATTACATGATACCAGTATTATAGTATACCAGTAAGGTGTGAGCATAGCAATGTCATAAAAAGTCGGAATATAGATACATACTGGTATTTCGTATGATATGATATGATATGATATGATACCTGGTATGATATATCGATACTATGATATGATATGATATAAAGATCACGATTTCACCCTTCTAAGGCATTTGCTTGAGCTCCGGGGGTTCGGAAAAGGTGGTGAAAACATCAAAAACATTCAACCCAACAACGGAGAAATTTGCAAGCATATCACACCATAAGATAGCATATATATGACGTGATAGATCGTATCATATCAACCCGTATGGCATAATATATCATCTCACATGCATACTACGGCATATGCACTACCAGGGTATGCGATATATCGTGATAAAAATATATCATGATGGGATATTATATCATATCATATCATATACCGGTACCTGGTTTCACATTCTTTAGCGAATATCATACCTGATACCTGGTACATCATATCGGGGCATTTTCCAATATGATGCCGACCACT
Organism: Nereocystis luetkeana; assembly: GCA_031213475.1. NCBI lineage: Eukaryota > Phaeophyceae > Laminariales > Laminariaceae > Nereocystis > Nereocystis luetkeana. Next base: position 3,042,983 of record JARUPZ010000029.1, read on the forward strand.
ATTAATACTCGGCACACTTACTACAACCAGCGTCATCCCTATTAAAATGTCAGATACATGGCCGTTTACCACCGGGCCGGCGGCGACCCCGCTCTCGCCAGAGTGCAGCAAGCTGTTACAAATATACGCTTTTACACAATTACTCCTCCGCGTCCTCGGGTTGCCTTGTGCAATTTATGTATATCGCTCATGCTTCGTCTGTGACCACGTGGATGACCTTGTAGCCGCTGGGACGCATGCATGGTTATGCGTTCCTCAGCCTCTTTGAGAGGCTGGCTTCAGATAATACATTGAGATATCGATCGAAACAACGATGAGTGCGATCCTATTAATATAGAGTCTGGTAAGAGCACGAAGCAGTCCAAGTATGGCCCTTCCGACACATCTCCTACTGTGGAGAGGCTTAAGGATTTTAGGCATTAGGCTGGGCTACTTTGTGTGAGCGATGGTGTAATGGTGTAATTGCCATCTCAAGCCTCAAAGGGGTTAGGTAAAAAACGCCTCAACATTTGGCCAAGCCACGCACGCGAAGGCGCGCGCGCATGTGCCCGTCAAGTCGGAACAGAACATGATTTTGGTAACTTGGGCATGCATAACCGTTGGCACAGTAGATATTAATATTAATAGCAACACAACAACATGACGGCTTCAAGAAGTCAAGAGGCAGGAGATCTTTTGGGACGCTCCTTGGAGCCATGGCCGCAGCATTCCTATTAATAGAAACGACACCACTCGACAAGTTCGGCCGCCCTGAGAATCAAAAACCGTTAACAGCCATAATCTAGTCGCAACCATGCGAAAAAAAGGCAATTTATGTCACTGTTTCTCAGCCAAATTAAATGTGTCCGGGCCAGATTTCACTGTGTCCAGGCCAGAAAAAAACATTACAACATTACACTACTGTGTACGGGCCCAGTTGCATTTGTGTCCAGGTCAAAATTGCACGACTGCTGTACGAGTATCCGGGCGAAAAAGAGATGTGCAGCCGGTACACAAGGAGATGCCCCCCCCTTCCCCTTGCGACATGTTTTCCAGGGCCTTTAAATACTGCCACTATAAACTATCCGAGAGGCTGGGAACATCCATCCAGATGGACAGTGAATGTACAGTCTGCATTGTTTGGGGCAAGCTCGCTCCTGAACTCGTTGGCGTGCATAGTGAGCAGGACCCAATGAGATTGAAAAGCAAAAGCAAGGACGCAGGGGTCTGGTGCCCGCTGCTATCGTATTGGGAGTATTGGGGACACTAGCGCGAGGATCTCCGAGTGCCCGAAAATCACGGTACGATCTTCGGCCGCGGTTGGTGAGGATGCTGAAGAGCAACCGTTCCTCGAATGTTGTGCAGAAAAGCTGTACAGTCCGCACAGCCGAAAAAAAAAAAAAAACGCCGAATAAAGGTATGCAGTTGGGTCGGTGGGCCAACAAAAGGTATACCACTCTGGACGGGCACACAAGGCAAAAGCAGGTACACCTGTGGCATTTGCCCAAAAACAGGTACATACTGATACCGAGTAAAAAACACACGCTACACAGGGACGTCCGTGAAAAAGATAAAAGGACACACCACACCCCCAGAGCTCGGAACGGAAAACCGTTGCAACCGTTCTGATCAATCACATGATGAAATAAGAAGACGAAAAAAAAACGATCCTTATTTTCATTTTTTTCACTTGGTTTTAGTAACCCCCCCCCCCTGTCTAGCGAAAAAAAAACTGTTACGGTTCAATTTTTTTCCCCCGGGCGCCCTTGCGCCACATGCAGTGTTTTCGGCAATGAAAAAACACAAACATGTTTTGTTTCGAGCATGCGCAGTGAGCATTCTGAATAATGTACTGGAATAATATTTCCTACCAGGTACGTTGTATACGAAGTGCTTGGTATACGTATTGATATGCGGATGGTTTGGATGATTTCGTGATCACACTCACTCTTGCGTGGTAGCCACATCGTTACCATACACACAGAACAGAGTTAGTATCGGGCTTGTGCTCGCCGCTACCAATACCATTTCAGCACAGCAGCAGCGCCAGCATTAAAATGGGAACAGACCTTGAGCACCATAGCAAAAAATACTTGTGGCGCCCCCCCCCCGTTGCCAGCTTCGAAGTCTCGGCCAGCCTCGAGGAACCGCTTGCACATGGCAGCACGAAGTTCCTTTGCTGTACTATATATAGGTAATGAAAAGTTTTTAGCTGAAAAAAGGTATACCTAGTCCATTTTAGACTGAAAACAGGCACACTACAAACCAAATCACACTCCAGGAGCTCTGCCGTTGGCCAGCTTCACATCGTACCTGATTTTGGCTTGAAGGGGCCAGGTGCGCCTTGATTTGCGTACTGCTGTACTTTGTCTAGCTTTTACCTGTTTTAGCCGAATTTTGAGCCAATCAGAGGACATGCGTACACTGTCTCCTGTACGCCCTGCACGAAGACATAACACTATTAATATGTACATACGACCCACCACATCAGCATACCTATTTTACGCTCGTGTACAAAACGATGGACACAGGCTCCAATTCGTCTGCTACACCTCGCGTCGAGGTGGGCTCCCTTCTGACGGTATAAATCAACTTTGTGCCGCCCGTGTGCCAGCCGTTCCTCGAGGAAGGTCGAGGCTTCAAAACTGGCAACGGGGGGGGGTTCGCCAGAAGTATTTTTGCTATGGTGCACGAGGTCTCTTCCCATTCTAACACTGCTGCTGCTGCTGCTGCTGCTGCTGCTGCTGCTGTGCTGAAACGGTATTTTGGTAGCGAGCAGATTTCCCCCAAACTAACACCGATACTACAACTGTTCTGTATGTACGCTATTACGGGGGACCATAGTTAACAGGACCTATGACACACATAAAAACCTATATGTTTGACCATTTTTACTAACAATATTTGGTCCTGTTAACTATGGCCCCCCGTAATAGTGATGTAGCCACCACGCAAGAGTGGGTGTGATCACGAAATAAATCAAAGCACAATATCCATAATACATACCTGGTACCTGGGAAACCAGGTACTTCGTATACCAGGGTACGACGTATGATACGTATTATACATTGTTCAGAATGCTCACTGTTCATGCGCAAAACAAAACATGTTTGGGATTTTTCATGGCCAAAAACACTGCACGCGGCGCGTGCTTTGGCTTAGTTTCAGTATGTACTTGTTTTTGGCATAAATGGAACAGGTGACCCTGTTTTTTGGCTTTCGCCCTACATATATAAGGACCATTCGAGTGAAAAAACCAAGTGAAAACAGTCGGGACATTGCTGTCCAGAGTGGCAGATATTAAAAGTATTAATAATGAATAGTGTAGGACATCGCATCAAACTATCGAAAGTTCTAGTTATCATGTCGAACGTGTTTTTCCCTCCATCCCCGTGTTGTTTTTCATCATGGCACAGAACGAAACTTTCCATGTCTCAAATATCGCGGTAGTATCGAAAAAATTCCGGTATCGCTACGTATCCAGCCCAAACTTCCTAGACAAATCGGCGGAGGGGACGACTTCCTGACCGATCTCTGGTTGTCTAACGTTTCACCATATGTGTATATTAATAGTTGAATCTATTAAGGGGTCAACGTATTCGTAGAGCTGCTCTCTTTTCATGGATACTTGTTCTCAGCCTGCCTGCCGAGCGCCTATTGTTGGCCACGTTCATTTTCTGACTGGCGACAAGCAGAAAAGCACGCGGGTGTCAGACGTTAGACTAATACTAATGCTACTAACACCATTATACTACCTACGACATTGTACTATTAATAGGCGACACAGCGGACTCCCTCGGGTTTTGGCGGGGCCTACGGTGCTGTCGCGATACGCTCGGAAACACGACCAGAATGTGCTACCACCGCCCGGCTTGGGTTCGACAAACTGGTTGTAATAAAATGCACACAAACTCTTCCCTCCTTGCAGTTGGGATTCCCAGAACTTTCCTACAGTAAGCTCAGGTCTCCTCGGACCCAGAAAACCTAGAAACGTGTTTCGCCCAAACTAGAGAGACGCCATCAACACGCTCACTTCGGCATCGATAACCTCCAAGCACTTGTGTGGGACGGGTCGTGGTCAAGGGTAGAGTTAGAGTAGGCTTTACGTCAGGTTTGACGGGTTAATAGGGCGAGGGCCAGGTTAGGTCGAAGCTACTGTAAGCCGCGTGGTGTAGGGTTGGAGTTTCATGGCCTACACCCCTCACCATGACAAACCCATCATGAACTACAGTACGGCAGTAGTTAGGTAAGTACTACATACAGTAGGCACCAAGCCTCCGGCGGTCGAAGGACTCAGAGAGCCCCCCCCCCCCCCATGTGCCGCCAAGTTGGTCATTCTGTTTTTTCTTTTTTCTTCTGCTTCGAAAACCAGACAACTATTAATACATAATACAACAAACCCGCCGTATAAAAAGCCAGCAACGCATCACGTGCGTACAAATACCGGCGACAGACATGTATCTTCGCCCACCACCACATGGGAAATGAACTATTAATAATCCCATCAATAGTGGTAGATGGAATTTGACAATCGACACGGAGATGGGTGTCGGATGGGTCTCGGATGGGTGTCGGATGGGTGTCGTAGCCTCGGAAGGTAGCACGCGGTAGCAGTCAGGTCCTGGCTTCGACTCCCGGCAAGAACATATCGGGTTCGAATTGTACGCACTATGCGGAAAGCGTCGAATCAGAGAACTTATTATAACCACGACATGAATATGCACAACTCGATATGAGTCGACGAGTGGCCAAAGTGTTGAGCCAACCAAGCGAAAAACACCGGCCCGAGTGCGGAGAGGGAGGGGGGGGGGTGCTGCGAGACCCCGGATCTGGGTGACGAGTAGCTTCGACTAAACTTCTCACTACCGGTATACAGCGGGGTGAGCAAACACGGTTCTGGTAAGCAATAGGGCACAGCCGTATTGAGCACAACAAGCCAGCAAAGATGCAGCAACAGTCGTGAGTCTGCCCCAGACCGCAATTAAAGGACGCGTGCTGGAGGGTGAACGCCCAACGCGCCTGCCGCCAGCAGCGCCCGCATCTGGCGGCAACAGCAAGTAATACCGAGAGACTCCGCAGGCGGTAGCTCGGGCATCGAGCGCTAGGAATCCTACGTGGCAGACTCGGACAATGCCCACGGCGGTAGGGTATGAGTATCTGAAAACGCGTCATCCAATGATGTTGGACCTAGCGCATTTGGTGCATTTAGTGTAATGCTGTCTGCCTGCACTGCCAGTACCGCCTTGAGAGGGGCTCGTGCGTGGGCCGATCGTCGACCAACAAGACGCACGCGCGGGTGCAGGAGTGCTTCAAGCTTCCCCAGAGGGCGGGCGCAGGTGTGGCTGCTGCTCCCTCACAGAGCGGAGCGGCCGTAATCGAAGAGCGGACGAGACCAATATCGAAGACTATCAGGTCGAAGAGTACCAGCGACCAGATATATTTGAGGCGGCAGCGAGGCTCTCGCGACAACCGCGTCGAGTACCGGGCGTGCACAAAAGGTACATCAGTACGAGGCCTATAAGCAGGCCCAATCGGAGACGCCGCGCCCTATCTATACATCAGATGGAGAAGCCATTCGAAGGGTTAATTTTCTATGAAGTGTTATTTTTTGTCCCATCAATACTCTTTGCCCTGCGCCTCCAGCTCCCTCCCTTTCGTACCTCAGATCCCTTACTAATAGTATGGTCACATAGCGGGCACTCCTGCCCCCTCCCAACTACGGTAAGCGCCTTGATCTTCATCGCGAGGAAAGCCCGCCTTTTCTCCCCTCGTCAACTCGCGTTGAAGTGCGTATACACAGTACACACGCCAAATAGGCGCTTTCTACAAATATTTTTTCCCCACAATAAAAAAAACCCGCGTGCCAGATCGAACTCACGACCTTGACTATTTGAGGTTCTCTTGCTAGATTCAAGCACAATTAATAGGTAGACCACCGAGAGCGGTTGATTTGGATGCCCATGACACACGGCAAGAGTCCGTTCTTCTCCTTGGAGAGCTGATAGCGCCTTCGTTCCCGTTGCGGTCAGGCCCCGTACTTTCCGCGGCCATTAGGGTGTTCACCCTAACGGAGAAGCGGGTGCGCCTTAAATTGTACAGCGTGGCTCAAATGGTCGCCGCACGCGCGGCGCTGTCGTCTCTAGCCTTCTCGAAGAAAACAAGCGCCTGCCCTATCCATCGCATTGCTGTCGCGTAAACAGAATGGCGCCGCGCCGGGAGCTCAGGCACCCAATTTCTACTATTGAAAGTACCTGTATTGCCTGTGGTGGTTTTAGTAGCCCTGGAACGGAACACGATACAGCCAATACGAATAGTCTTGGCCTGAGTGACAGCACTCGCAACTAACCATCAGTTGCATATTCTAGCGTTTGCTGTATACTTCGAAGGTGACGAGAGAGAACTGGGGGCCCGCGGCACACACGTTCGGTGCTTCAAGCGCGGGAGAAAAGAGTATGCAAGTCAACCGAGCGGCTGGGTCGCCGACGTATATATACCCTTGCTGTGTTCTCCCGACTTTGTGACGCTTGGTTTATTAAGTGATGAAAAGCTAAGGAGCAGCATTGCCATGGGCACTGGTCCACTCCTGAGGCTCTTCGCACGAAGGAAAATACTCAGAGTAGTACGGGGTACTTTCAACATGTGCAGACATGTGCAGACATATGTAACACTCGGGCGAGCATTGCATGGGCGCTGGGCGAGTTCTGAGGCCCTTCCCACCACGGGAAAGACGTACGAGGTAGCGCGGGGTGGGTACGTCCAAAAAGTGCGGAGATACGCAACACTCGAACACACACAAATCGACCAAAATACTACAGTACATTATCACAAGCAATAATTTACCACCCGGTGCCACAGTAGTTTTATGCCAGGCTTCTTGCGCAACGATCGATAGAACGTGCGCATGCTACGTGCCTAAGAACACTACTATTCTCCAACGCGTTTCGTGTCACGTAAATACCTGTATTAGTGTCGATAAGGTCCGGGTACCTAGGTACCCTTGCTGTCAACAGATACCCAAGTACCCGGCCCTCAAACTAACAATACCCGGCGGGTCCGGTTCAGTCCCCAAGGGTTGAAAATTGGGGGAACCCGCCCGGCCGCCCAGCCGCCCACCCACCCACCCGCCCGCCCGCCGGCCGGCGAACACTTGCAATACGTCTTTCGTAAACAACGCCTTTTAGAAACAAACATTGCGCAGAGTAGCCTCGTGTCTGACGTGTTTCGTTTCAGTCAACACCCCGAGCGACCTGGACGACAGCCCACGGCTGACGAATCGGCCTCGCGTTTGTCGCCATAAAAAACAGTGACCCTTGACCCTTCCAGTGCTGCAAAAATCATCAAAATCCGACTTGAAGGGAACTATTTAATAGTGTACTACAGGGCGATAAATTGTCCCCCAAAAAGGTCGCGGAGTTATCAATCAAGAGATGTTTGAGACGAAACCCGTCATATTGTACGTATGATACCTCTTCATACTGATCGTATCGCGAGAAGTGGGCGGACCAGAGGGTTGGTCAGGTTCTCTTTTCCCTCTCTTGATACGGACAGCCCAGGCCAACTCGGCAACTACTGAGCAGGGTGTTCCTTTCGTAGTGTTTCGGCCCATTAAATCATCCTGCAAACAACTCGTTGTTTGTTTTACTTGACTATAGTATAGCTACAGTGTAGCGTATTGAGACATTGAGAGATGCGGTCGGTCTCATTAATAGTGCGCGTGTGGTATCCTGCTGTGTATCATGATATCATACGCGCGTGCCGTCCAAGTGTTTGCATCGAGGCATTGTGTATTACCAGGTATCATACAGTATCATGGCTCGGACCTTTAAATGGTCACGTATTCACACCCTGCCAAGGCCGCTTATTGTGGCCAAATATTGCAATTTTAGACGTGATTCGCGAGTTGTTTTATCTGAGTCCCGAAGGGTTAAAAAACCAGTCAACAGAACATGTCAGGGACATTTCAGGAGTTGGCGTTCGTACGCGTATGGAAATTATACGTCGTGGCACAGAAGTATATTTATATACCTGGTATACATCAAGAGTTGATTGTTCGAAACATCTCGAGAACAATAACACCACCAACAAAAGCAACAGCAGCAGTAACATGTTGGGGAGGTGGATCGATTCGGAACGGCATTGTCCAGAGCCGGGGTAACCAACCATGAAGCAACAGGGTTAAGAAGAGGGCTAAAAACAGAAAAAAGAAAAAGAAAAAGGGTGGGTTGTTTGTTGTGGCCTTTAGAACCCCAGTCCCGTTTTGGGGACAAACTCCTTGAAATTTGAGTGGTTTGTCCCCACATCTGGGACTGCGGTTCTAAAATTCGACATTCTACCTGCACACGCGGTTATTAGGGGCAAACTACTTGGAAATAGTGCGGCTAATCTCGCCAGGCCAGCACTAAAGGGTCATGCGCTGTTTGAGAGCAAGCTTTGCCGGCTATTGCCTACAAGTACATACACTCAAAGTACAAAAATACACACTTCAAGTACAAAAATACGAGCTAGAATTGGGCCCTGAGGTCGTTTCCTATGCGGTTCGATTTTTGAGCTTCAGAATTTGACCCGATCACATTTTCAGATGTGAACTTGGTAAATCGAAACAGCCTTCCTATGCGGAAAAATCAGATTTATTGTGTGTGTAGAGATTCGAGCAAACGCCGAGTCCAACTGCTGTTTTTTGTGGTTTGGCGCCGCGAAGAGACGCGCTGGGTGCGCTGCCCTGCGCGTAGGACCCAAGCGTGCGACCCAAGGCTGGCTCCCTCTGGTCTGGCGGCAAAAAGACGTGGCGAGTGCGCTAGAGCCAACCTGTCTTGGTATTTTGTGTTCCATTTTGTGACTGACTGCTGCTGCTGTACTGCAGTGTTGTCTACGAGTATACTCGTACGTATCGACGGAGAGGTGCGTGCCGCGTGCGCTTCTCTTGGTCTCTAGGCCCGAGCCTGCGCCAGGCGACTGTAGTCTGGCCACGGAGGGACGGGCCGCCCGCCGCCCGAGCGTCGGGCGCGAAGCAACGTCGCTATACCGCTTTGCTGCCATCCAAATCATCGATCGTTCTGCTGCTGCTGTTTACCGTCATGGATAACATCTTGAATCTAGAGAGCACGCCATTTTTCGATTTGAAAATCTGATGACCCAGGTCGTCGGATTTTGGGCCAAAATCCGACGACTTGGGTCATCGGATTCTCAAATCGAAACAATTCCGGTCGGATTTTGCATATTTGGACAGCATAAGCAGGGTCATTCGTTTTTGAGATCGAAAACACACACATCTGAAGCTCGAAATCGAACCGCATCGGAAAACAGCCTGAAGCAACAGAAGACAGGAGCATTTCAAAGTTAGACTCCAGCGACATTACCAGGAATGCACGCTTGACGCAACAGACTCCGGCACACCAAGAGCAGTCAAGCCTTCTCTCGGGAAGAGGGAATTGCCTGAAGGTGTATTAAGTACGCCATGGTTTGACCACCACATCGAAACGTTTCCATATTTTCATTTTCAAGATTTTCATTTTCAAGATAGTGACTTCAACAAGTACAGCCCTGTGGAGAGACGACTATTAAATAACAAGATCAGCAAGACATTCAGTGCTGCCAATATCAATAGTACATACACGTACCGAGCAACAGCAGTTTGCCCGCCGTAGACATGGAAGCAGAAACACATGTGTATCAGCGAACAACTACAGCAGTAGTATTGAGAACATTGAGCATTTACTAAAATGACAAAAAAAAATGCGGTCTCGTGCTCGTGGGACAACTCAGCCGCATGCTATCTATACATGCTATGTGAACATCGCAGCGGCATACGATGACGTGAAGACATTCAGGATTACTCGAAGATGAAATAAATGAAAGATATCCCCCATTTCTTTTTGAGTCCCAGGTATGGGGGGTACACTGAAGACTAAAGACCGGGTAAACATAATTCTAGAAAACATGGTAGCTTTTTCAATTCGTCCAGAAAAGTCGCCATTTTGGTTTATTTCTCATTCTGACCTTGGAACGGACTGTACGTCGTTTTCTCTTTTCGTTCTTGTACTTGTGGGACATGAATCCCCTCCCATGGATACGGCTTTCCAAGGATTCAGCAACATTCGTCCACACTGGTTGGCACCACACATCATATAACAGCTCCATGAAAGACGATTTATCGCGTATGTAGGCGTTATCTATGTTAGCGTTGCTCGTAAAAAAGGAGGAGCGGCGAACAAGACTGAAACAGTGTGAGGCGGGTTTTAGTTTATGGTACGCTTTACGGTGCAGTGGGGTGCGCATGTGATCAGTAGGGAAACAAGCTTACGATCGGTGAGAGTTGTACCGAGGGTATTCGTCACTATTAGTAGTGCAAGCGGAGCTATGATACGCACTACAGCCGGTGCGGGGAGGCGAATCAGCCTCAGTATGCTTGGGTGGCCGCACGGCAGTGCGTGAAACACCGTCAAAATTGGGGATGTCGTCTCGATGTCTGTCCTCATGACGTCGAAATCATAAATAAACTTCTACGCGCAGACCATAAAACATGGACACCGTACACAAGCGCTCCTTCAAGCCTTTGCACGCACGTGATGTGTTGGGGACAAGCTACAAGTAATATTAATAGGACTATTTAATACCTGGTACCTGGTAGTGTTGTACTTGAATCACTGCTGGGCGCTAATTATCAACAGCAGTGCAGGATAATGTTGGACGATATTGCGAGCGAGATGAAAGACCAATTCGTACAAGGACGGAGACGACATATACCTGGTACCAGGTATACATTGAGGGGTCCCTTGGGGCAAAAAACACATGCAAGAGCACTGCAGTCTTTTCAAAACTACAACCAGTTTTTGATTTTTCAGTTGCGATACTATTTCTGGTATAATTTCGACCTTTCACGACTCCGTACTATTACGGGGGGCCATAGTTAACAGGACCCAATATTGTTAGTAAAAATGGTTGAACATATATGTTTTTATGTATACCATAGGTTCTGTTAACTATGGTCCCCCGTAATAATAATAGTAGTAGTAGTAGTAGTAGTAGTAGTAGTAGTAGTAGTAGTAGTAGTATTAATAGTACCGAAAACGACTTTCTCCAGTTCTAATGCTCAGATCATCTCCCTCTCGGCAGGGTCATAGACAATATTTTTGTGTCAAGCGCCGGATCGATCCAACGCCTTTTTCATCACGAAACGTGCCTTTTACAAAAAACTCACTCCCTACCTGACACACGATACCACGCACCTATGCTACCCGTAGACGAATTTGAAAAATGGCAGATTCTCAGGCTAATGACACTAGCTGTTTTGACTCAGATTTTGGACGACAACGCCGAACGCTATTAATAGAATAATAGCAGGCAAACCTACCTGGGCCTCTGTTAATAGTTGGGCCGTCCGTCGCGTCGCACGTGGGCACATCAGGGTGAAACTACCAGGTACCAAACAAGAGCTCCAGCATGATCGAAATTCTTGGTCTTGAGCAATTTGGTTCGGTGATGCAAATACAGCAATGGCTGCCCTCCCTCGCAGAATCAAGGACCTCGAAACCTCTTGGCGACAATAGCCAACACGCTGTACCTTGGTCGGGGCATGGTCTGGGGCCTAGAAATAGTAATGGAGCTATGCCGTGTTCGGTAAGCAGTCGTCATGAGTCATTATTGTACCAGAAATAGTGTTGCAGCTGTAAGAAACACGAAAAATCTTGTATTCAAAAGACGCAGGTATTACGTACCAGGTATACCACAACTCTTTTTTTGCTTCGATCGAAAGGACCCCTTAAAAAAAGGGAGGGTAATTGTAATTTTTTTTTTTTTTTTTTTTTTTGCTCATCCCATTCATTATCTTCGCACATCTTCTTTTCTCTCTCCTTCCAACTCGTAACTCAGATCCGGGGTCACATAGCAGGCTCTTCTACCCCCTTCCCGCTACGGTACGTGCCTTTCATTTTTATCGCGAGAAGATCTCAGCCTTTTCTTCCCTCGTCGACTCGCATCGAATTGTGCCTACCCACGCTGCAAGGCGCTCTCAACAATTGAATCCATTTTTATTTTTATTTTTGCAAATAAAGTCGAATGTCCGACCCACCTGGGGCTCGAACCCAGGACTCAAACACAAGTAGAATTCGAGGTTAACCACTTGAACCACCGGGGCGACTGTTTGCGCAGTAGGAGGGTATGACGATACACCTCACAGCCGTAGCAAACGGATGACAACCTTTCTTTCAGGGACTGCAGCCCCGTTTTGGGGACAAAGCACTAGGAATTAGAGTGGTTCCCCAAAAGTGGATTGCAGTTTTCCCCAAAGGGGTTAACCCTTTTAGAACCGCAGTCCCGTTTTGGGGACAAACTACTTGGAATTAGACTGGTCTGTCCCCAAGACGGGACTGCGGTTCTAAAGGTACCGGTATGATACAACAAACGCCAAAAAAATACCGTACACGCGTGTTTCTTCGTATGAAATGCGGATGGGTTATCTTTGACCACTTTGGGGTACTTACTACCCAGGGGAGCCCGGAACAGTCTTTGTTCGACACCTCACATTAAGTAGGTCAGAATGAAGTACAAACCGGAGCGCTGTGATGTCAGGCCTATGAACAATGTGAACGCGACCATTGAAAGTTTTATTTCCAAATACTGCTTTCAAGAAACAGCTGAAGATGTTATCGTACCGCCACTCCACCACTACTACTGTGGGAAAAAAGGGGAAATACGTTCTTTTTTTTTCAAGTTCAACCGCTGAAGGCGGCGCAATTTGCTCTTTTCTCGTTGTAAGTTGTCAACACGCTGATAAAAATCAGCTCGTGCGATGATAGACCTTCGATACTGACACAGACTCAGCCTACGGCCAATCCGCTTGGTGTCGGGCAAGATCAACGAGTGTAGATGACGGCCTCGAATATATCAGGTGTATCCATCGTCTGTGGGGCTAAAGTTTGCCGGCGGCGTCTGCTCTTCCCCTAAACCTGAAAAAAAAAACAAGTTTTGCCATTCTAGACTGATCGAGAATTTTTGTCATCTGTTTTCTGCACACCAGCGGCCAATTGTTTTTGCATCCTACGCCTGGCCAGCGCCCGCCACATATATCACCGGCCATTGTGTGAACACGGTGATCCTAGGGTGGGTCGGACGGAGCCCCTACGAGCGCACCCGTTCATGACGCAGTCGTTGGTTCTGTCGATCGATATCTGACGAGGACTCGGAATCTCGCCGCTTCAAACTAAAAATCCGGCCGAGTTTTTCTGAAGTCGATCTTGGCCCAACATCGGCCCCAGACTTTTTTTTTCGGGGTTTGACAAAAATTTGGAACCTTCCGTTCAAGGAGTTGTGCTCATAGCAAGGTGCACCTGAAAAATTCTGGCGGGTATCCTTGGAATCTAAACCTTTTATGGAAATGTTTGCGTTTCCATTGGCATGGGTCTGAGGACGATTTGAAAAAAAAAAAGTTTTTTCTTTTTTGATTACTTGGTTTCTCAGAGAATCCCCCCTCCCCCTGTATAGACAGGGTGGAGGGGGCAGTGGGGGGTCTAATCTAACTCAAGGTAATCCAAACTTGAAAAAAAATAAAGACTCAATCTTTTGAGGGCTGCAGTTTCGTTTTGGGGACAAACCTTTCAAATATCAAGTAAATTGTCCCCAAAACGGGACTGCAGTCCTAAAAGGGTTATAGATCGTCCTGTCATTGCAGCGCTCAGGTTTGTTTTTCGTTCTGACCCCTTTTATATGAAGTGTCCAAAAAATAATGTTCCGCGCGCCCCTGTACGAGTACTACAGTACCTTCAAGTTTGTATGTACTCTGGGAACCGGTAACGAATATCCCTGGTGTTTAGTGCTACAATCCACAACCACCACTCGGCGCGAGGCTGGCTGACTATGCACTCGGTACGACGAGGGAGCAACTCCAGCGATGTGCATCGCCAGCAATGGGAGTACAAAAAGCTTCGAGACGAGTTCATGGATAACGTTGTGACATGTGTCACCTGTTGTTAATACGCCAGCTTGCACGACAGCGCTTGCGCCTTGCCCTTCCGTCGATGACGAAGCATAGCGCTGGGGTTGGCCTCCCTCGTGCCCAGTCAGCCGTCCTCACAGCGATGGTGGTTGTGGGTAGGAGCACTAAGAACGGTAGGAGCACTATGAACAGGCGTACGCACCGGCCTACACTTGGTCGGAAAATCGTACTCGGCGGACCTAACGCGCAAATGTGCAGTCGCTAACGGCCACACGGCCAGGTAGCCGCCATCACGTGGCCATTCGTACTGCTGTGGTATGTGACGTATTCTATTAATAGAGACTATGATAGCACGTTGTGGGGTATCAAAGCTACAGAGAGGCGCCAGCTCAACCATACCTGGTACAAAAGAGGCGAGATAACTAAATAAACAACTCGGAAAAACTGAAAATGCGTACGGGTACTGGTCAGGCTTCGTACGCTGCACACGTGCGTCGCGACCGAAATTTGAGATGAAAGTGTTCCTACTCCACATGTGATGAAAACTAGTAGAGAGGACACCAAAGCAGTCAGCAAGAACTGCTAAGCGTACATCAGAAATCGAGGTGCTTTGTGGCCCGTGCCGCCCGCTCGGTTTGTTGGAGGACCGTCGAGCCGCCTTGATGACTTACGATGGCAGACAGGCGCCAGGGTGCGCCCAAACTCAAAATCCCTCAAACGGCGGTTGCATTCTACAAAATATATGGGCTACAAGTATCGGCTATGGCTCTTTTACGGCCATAGGTGGGTCATGGCGCATACCAGTAGGTTGAAATCGTGCAGCCGGAGAATGATACCTGTAAGCTGGAAGCCACGCACGACGATAGGCATTGAAGGCGCATGTTTCCTCTTGTTTTCTGAAACTTTTTACACCCCGCTTGCTGCCGGGTATTTTCTATTTACGAGCACGTACGTATCATGCATATCATACATCATAGCAAAACCGCCACCAAACCTCAACCAATAATCATGGCGCTACAGTATGTGGAAGGGACGCGACGAAATTGATGTACTTCGTTTGAATGTGAACACACATATACTGCATGTACTGTAGGCTCTGATTATGAAAGTTAGTCAAAAGTTACTGTAGTAGAGCTCGTAATTCGGCCGTTTTCTGTATTTTGGCAAAAAAAAACCTCTTCGGTGCGGGGTTTATATGAACACTCTTCTTTCTGCATTAGTTACGAATAGTTAGGCTGCTTGCGAACCTGTCCATCTGCAGTCTGTGTGCGTGTCCGTTTTTGCACTTCTCGGTACAGCAGTATTAATAATAGCATTAATAGTAGCGATTGCGAGACCTATACACAACCGCTTTCGACCAACTTGGCGTCTACAGAATCGTATTTCCTATGCGGTTCGATTTTTGAGCTTCAGATTTTGACCCGATCGCATTTTCAGATGTGAACTTGGTAAATCGGAACAGCCTTCCTATGAGGAAAAATCAGATTTATTGTGTGTGTAGAGATTCGAGCAAACGCCGAGTCCAACTGCTGTTTTTGTGGTTTGGCGCCGCGATGAGACGCGCTGGGTGCGCTGCCCTGCGCGTAGGACCCAAGCGTGCGACCCAAGGCTGGCTCCCTCTGGTCTGGCGGCAAAAAGACGTGGCGAGTCCGCTAGAGCCAACCTGTCTTGGTGTTTTGTGTTCCATTTTGTAACTGACTGCTGCTGCTGTACAGCAGTGTTGTCTACGAGTATACTCGTACGTATCGACGGAGAGGTGCGTGCCGCGTGCGCTTCTCTTGGTCTCTAGGCCCGAGCCTGCGCCAGGCGACTGTAGTCTGGCCACGGAGGGACGGTCCCCCCACTACCCGAGCGTCGGGCGCGAAGCAACGTCGCTATACCGCTCTGTCACCATCCAACTCATTCGATCGTTCTGCTGCTGCTGTTTACCGTCATGGATAACATCTTGAATCTAGAGAGCACGCCATTTTTCGATTTGAAAATCTGATATCCCAGGTCGTCGGATTTGGGCCAAAATCCGACGACTTGGGTCATCGGATTCTCAAATCGAAACAATTCCGGTCGGATTTCGCATATTTGGACAGCATAAGCAGGGCCATTCGTTTTCGATATCGAAAACACACAAAGCTCGAAATCGAACCGCATAGCAAACAGCCTTAACCCCTTTAGAATCGCAGTCCCGTTTTGGGGACAAACCACTCAAATTCTGAGTAATTTGTCCCCAAAACGGGACTACGGTCCTAAAAGGGTTAAGGTCGTTTCCTATGGGGTTCGATTCTTGATTTCCTATGCGGCTCGATTTTTGAGCTTCAGATTTTGCCCCGATCGCATTTTCAGATGTGAAGTTGGCAAATCGAAACAGTCTCCCTATGCGGAAAAATCAGACTTATTGTGTGTGTAGAGATTTGAGCAAGCGCCGAGACCAACTGCTGTTTTTGTGGTTTGGCGCCGCGAAGAGACGCGCTGGGTGCGCTGCACTGCGCGTAGGACCCAAGCGTGCGAGCCAAGGCTGATCATCTCTGGTCTGGCGGCGAAGGGACGTGGCGAGTGCGCTAGAGCCACCTGTCTTGGTGTTTTGGGTTCCATGTTGTGACTGACTGCTGCTGCTGCTGCTGTGCAGCAGTGTACGTACAAGTACTCGTACAGCAGTGTACGTACAAGTACTCGTACGTATCCACGGAGAGGTGCGTGCCGAGTGCGCTTCTCTTGGTCTCTAGGCCCGAGCCCGCGCCAGGCGACTGTAGTCTGGCCACGGAGGGTCGCGCCGCCCGCCGCCCGCCGCCCGAGCGTCGGGCTCGAAGCGACGCCGCTATACAGCTGTGTCACCTTCCAACTCATCGATCGTTCTGCTGCTGTTTGCTTCCATAAATTACATCTTGAATTTAGAGAGCATGCCATCTTTCGATTTGAAAATCTGATGACCCAGGTCGTCGGATTTTGGCTATTTTTCGATTTTAAAATCTGATGACCCAGGTCGTCGGATTTTGGGCCAAAAAAAATGACGACTTGGGTCATCGGATTCTCAAATCGAAAAAAATCCGGTCAGATTTTGCATATTTGGACTTCATAAGCAGGGTCATTTGTTTTAGAGAACGAAAAATACAAATCTGAAGCTCGAAATCAAACCGCATCGGAAACAGCCTGAGCTTCAGATTTTGACCCGATCGCATTTTCAGATGTGAACTTGGCAAATCGGAACAGCCTTCCTATGCGGAAAAATCAGATTTATTGTGTGTGTAGAGATTCGAGCAAGCGCCGAGTCCAACTGCTATTTTTGTTGTTTGGCGCCGCGAAGAGACGCGCTGGGTGCGCTGCCCTGCGCGTAGGACCCAAGAGTGCGAGCCAAGGCTGACTGCCTCTGATCTGGTGGTAAAGAGACGTGGCGAGTGCGCTAGAGCCAACCTGTCTTGGTATTTTGGGTTCCATGTTGTGACTGACAGCTGCTGCTGCTGTACAGCAGTGTAGTCTACGAGTACTCATACGTATCCGCGGAGAGGTGCGTGCCGAGTGCACTTCTCTTGGTCTCTAGGCCCGAACCCGCGCCAGGCGACTGCAGTCTGGCCACCCAGGGACGGGCCACCCGCCGCCCGAGCGTCGGGCGCGAAGCAACGTCGCTATACAGCTGTGTCACCATCCAACTCATCGATCGTTCTGCTGCTGTATGCTGTCGTGGATAACATCTTGAATTTAGAGAGCATGCCATTTTTCGATTTGAAAACCTGATATCCCAGGTCGTCGGATCTTGGGCCAAAATCCGACGACTTGGGTCATCGGGTTCTCAAATCCATTTTTTTTCGGTCGGATTTTGCATATTTGGACAGCATAAGCAGGGTCATTCGTTTTTGAGATCGAAAAAGACAAATCTGAAGCTCGAAATCGAACCGCATAGGAAACAGCCTATAAGGGCTTGCTCCTTTAATAGCTCGTGGAGCTTGCGTCGTCGCAAATCGCCTTGACTTGGCCCCCGTGGGCGTGTGCTGCAGCGCGCATGGTGAAATTTTCCTGTGCCTTGTTATTTAATACTGGTACGTTTTTGTTCTTTTCCCGACTACAAAGGCTGGGGAATTCGGGTTTGGCTTGTTCTTACGTACGATATCTATTTTCTGTTACTGTAATACCATACCTGGTTTTATATCCCTGGTATATGATACGAGGCACACCGCACATCACCTATATATGATGCCAGGCTGCGTTGCTTCAATACTACTCTATCAATACTGCAGCAGAACAATCTCTAGAGCTTAAGAGATGGATATTCGAGCCCGATTACTTGCTCAATCATGTTTCTGGTATGTAGCAATGTTTGTCGCTACTCTGTACTGTTAATAGTACTATTAGTCCGAACAAAAAACACATCAGGTTGCATTTTTCTTGCTTCAACTTATCATGCATAGCAGTATGATATCAGGCTGCGTTGTCTCAGTACCACTCTCTATACATTACAATAGTCTCTAGAGCTTAGAGATGGATAACTCGAGCCCGATTACTTGCTAAACTTTACCTGGTACGTAACACTGTTGCTACTGTAATGGTTATAGTACTATTGGTACGAACAGAAAACACGTCAGGTTACATTTTTCTTGCTTCAACCTAGTATGATATCAGGCTGCGTTGTCTCATCACCACTCTACTATTAATATTAATACTACAGCAGTAGCTAGAATACTCCAGAGTTTTCTCTTTGATTGTTTCTTTTCGTTTCACTATTTCATAGATTGCGTATGTCGTGCCTGTCGTATCTAGTATGATGACATGGCTTTGCATTGCCCACTGCAGTTCACACTGCACACGTGGCAACGTAGTATCTCTGTGGCGTAGCTTTGTGACCACAGAACTTGTATCTCTTCTAGGATGGAAGAATCGGCACGGACACTGGTTGTGCTGGATGTCGACGGGTAGAAAGAACGGTTTAATGTGAAGAACACACACACACACACACAGAGCTTAGAGAGGGATATTTCATACTTCGAGCCCGATTACTTGCTCAACTACTGCTGCATATACGTACGTAACACTGCTGTTGCTAATATTATTAGTGTTATTGGTACGAACGGAAAACACGTCAGGTTGTATTTTTCTTGCTTCAACTTATCACGTGCAGAACCATGCGTGCGCGACATCGTTTGTACCTGGTAACACGGCACCATGTTAGTTCTCGCTCCTTTGGCCTTCTTGGTCTCGCGGTCGCGTCATCGGCCATCATCGGCCATCATCGGCCATCCATCGGCTTGAAAGGAAACGAGTGATGGGGCCGTTAAACCTTCAGCTTGTGTCCATGCAGTTCTACTACCGGTATATAGTAGTAGTAATAGAGTACTTCTTCTATTAATAGTTCTGTTACAGGTAGTTACGACTGCCGAGGGCGATTCAATTCGTCGATCTGCGAAAACTGACAAAATGAAGCCCTCATGAACTACAGTATTAATAACCGCACTCACCTTTTAGGGTGCAAATCACTTGGGTTTAGTATACGGTACATTTTGAAATCGGGGGGGGGGGGAAATAGAAGGGAAAGAAAGGGATGAGAGCCCGAGAGGGGAAAAGAGACAATTCTATACCCTGGTATATGACAAGCACACAATCGCACAAAAAGAGACGACACGTAAACGACACGCACGCAATCCAATCGCAGCATCGGTTACACCAGGAAATCCGGGCTGCTGCTGAGGTATAGAATGTACGTCCCAAGTACGGCTGTATATATACTGCTGTAACAACTACGATGCAATGAGACGTACGACACGAGCAGCATATCGCCACTCGAACTGCTGCGCGCTCACGCTACGTAGTCCAAGCAAACTACAGTATACACCACTCTACTATAGAACGGTTTCGCTGTACCCAGTGCACCCGGGGCCCAAAAAGGTTCATATGTTGATACTTATACTGGTATGATATAGCTGTATGATGACAATATAATAGGCCAACACTACCCCATGCTGCAACGCGCGGTAGCAGTGTTAGTGTTCCACTATTGTTCTCCCGTGTATAACTGTAATTCTGGACAGCGACGCAAAAAGAGGTTGCGCATCGCACCCTGGCACCCTGACAAGTGCTGTATCGACAATCGTCGCTGTTGGGGCATCATATTTCTACCAATGAAGAGAGGAGAGGCCATTTATTGGGCAGGGGCACACGGGAGGAAAAAAAGCACCCCATTTTTTTTTCACCCAGAGAAAGGGAGGATACCCTAGAATCGAATTCATACCAGGTATACAAATTGAACTATTAATAGGGCAACTACAAACTAGTTTGGGCTAGTCGGTGTTACTTGCCCGTTGGGTACGTACGAGTGCGTAGCTGGCACGAGGAACAAACGCCTTCTGTGTTCTCTCTCTCTTTCCAGCTTGCGACACCGCCGGGATTTGAAATCAACTCTACTGTAATCCCGAATGGGAACCTACAGCAGTAGTGGTACAAACAGCACGTATGTACGTACGTATACAGCACCTATTTTCCCAGTTCATAAAGAAATCCCACCCGACTGCGTCCATAACGGTGCGGTAGTTTGTTTTCCATTCTGACTTTTTGATGGTGTCTGCCGTTTTCTCTTTTTGTCATGTACCACCACAGACACTGCTGTATCTGGCAAAAAAAAAAAACAGCTGTGATGAGAACGAGGATTTCGTCGAAACTCATTTTTTTCACCAAAATTGCACTGCTTGTTACAAATACCAGTAGGTCAGCTGTGAGTTAGTTGTTCGACCGATGGAGTGGTTGATCCTTAAATTTGGAAGCTGCGTGATACGTCGGGCAGCCTGCGTGTAATACTTCGATGGTACGGAATTACTCGATATTGGAAACACAAGGGTCGCACGGCACCGGCAGCGTTCGACCGGGCTTGGACACCATGCGAGAGCGAGAGTGAGAGCGAGAACGACAAAGACAAGACGATAAGAGCGAGCTATACCGAGCTCAGATGGACGCATCGGAATCGACGACTACTAGCATTAATACTCCCACAGAAGAAAACGGGGAGCTTATGCGCCGTGAAAAAATCAAACAAAAAACAATCAAGTACCAGGTACACCCACCGTATGTACGTACGAGAGTACATTTTGCTTTCGGTACGTAATGCTGCAGTTTTTATTTGCACTATTAATAGTGGTACTGCTGCATATTTTCCAAACATAGACACACCTACGAGAAACTCCTTGTATTTAGCAGCCTCAGATTTTGTCTTGCTCATATAGGGGATGTATATCCTGCATGAGGCCATGTAAAACCCGTAGTACACGCGGTCAAAGTATCACTAGTATCACACAGCTCGCCCAAAAATGAGTTTCGACGAAATCCTCCGATCTCACAGCTGTTTTTAAAATCTTACAAATATACGATCCGTTGGCGGTACCCGCAGAAGCTCCCGTATTCGTCTTTCGATGAAAAACTACGAGCAGTGTTCATGTTAAATGCGCGATGTCAGTCAAGGCACATACCGGGGGGGTAAATAACGGCATCTCCCTGAGACTACGGCCTGTCCAAAAGTTCGGAAGTAAAGGTGATCAACAAAAAAACGGAAGGAAGCTTATGATCATGTTTTGTACTGGTAGTATTATTCCTCGGGGGGGCGCGATAGCAGTATTGACTACTGAGTATTGAGTGTTGGCTCCGCTGTCGTTGTCCAAGTGAGCGAGAAGCGAGAAAGCGACCATCATCATCCTCATCATCATCATCGTCATCATCATGATCATCATCATGATCATCATCATGATCATCATCATCGTCATCATCATGATCATCATCATGATCATCATCCTGATCATCATCATGATCATCATCATGATCATCACCATGATCATCATCATGATCATCATCATGATCATCATCATGATCATCATGATCATCACCATCATCATGATCATCGTCATCATCATCATCATCATCCTCATCATCATCCTCGTCATCATCATCATCATCCTCGTCATCATCATCATCGTCATCATCATCATCATCATCATCATCATCATCATCATCATCATCATCATCATCATCATCATCATCATCATCATCATCATCGTCATCATCATCATCATCATCATCATCATGGTGAGGGTGTGAGGATACACTTCGACTACGTATACTTGTACGTACGTAGCAGGCGGGACATACGCTGCTCGACAAGATAAAAGAGCATTTTTTTTGCTATTTTGACAACAAACAATTGGCAAGTCTCGCCAAAAAGACGTCAGACCCTTCTATCGGCAACCACATCAAGATATCTATCAAGAGGGAAAAACGTGCTATTCCCAGTGACACAGAATCTATTTTGGTAATTTTGGTAAAGAAACGTCCTCAGATTCTAATCAAACCCCTACAGCAGACAGCCGTTCTATGATAGGCGGCACTCTCTGTTAATGAATAGGTTGCCCGGAGAGGAGTGCGAGCGCAACTATTGTAGTAGACCCCAGAGGTTCACAGGTCTTCCAGCTCGAGTAAAGGCACGTGTCTGCGTGTCGGTTGTCTTGGGGAAGCTGGGACGGCTATTTTGTTGGGGTTGACTCGAGCGCCACCAAAACGACACCTGTGCCACACCCATACCACACGGGGTGCATCACCCTCGTCGTGTACCCCATCAATCAGCCGTGACGTCAGCACCACCCTTTAGAACCCTTGATGTCCCCGTCTATTGCAGAGAGGTTCGTGCCGGCCTAGTGCCGGCGTGCGGTTTGTACAACCTTGCGCAGGCGTTCGATGGCGGAAAAAAGCAAATGACGTAGCAAATTTCAATTTCCATACATGTTGCCAACAACAGCTCGGCATTTTTCCCTTCAAAAGCTTGGCAAGTTTTTTGCTAATTTGGCAACTCGAAAAAATCATAATTTGCTAAGACCTATGCCATTGGGACAGCGAAGTTTCAATAAAAAGTTTGAATTTCAAACATACCCGCCAAAAAAAATCAGAACACGCTTCGTATGTGGGCCACGTAAAAAAAAAAAAAGTTCCTAACTTTTGGAAAAGCCCAAAAAAAGCAAATCTGGGGCCGATGTTGGGCCGATGTTGGGCCAACATCGGCTTGAGAAAAACTCAGGCCGATCTTTGGTTCGAAGCGGCGAGATTCCGATTCCTCGACAGACATCGATCAACAAAACCAACAATTGCGTCATGAATTCTGAACGGAGTGCGCTCGTTAGGGGCTCCGACCCACCCTAGGGTCACCGTCTTCACACCATGGCCGGTGTCATGTGGCGATAGCTGACCAGGCGTGTGATAAAAAAACATTTGGCCGCTGGTTTGCACAAAACAGAAGACAAAGCTTCTCCATCCGTCTCCAGTGGCAAAAAATAGACTTTTTTTCAGGTTTGGGAGGATACCGTAGGACGTCGCCGGCAAGCTCTCGCTCCCTAGACCATGGATCCACCTGATATCTTCGAGGCTGTCATCTATATCCGTTGGCCTTGCCAGATACCAAGCGGGTTGGCCGTGGGCTGAGTCTATGTCGAGATCGAGCGTCGATCGTCGCACGAGCTGGTTTCGATCACCGTGTTGACAATTTGCAACCAGAAAAACACAAATTGCGCCGCCTGCAGCCGTTGGGGGAAAAAAAAGAAGAAATCAAACATTTTTCTCTTTTTTTCCCACAGCGGCGGTACGAGAAATTTTTCAGGTATTTTTTCAAAGCAATACATTTGAAAAAAAACTTTCGAACTTAGCGTTTCCATTGGCATAGGTCTAATATAGCAACATCGGGAAATAGCAAATGGCATGTAGAACACTACCCGGAAGAAATCTAGGGTTTGTGGAGAGGTACTTAATCGTTGGCATGCGTGAACAGAGGGGATGGGCAAGAGGTTCATAGAGTTGATGACGGGTGGGTGCAGTTGGTTGAACTAGGAAGACAGGCTGAGAACGGCTGGCACAGCAGTAGTGAGGGAGAAGACCGTCTACCTTGGTGCTGTACTTGTGGGGGTGTACGAGCAATAATATTAAAATATTTCCAGATTCACGAGCAAAACAAATCCGAATTTCACTTTCCATAAATTTGCCAACGAACAGCTGTTAAGGGTCGTTTTTAACGACCAAATGAAACAGCAAAAAACTCGTTATTTTTGGCGAGATCAAATTTCCATAAAATTGCCAAAACTTCCCGTCGAAAAACGCTGCATGTGTGGCAATATTTGGCAAATGTTCGCATCATAACGCCCTCAGATTTTACGCTAACCCCTTCCAGCAGCAGCAGAAGGTAGCCGACGGCACGCCGACGCTCTCTATGGAGCAAATGCTGCCACAGAAAGGACTCCAGGCACAGCCCACGTACCTCAGAGGTCGGCAGTCCTTCCAGCCCGGCCAAAATCCCCTGGGAAAAGCTGGGACGGCTGCTGTTTGTGATTCTGTTTTAGCACCCCCACAAAACGACACCCACGTTGCCTCCACACGGGGCTCACAGCCAGTGTCGCCAACCCCATCATCGCTGTGATCAATGCCACCGGGTATCCTTCGTATCTCCCTCTACTACACAAGTTAAAGCGAGTCTGGCGTAGGGCGTCGTGGGGTGGCCTGGGTTGTACAACCTTGCGTTGGCGTGATTGGGCTAAAATAGCAACTAAAATACGCGCAAATACCAGGTATCACTTTCCATACACTTGCCAACAAAGCAGACCGAAAATATATTTTTTTAAATGGCAAGTTTTTTGCTATTTTGGCAAGTAAAAGACCCATAATATGGCAATTTAGCAAGTTTTTTGTTAAATATCCGACGTCAAAAATGGCCCTCATTTTTCCCCGAAAAACTTTGGCAAGTTTTTCGCTATTTTGGTGAGTGGAAATTTCCATAATTTGCTATTTTAGCAAGTTCGGAAAATAGCAAATGGCATATTCATAGCATAATTCACTTTCCATAAATTTGCGAACGAACAGCTGGGGATTTTTCTTCAAAAAGTTTGACAAGTCTTACGCTATTTTGGCCAGTCGAAAATTCCATAATTTGCTATTTTAGAAAGCTCTTTGCTGAAAAGATCTCGATAGAAAATGACCCTTACATACATGAGGAGCTTCCATACACCAACTATTAATAGACCGAGTCTCGCATACCCCGCTCATGACTCTTGACACGCAACCCCATGCCGTGTGGGTATCATAGGTCAGCTGTGCCTTCGACCGATTGACATGATTGATAATCAACTCTGCAAGCTATTTGGTGCGTCGGCCCCGGCCGCGCGTGTTGTATGCTCCACGTAAATATATTATTGATCCTGGTACTGGTACCTGGTACGGTATGATTTTATACTGCAGCATCAGCAGTATTATACTGCTGCTGTACATACTGCTGTATCTACGTTCTCATCCCCTGTCCCCTGTTTTGTGTTTCTCCC
Source organism: Nereocystis luetkeana (assembly GCA_031213475.1). Taxonomy (NCBI): domain Eukaryota; class Phaeophyceae; order Laminariales; family Laminariaceae; genus Nereocystis; species Nereocystis luetkeana. The sequence continues at coordinate 3,068,201 of JARUPZ010000029.1, forward strand.
TGCGTACATACTATTAATAGTATAGTATACATATCACATATTATACAATACGGCGTACCCGTACTTGCCATTTCGCAAAGCACTTCCGTGTGTTGCATTCCTCTCGTCTGCCTCTCTCGTTGAATTCTGTTTTCATCCCAAAATCTGACCATTTTTCTGTCACGAGTGGTTCGTTTTTCCTTCTTCCATTATCTTTCGTTCTGTTTTCCCTATTCTTAATATTACGGGGGACCATAGATAATACCTGGTAGGACCTACGGTACACACCAAAACCCATATATTTCGCTATTTTTGCTAACAATATTTGGTCCCATTAACTATGGTCCCCAGTAATAGTATTTCTCGTTTTGTCATTCACTGATTATTAATACTATAGCAGTTGTATAGTCGTCCTTCCTCTTGTTACCCCCCTATCTAATTGATGGTGTTCTGTTGCTTTGAGATGTGATAGTTCCATACGTGCCCAGTATGTTTTTGGCATTTATCTCATCAAATCCCCAGTGAAAACAATGCGTCGCATGCGTTTCTCTGTTTCGTGTAAGTGCTGTAGTGACCTATCAGGGTATGTATGGGCTATGGCATCCATTTTCTCACTGCTGTGATATCATATTATATGATCAAATCATATGTATCCCATACGTAGCTTATCACCACGGAACGTGTACGGACATATCGTATATTATGCCAGGTGTATTGGTATCTGCTGGTAGTCGAGTCAAGAAACCGATCAGTACCACCTGGTACCAGTCAGTGCTTGGTGTCCTTGATTAGGTTACAGTTGAATGCCAACCACGAGGCACAACGACAAGACACAGGAGCATGATTGCTCGCGAATGGAGGGGTCAATATTTCCAGATGCTACGAGTACAGGGATGGTGCAAGGGTGGTGCCGAGACTTGAGATATTCATTCATAGAGCTGCGCTTCTTTGTACTGCAGCTGTGTTCTACATTGCGATGAAATAAATGAAAGACAGGTTGGCATCGGCATCGTCGATACCTTTTCATCTTGACGCGAACAAACTACCTGGTACTGCTCCTGTAGTCTACGTATTGAGCTACTGCTGTCCTGAAGAATATAGTCAATGAACATATCCGTGATGTCGGAGTACGGACATAGTAGAACCATCTAATCATCACTGAATAGACTCCACGCTACACTGACGGGCTAACAGGATGGGCTCTCCATCCGAGAAGGAATGAAGAGAGCATTTGCGAGAGAGCGGTGGGTGTATGGTGTACGCTACTGCTGTAGTATTACTACAGTGTAGGTGCGATGTCGCGAACGAACAGAACTTTACGTTCACGCTGGTCAAGTTTGTCATGTCACCCCCGTGCCGTGCCGTGCGTGTGTTCCGAACAAAAAAAAGGTTCAATCATGCATGCCCATGGGTATTGCCGTGTCAGTTCTGCCGTACCAGGCATCACCTTTTTTTCTTCGTGCAGAAATCCGACCCCGCTGACTAGTTTTCCATTCTCCATTCTGACATTTTGAGGAGTAACGTTATTTTCTGTTCATGTCGTGCACCCTCGCTGCAGCTGTCAGCACTTGCGCAGAATGATCGAGTTCTATGATATGACATGATACGATATGATACCTCGTGTATGTATATACTATGACACAACCAACTATTAATACTGCTGTCCCCGAGTTGTGGGCGAACTTCACTTCTTAAACGAAATATTATGGGCAAATGCCAAAAATAGGAATACCTACGCCTGTTGAGCCATTTATAGGTATACACTAATATTGGACTCGAAAAAAGGCTTCCTGGCTCTCGTTCTGAATAGCAAGCGCCCGATCACACATATTGCTGCCTAAAATAATCCAGGTACCTCTCTGTGGCTACGTACTCAAGTTGGGCTTCAGCTGCCAGGTATATAAATGGTTCAAGCTGCACCTACCCACCTACGAAAGAGGGGTATATTTCCATAGTATAAACTTGCCCTTAGCCGACAGCCCAGCCTCTTACTGGGCTCTTCCTGAGTGTGCGGCACTCTGTAACAATGTGTCGATGCAACAATAAAACATTCCCCCCGCAAAAAAGGTGATTTACATTCGCTGACAACTCGGGCCACCTTTCTTGTAGCCGTACTTCAGTTTTGTCATAAAAGGGTTATAAATTGGACGTAAGGGACGTAAATTGGACGTGAGGGATATTTGAATAGATAGACATAGGCGCAACCGAGGCCAACACTATTCATAGCTGATGCCTAACTTGAGTATACAAAGAGAAGTGCACCTGGAACCTGTCACCCAACAGCAGTAGGTACCATCAGGTGCTGGCCCATCACATCAAAGGGAGGGCCAGGAAGCCCTTTCACGAGTGCAGAGTATTTAAGTGTACCAATAAATGGCTCAAAAGGCATAGGTAAACCTATTTTTGTCTCTCGCCCAACGTTTAATATTTAGTCAAAACATTGTCGGATTAGGGGGAGGGGGGGGGGGGTGCAGCCTAACATTCGCCATGTGCATGACGACGGTTCTGCTGTAAAGAAGGTTCTGCTGTAAAGAACAACTGGAAGCAAGAGCACCGCAAGGACGGCCGGCCATGGACATGACGTCTCTTCTCTAGCGAAAGCCGTATATTTTATACTGGGACGTGTACTCGTGCGTATTCGTGGTGAGGTAAAACAAACGATGAGCGGCTACTCGTACGAAAGGAGGGGGAGGGTTGAGTACTCATTTGTTGCTTGCCTTATATAGCCATTCGACCATTGGACACGCATCCCTTCGAGACCAAAGGGGGTGACATTCGGGACAACATGGGCTGGGGGGGATCCGGGATCCGGGACCAGGCAGGTCCGAACAAAACTGGAATAATATTAATGCAGGGGCCGTCTTGGGAAGGAGCTCAAACGCTTAGGTGGGGGTGACGCATGAGGACTCAAGAGGAGGCCACGTCGAAGGGATGAATGAGGACGTCAAGCCAAAAAGGCGAACAAAGTCTATATATTCAGTCTGCTAACCCTTTTAGGACTGGTAGGACTGCAGCAGCCCCGTTTTGGGGGCAACCTACTTGGAATTTGAGTGCTTTGTCCCAAAAACGGGACTGCTTACACTAAAAAGGTCAATAGAGTAGCGGTAAAAGGGATTCGTGACTGGGTGAGGATGGAAGCGATTATGTGGACGGCTGACCAGGCATTGAACAAATGATATTCTTGTCTCTCCTGCAACTTTTTTTTGTGTTGGGCGTAAGCTTTTTTTACCCAGATCTCCAAGGAAGACTAAAAAAAAAAAAAAAAAACTTTCGGTGCCGATAGCCCCAGATTTTTTCTTGCGTCTTCTCTATCGCATCTCCCCTCCCCGCATACCCCGGGACTCGCATACCCCGGGACTGTCACATTATGAGCGCCTTTTTCGTCTGCGACTCTTATTCTGTCCGCGTACACGCAGCAGCAGCAGCCTGCAAGCACGAATTTCCGATTTTTCAGACGGTACGAGGTACACCCCTCTGTCTCGCAATATAAGGGCCTCTTGTATAGGATTAGTTTAGTGTAAACACAGCTTACTTATATTGCGGGACAGAGTGGTATGATGCAAGGGCTCTGCGTCACATGAAGAAAAAGCTTGCAAAACTGCTGCCAGGGTACTCGTAGTCTTGTGGTACGGCATAAGGGATCTCTGCGTCACATGAAAAAACTTGCGAAACTGCTGCCAGGGTACTCGTAGTCTATCTAATCTTCTGCTGTGAGACTTGATTGTATATATTGCAGAGTACAGAGGGGAAACGGACAATCGCAGCAGCATCGTCCACGCAAGGCAGCTGGTGGGGTATGGGGTACGGGGTGCGCAGAGGATGTGTCCGAAGGGCGACGGGAGGAGACGAACGATATGCGCGCAGCAGGATTGTATTCGTACTGCTGCACGGGATGAGACCCCACGTGTCACTTTCTACTGCTGTAGGTCGCCAAAGCTGGGTCCCCAAGAGAGGGTCAATGGCCAAAGGTGGAGTAAACGGTCAATGGTTAATGGTACACACCACTATTAATATTTTAGATACCAGTACGTACCAATCCCTGGTGTGTGTGTTCTTAACATTAAACCGTTCTTTCTACCCGTCGACATCCAGCACAACCAGTGTCCGTCCCGATTCTTCAATCCTAGAAGAGATACAAGCTCTGTGGTCATGCTGCATGTTGTCGGGTTTTCAGCAAAGGGAATAATTCACCGCAACACAAGCACCAGCACTGCTGTACTCACCATCACGATGTATCAACGTGCAAACACTGCTGCTGTGTGCGTAAGCACTGCGGGCTGTATGTACTGCTCTTTGTACTGCTGTCACTGTACGTTGTGCCAGGTACAAAAACAACATGGGTCGGCGCTATAATAATATCCATACGTACAGCAGGAGGGGAAACCAGAAAAAAGTACTGCTGTCGTTATGTATGACACGAGTAGCTCCAGGCTCGATCTTCGTTGCGTAAAACATTATTAACGTTAACATACACACAATTACTAGATTACAGGATAGGGACCAAGTTAAATACCAGGTAGAACCTACGGTCCATACAAAAACTTTATATTTCGCTATTTCTACTATTAACAACAATATTTGGTCCTATTTAGTACCGGTATTAATTTAGTAGCATGATACCAGTCCCCCCCCCTCGCGACTATTAACCCTTTTAGAACCGCAGTCCCGTTGTTGGGGGCAAACCACTCAAATTTCAAGTAGTTTGTCCCCAAAACGGGACTGCGGTTCTAAAGGGGTTAATATAACAGCAGTGGTTCAATTAACCTCGTGACTGCCAAGGTCAATTGCGTGAGTTTGATTCCGCCGAGGGAAATTTAGAGTCGCTTTTAACGACACTGATTTGCCAAATTGTTTGCCAAATTAAATTTGGATTCGCACAATCGCTCAAGTAAGCAGATTTTTGCCGAGCATCATCTTTGGGTTATCCCCAGGCCCTTCCTTTGCTTCGTCGGTACGTTTTGAATTTTGTAAAAATTATCTTCCGACGGCTTCGCTGTTCGTAAAAGCAGAACTCAAGCCCACCAACGAGACTCATGTGGATTTGGACTTGCTACGTGCAATATTAATACCAGGTAGTGCGTACCAGGTTCTTCATTTGGCACGTTTTTGGCAAGAGTTGAAGAAAAAATAGACGAAAAAAAAAACACCAAACAATTCGATGATACTCGTATATATTCGTAGTGTTGTTAAGAAATACCAGGTATGCAAACATTGGGCCAATATTAGCCTGTGTGCACGACGGGAGTCGGCAAGGGAAAAAATGGTCAACTCTTCTCGCGATTAAACTCGCGCACCCCAGTAGGGGGGGGGAAGTGCCTACTACTGTTGCTGTTGTTGTTGTTGTTGTTGTCGTTGTTCTCACATTAACTCACAATTCAATGCAGTCCGTGGTCGCAGGACAGGCTCCAATAACTCTGGAGTGGAAGAAATACCTCAAGTAAAAACAGAGGCAAAAAACAAAACCAAGCATACGCACTCCACCACTGCGGACACGAGGGGAGCAAAAAGGAGACTATTAATAGCAGACAAAAACCTAAAAAAGAAGATGAAGCTAAGCAAAAAAAACAAAACAAAACAAATATATATATATTATATATATATAACAGACGCAGATAGCAAAGCGCAAAAATGAGGCAAAACGGACCATACTAACAAAGACACAAAGAGGTGCAAACGGGGATGAAAGAAAAATGAAAAAAAAAGAAAAAAAGAAGGGACAAAAAAGCGATAATCACGGGCGGGGGGGAAAGAAAATACGAAAGGCAGGCACTGGAGCATACAGACACGCAAAGTTGCCCAGATGGCACCATGCTAGTTACTTGGGTCCCAAAGAAAGGAGCGCATCATGACGATGATGGCCATAACCAAGCTTCAGTCTGTTGGGCAGACCGCCTCCCCTCCCCCCCCCCGCCATTCCCCCTCGTCCCCCTTTCGCCCCCCCCCTCTTCCCTGCCATTCTGCACACTCGCGTTGGCGTCAACGGCTGTGGTCTTGTGTCTGACCAGTGACCATAATATCATGCATCTGAATTACGAAAGGGAGGGAGCTAAGATAGGAGCTAGGGAAGCAGTAGCGAAGATCGCAGGTGGGACAGGATGGATGGATCAACATCGGAGAGCTGTGCCGTGTGCACCGCGGCAAACCGTTTCGAGATAAAAAAATAACGCTCCGTCTTCGTACCTTGTATTAATAGTGCCTGCACTTAATTAAATATACCACGTACTTATTTTAGTAATGTACCCAGTACCATGGTATACACGAGTACTGCTGCTGCGTGCTATAAAGTCTGTTTCATGAGCAATGGCATACCCTTCGATATATAGCGCCGTCTGTCGTACACGAGTAAATAAGCTGACAACGAAATTTGTCGAAATACTACTAAAACCGCTTTTTTTATTACTACAAGTATTAATACGAACTACAATTGTAGTCGTGACGAGCGCGCGGTCGGTAATGGGTCGTTAGGACGTCATTTTTAGAAGTATGTGTATGTTATGTATGCACTGCGCCGAAGTGCTGAGTGAGACAGGGTAGAGCTGGGTGCATACGCGTGCATGGAAAGGAGTCGGGCTGGTCTCGCTCATGCTGCTGTAGTTCATGTTGCACACTGCGAATGGTTGAGATCCAAAAAGCTCGTGCGCTATGTACGAGTATGATATACGAGTGAGTATACGCCCTGCCTGCTGTGTTGAGCTGGACGTAAATATTGTACTCGTACGATACCCGGGACGTAACAGAGGTCCAAGGTACGAACGAGTACGTACCAGGCAGGCAGTCGTACAAGGCAGTCGTACAAGGTTCTACCAGGTATTGGTTTCGAGGATGGGGCGGAGAGGTGTCCCGAGTCCGAAGATAAAAGTCGTAAATACGTTTAATCTCCGCGAAAAAGGCTGTTCGTCTACACAGTTTCGACTGGAATTGGAGGCCAGGCACACACACGGACGGCCCAGCCACGAACGCGTGGCAGAATGCTATCCCGTGCCAGTGCCAGTGCAAGACTACAAAAGCAGTACGCAATACTGAGATTGAGATTGAATCAAGATTGGAGCGGAACTTGTGCGACGGTCGTAACAATTTTAATAGCTGCCTCCGAGAAAACAGTACAGCAGCAGTACTCGTACAGCAACTGGAATCTTGGTTCTCGATTTAATAGGGTACCTGGTATGTAACATCGGTATTGAACCCTCGGCGACACGCGTCGGGGTGCAAGTAGCCACATCGAGTAGCCACATCGAATTGGTCGAAGAAGTGAGGCAACCCCTCTGGTCGTCTGTCGGTTGCTCCTCGTTCACCAGAAACTTGACAGGACAACATCTCGTGGAAAGTTCGTCAAACATAAATAAAAGATACCATGGTAATAAAAATAAAACGAGCAACTGACCTTGCTTCCTGCCGCTCAGTGTATACCAGATATAGAGAGGGAGACATACCGGTATATGTTCTCAACCAAATTAGAGCGGCGAGATGAGCGGCGGGGATAGGGTTCTCCCTACTTGCTCGAAGCAACCTCTCAGCTGTCCGATCCGTCGAACACACACCCGAATAATCTAAGGACGGCCTACGAACAGTGCCGGTCGAGGTCGGGGTGGGTTGCTATGCAAAAAAGGGTGTGTACTCCTACTGCCGTGAAATTAAATATGCCAGAGGTACCCCCCTGCTGGTATGTTTTATTAGGCTACTATGGCGAACCTTCTTGCATGCCGCACCGCCGATGTCGCCCCGCGAAGTTTGCAACTGCTCGCGTTCTTCATCGGCACCTGCCGCCCTCCGTTTGTTCCCTCCGGTGTCGTCCATGACGCAAGACCCGCGAACTGCTGCTATGTCGGGATTTTACTGGGTGTCCAAAGTCAAAGGTCGAAAGTCAAAAGTTTTCGAACGGCAATGGCGGCGTTCTTCTACATTGACCTTCCAACTACAAACCTTCAACAGGCCGCCTGTAACCGTTTGTTCGCGACTAAAAAACATACGGCGCGAGGCTGTCTGTCACGCACAGCTACCTAGAGCTGGAGCTCGCCAAAAGCCGATATTTAGCGGATCCTGTCGGCAGCTGAGTGCGGGGTGGGTGGCGCTTTCTTCAGCACCGATAAACTGGAATGGGTGATGAAGAAGCCACGATGCGCGCTGATCCGCGGGTCGAATATATTTCGGCCCGTGTGCAAGCGACGTTTCCGAAAATGGTGGTGAGAGAGAGACTCAAAAATGGGCTGTTGTTTTTATGAATCATAAAATGAAATCTTCTTGCGGTTGAGGTGTGTGAGGTCGGGACTGCGCCAGTATTAAGAACTCGCAGGGTGCACCGTGCTGTGAGCAGTATGTCCTACGGCAATTGCAGCACGCCAGCATCGCTCGAACGTGTGGAAATGGGCACAAACCCATCCCTGCGGATGTTGTTTATGAATTTTGCACAGCTACGAATGCTTGTTGTACGTACCTGATACCTGGTATGATGTTACGAGTATTAATGAATGTATTCATGTATTACGTTACCGATGTGATTGACGAGTGTTTTGTTCCCCCCTTCCTTGCTGCTGGCCTTGTCCGTCGCGGCCGTGACCACGACCATGTCATATCAAACAACCGTAGGGCCCCAAGTTCACCAAAGCTTTTCAAACGGAAGACAACGAGCAAAAGCTTCACGACTTCCTGAACGTCGAGGAGAGGGCGTTCCTCTTCTGTCCGGAGTCGCTGAGATGCGAGACGGTGATGCCGAAGAAGGTGCCAAAGGGTAAAACACTGGTGTTCATGAAGGTTCTCCGAGGGACCGTCACTCCGGACGGGATCGCTCGCGAAATCATGGTCATGGAGATGGGCGGCAACACTCCGTTTGAGCACCTCGAGCTCTTGGCGCACGAGGTGTTCTTGCCTATCCTCTCCAACTCGCAGAACCAAGCCAGGTGGGGGGAGGTGCCGACGCGCGAGATCATGGACAGGTTCTACGGTTTCCTGTCGAGCACGACGATTCTCTGCGGCCAAATAAAAGGGGAGACGCGCCTGCCTATGCCGCCCATGGATATCGGAGGAGCATCCAGCGGAAAGAATCGAATATCGCTCCTGGAAGGCGCCATCATTACTTGGACGAAGCAAATAAAGTCTGTCTTGAAGCAAGACCCCGAGAGCCAGCTGAAGCAAGGAATGCACCCGACTCCCGACGTCGAGATCGATTTCTGGAAAAACAAGGTGGAAACAATGCTGCTCGTTTGAGTCGGGTCTCTTCGACCTCGAGAGCAATCCGAGTATACATTAATCATGACACGAGTTCCTCGTTTGACCTCATGCGTAATTCCTTCTTTTTTGTTTCGGTTTTGCATGAGCCGCCGTCACAGCAGCAGCGCAGTCAGTCGATTATTTGATCACACCGACCGCTCTATATTATATGTCACTCGTACTGCAGTATTGACAAAGGTTTTTCAACCGTATCAAACAGCCCGCAGTGAAGACGGATGAGAATGTTACGCTTCTTTCTTGCGAACAAAAACATGTACCCAAGTTATATCTACAAAACAGTCCGTAAAGGTATGTCGTGTTCAGAAACCATGGATCTGAGGCATCCATGCCGGGCATGGGGGTGGCTCCGTTGCTCGTGTAATATTTGTACCATACAGCTCGCGAAAACCGTGGGTGTATTAGTGTACGCCACGATCCTTGCTCGCCCCGTACATCCTTCATCGCATGTGTTCTTGATTGGTTTGTTTCCATCCCATCTATTAATACTGTACTTCTCAGGCTCCCTCCCTCTCGTAACTTAGTTAGTTCCCTTAGTCACATGCTGTAGAAGGTCACGTACCAGGCACTCCCCCTCCTCCCCGCTTCGGACGGTTTATTGCGCAGGATGTGTGTGTTCTTCACATTAAACCGTTCTTTCCACCCGTCGACATCCAGCACAACCAGTGTCCGTGCCGATTCTTCAATCCTAGAAGAGATACAAGTTCTGTGGTCACAAAGCTACGCCACAGAGATGCTACGTTGCCATCTACCCTGGTACCTGGTATGCAGTAAGCACAGCAGTGGGCAATGCAAGGCCATGCCCTCGTACTGGATACGACAGGCACGACATACACTTTCTATGAAATAGAGAACTGAAAGGAAATAAAGAACAAAAAACAATACCTGGTGACAAAGAAGACAAATCGAAAGAGAAAGAAAAAGTAAATAAACGGTCGTGCCCCCCCCCCGCAGGTGATGTGGCAAACACTTGAAAAGAACGAGCTGGGAAAAAAGAAAAGAAGAAAAACACCACTATTAATATACTTGTAAACAGAGTAGGACAAAGAACCAAGGGAGAACAACAAAGGGACAATAACAGGCAAACCGAAGCTCAAATCACCCTCCAGGTATGTGTGTCTGTCTTGTCCTTCATACCATGACAGATTACATTCCTGGTACAAAGGAATCGTAAATCATGTATGGTTACGTCTTCCTGGATCGTCCCTGCCCCCGTCCCGTGCCGTGCTTTTTTAATAGGCGAGCAATTTGAACTCAATATTCGAGCAGCTGCAGGGCCCAAGCATTCGACGAGTATTACGAGCTCTGGACCAATCTAAAAGCACGTACTGCACCACTTTCGCAAGGTTGTGCAAAGAGGTACGTACTTTGCAGACAATTATGTTTTTGTTGTTGAAGTGTAAAGCACCGGCACAATTATTGGTTGTTGGCACTCCGAAGATTTATCTACTTCGTACAGTAATTGCCGATGTTTGAAGATTCTCCTTGGGATGATGCCGGAAGTCTTATACTTTGTTCAGAAGATAGCGCACTCCGTTCTCATGTTATTTTGAAATCACCTCGGAGGATGACGGTGGAAAGTTGGGGGTGATTCTCCCGTGTCCCAGAATTTTATTTAGTCATAAATTAAATGTGTCATAGAATGCCGAGACAGACGTGGTTTCACCGCAGAGTATTGTGGCCTACCGGGTTCATACAAGCAGACCACTCCAAAACTTAGCTACTTCTTGTATTAGCCCAGTCTGAAAGAATCATGGATGCTGATCCCACGAAGATTAAACGCGCTCATAACGTGCGGAGTCTAAAAACAAATCGAATATGCGGCTCTTCAAAAATGCAAGTACAGTATATATATAGGAAAAAGGTCAAAAGACGTGCCGCACATTTAGTACTCTGAATACAATACACCGCACATTCAGTGCAATTAATACGGTAGATCAATAGGCTAAGACGCCTCTTTGGAAGGTTTGCGAGTTTAGGAGTTATAAGCACTAACACTACGCGCCCATAACAACAGGTGCACGAGAAGACAGAGCCGGTGACGGTCGGTTTATTTGGTCTATATGCACGCGACCTCGAGAAAAAAAGTCGCCGAAGCTCACGATTGCTGATCGATCCATGCTACGAAAAATGGTAATTGTCTCTCGGAAAGTCCCAGTGTCCGCACATTTTGAAGAACCGTCCCTCGCTAAGACGCTGCTGAGACATCATGAAGCACATTCGCCGCGTTCGTCCACCTAAAACAAAAACAGGAAAGTTGACCAGTGACGTGTGCTTTCAGTTCTAGTGTAATGTGACCCCTTTAGGGCAAACTGCAGTCCCGTTTTGGGGGCAAACTACTTGGAACTTGAGTTATTCGTCCCCAAAACGGGACTGCAGTTTGCCCTAAAAGGGTCAACAATGCTACGGGCCATAATCTTGCTCACCCCGTCAACGCTGTTATGTATGAATGTTACGTGAGACTCCTAAATTGATACACACTGGGTGTTCTTGAAAGCCAGAGGGCACTTTTTACAGGTTCTCGCAGAAAGACCTCGTGCGTAGACACCGTCGGCGTAACGGCTGCGTGCGCAGTTGTGCCAGGCGCCTTTTTGGTAAACCTGACGTCTCGTTCGTGTTTGCTATCGATGTTCATCAAAACAAAAGAGTCTGCCTACGAAGGCAGCCCCTCAAGTCTCCCTCCCCGTCGCGGCAGGTATTCACGGCGCGTTTGGAGGCGAACGACAACATGAAGTACCTCCGCACCCTGGAAGATTGGTTTGACAAGCTTAACGATGACGGGGACTTCCCGAAACTGCTTGAGGTATGCTGCTGCCGCTAATATAACTTGGTCGAAAGTATCCCAGCTACCCGACAACACAGATTATCCTGTACAGCGCAGGATTGTGGTAATGCGCGCATCGTGGCAACCTTTTTCCTAAATTACGACCAACACCAGTACCCAAGGTGTTGGCCGGCCATTGCCGGACACTGAACCTCCACCACTTTTCCTCCGTCACCGTGCCCCTTGTCCCGGTGTGTCTTCCAACCGCGCTCGCCAACGTAGCTCTTCAAGCCCATGCTGCATATCATTCTGTTGATATGGAAAAACAGCAAGCACTACAATACGCCAGCTCGCCTGGTGGTGCTTATGCGGGAGATCTGTAACAGTCTAATTATCCAGGCGTGCAAATACAGCAGCGGCGAGCAAATTTTTAGCTTAATTGAGCAGGAGGATGCGGCCAAGGCCGTGGATCAACTTAAAACGACGCTGCTCGTCTGCGGCACCTTCAAGAGCACGTACTTTGATTACAAGGCCACAGCGAATGCCGAGTGTCCTGCAAACCCGTGGCGAATACAGGTAGGTGTTGTTGTTCATGATTCTGGCATCCCTCAAGTCACAGACGAGATTCTCGGACGATCGCTAGACACGGCCACCATTTAGCCGTATCGAAACTGTTTGGCGACGAGAGCATCGTTGCATCGACTGTTCGCTCACTATGCCCGAGTAATTTCTTTCGTTGCGTGACGCGTTTCCTCGAACGCCCTGATGTGCTTCCCGTCTCACACCCGCAGAACAACGCGCTGTTCATGCGCCTCGACAGCTTCCTCGAGCGCTGCCACGACATCTTAGATCTCACCCAAACTATCGTCCAGTTCAGCAAGCTGGCCAAGATAGAGGTTGGCGGAACAAAGGGCAACACGTTGACGGCATCTGTGAAGCAGGTATGAAGACCATACGGCGGGGACGGAGAATATTTGTCGTAGAGCTTCCAACGGGCTGTACAAGCATAGCACTAATTAGTGCGCTAACTGCAACGATTATCTGCACTTGTTCCTGTCCATGTTCTCTGCCCTTTTCAACTCAGATACACCTGGATTTTGAGGTGGCCGTAGAAAAGTTCAAGGGCGTACCATACGACATACTGGACGTCGCGGCAAAGCAGGTGGGTGCCCCGCGTGAGACCCTCTGCATCGCACGTCTTTCTGTGTATCTGAAGGTGCATGCCTTCGGGCCGAGCGTCCCATCGAAAGCAGCGGGTTTAGCGCCGAAAAAACCATTTTCGCCACCGTTTCACCCTGCACCCGTGCCTGCTCTGGATATTCGCCCGCAGTTTGACGACGACTTCTACGAGTTCAGGTGTAGTATCAAGGAGCTAGAGCGTCGCCTCGGCGCGGTGGTCAGTCTAGCCTTCGACGATTGTGCAACTGTGTACGGAAGGTTTAAGCTTCTCGACAGCTTCGAGGGACTACTCGAGCGTCCCATCATTCAGGTATGATTCGCAATTGATTCCTTTATTGGCGTCACGTTTCCTACTTTTGTTCAACAAAATAAATGGCTTTCGGCTACAATAGTTGCAACGCGTCACATCTGACAAAGTGCTCTTCGACTGAATTCCCCGCCGTCTGCGTTCGTGTGCCCCAGGACGAACTGGAGAAGAAGTACGTGGGCTTGGTGCAGAGCTATGGCGCTGACTTGAAGACCGTCCAAGAGCTTTTTTTGCAGAACAGAGATAACCCGCCGATATCGTGGAATCTGCCTCCAATCGCTGGAGCGCTTACGTGGTGCCGCGGGTTGGTTGACAGAATTCAGATTCCCATGGCAAAACTGCAACAGCTTGATCGAACTATCTTGGACAGAGAAGAGGCCAAGGAGGTGGCGAAGGTAAAGTACCACATCCTTGTGGGCGCTACTCCGTGCACGAGACCGTCCGAAACGTTTACACTTATACGGTCGCATGCTGCCACGTTGTCAACCACTGCAAACCGACATGTTTGCGATGGCTGCTGCTCAATCCTGCCCGCGGCCGACGTTGTGATGACTAAACAATGTACGGGACAAACGACCGGTGCCACTCTGCGACTCCCGCCAGGTGTACGCCACAATCATTGCGAGCCTTCAAGAGTACGAAAATCAAAAGATTGAAGAGTGGGGACGCGACGTCGAAGCCTCCAGCCAGGCTAAGCTCAAGCTACCTCTTCTAATCCGTGACCTCGATAACAGCCTTCTCAGCGTCAACTTCGACCCGGCTCTGGTCAAGCTCCTCCGGGAAGTTAAATACTTCCTGCTGCTGGGGCTCACGGTGCCAGACAGTGCGCTGGAGATTTACAAACAGGTCGAAATATTCCGAAGGTGGACAGGCAACCTAGACCTCATTGTCAACATGAACAACGACGTTCTACTCCAGCTTCTGCCGGTGGAAAAGCCTCTGGTGCGGCCTTACCTCGACAAGTTCGACCGTGTCATCAACACTGGACTCAGCCAAATGAATTGGAACAGCAACGGTATCAATGACTTCATTGAAGAGTCGATGGAACAGGTGCAAATGATTGACAGATATTTATCAAATAGGGCAGCCTTCGCTGTGTACATTGAATGAGGACAACCACGAGCTGGTTCAAGCCTATCACCCCAATTTTTGTCCACCACGAACGCCGATCGCAATGTCTACTCGAATTTCACATGGGCAATACCTTGCGGACGCCTTGAACAGCGGAAGAGAGTGACACCGCCAAATATTTAATTGGGGTCCTAGAGTTAACGCTATCATACCGATCAGCCACGGGCCTTAAAAAACGGTCAGAAATAGTAGGCGTTCCCGTAGGAAGAAACTTTTTGTTTTCATCATTTTTGTAGGAAAATCCGTTTCAGGTACTCCAGGGCATGTCTGTCAAACAAATCGTGCATACGTTCGACGAACTCTGACTCCATAGGATCAGTATCAAGTCATATTTAACCCCAAAAAATTATCCTATGCTGAACTAAATAATTATGAGGCAACGCCATATTTGTTGCACGTTTATCGCACAAAAGTCCAAATGCTCACGCCGTTTTTTGGAGATGGACCACGAAGTTTGGCGCGTGTGTTCTATGAACCCCTGCCAACCCGTTGACGAATGGATTACTTTTTGGGGATTTTTCATCCGCCGGAATATTTAGATGTCTTGAGACCCAAAATATCCCAAATACTGCCGAAACGAAAATATCTGGCGGAAAAAACACGCACACACATTCGGTAATGGGTTGGCGGAGGATCATACACCACGTGTGCCAAGTTTCAGGGATTTTTTCCAAAAAACAGCTTGGACATTGGAACTGAACTCAATTTAGGGTGGTAGGCCTGAACCAGCCTGTGCGACCCTCTTGTAAGCTTGTGTCAGTGGTATCGCGCCTCCCACCTTTTCGGGTGAAATACAGCCCGTGATCCCCGCTGCTACGCACCGACCATCAGGTAACCGCCGTCCACGAAGTGATGCATACGATGAAGACTAATCTGGCGAACATCAAGAACGTTCTGCACGCTTGGGACCGCCCTCTAATGGAGCGCAAGCCCAAGCCTGTTGACCGCGATGAGTTCGAGCGTGCGCACAAGGCCATCAAAAGCTCTCGTTATGCCGAAATCAAGGAAGGGGGCAAGGTGAGATTGCTGCTTAAATCAGCTTTACATTACCATCATTGTGTACCCGCCATATACATCACCACTGTTGTACCTAGAGGCGCGTGTCACCTCGCTAGGTAGGTTTGTATTTGGGATACGGTGCGCTGCACGCCGCTCATTAAAGTGTGCAGAGGCGTTTGATGTTGTCGCTATGATATGTACTACGGGACTGGTTCCCCACGGGTATTAACGTAAGGCTTTGGGTGAACAGCTCCAACGTAAACGTACCATTCGAAATGAAGTCGTTACTGACTGCTTCAAATGCCATTTCCTGGTTGCCACGTCACTGAAACGGGTATCCCGTGGCACCACAGAAAAGGTAACGTGGCGCACTGCCCAAAGCCAACGGGTATGACGGCGGGTATCGCTTAACCATTTACCACCGTTGGTTGCGCCTTGCAGGAGATTCACAATATGTTAAAGGAAAACAACAAGGTCCTCAAGTGCTCCAACGCCTCTCCAGACTGGCGTGGATACGTTGATTTCGTCAACAACGTGGTCGTAGATGGCATGTCGCGCGTGATATGCGCGTCTCTCGAGTACCTGCTCGATCAGGTACGTCTGACACACTCATCAGGATATGTTGGGCTGAACAGCACCTAAGGTAGCAAAACACGTATGAGTGCCACCTTTTGAAGCGCTCCCACGTTTTGGGGGGAACCTACTTGAAAGCTTGTAAGTATTACCTGGTATGATTTAATGTTCACAGTAGCAGAAGAGTTGGAAACAACCACTATCTCGCCAAAGGTACGTATAACGCAGTGTATTGTGCTGAGACACAATCACGAATTCCAACTAAAAGTGCACGTTGGTGCGCCGCTACAATTTTCATCCTCTCGACATGATTAATAGTTGCTTACGTATTCTCACTGGAAACTGATGGCTCTGCCTCGATATTTCCGCAAACCCGTCCAGGTGGGTCCGGAGGTGATCGCCAAGAAAGGACTCCTTCCGATGATTGAAGTCAACCTGAACCTCGTGGACAACCAAATCAGATTTCAGCCCCAGGTCAGCGAATCACACCGTGTGGTGTCGCTTCACGCTATGTTGAAAATGGTTCCTCAAGCTTTTGACACCTGAAGTTAACCTCTTTCGGGCTTCAGACGGAAAAAGCTGCCTGAAGCAAACGTCGATTGCAGTATCAACCATCGGCCGCACGAACCAACCCGGGCTGCTTTGGTATAGGTATGGTATAGGGGGGGTGTCTGAAGTGTCACGGAAGGAGGTGTGTTACACGCGCGCAGCATGATGATGGTACGTTTGCTGTTGCACGCTCTTCCGAAAAGGTTGATAAGACCGCGCATGTCGCATTTTAGGTAGTCGGGCCCCAGGTTAATGGCTGAGCAGTAAGCGTCCCTCTCCTCATTTACGTGCAGCCCCTACACCGTCTGAGCATGCCCCTCATGCTTTTCGTCGTGCTTTTGTCTTCGGGAATCGTTGAGTGTAGATCGGGTTCGCGTCGAACGGCAAAGGTATCCGAGACGTGGTGCACAACTGGGTTGGGAGCTTCTTCAGTATCGCAACGCTCTTCAAACGCCTGGACAATGAAGGGACCTACATTCGCGAGATGCAGGTAATACTCGAATCATTTACGATGCAATGCGGGTACGACCTCTTGTGACTTTCCGACTGATAACATTGGGACCTGGGAGCCCACCAACGCACATGTCTAGTCGTGATAATCTAACAATAATCATCGGGTACGCATGCTTGCCGACAACCCGAAGCCCGAACTCGCTTGAGCCACCGACGATTCAAATGTCAGTGAAAACCCCCTCTCGCCCAATGCACCTATTGCGAACAATTGTCTCACCTAATGCACTCGCTGCAAATTGTCTGGAATTATCCCCAGAGCGACACGGAAGTCCAGATGCTGGTGGCTGTCCTGAATGACGCGCTCTCCGAAAATGACGAAGCGTGCATGAAACTTAAGGCGCAGTACGACGCCTTCTCGTACCTGTGGCTGACCGACATGTGAGGCTATGGTCGTCTGTGCTTAAATGCGCCCCAAAATAAGCGTCTCTATACTCTTACGGACACGTGGGAAGTACTCCGTCGCCTGATACGCACGTTGGAAGTACTCAACGGTGGGTACGTGATGCTCAATGGGTCGAAGGTAAACCGTTACGTGATGCGCGTCCATTTTACAAATCCCAACCAGATAGTAACGCAGTGCTTCTGTTACCCGCCCTCCGCAAAAGGAACGCATTCTTTCAAGAGTTCGCCGAAGACGCAATAATTACGACGGCGCTTGGGCAGCACTTGACCGACCTGAAGAAGTTCGAGGACGCTATAAAGAAATACGAAGGCGTGCAGACGGCGGCTAAAAAGCTAGTCAGGTAATGCCACCTTTGGGTGCGCGTGGCAATACTTTGTGGGCAATTCCACAAGCTATGAGGGAGATTTCAACCGCCAATATACATATATATAAAATATGCTAGGTTCCTTGGGACATAAAAATCCTTGTTGAGTTTTTCGGCGGAATTCCTTCTTCCTACCGGCTATGAGGGATCAAGTGTCAATTGGACATTGTCGGAGGGCAACCAATTGAGCAATAAAAATAATAATAAGTAACCCGCCAAACTCGACGCACACCATGCCCCTCGCTAATTGCTTGGCCCGGGCGTGTTAAATACGCAGCCCGCAGGACGTCGGCTGGCTGCGGGTGAAAGTCACTCCTGTGAAACAGGCTCTGGTGACGTGGTCGTCAAAGTGGGTCAACATGTTCACAGAGCACCTTCAAACCACGCTGGTGAGCCAATCTTACTCTATGCCGGTCGCGAGATACCACCCACGCACAACATCTATTCTAACTATTCACTGCCGAAAACCAACTAACTGTGGACGGACTCACAGGTTGACAGGCTGGAGTCGCTGGATACGTTCATGAAAGACATTTCTACTGGGCTGGATGCGGAGGTACCAGAAGGTCCGGAGGGGAAAGCAAATCTGATGAAGGTGTGTCGCCGATCAAACACGGAGTATGCATCCAAGCAACTCTGCGGAAGGTTCAGCCACTACCGAAGCTTGGGATGAACCCTTACTACTGTCCACCGCGAGAAGCCTTGTGGGAACATTCGTATTCGCTGTAGCACACACGCAAACGAACATACTTGGTATGGCAACAACCGTGAGAGTTGGTCAGGCATTTGTCACCTCAACCCCCGCTCCGCGTTTGACCGAACCCGACCAAGCAGGTCATGAAAGACATCAGTGAAGTCCGCAAAGCCATGGACACAACACAGGAAATGTTTGAGCCCCTGCACCAAATGGTGGTCATGCTTAAGCAGCACGGAGTGGATGTGTCGGGCGTGCAGGTGGCAGAGAAGGACGTTCAGGTGTGCGGCGTATCGTGGAGATGACACCGGGCGCGCTATTGTGATGGCAGCGGTACATCGTGGAGGCGTGTATTGCACTAAAACCATCAATCCCGACCACTTCTTCATGATTTAGATATTTCATGGCAGATGAGTTCCGGATCTGTACTTATGATCCAGCTCATGCTGCCCCGTGGGAGTCGTATGATCTGCATGATCTAGCACTTATTTCCTCGGTTATATTTGTACTATTAATAGACTAATCCCGCGCTACAGTAATATATTTTAGCGCAATTCTGTAATGTAGATGATCTATCTGTAGATGATTTATCTGTAGATGATCTAGATGGTGATCTGCCCGATGTCTGCAACGGTTCGTCGGACCTGTGTCGAATGACGCAAATTTCACGCTTCGTCTCGTGCAGGACTTCCTGGAAGAAGCTCCGATGTCGTGGGATGCATTGGTCAAGAAGACATTCCGGAAGAAGGAAGAGATCCTGCCTATGCAGATGGCCGAGGTGAGAATGTTACACCTTCTTCAATATCGCCTCAAACTTTCCGCGCTATGCCCGAATAGCAAAATACGGTGATACCACTTTTTATTGTGGCACTTCACTTCACAAATGCTTGTCTCGCATGGGGTAACATTGTCACTTTGTTCGAGTAGTGCTCTCGCTTTTCTTCTGCGCGTAACGTGTGGTGTGCTTATATATGTTTGTAGGTGGACGCGTTGAAGGAAGAGCTTGAGGGATTCTTCTTGGACATGCGAAACTTTCGAAACAAGTTCCGCGCGGAGGCCCCCTTCGCCTTCAAAGGGCCCGTTGACGACGCATACAGGCAGATGGAGGAGCATGCCGCCAGCCTACTAGAAAAGGAGACGCAAGTGCGCAAGTACAACGAGCTGGAAGACCTGTTCGAGTTGCAGGTATCCAAGTACCCGGAAACACAGGACACCCGGATGGAACTGAAACTGCTGAAAGGCTTGTGGGATTCCAAGGCAATGGTGGACAGCACATACGTCGACTGGCGAACAGACCTGTGGAGTGAGATCAATACCGAAGCGCTTGACGACGAGAACAAAGTGCTGCTTAAGCAACTTCGGAAGCAAGGCAATGATTTCCCGGTCGTGAAAGCGTGGCAAGTGTACCGCGATATCGAAGATTCCATCAAAAACATGGGGGTGGTTTTGCCGCTGATCAACGATCTGCACAGCCCTGCCATGCGCGTCCGCCACTGGAAGAGCCTAGCTGCGGTGTGCGAGGTAAAGGCCGTCAACCCAAGCGACCCTAAGTTCACGATGGACGACATGATGCAGCTGAACCTCCACTCTCACGTAGAAGACGTCTCCATGATAGTCGAAACGGCCCAGAAAGAGCTAAAGATCGAGAATAAACTGGAGGTCATCGAGGCCGCGTGGAAAGACATGGTACTGCACTACGTTCCCCACAAAGACACCGAAATGTTCGTGGTAAGGCCCTCGGAGGAGCTCGTGGAGAGTCTTGAGGCACACCAGATGGAATTACAGTCGATGGTGGGAATGGGCAAATTCGTCGACTTTTTCCGGGACCGAGTGATGCACTGGCAAAAAACTCTAGGGAGTGTGGAGGAGGTTTTGAAGCTATGGGCAAACGTGAGCCGCAACTGGGCTTCCCTGGAGAGTATTTTCCTGGCGTCGGCCGATATCCGTTCACAGCTACCCGACGGTAAGTTTTTGCCAGCTCAATCTAACTGATCCGATTGGCGAAGACTAGACGTCCGTTTTAATCAAATGCGCTCGGCCGAAGCACAAGGTCGTTCGGGTACAGTCGGGGCTGCAAAAGCAATGGGCCCGCGCTAGGGACATAACGTAGAATGCGCCAAAATCTGAACAACCACCAACGTTAGTTGGGCCCCTCATCGTCCAATTGTCTCTACCTACTATCGCCAGTTCTGCCCACCACAGAAAAAAAAAAATGGCAGTAATAAACAGAGGTTCTCAATGCAATGAGTGGGAACGCCTCCACCGGTAGCAAGGGACCTCATTGCAAACGCTGGGTCTAGTTCAGACCACGTTCATGACTTCTAATATCTCGTCAGACAACAAGTTGCACGGATGCCCCCCTTGCTGTAAAAAGTCCCATCCTTCGGTTGTTGGTCTCACACGGTTGAAAATGGCCGAGGATTGCCGTGATTTGTAGTCGTTTTGAAGTTTCGAGCGTTCACGTTAGTGTACCAGAGGGCGCACGTGTAAGCCGAAGCCTAAGCGCGTGCGTGTGCTCCAAATCCCTAAATACCGTTGTCATTTAGTGCCCCAGCCAACGCTACAGTACGAGATAATTTTCCCGTTGAGAAAGCATGCGCACCTAAACATTTCGCTACCCGTTGTGGTTTAGAGAACGATGTTCGCGTCGTCTTTCTCCTACCGACAAATGCGTGCCTGGGGTTGTATTGCAGACACGAAGCGCTTCGAGGGTATCGACAGCGAGTTCAAGGAGCTGATGAAAGAAGCCATCAACGTTCCTATGGCGGTGGATGCTTGCGGGGTCGATGGGCGCGCTGAGGGTCTAAAGTCTATGATGCAACGGCTGGAGATGTGCCAGAAGAGCCTCAACGAATACCTTGACATGAAAAAGAAGGTCGGCCGCGTGTAGACGACCAAATCGTGTCTTAGAGGGCTATTGGTAGACGATTCCCAGTTTAAAAGGCACCAAGAACGCCGTCGTGATTCCATGTGGAGGGTTGAATGTTGCCGACGACGCTAAGCGTGTGAAGGGGCTCGTGAAGATCACTCAGGGAAGAGCCTTCCGTCGCTTGCAACTTTGGCCGGGTATACATGTATTTCACTCTTTGTCATTCGGTCAGCTTTTTTCCACCCTCCATGCAGTACAAACTACGAAATAGTGACGGTACACTGATAAGGAAAAATACCAGGGGCTCGCTGAAAGGCGTAGACTAGGGACCTCTATCCTTTGTGGTGATAATATATTGTATCTACCGTCACAAGACAGATATACCAGGGTATTTTTTTACTGTACCGACTATGCCAAGTACGTGCGCCACTTCCCGCGGACAGATTTTCCCGAGGTTCTACTTCGTGTCCAACGTTGCGTTGTTGGATATGCTCGCCAACGGAACCAACCCTCCCAAGATCATGCCGTATCTCGGAGACTGCTACGACTCGCTTGCGAACCTTACGTTCGTTCCTCTCGAGGACGGAACAACCTCTTCGAAGACGATCAACGAAATGGTGAGAAGCTAACAGACACGATTCGCTTCGCAAATTGTACTGACGTGGTGAGGAATTAACGCCTCACTCGCTTCACTCGCAGCGTAAACAAGGAGGGTCGCGCAACGCCTATGACAATCGAATCACGATCTGTGAAGGTGGATACGTTCGCATCGTGCTCCTCTCTTGTCAGCGTGCGAGAAACAAGGGTGCATGTGCCACATGTTTTTTTAATCATGGCTACCGAACAAGCCGGCACCCACCTTGATTTGTATTCGTCGAAGAAAACGTTCTCATACGAGTGTCTACTTAAAATACATTATAAACCGTTCAATGCACAGGTGGCGAAAGACCGAGAACACGTCAAGACATTCGAAGAATTTACCATGGAAGGCGAAGTAGAGGGTTACCTGAACCGTCTGAGTGATATGATGGTGATGACTCTCAAGCTGCGCCTGAACGACGGCATAGATACCGCCGTCAACTGGGAAGTGGAAAAACCACGCCATAAATGGCTTTTCGATTACCCGGCGCAAGTGGTTCTTACGGGCACGCAAATATACTGGACAGAAGAAACGGAGGCGGCATTGGAAGAGTTCGAGGGCGGCCAAGAAGACGCCGTGAAGCGGTATTTCGGTGTGTGCAATGCTCGTCTAGCCTGTCTCATCGACCTCGTTCTGGGCGAACTCACGCGTGAGGATCGTACGAAGATCATATCGCTGATTACGCTCGACGTTCACGCCAGAGATGTTGTACAGAAGCTTATCAACGACAAGACGGAAGGCCCGGCCGCGTTCTTGTGGCAACAGCAGCTTCGCTTCTACTGGGCGCAGACAAACATGGACGTGGACATTCGCATCTGCGACTTCAGGTGCAAGTACTTTTACGAATGGATTGGCAACACTGGTCGCTTGGTTATTACCCCCCTTACCGACCGCTGCTACATTACCCTTACGATGGGGCTTCGCCTCTTCTTGGGGGGGGCTCCCGCTGGCCCGGCGGGCACAGGCAAGACGGAGACGACCAAAGATTTAGCTAGGGCGCTGGCCTTACCGTGCTACGTTTTCAATTGCTCGGACCAGATGAACTACCAGACTATGGCCGACATATTCAGAGGCTTAGCACAAACGGGCGCATGGGGCTGCTTCGACGAGTTCAACCGTATCCCGATTGAAGTTCTGTCCGTGGTGGCCACCCAGGTAAAGACTGTTCAAGACGCGATCGTCAAGTACAGCGTGCCAGGAAACAGAGACGCCGAGTACCAACATCTCCCCGCCGGCACTCCGCCGGTCAAGGTCGGGGTCTTCGATTTCATGGGGGATATCATCAGTCTGATTCCCACGTGCGGGTTTTACATCACCATGAATCCCGGGTACGCAGGGCGAACAGAGCTTCCAGAAAACTTGAAGGCGCTTTTCCGGTCTTGCGCCATGATTCGCCCCGATCTCAAGCCGATCTGCGAGAATATGCTCATGTCTGAAGGGTTCCAGAAGGCACGGACGCTGGCCATCAAGTTCGTCACCCTTTACGAGCTGTCTTCTGACCTTTTGTCAAAACAATTCCACTACGATTGGGGTCTGCGCGCGGTTAAGTCGGTTCTTCGTATGGCGGGTATGTTGAAGCGAGGAGAACCAAACCTTGACGAAGCCGCCATTCTGATGCGAGCGCTCCGAGACTTCAACACGCCCAAAATTCCAGCGCACGACACCCCCATCTTCCTGAGGCTGATCGCAGACTTGTTTATGGGCCTGGAGGTGCCAACGAAGATGGACGAAACCCTCAAGCAGAAAGTGGTGACCGTTTCGACGGAGTGGGGTCTTCAAATCGACGACACCTTCGTGCTCAAGACCGTACAGTTCCAGGAGCTGCTTGACGTTCGTCACTCCGTGATGCTCCTCGGGCCAGCAGGCTGCGGAAAAAGCACCATTTGGAAGGTGTGGATGTTATATTGTTGATAAAAGTTCATCACCATGTTTCAAGCCCGCTACTGACATGCCAGGAGAGCTACCTCTCAAGAGTGTATCGCAAGCATAGTCTACAACTATTACGGGGGGCCGTAGTTAACAGGACCAAATATTGTGAGTAAAAATGGTTAAACATATAGGTTTTTATGTGTACCATAGGTCCTGTTAACTATGGTCCCCCGTAATACCATATGTAGGGTCTTGAGTTTACCCAATGCCACCGCCGATGAGTTTAACTAAAAAATTACGCCTATTTCACGACGATCCACGTGCCACCGTCCCACCGCTTGACCTGTAGACACTTGCCCAGACCCACAACATGGACAAGCCCAAGAAGACGTGCGTGGTCGAGACCGTGAACCCCAAGGCAGTGACAGGTATGTGGTGACAGGTATGCAGTGACAGGTATGCAGTGACAGGTATTGAACGGTCAGTAGAGATCAATGGGAAGCTGTACTGAAGTACCTAGTTTCTTACGATGATGCTGTTGGTAGACAAACGTGCTTCTAATGCAAGCTAGGATCGTGCCAGTAGTAGCGCAGACGCAGTCCTGGTCCTTGATCCTTACATGATGAGCAATAGAGAACAACCGTTTCAACCGCTTCAACTGCAAAGGTAAGCACGTGTTGTCTCCCCACTCTCCTCACCCTGTCGATGTTGTGGGTTCATCCAGGCGACGAGCTATATGGCTACATGACCCTCTCAAAGGACTGGAAAGATGGTGTTTTGTCGATCATCATGCGCGGAATGTCCAAAAACTTTTCCGACCAGGTGCGCCTTTTGCTCCTTTTACTCCCCTTGAGACCGGATGTTCCGCACTCGCTTTCGCCCTTATGAATGTTCCGCACTCGCTTTCGCCCTTATTAATGTTCCGCACTCGCTTTCGCCCTTATTTCTCAGCTGTACAAATAATTATGGCCTACGTAGTTTAGTGGCTGCCCAATCGATCAAATCGATCGTTCGTGCCAGTCACAATCAGCTATTTCCTTAGCCGTATGGACATGTTGTAATAGCCGCTGTTGTGACAACTTGCAATGACCTTTCTTTGCTGCCAAACGCGTCACCTGCAGCCGCGCACTCTGCAAAAATCGACTTGACACCCGCAAACACCATATTTACTTCGTTCCTCGCGCGACCATCGCCACGTCCACTCGTTGCGCATGGGTTCGAAATACTTCGTGATTAGCGTGGTGTGCGTGTGGGCTGCGCGCGCAGGTTTGAACCCCGTGCATGGGCGACTGGTGACGATTTGCTGCGCAGGAAAACCTAGACGTTGCTCGACTCGTGATGTTCGTTTGTGCAGGGCTTCTATGAGTATCAGACTTACAAGTGGGTGGTTCTGGATGGAGATATTGACGCCGTATGGATCGAGTCGATGAACACCGTTATGGATGACAACAAGGTTCGTTCGCATACACACTACTCATATCACCACGCAATCCTTGTAACGATATATGGCGATGTGTGAATGTGATAACAACAGTAGAAACAAACGTACGCGCATCAGATACAAACCAGCCATTTGGATGGACAACGGACTGCCGTTCGGTGCTTCTTCGGAATTTGTTTGAGGAAGAAAACTTGGTCCTTGCGGATGGAGGGGGTAGGGCCAGGAATACAGGGAGGTACATGAAGTGTTCGTTGTGTGTGGTTATTGGTAACATCGTTTCATGTTTTTGCTTTTCTTTGGTCTGGATGTTCTGTGCTTCCATCATGCTTTTGTTTATTGACATTCGCGCTACACCTTGTCAAAGGGTTAAAGAAATCATGATAATAATAACCATGACAACGACAACAACAACAATAACAATAAACGGGACGTGTGCGGAGGGTGGCAACTCACAATGCGAGAAGGACTCTGACCTCGAGTCTCTGTTCTACCGTTCTCGCGTTATGATGCAACAGGTCCTCACTTTAGTTTCCAACGAGCGTGTGCCGCTTAGCGACGCCATGCGTATGGTCTTCGAAATAAACTCGTTGAAAAACGCGACCCCGGCAACGGTGTCTAGGGCTGGTATCCTCTTCATCAACGAGACCGGTGAGGAATCAGGCCTTACTTCCTTCAGCCTACGTACATGTTGGATGACACTGCGTCTCCCCTACACGTCGTAACTTTCGCGCGTGGTCCTCTAACCGAACCACTATGTGCGTGCCCTTTGTGCGTGCCATGCCCACGACCGGTGTCTCACTGTATGTCCGACCGCCTGCTTTTCCTCAGACATCGGGTGGAAGCCGTTTGTTGAGTCATGGGCGGCTACTCGTGAGGACGCCAACGAGCGTCAGGTTTTACCGTCGCTTTTCGAAAAGTATGTTGAGGTCACCAGAACGATCGTGCGGAAAGGGTTCAAGGAGGTTACTCCCCTGCGCGTTCTCAACAAGGTGCAGTCGTAGTCGCCGTTGCAGCCCCAATCGCTTGGAAACACATGAAGATGCTCACAGGTCTGATTCGTGGGGGCTTGCAGGGGACGGATATACCGGTAGGCTGTTGTACTTACGAACGTGTTATGCCGCATGCGTAATATATCGCGAAACGGCGGTTACTGGACCAATGAAACCGTTGTCTGGAAGGTGCCGCGGTTACCTCGACCCTTTTAATACTGCAAAAATTAACCCACAATTTTTTCCGAAGTGTTCCCCCGCCAACGCTAAGGGTGATACTGAAGGCATCTTCTTCAAACACGTTGAACTCTATTCCGCAAGGTGTGCACCATTGTCTACCTGCTGGAAGGTCTGCTGGAGGACGTTCCTCCGGAGAAAAAAACGGCCGATCTCATGGAACAGTTCTTTGTGTTCGCTCTCACGTGGGCGTTCGGTGGTCCTATGGTGGTTGACAAGTCTGACGACTACCGCAGGTAAATCAGGGGCCCTCTTGTCTTCGAAGTGCTCATAGTACGCTGACGTTGGCACTAAAGGGGAGACTAGACTATCGCGCTCTTATCCTCAACCCCCAACCAATCTTGGAGCTATTTTTTTGCAGCAGTTGTTCAGAAGCAGTTGTTCGACACGACGCGTTCTAACGCCTCCGAAGGTGCCGATCAGCGCGTCATGGATAAAGCGCGATTTCTTTGAACAAATGGTTACGATGTATATACGTCGCGAACGTCTGCTTTGAGCAGGAAGTTTTCGGAAGAATTTCTGTCTACGTTTGCTGGTCAGAAGATCCCGAAAGAAGGCACGTGTTTCGACTACTTCTACGATTGGCAGAGCGACGGGTTCAAGGAGTGGGATACTAAGGTGCGTGTGGAGTGCACGATGAATAGCCCGTCTCGAAGCTACGAATATCAGCAGGAGACTATCCCCTAACTATCCAAGACTGATTGAACACCTCTCCTGTGGTATTTGGTGGTGGCGAAAAAACTATTATTAATTAAAAAGGCACTAGCATCAGCCACCGACGTAAAGCCAACAAACCGAGGGTTTATTTCGAGATCACCCATACCAAAAACACCACCGGATCGTGGTATATATAGCAAGCAACTTCCCGGAACCTATTCGCACCCCAGGATCAACAGGAGAAGGCAAGGATACTATCCAATTAACCTGTGCGCTTCAGCTACTACTACTGTATCCGCGTCAAGGTGGTGTCACGTCGCATACCGGTGTACAAGATATCAAAGTCCTTTCAACGACACATTTTGCTACTGTCGCAGGTGCCTGAGTATCAGCCCATTCCGATTGGCATGGGGCCCGGCGATACACCTTTCAGCCAGCTGGCTGTAGCCACAAGCGACACGGTCCGGATGTCATACATCATGGACAAGCTCGTACGCAAGGGAAAGTTCATGATGCTCGTCGGCACGGCGGGAACCGGCAAAACATCCATCGTCAAGGAGTTCCTTCGCAGGTATGATGGTATGGTACAACCATGCCACGGCGCACTATGCATTACGTTGCTAATTTACAGGGGGTAGGGCATGCCTTATAGGGCACATGCTTTATTTTTGAGCTGGGTGTAGCTGTAGATCCTTGAGAAAAATCTGGAATGGAAGATCCGCGCCGCCCTCCCAAAAATCTCCGAAAAATTGTGTTCTCCTTGCTTGGTGTTTTGCCTTCCGCCGGCCAGTGCACACAGTTGACGACAGCAGCTACTAAATGTCAACCAGCGGGAGTTAGTTGCCTGCGGGAGCTACCCTATCTTACGGTGTAGCGTAAGCATCAAGCGAAGTGGCTTTAGAGTACGCATATCGTTTTTTTGCGTGTTACGGTGTCCTCAGTGTCTCGATGAACTGAATGTGAGACTGATTCAAAGTAATGATTATCGTGTCCAAAGTACTGTCGGGCAGGGAAACGACAACGGTGTGCGGCTGTAATATAACAAATCGGTGTTCATTTACCCCGGCAGTTTGGACAAGGACGCAGACGGATTGCTGAGCGTCAACATCAACATGAACTACTTCACCGACTCGGCGGCCCTTCAACAGGCAAGCGACTGTCGATGGAAAAACGTCGAGCTCGATGTTTTACCTCTCGACATTAGGCGCTTACTGTAGCACTGTGCAGTGCCCTGCGAAAGCTACTATTCATATTATAAAACAAAATGATCCTACCAGCAAGGAGTAGACGAAGGGTTTGACTCATTCGATTATGTCGCATGGCTTTCGAACCGGCCCATCGAGTCACGGGGGGAACTGCAAACGCAATACAAACGCAAAGTTAGGGCGGTTTCCGGTTGCAACGTCGCTGTCAGTGACGCACCAACACAACGAGAGGACGATGAATGAACCACCTTCCCGCCGGATGCTGCCCCGTCTTGGCGTCTCTATCGTCCCTATCAGGAGATCGAAATGAACATCGACAAGCGCTCTGGCCGCCGATTCGGCCCACCTACAACGAAGCGCCTGATCGCGTTCCTGGATGACATGAATCTTCCCTACGTCGAGACGTACGGAACGCAGAACTCTGTCGCACTTCTGACGCAGATTGTCGGGTATGGGACTTTCTTCGACCGCACCGACCTCGGATTCCGGAAAGAGGTAGGCAAACGAAGAACGAGCCTTCTGTTTACTTTATGCATGCCAATGTTGCGTGTCTAGGCACCTTACCCCGGAAAGCTTCCGCACTACTGCACTACCTGTACTGTAGCACTGTACTACTGTAGCAGGGATATGAGTCGGGCTGGGAGTTTCCTGGACTTGACGGCTAGTTGCCTATAATAGTTACCTATTACGGGGGAAAATAAAGAATATAGAAAATAGTAGAGAGAACTCAATATTGTTATCAATAGTACAAATAGCGATTTATATAGGTTTTTGTCTGTACCGTAGGTCCTATTCAATATGCCCCCCCGTAATAGAGTAGTTACCTAATGTAGTTACTGCCGTAGTTAGGTGGCGAAGTGAGCCAACTAAATGGCGTAGTTTTCATCAATAAGACACACACACGTCGAGCTACAAAACGCACCAGCCAGACACATGCACACAGCCAGAACTCCGCAAAGTTTTTGCACTCAACTAGGTGTAACAAATATAAATACCTGGCCAACTACAGTAGTTGCTAGTCGGTGACTTACAACCCTATAAATGAGGCTACTGTGCGTTCATTCATCGATACAGAATTTCCATTGAAACAGTTTCTCCTCACGTATTCTTACTGCGAAAATGGACACAGCGCGTATTTTACTTTTACGGAAGAAAAGCAAGAGCATTTTGACGAACATTCGCTTGTGCCGCCCCCAATCGCTTCACGCTTAACGAAATACATACACGTTTTGCGAAATACATCTGCAGATTGTGGATGTGCAATTCCTGTCTGCAATGAATCCTACCGCTGGGTCGTTCGAGATTTGCGAGCGCCTGCAGAGGCACTTTGCGACATTTTCGTGCCAAATGCCATCTGTGGCTGATCTGAAGCTCATCTACTCCTCGATTCTATCTGGGCACATGCTCGGGTGGGGGGACGCCATCAACACCATGTGCAGCCGCGTGGTGGACGCCAGCATTGGAATACACTCCTTGGTAAGTGAGAGTGTACCGTGTGTACTTGGGCGAACCGAGCGTGCAGGAAAATGCTCGCATTTTGTAAAGCAGTTGTGTAAATAGCAGTAATCGAACGGAAATCATCGGGCTGTGCTCGGTCTTGACGTCATTGGGTGTTGTGCCACCAGAGCTATCGATTCCTGGTACGTATGTATTTTTGTGCCGCATCGCATGAGTGGTGTCAAGCCAGGACGTGGGCACATAACCGATGCTCCCCTTGGCAATGCTACCCTTGTCGTGCTACATGATTCGGTTTCAATTGCATGGCGAAACCGCAGGTGTCGAGCAAATTTCTGCCGTCGGCGGTAAAGTTCACCTATAACTGGAACATGCGGGAACTCACCAACATCTTCCAAGGGTTGTGCCAGGTGCGAAGATGGAATCTCATTCCCGGCAGTAGGACATACTGGTAGAACAGTATGGAAAGCACGCTTGCCGAGGCTAGACCACAATACTGGTGAACATACCTGGTACGAAAATATGCTTGCCGAGATGAAGCCAAAATGCTGCAAGTAATTTTTTTCTGACACTCGAATGCTTTAAGTAGCTTTTTCATACACCCAAAAGCTACAAGAAGTTTTGTCTGACACCAGAATGCTGTAAGTAGCTTTTTCTGCCTCCAAAAGGCCGTAAGTAGCTTTTGCTGATACTGCTCTTGGGTTGATACCTGCGTCACTCGCGAAACGGTAGTTGGGTCGACGTTGTTGGTATGTCGGAGTAGTGCGTGATTCAACCTTCCTCAGGAGCGGTGAAACCACCATATCGTCTCCAAAACAACACTATTAATATTAATGTTACGTTTGTTAACTCACTCCACTCATACCATGTTTTGTGTACTCCAAGTATTTTTTTTTCTAAGAATTAGCGGAAGGGAAAAAAACTAGCAGGCTTGGAGATGTGGGAGGGCGCGAGTTCCATTACTCATTGGTTGGGCTTGTGTGACCAGTAATGGTCAATGTAAAACATGGATTCCTTGTTTTTCGAGTCCCTCATACGTGGTCTTCTGTCACCGAAAACAAAAGCTCCCCGCTCCTCACGCACCCGCAGGCTGATCAGGATTCCTACTCCGCCCCGGTGTGCATCGGCCGTCTCTGGGTGCACGAGTGCGAGCGCGTATTCCGTGACCGCATCATAAGCAGTGGCGAGATGGAAGCAATGGATGCCATGATGGCGGAGACGGCCAAGAAATACTTGACTGAGTTGCAGGTGAATAGTAGACGCACACAGAGCACAGAAGTTCCCCGTGTTTGGAACAAAACGCTTGATGTCGATCGAGCGAAGTCAGGCGCATTGCTATTTATCCTACAGATTTAATCCTTGAGAGCTTGAAATCCAAAGCGCGAAGCTTTCCCGAGGTTACACAAACCAACCGACGGCACCGACACGCTGACCCGGCTAAATTCTGGAAGAAGGCCGATGTCATTGTCGCGATTTACTCCTGTGTTTGGGGTTCAACCCCGTGCAGCGAGAGGCCTTCGATGTGTGGTACTTTTGTGCACTCACACGGCAAAAAGGTGCAGGCGTTTTGGTTCCATCGATATGTAGCACAGGCTCTAAACGAACCGCTTCCGGTCGACGTTTTCCGCTGAATCCTGCACGCGCTATTTATAGGTGGAGATGTTCAAGCAGCCGGTGATATTCACAACGTTCTGTGGGAAGGGTGCCTCCAATGCATACGTTGCCGTCTCCGACACGGCGAAGCTTAAAACGGTTTTGGATGCCAAACTGCAGGAGTTCAACGAAAGCAATGCCATGATGGACCTTGTTCTCTTCGATCAAGCCATGGTACGATACCTGCGTCGATTGAATATTGAAGGCGTCGTCGTGTATTTGGTGTAACGTTTCAAGTACAGACACACGCTTGAATGGTATGAACGAGCTACACTATTACTTCGATGACTTATTACACACAGGAAGTGGGTATATTGCAGTATCTCACTTGCGAGATTGTTCATGATACTCAGGATGGACCACTTGGGCCACTCAGTCAGCGCTGACTGAGTGGCGCAGTTGTTATTCTTTACAAAGAGAACAGAGATACCTGGTACTCTCGTATTTACGTACTCCGTCGTGATTTTTTTCGCTGCAGGAGCACATAACTCGAATATGTCGCATCATTCAGCGACCTAGTGGAAACGCTATGCTCATTGGTGTGGGAGGGTCGGGAAAACAGTCTCTTTCAAGACTTGCCGCCTTCATCTGTGGCTTCGAGGTCCGACAGCTTTCGGTGACGTCGAAATTCAAGGTACGTGCAATGGTCGGAATTTTGGTCCTTGAAACGGTCGTGATATGCAATGGTTGCTGCTAGGGGGCAAGAGGTCGAAGTCGTCTATTAAAATAGATACTGCTCGCGTTGGGTATGTTTGCCTGTCTTTTGCGTTTATAGACCTCTCGTTCTTCTTCAACGTGCAATAGTTACGACCTGGTATTCACCCAGTGACGCACACCACGAAGTAGTTTGTTCGCCGTTTTAGGTCGAAGATATTGTCTACAGTCCAAGCGCAATTAACGACGCGGCATTTCCCCTTTGTCTGGAAGGTGGACGACCTCAAGGAAGCTCTGCAGGAGATGTTCAAGACCGCGGGAGTGAAGGGCACCCCTTTGCTTTTCCTCATGACGGACGGTCAAATCGTCAACGAGAGATTCTTGATTTACATCAACGATATCTTGGCAAACGGTTGGATCAGTGACTTGTTTCCTAAGGTAAGCTCCCGACCTGCCGTGGCGTTTACCAAGTGGATGAGAGCACCTTCCTCACATGGTACAAGCACTTTCTTCACGTTTTTTTCGGTGTGACCGCTAGCGTATTGTTTTCCGTCCAGCCATCGCGCAGTACTATCACTACCATGTACTGGTACTATTGCTTTTTGCGAAGAGTTAAAGATACCGTCTCGAGCGGACGCCTACTCGTATTGTTCATGCCGACACTGCTACACGCTGCTCGGAATGGACACATGTTTGACATTTCTCGGTTTGAAAGGCCGTGGCACGTCTTCAAGCAACCGCGTGGCGTCTTTCTTGCACACCCTAAAACACACTCTCAGGATGAAAGGGAGGGGCTCGTAGGCGCGCTGAGGAACGACGCTAAGGCGGCGGGAGTTCCGGATACGCCGGAGGCCGGGCTAGAGTTCCTTATCTCACGGATCAAGAGCAATCTTCACATCGTTCTGTGCTTCTCGCCAGTCGGGGACATCTTCCGCATTCGTGAGAACCTGCCGGGATTTCGGGGGACTTCTCGATATCGCGCTTATACGACCCCTTTTGTCTCGACTTCGCTGTATTGGACCCTCTTTGTCTCTCTTTGTCTCTCTGTCTCTCGGACGGTGGACTTGGACGGTGTTGTTTTTCCGATGATGACAATCTAGCGATGACAATCAATCACCAGCGAAAACTCAACTCCAACGACAAGAGATATTCGGCATCGTAGTATCGCAAGCGCGTTGTTCGGCGACGAATAGCTTGACATCTTCCAAAAAACACTACCTTCGCAGTTACTTTCAAGAAGTGATGCATTTTTCGAGGTCTTCCTTTTCAGCAAAACAAAATACGTTCTCCAACGTCTAGAACTCGTTCGTGCTCGCGACATGGTATGCTGACACTAATATCTGATCTGCTCGAACAATGGTTCTGTTCATATCATAGGTGCCCGACGATTCCCGGGGCTTATCAACTGCACTGCAGTGGACTTCTTCCACCCGTGGCCGAGGCAGGCGTTGATAAGCGTGGCAGCCCGATTCCTACAGGATGTGGAGCTTGGGGACATGGCGGTGAAAGAAAGCTTAGCCGTTCACATGGCTGAGGAGCATCTGTCGGTCACAAAGGTATTAGTGCTCGTTCGTCATCCGATACCATGATGGGTAAAACCGCAAGGCAGCAGTGATAAAATTGCTGACCATATCGTCTCCTTGGCGGAAACACACCATTCTATATTCCACTCGCTTTTATAACTGTATATATACCAATCAAGAACATCAAACACCCACACCTCGATGGTTGTTATACTGATAAAATTACAGTATGACAAGTCAATATACTAATTTATTGATTTACCTCCTTTCTAACTTATAGCCTTAAGAATCGCCTCCTGAAAAAAAACTCCGGTAACCATTTGATGCCCCTGGCAATCCTGATCTTAGTGAGCGCGAACGTTTGCACCGACGAAGGGGCGCAGTTTCTATAAATGTGGCTGATTGTTGTCGCACTCATGCCCTCCCTGTGTGTGTGCCCTTCTGCCCCGCACGAGAAAAGGCGTCGACCGCGTACTACGAGACGCAGCGGCGTTACAACTACGTGACCCCCAAGTCGTACTTGGAGTTGATCGGTTTCTACAAGTTCCTGTTGGATCAGAAGCGGACAGAGGTGCAGCGCCAAATCGACCGTCTAGACGTCGGGCTCTCCACACTCCGAAAAACCGCTGCGGATGTAGCGGAGCTGCAAGTGGACCTCACGCATACCATGGTTAAGGTAGGCCACTGATCACTTTGTTTTCAGGTATGTTGTCCTATTGCTATCAATAGGATAACTCCTATCAGTAAGGGCGGGGTTCAGGCGCACGCAGACGTCACCATTACCCCCGGCGTATTATTAGTGCACATACATCAGTTTGCCTGTTCTCCGGTTCTAGCGTCGCAGTTTGGGTTGGATTGGGTATGTTGAGCGCTCAACCGGCACATTGTCGATGTGTTTGCAGGTGGAAGAAAAGAAGGCGGCGACGGAGGTGCTTCTAGAAGAAATGGGGGTTCAGCGGGCTGGTGCAGGTTAGTAAAAAAATGTCGATACGATGATAGGCCCCGCAAAGCGCCGACTGCCAAGTTCGGTTTCTGAACGTAAGCCTCGTTGAACAGAAGCAGGTGTTGTAAGTTTTTTTTTCATGCTGCCATTAGGTAAGGGGAGGCACTCAAGCATACCACCGTCTGACACTGTTTCAATTGCTCCACAACTTGGAAGATATTCGACCTAGACGCCGTGGCTGGCTAGACGGTGACCGTAGGAGATTACCAGCGGTATTCTTTTTAGGTCGGCAATTTCGTCAATTAAGGTCATGCAAAATATGAGTCGCCATGTTTGCGCTCACACGGGGTGTCGTGTGTTACTCATGGGACCCTTGAAACATCCCCCTGACATACTTGACCGTGCCTCGCGCGCGCTTCTCTCTGCAGAGAAACAGCAAGCTGCCGCTAGCATCGAGGCCGACAAGGCTTCCACCGCCAGTGCCGGAGCAGCTGCAATCGAGAAGGATGCCGAGAAGGAGCTGGCCCAAGCCGAGCCGGCAATGTTGGCGGCCGCGGAGGCTGTCAACTGTCTGTCCAAGGCTATGCTTACAGAACTAAAGAGTTTGCCTAAACCACCAGCAGGGGTAGACAAGGCAAGGCGGTAGGGTTGTAAAACCTATTTGCTACACATATCTGACTATTTACTTCAACTGAGGAGCTGAGAAGCTACCCAATATTTATGGATCCGATTCATACATACAAAACCAAACCCTCGAATAACTATATTCATGTAACCCATGGGATTATGTATCGACCTTAGCTCAACACTTCTTTGTTTCTCAAATTCGATTGTTTACGTGCACGCATCGCAGCACGTGCCTCAAGTTAAGTGTTGCCGATTAAAATGCTCACATATTTTTTTGTTGCACTCCCACGGTGTGCCATGAACTTGTGCGACGAGCGCGAGGGCACTAAATTGTTGTGGTTGCTGTCCTGCGACACGTAAATGGCTGTCTCACCAGGTGACGAAGGCGGTGCTAATTTTGGTGGAGAAGGAGTACAAAAACCATGCGTGGGACCGCGCTAAGAAGATGATGAACAACGTCGATCAGTTCAAAAACAGGCGAGCAGCCTCACCCCTTGTAGATCGCGTTGTTTAATCTGGGAAAACGATGCTGCCCAGTCGAAACCACAATGCTCCCGAATCGGAATCACGATGTCGCTCGCACGCACCGAAATAATCGATCCTGGGTTCTCTGAATAATCGATCCTGGATTCTCTGGTTTTGTAGGTATGGTACCGGTGGGTGGGACTGATTCAGAACAAAGGAGCTGCGTTTACGTCGCGAATTAGCGCACCCGTTAGTTTGTCCCTTGTTTCTATCAACACCTCTACCATCTGCTTAGAACTAGGCCTCCTGCTGAACAGCCTGCCAATTAGCTCTGCCATTTGTTTGTATGTGACCTCCTGCCGAACGAACTGTTTACTACCTCTGCCATCTGCTTGTATTTTCCCCCCTGATGGACAGCCTGGTGGCATTCCGTGGTGAGGACATCACGGAGGACGAAATCAAGAGGATAGAGCCTATCGTAAACGACGAAGGTTTCACTGTGGAGAATATGAAGAGCAAGTCTGCCGCTGCCGCAAACTTATGCTCGTGGGTCATTTCCATCTACACCTTCAACCGGATTTACGTCAAGGTATCATTGCCGTTGGGGTCTCTGCAACGTGTCCTCCCCCACCATTATCGTAGGCCTCAGTATCGCGGGGGTCTTTGCGACTCCCTTGTCGTTATTTTGCACCGTGTTCCGCCAGCGTCTGTCGTCGGCAGACATTACGTGCTACTTGGCGAGAGTGGGGGAGTTAGAATGATCTCTGTAAACGAGTGTCAGTTCAAACTCCAGCCGATAATAGTTCGACGTGATTGCCGATAAAGTCGAGAGGACACGAGTCACCCGCGCGAACCTCAAGGAACACCACTTGCGCTTCAGCCCCTCTAGAGCTGTACCCACGTATTTGGGGATAAGCTACCTAGAATTAGTTTGAGGGAAAAATGCAGCAGCGTATAAGAGTTTGGCCAATGCCCCCTTACTCCAGTAGTGTCACAGGTTGTATGGCGTTGTCCGAAGCATTCATGCTGGAAATTAGATAATGTTGCGTCAAGTAATAGTGGTATCAAATCGTGGTCTAGTCGTTATTTCTAGTCTTGGTATGATCGCGCCACAAGCTTCGTTCACACCCCAACAAACTCGCTATGTACACGATTCGTAGGTCAAGCCTCTTATGGACAGCTTGGAAGGTGCCCGCAAAGCAAAGGCTGATGCGGATGCGTCGCTCAAGATTTCTAACGATCTCGTGGCCGCTGTCGAGGCGAAACTGCAGCAGCTCCAGGACAAGTTCATGGAGGTAAATATATACCTTACGACGGCACAACGGCTGCTATAGGTGATTCGCCCCCCTGTCCTTGAAATGACGACTTGGACTTGCAGGGGGGAACAATGACTGTTCATGATCGAAAAAAAGTCCAGAGATCGCACATCTTGTCACCCTTAACTAATACCTGGTACGTATATATCATAGCTCTCTCAGTGGCAGGGTGCTTCAAGCTGGCCTTACAGTTTGTTGTCGGCTACTATTGTTCGTGTCCCCGAAGCGCCGAGTTTTTTCAAGTTGATGTACAGTAGTTGTCTCATCTTCTGTGTGTGTTTGCCGGAGGGCACATCGATAGCCATCATGTTGCTGATACTGATGCAAACGCCCCTTCCACTGCAGGCAACGGAAGAGAAAGCGAAGGTAGAGGCAGAAGCTGCGGCTTGCCTCACGCGTTTGTCCCTGGCGGAGCGTCTGGTAGGGGGGCTGTCCAGCGAGAACGAACGGTGGGGGAACGAAATCGAGAAGCTCAGGAACAGCGCCACGACGCTAGTGGGCG
Source organism: Nereocystis luetkeana (assembly GCA_031213475.1). Lineage (NCBI taxonomy): Eukaryota > Phaeophyceae > Laminariales > Laminariaceae > Nereocystis > Nereocystis luetkeana. The sequence goes on from JARUPZ010000029.1 coordinate 3,105,923, forward strand.
ACTGCATGCTCGCCAGCGGGTTCGTATCGTACGTGGGAGCTTTCGACCAGGCCAACCGAGATATATTGTGGAAGGGGGTGTGGACTCCTGGTGAGACGGGCGGGACGCGATGTCTCAAAGCTTGCTTGAATGCAGTTCACTTGTCCTTGATGAATGTGACGTCGCCGATGCCCAAGGCCGCCCTAGGCCGACCATGCCGAATATGGCAGCTTAGGATGCGCAGGTCCGCGTCGACTGTTGCGCTTAACACTCAGTTTAATCTGCAAATAGCCGACACGGGAAGCAGTTGGGTTCAACTCAATGATACGTCGGTGCTGAACCCCCGACCCGCACTTCACGAAAACGTACCGTCGACACTCGATACCTTGAAAGCATAACACCACTCAGAAAAAAAACTGCTGTGTCCGGATTTCACTGCCGTTATCCTTGTGTAGATATCGAGGAGCGTAAGATTCCGCTGACCCCGGGCGTGGATCCCCTGGATCTCTTGACAAACGACGGAAACAATGCTAAAATGACGAGCGAAGGACTGCCGGCCGACAGAATTTCACTCGAGAACGGCTCCATTATCACCAGCTGCAAGCGATGGCCTCTCATCATCGACCCTCAGCAGCAGGTGATTTGAGGTTTCCACTCCCTCCCACAACGCATGGCGTGCATTTCCAGTGCAAACGATGGGCATTTCAGAAAGGCGTATTTCCGAAGGGTACTCCTCCGACCTCCACTGTTTGGTGCAGATTATCTAGCGCAAGAAAAACCTGTCATGTTAATTGATTTCGTTGTTCGGCTATCTAGCACTGATCTCGTCGTTTTACTTGTCCTGGCAGGGGATTAAATGGCTGCGTAAGCGGGAAGAGGACAACGGACTTTCCGTGATTCAGCTGACACAAAAGAAGTGGTTACGAGACGTCGAGACTGCCATTACCAACGGGCAGACTCTCATCATCGAGAACATCGCTGAAGATATCGATCCGACGCTTGACCCAGTCCTTGCTCGCGCTATCTACAAAAAGGGGCGGTAAGCACCACACTACTAAATATATATTTCCCTCGAGCCCGTGCTCCTACCTGCCTTCACATGTAACATATCGCCTGTCGACATGTTGCTGCATGTATAGATCAATCGGCACGACGTAGAATGCGGTAGTGCCTCGAAAATGCAAGTAAAATTGTCAATGGCTCTCCTTACCCTTCGCTCACCCCTGCCCTGGTTGCACAGGTCTCTGTTCCTCAAGCTGGGCGGGGAGGAGGTTGAGTACGACCCCGGCTTCCAGCTCTACTTGCAGACGAAGCTTTCCAACCCGCATTACAAGCCAGAGATTGCTGCCCAGGTGCGGTACTTGTATCCACTTGTATCCATGGCTATGGCATTGAAGTTCTCCACGTCCAAACCTTCTCTGCAAACCAGCATGTGGTGTCTGAGCTGCCAACGCTACAATACATGGCTTGACTAACGCATTCAGCCATCCATCCAACTTGGTGCCACCCCGTCATGGGATTAGCACCGCCGTTGCAGATTTTCCACTGAGCGCGTGTTCGGTAACATCACCCGATTTATCACCTTTGCGACCGTCTACGTCATCTATTCCCAGTGCACGTTGATTAATTTCATTGCCACCGAGAAAGGATTAGAGGATCAGCTATTGGCGAAGGTGGTGGGCGTGGAAAGACCCGAGTTGGAGAAGCAGGCTCAAGAGCTGCAGTCGGCGTTCAACCAGGTAAGCCGCACACAATAGAAAACGGCGCCTGCACTTTGCTGTGTTTGGTGATGTAAAGTTCCCCGCTAGTGGTGTGTCATGGCCTTGACTAGGATACCAAATATTGCACGGCGACGCGTTGATCGCTACTTGTCAGGTTAGATTTTGGACAGCGACACAATTGAGGGGTTTCTACTAGAGCCCAAGAAGTCATAAGGATAAATCATGATGAATCATGACGCCACACGCCGGTGTCCCTGTCGAGGGTCGGTTACTAACTCACTGAACCGCGTCGGGATTACGTTGTTTTTATATTTTGGAATGACCTTTGTTTTTGTTATCTTCCTCTGAAGGTAATGAATGCCCCAACACTCCCGCTGTGTTGTTCACCTCCGCAGTACAAAATCCAATTGGTGCAGCTAGAAGACGATCTACTGGAGAGGCTGGCGAACGCTCCGGATGACATCCTCAGTGATGTTCCACTCATCGAGGGGCTTGAAGCCACCAAGGTGACCAATTCGATGTACACAGAAGTCTCGCACCCCCCGAGCGAATGGACGACACCCAAAGCACCGAAAGCCGTCGACCCGAACGTCTCCAATAGGCAACCGCTAAGACAAGCGTATCGAACTGTTGTCGATCGTACGAAGCATTCGCGGATTTTCGTCGGTATTGTTTTCGTCAAAATTGCCAAGAAGTTGCTCTACCTGCACGCAGTGTCCTACAACACCGCACATGTTACGTGATGTGAGCCCTGACGTATTTCACTCGTCCGGATGTGGGTTACGAACCTGAACTCCTGTCTCACCCTTGCCCCGCCGTTTTGTCGAATGAGTACAGGCTGCAGCCAAAGAAATCGCGGCCGCCGTGGAAAAGGGAAAGCTGACAGAGATTGAAATCAACGTCGCTCGCGAGTTGTACCGCAAGCAGGCAACGGAGGGTGCTATGCTTTACTTTCTCCTCACTAAATTGTAAGTACTGTACGGTAGCGATCATCTGTTCTATAGAGTAGATAAAATAAGCTGTCCACATATTTCTTGTAAGGTAAAACTCCACCTAGATCGGTATAAACACCAGGCACATTCTTTTCCTAAGCGAGTGCAGCTGGGCTTCCCGAGGTCGTGGTTTAATTCGTGTTCCCCCCCGCTGCGTTTGTCTACGTCTCTCGTCGGCAAAAGGTGCCTGATTGACCATATGTACCAGTATTCTTTGGACTCCTTCATTACCTTCTTCGTCAAGTCCATCTCGAAGGCCAAGCCGGCAGAGACGATCGATGCTAGGGTCCTCAACCTCCGCGACGCGCTACGCATGACCATTTTCACGTGGGTCAGCAGAGGGTTGTTCGAGCGACATAAGCTGATTTTCTTGTCGCAGCTGGCGTTCAACCTGATGAAGCGAGGGATCCTTGGAGAAGACAGTATCATCAACGAGGTTCACTTCCAGTTCCTTCTTCGGGGACCCAGAAAACAGGTGTTTTATGATAGCGTGGCCCCGCAGTTCAGTCCCGCGAAGCAGACGCACCCGCGAGCGCTCGGCGTAGTCGCCTGTTATCGTCGCCGTTCTGAGGGGCGCGGGTGCCGGTGCGCTACCGTGACTCTGCTATATTCCCGATCAAAGAAAAAATATATTGGCGGCGATGGACAACGTGATGACTCTACTCGTATAACATGGACACGTATCGTCTCCGCACTGACCCATGGTATCGCTTACCACGTCTCGAACAGGTGGACGATAATTCGCTACCGTGGCTACCGGAACCAGCGTGGCAGGCGGTAAACTCTCTGGGAGAGCTTGAGGAGTTCGCCAAATTCAGCTCCGACCTCGTTGAGGCGGGGCCGCGCTTCCGCGAGTGGTTCAACCACATCACGCCGGAAACAGAGAAACTGCCACTCGACTGGTGCGTTGCTGTTCTGTCTTGTTAACCCGCGTCAATTTTCGGTTGGTGACTGAACATCATAACTATCCCCAAACACGAATGCTGTTGGGGCATGACGCAATCATAATGTGACGCACCCTCAAACGCGCGGGCAACGCCGAAACATGCTCGAAAAGTTTGTCTCAATGCAAGCTTTGTTTTTAGTACGAGGGCGTAGACTGCACCCTCTACTCGCACTCTCGCGCTCTCGCGCTGCCGTCGCTCTCACAGTATTGTTGCAGTTTGCCGCGTACTTTGAGAAAAGCGACTTGTTTCGTCGAACGCAGGGCAAGCCTGGACAGAACGCCGTTCCAGAAGATGTTGGTAGTGCGCTGCCTTCGACCAGATCGGATGAACACGGCCTTGTCCAACTTTATCCGGGGGTCTCTGCCTGACGGCAACTCTTACGCAGACTGCGACTCCACGCTCAACTCTTTCCAGGCAAGAACCGCGCACACTTTTCCGTCAGCATAGCAAAAACCCAGCGTTCATGTACGTAAAGGTGTTAACCAATGGCCCGAAACGGAGAGGAAGCAGGATAGCCACACTGTCCTGCTCAGTAGCCTTGTTCTACCACCACTACAACAGTCCGTGGAGAACCGACTACAGAGGTCATCGCAGATTCCTCGTAATAGTCGAATAATCTCCGTGTACAAGGCGTCCAAAACCCGTGCTAAATACGACAGAGGTAGCACTCAGTAGCTGTGAATCATGGGGGTCCTTAAGGGCACTGAGGAAGTAGCTAAAAAAGCCATTTAAGGTGTTCCTTAAGGTCGGAATACGATTTGTGTTTTTCGACAAGGCATGCCTCATACTCGTTACACATCTATATCTACAGTGTGGTAGCCCATGGGATTGTTCTTCGGATGGTACTTACATTTTTTTTCGAGAGTCTGTTTTCGGGTGAGGTACTGGTAGTAATCTCGAAGGAAGAATGGAGGGGGCGCCAGCAGGGCGAAACTCTCTTCGGAAAAGCCTATTGTTGTACTGGGAGGCTGTGGTTAAAGCCCACTCTGTGGTCGACGCCGCAGCTCGACGACAGCACGACAAAGCAGAAAGAGGCTAGGGAAAACAAACCATCCCGCCCACCCATCGTTGATCGCGACCGTTGACAACGCCATCAGTTTTGCTAGTGTTCATTTTACCGGGATGCCTACTCTCTGCAACGATGTGCCGCGTTGATTGCCGGAGAATCAACGCGGGGGTGGTAACCCCGAGCGAGAGTCTTCGGCTGATCGCAGCAGAGAGGCATCATTGATCCCAAACTAAATACGAATTAACCCACGACGCTATGTTACAACAGTACTACAGTAATAGTAGTAGTAGCAGTTAGAGAGCTTCTGAAGTGAGTATCCTCTGAAACGTTTACTGTAGGTGTGCCCCTGCTGTAGCGCGTGTGGTGAATCACCCTTTAAGAGTCATACTGCTCCCGTGATAACTCGTCTGTGATTGACCATGACTGCTACACCGCCTGACGAGACAAGCCACAACGAACAGTGCATAGTACAGAACGGAATACTGGCCGTCGGGGGTGACTGCTCCGAGCTCCTCTGGTTGTTACAGCGCCTCGCCCATGCTGTTTACCGCAGATCCTGGAGGAGTCGTTCTTGGATTCGACGACTACTACACCTATATACTTCATCTTGTCGCCGGGTGCTAACGTGGTGGGGGATCTGGACAAGCTGGCGGATAAATATGACTTTGTGAAGAACGAATCATACCACAACGTATCCATGGGCCAAGGACAGGTGGAGTGTGCGCTCTGCAAGTCTGTTTGAGGATGGAAACTTCTGATAGAGGTTGTACGATAGGCAGTTTGTGTGTTTGTTCCGTTGCTTACTGTTTAGTTTGAGATGATGCTCGGCGTTATGAGTTTTTACTCTGCCCAGAAGTTAGGTGTGCTTAAAGCTGATGTGTTCTGAATGTTACCCGCTCGGGGTCGACGTTGGATGCTCACGTTACGCCCCGCTTCACGCTCGCGAAGGCGCCGCGGCGTACGCGGCGTTATGTTTTATTTAAAGACGCGACACCTCAATATATTCAAGCCGTGCTCCGCCTCTCGCTTTTTGCTGCAACTTGTTGTCAGGACGTTGTGGCCATGTCCTGCCTCGAGCTCGCCCACCGCAACGGGCACTGGGTGATCCTCAACAACATCCATCTCATGCCGAGCTGGCTAATCGAGCTTGAGAAAAAGCTGGACGAGTTTGCCCTTGAGGGGAGTCACGAAAAGTTTCGGTTGTACCTTTCCTCGGACCCGTCCAATGCTATCCCGATCGGGGTGCTCAGCCGGTGTATCAAGCTCACCAACGAGCCGCCCGCAGGGCTCAAGGCGAACCTGAAGCGCGCTTTCGCCAATTTCAGTCGAGAGTACATAGAAGAGGTGAGCCACGGGTGCGAGTTGGTGGTAGGGCCACGCTACTTGTGTTCCAAACGGGCTTTGATCTTTTAATATGTGTGATAAAATCAACCTCGGCAGGCGGTGCCGCTTCAGTTCATTGTTACGGATGCGTAAAGTCCTAGTAAGTAGAAATAAGCCATGGGATGATCTTCAGGTTTGGAGGGGGTTTCCCAGCATCAAAGCCATCACAACCATAAGTCGCGTGAAGATCAAACGTGATTTTGCTTAACCTCTGCGTCTCCCTCGACCACCCCTCGGTAGGCCGACAGCAAGACGAAGAGCATTTTGTTCGGTCTGTGCCACTTCCACGCCATCATGATGGAGCGCAAGCTGTACGGCCCCATGGGCTTCAACATGATGTACCCGTTCTCCATCGGCGACCTGCGCGACTCCGCCGTTTGCCTCACGAACTATATGGAGAATTCGGGTGGAGGAAAGATACCGTGGCAGGATCTAAAGTATATCTTCGGAGAGATCATGTGCGTTGGTGGTGTTGTTAGATCTATTGCGCACACCACAACTTCAGAGCTCACGTCCCTCTTCTGACAGCAGAGGTATTAGTTGTTGCGGTTGACCCATGGTGCAATTGTATACGAGTACCGGGTAGCACCTTGTTGTGATGCGGTTTCTCACGGTGTTGTTCCACCCTCGGTCGTTGGCGTATCTTCGAACTATGGACATCTGGGAGCAGAGACTATGTTGCATATCTTGTGGCGAGGGTACCGCGCAGAAAGTAGTGCTAGCCGAACGAAGAGAACGCGTGTCTCATTGATACTTCGCATGGCTGTTCACAAATGTTCCACAGGTACGGCGGCCACATTGTCAACGACTTCGATCGGCTTCTCGCTAACGAGTACCTGGACTGGTACATGAAAGACGAGCTTCTCGACGAAACGGAGCTTTACCCTTTCGCTGAGGACGAGAAAGGCGTCAGCTTCCTGGTGAGGTCGCGGCCGCTAGCCTACTCGATGGAGAAATATCTGCACACCATCTCATTTCACATTTTGTGCTGATGAGCGCAACCCCAGGTCATTCGCGGCTAGAGCGACGCTTGCCAGCGACTGCCCCGAAGTGTTTTCCCCGCTTGTGCACCCAGTTGACGAAATAAATAGCAACCAGAGAAGTGCATGCTGACAACTTGAAACGATGGCACAGCCGACTATCCGTCAATTACAACATTAATGGTGTGTATGCGCTTGTTTTCGTATGTGTTTCTCTCCAGTCTCCCCAACCAATGTCGTACGACAAGTACCTCGAGCACATCGACACCACCATGGGCGCCGACACGCCCATAGCCTTCGGCCTGCACCCCAACGCGGAGATCGACTTCCGCACACAGCAATCGGACACCATGTTCAAGGTGCGGAGACTAATGAGCCGTTGTCGGTTGGTCAGGGTGAAGGTGCAAAGTCAGCACCTGACAACGTAAAGCGAGATCGCTCCGGGGTGAAAACGGCGTTTACGGGAGAAAGCGAAAGGACGAAAATATCTAAAAACGACGATCAGCGCACGAGAGCGCCTACCTGCATTAAAGACTAGTAAAACCGACCTCTAACAGGCTAGCGAAGGCGAAGCGCGATGTCGTGTAGCGGTGCACAGAGAAAAAAGACATGGGTACGGCACCGCGTGGGGATAATATTGCACGTGGGAGCTACCGTCTAAAATCAGAACGCATGGACAGCAAGGCGACCCCTTTTTCCTTTGGCTTGACAGCTCCTGTTACGCATCTGGACGTACCCAGCCCCGCATAGCGCTGTCTTCCGGGGCCAAGCAAGCCAGATGTATGCGACACACGTGCGACTTACGACTGTCCGTATTTTTCTTCGCCTTTGCGTCCAGACGCTGATGGAGCTTCAACCCCGAGACGCGGCGTCGGGCGAGGGTGTCATGTCTCCCGAGCAGATGGTGGGGAGCTTGGCCGAGACAATAATCGACAAGTTCGGGGAGAAAAAGTTTGATGTCGAGGAAATCGGGCGATCACTTGAGGAGGCCGGTCCTTACCAGAACGTTTTCATCCAGGTGCCTACATAGTCTGATACGATGCACCATCTGTTTTGTTTTTCTTTAGGTATTCTCCTACGCCAGAGATGAGATGATGATGGAGCCTGTCCTGCGACCACGGAGTCGATATTCGGCGATGCATTATTGCGAGAACAATGACGGTATCAGATACATGTGACTTAAACGGATGGATCCCGAGGTCATTTTCTGGTCGCAGCACAACGACTTATCGGGGCGTACTGTGAAATCTTCTGCGGCTGCGAAGAGCTCTGCTTCAGACATGTGATGACGTCTGGCGGGTTAGATTGCACGTTTTCCGTCCGCCGACATCGCTTGGTGTACTTCCATCTTCGTTCTTGGCCAGGAAATGGACGTGATGAACACGCTCCTGGCAGAAATCATTCGGTCTCTCAAAGAGCTACAGCTTGGATTCGCAGGGGAGCTGACAATGTCGGATGCGATGGAAGGACTGATGGACGCTCTTTACCTAGACAAGGTTTGTACCATGGCGAACGCGTTGCTCAGATAGAGAGAAGACAGCATGCGTCGGACAGTTTTGTGTGTGTGTCAAGTCACATACGGTAGGGGTCGTCGTACCCACTTTTTTGTAGACCCCACACTTGGTTGTAGTATAGGAGCTTGACACTGTTAGTAATGTTATAAATAGTATCTCACCCAGCCACCGTGGTACAGTAGTGTAATTGTTTGGGTTCCGCACTTAAAGAGCTGGTTACTGTTAGTACTACCAGTACCTCACCCAGCAACCGTTTTTGTTTTATAGATAGTGACGTTGTTGAGTTGCGTCCGATGCGCGCTCCATCCCATGGGCTCGTATCATAGGTATCTAACGAAAAACAATGTAGAACACACGTGCGATTCAAGCATATTGAGCATGTTTTGTGTATATAGCTCTTCCATTGAGGGGTCCACTCAGTCAGAAATGTTTTGGATGACATGTGTTACAGCATTGCCCCTACCGAAGCACGGCTAATGTTCACTACTGATGATGACTACAACCTGATGACCTATATGTCTGTCCTACTCGAGGCACTGCCGCTTTCTCGAACGATGCAAGGAGGGATTGGACGCGAACCGTTTCGCCTTCAATCGGTCCAACGATCTCCGCGATGAACCATGAGTAGGGTGAGCTGCATCGACACATATCGTCATCTCGTTTTCGATCGTGTGTTTTTGTTTGTTAGGTTCCTGCCACTTGGGCAAAGCGCGCCTGGCCAAGCTTACGGCCCTTGGCGAGCTGGTTGGCCGACTTTACGCTGCGATTGACGCAATTAGAGGAGTGGCAAAACAACCCAATGGAGGTGAGTGAACATGAACGGTGAATTAGAGCATACATATTTTTCATGCTAATATAAGAGTGAATACATTTTTTCTTGATTCGGGCACACGAAAAGTTACATCGTCAGTGCTTGCGCAATGCTACAAAGCTCATCGGAAACTGGACGTCCTGCAGCGGCGTTTTCGAAACGAGGCCGTACCGCTGTGACTCTGCTTGGACCAACTCCTCGCGGCACACTCCATGATCGTCTGATACGCGGCAACCTGCAACCCCCGTGGTTTCGTTCCTCTTCCCCAGATTCCAAAGGTCACGTGGATCTCGGGGTTGGTCAACCCGCAGTCGTTCTTGACTGCGATTTGCCAGGTGAGTGCTTCCAATTCCGGCTAATACCTTTTTGTAGCTGAAGTAAGTTATTCCATACTAATTCCAGTTTTTTTTTTTCACAAATACGAAGGCGTTGTTCTCGAGGGGAGTTAAACCTCACGCCTGTATACATTACTATGAGTATGTATGCGTTATAGTAGGCGACCATAAAGCCTCAGGAGTATGGTACGTTTTTACCCCGCGCCTTAGCGCTCAACATCAACGCCTTGCTTGGATGCCTTGCTTGGATTGTGGGGACATACTGCGCCCGCCACGCGCGATTTCCCGGCAAAATCGTAGCAGCGGCAGTGGCCTTGCGTCTGCGAACACGACAGCCGGCGGGAGAAATAAAAACTATGGTACCTAAAAAAAATGCAGTTTGATTCGTGTGTAAGTGGAGGTATTTGTTGGGCCGTAAAAGAGGGCCTTGTATCTTTCGATCGCCGCGTGGGCTTCCGCTTCGATTTCCACTTACTGCGCTCGTGGGCGCGTTGACACCTTCGCGGCATTGTTTTCTTGCAGTCAGAGCCGAAACACCTGATGTAAACTGCGGCCCCTGTTTCATGTATAATATCTCCCGGTCGCCGGTGAAACTCTGGTGTCAAGGGTAGGCGAGCGATTGCAGCGAGGTCACTACGAGGAGCCCCTGTCTAGGCAGCGTTCAACAGTTCCACGCATCGGACTGATAGATAACAATCGAATTCATGTGCTTCCTAACCCTAAGCCGTTATGAAATGCTGTGCAGGATGCATACTGTAGTACTGTAGTGCAGATCCAATTTCGGGAAGCGTGTACTAGACCATGCAGATTTGTACGGCTCCCGCCCGTGGACATGAGCTATTGATAGATCCTACCACAGGTCAGGAGTCAGGAACGTAACTGCCCTGAAATATCAATATCATGATGTATCTATCTATCTGTACATGATTAGATCACCAAGCGGGGATATGATATATCTGATCTTCCCGACGTGTTGAATGGTGCGACGGGTCCACCTGTCCCTGCCAACGCCATACCTGGTACCAGGTACTGGCAGTACCTCATCAAACTTTACGATCAGAATGGTCCAACCCCAATATGTCTGTGCGCATCGCAACAGGTGACCGCCCAAAAGAATCAGTGGGAGCTGGACAAGCTGCAAACGCAGAGTGAAATGCTGAAGAAATTTGCGGTAGACGAAGTCGACTCCCACAGCAAGGAAGGGGCGTACGTCGTTGGCCTTAGCATGCAGGGGGCACGCTGGGATCCCAACGCCGTGAGCATCGAGAAAAGCAAGGCAAGAATCGCCCCCTGTATGCTTCGGCGGACGAGGTCCTTCTCTCAGTGTTAATCGTTGGTTATGTGTAAGTGCTCTATGAATAGACCACAGACCACACACCGCGTCAGTGTGGCGGGCACTGGTACCTTTACTTTGTGGTGTTGTATTAACCCTTTTAACACCGCACTCCCATAGGTGGGGACGAAGCACTCAAACTATCAGTGGTTTGTCCCCAAAACGGGACTGGGGTCCTAAAAGGGTTAATAGTGATACTTGAGTTATAATTGTGAAGTTACATTGCGGCGTACCACTTGGGGCATGCCTTACTTTTGAGTTCAGTGAAGCCGGTGATCTGAAGCCGTCCGACCGAAAAAGGCCCCGTATATTTTAACTCGAACCGAAGCAGTGACTCAATCTACGCTGTCGTGCTTCCATCATAATCGCATAAAGATGCCTGCCCACAGTCACAAACATCCACCAGCGCGACTTATTCCCGAGCGAGAGCCACCCTATTTTTGGCAGTTATGCTGTAGCAGCTGAGGCTAGCATTCGGTTTGGAGCATAGCCACACCGACTTTTGTATATTCTAGGTTGTTGGCGACATCTAGTGTGCGGCAATAGTCTAAATGGTTTGATGTTTGTTCGTTTGGTGTTTCCTCTGCATCTGTTCACGGGTCGGAGGATATACCTCATCTCCCCCCCAAGCTGCGCCAATTAGTATGGTACATCGGCCCAAGACAAGCCTTGTTTTGTCCGCACCCTCTCCCCCCGCTCCCATTCTTTTGGTTTGTCCCGCCGTCGACGCTAATTGCGTAGGTATTGGTCCCCCGGGCTACTACTGTAAGTAAAAGGTTATCCAATTTACCCACCCCAACTAAGTCGTGTAAAACGCCCGCCTGTCGCATAGCAGGCGTTCACAGCACTCACTCACGTTCCTACCCATCCATCGTGCTTGCCCAATACCTCGGCGTGTGCGCTTCCTACAAAATTGCCCGCAGCCGAAGGAGATGTTCTGCTCAATGCCGATCATGTGCGTCAAGGGCGTGGCGGCAGACCGCGTGGACACTCAGGGTGTTTATTTGTGTCCGGTTTACAAGACCGAGCAGCGAGGCCCGACCTACGTGTTCTCCGCCCAGCTCAAAACAAAGTCGCCACCGGGACGATGGGTGTTGGCAGGGGTTGGCCTCATCATGGACGTCGCGTGACAAATCTTGCCCGCGTTTTGTTTTCTTTCAATTTGGTGTGTGCGTATTTTTTAGTTTTTGCTGTACAGCTGTTTCGTAAAAGCGCAGAAGAAATTGCGCCGCGGTCGGTTTCTGTCAGCGGCCGAAGGGGGACATGCTTGCGATACACACTTACTTGCGCAAGAGAGGAAGTCGTGGCCTGGAAGGAGAATGGCGGCTAGGGGTAGGGTTAGGGCTCCACCGTAAGAGGCTGCGTGGAGATAAGACGTATTCTTCGTGTACCTGCTGTACTGTAACTAACTGCAGATCGCGAGGGTGCCTGATTTTGAAGGGGCCCTCGTTGTTGATTTTGACGTGTTATTGCCTTTGTACAAGATGGTTCAAAGTGATCGAAGGGCCTTCGGACTGCGCACGACGGACACGGACCGTATAACGTGAAATGGAGGCACTGTCGGCGAGGAAGATCATCGGTGCAATGACTTTCCCTCGGGTACCACTCTAGGCGAGAGCTCTATTATTACTATTAATATTAATAAAGCATACTGGTAGTCCAAAGTCTACAAAAAAGCACGAACCAGCGAGAGTTGGCCAGAAACGGTTGTTCAGTGACGACGACCGCGATGGATCCAAACGGCGAAGCCAAAGTCCACCATGACACCCTAAAAACTTAGGCATTGCCTACGTACACGGACAATACTAGATTTTGTTTTGTCACGCGCGCTGCATCAAATACGGCAGTAAAATAGTAGTATGGGTATAACACACAAGTACAAATAAATATCGGCGAAATATCAGTAAAAAACATCGTCCCGATTTGCCTATATTATTCCGATTTAAATTGCTCCGACGAATTTGGTGAATCGGCTCCGGTTCATAACCGAGAGTCTTTTTGTAGAGATGGCAGACCACAAATGAAATCACGTAGGCAATGCCGTTACGCTGGGTAAAAAAAACGTTGGGATACGGTACATTCTCGCGGCATATGTTAAGCCTAGCAAACCGGGCTTTCATCGCTGTTCATGATGCTGCATGCAGCCGTTCTGGCGCAAAGGCGGAAGCAAAGGTTGCGTATACTTTACCAGTATCAGGTAGGTGTTGGATGAAAAGAACTGCACTACGAGTATGCCTACTGCGCTGCTACCTGTATTAATAGTATACCCACGCAGCTTCTGATGAAAAGAGGGCACAGACAGCGTCATGATTCCTACAGCATCTATCTGCTATAGATATCAAACCTCATCCCGTTGCTGTGTTACACATTCTTGCGCTCTGTGCCTTCTGGGTGTTGCAATGTCAGTTGTTTGTCTGTTCGATACAAACGGCGGTATCGACAGCTCGTACAACGTGATCGTGAGGGCATTATGGACCCAAACCGGCAATACCCTGACGACGTAAATAAACGACGCGCATCGTGCACGTCATCACCCGCCAGGTTATACCCATTGACCACGCGTGGGCAGTGAATACGGTCAGAGACCATGCAGGCGTTGGCTCGGGGGCGAAAGCGTGGTGTGCACTTCAAGACTTGTGGGCCGGTTGTCAGCCATCCGTACTAGTGGTACTGTAGTAGTCTGGTGTAGGTGTAGCAAATATAAGGCACAATCTCAATGTACGAGCGTTAGTGTTACAATGCGGCGCGGACTTAAATGTATGAAGTAGTCTATCCCTGTCGGAATGAGCGTTTCGGAAAGTAAAACATGTGTCTTGTCTTCTCACGGACACACGGCAAAAAACTTACACTGTCATTTTTCCACCACTAAAACAGGATAGTCTTCGTCCGTGATGGCCTCTCGAGGATCCTGCAGAATGCCGACCATCTGTCCACATCCTGTACCATGCCAGGTATCACGTATATATAATAAGTCTGACTGGGGGAGGCGGGGTTCCGAACGCCAGTTGTTGCCGAAGGCCACGAGACATGCGAACTCGTGCGGAGATGGAGGGTGCACGATTATGAATTCCATCATAGCTCTAAATGAGCGTAGATGGGCTATGAACGTGTGCAATGCCTTCAAAGGGGGCTGGATTCGCGACCGCGGCTGTGACTCAAGTACTCGGGATGCAGAGGGTAGGTAGGTGACGTTAGCCTGCTGCAGTGAGCCCAGGGAAATGAGTGTACTTGGGACGGGGACACGTGCGTGCAGTAGAGCTGTGAAACGCGTGCACACCAGCTACTAATATTAATATTAATAGTAGCATTACCATAGTGTTACACTACTGACATGTGCATTCGTGTCTCCCTCGTAGTCACCTGGTATACATACATCGGTAATACTTACAATTGAATCGCCCCAAAATGACTCGATCAACTTAGGATGGTACTGTACTTCGGGTGAAAACAGCGTGACTGATTTCTGCGTCGTCGTGCGCCGCACCCAACCCCCTTTTGCGATATTTATCTGGTGCTCTGCGCTAGGCGTCAAGTGTGATTGGGGGCAGTAGCTTCATTCGATCCGAAAGAAGAACACGATGTAAGGTCGAGCCGAAACTATCCCAATCTCTGGGCAGATAACAACAGCTTCCAGGTTCGCCGGCGCTCCACCACTCCCGAAATGCCAAGGTTCCTATTCCACGACTCTCCTTCGCGGTCGGTCGCACTTGCGGACAGGGCTCGGGTATCACAAGAAGTTTCGCGAGATTGACCGCGAGAACCTCGTGTCCAGCTCCTGCGACTTCTGCAGCAGCTCTTCGTACATCTGTCACACGCGGCACGGAACACGCGTTCCAGCGAGCAGTGAGCATCACGCTTGTCGTGTCGCTCCGCGGGACAACCGCTCGGCAGCACGGCCGTTGCGCTCGAAACAAGTACGACCTAGACCATTGACACAGCAGCTTGCATCATGGCAGCAACCCGAACCCAAAAAGGGTCGAATGAAGAGGGCCGGCAAGTCCATGACATGTAACGCAACACTGGCGGAGTGTGCATGTTGAATCTGCATTGTATATACAGATGGACTGGAACCGGTACACATACAATAAAGTGTATTTGCCGAAAGCCTTTTTTACCCAGATCTCCAAAAAGGATGGGAAAAAAAAAGGAAAAAGAAACACGTTTGCACAATGCAATTTACCCGTCACACCCTGTAAATCGAAAAAGAAGGTACAGTAGTAACTACCTCATATCATACAACGCACTCACTTTTAGGGGCCAAACTGTCAATAGTTGAACCTACTGTAGAGCAGGAGCCTTTTTTTAATGGGGAAAGGGGATAACAAGACCCCCAATCAATACAAGGCACATGCACGCGCCCCATCAAACGTCCCATCCACCGCGACTTCGTGCTACGATGATACACAGCGAATACAATTTTGCTTCTTCTAAGATGCTCAAGACACCCGAAATGATTTTGTTTTTTAGTACCTGAGGCGTGAACTTTTTCCGTTGCTCGAAGTCCTCCTCTCGGCTCCACGAAAACGTTTTCTTGCCGCCCTCTTTTCCTCCCGCTGCCTTCTTCGCCTTGCCTGGCTCGGCCTTGTATCGCTCCACCAGCGACGCGCCACGGGCCTGTGGGTAGTGAAAAACGCACGCAAAAGCTACAGCAGTAGAAGCAACGAAATTTCCACACCGTACATAACAGTCGACCATAAGAGCTTCCCTTGGAACAACAAGAACGAGCGAGCCCCAGGTTTTATTTTTACCGATCTGTCCGCCAGAGGATACACAAAAAAAAAACGGAAGCAGGAGCGAAAAAACGGGTGGTGTGGCTACAGCTTGAAGACAAGCCAGCAGCTACTCGTGCACACCCGAATCTACTACGCGAGGGGGGGGGGGGGGGGGGGCAACCGAAGGTGCCCCTGTCGAGCTCGGCCGCTCTTTGCGCGATCGGTTTTCACCTCGCGGTGTTTCGCCATGAGTTCCTCCGCCGCGGCTTCCGCCTCCATCTCCGCTTTCGATTTCGGCGCTTTGGGGGCATGGAGCTCCGCGCGCGCACCCCTTGCTGAGCGGCTGCAGAAACGAACCCACAGGGGGGGGGGGGGGGCGGAAAACAACAGACCAGAAACTACCTTCAGAGCCGGTCGCACCGCGGTCGTATAGAGAAGAGCAATGTACAGTACCCGAAGCTAGCGAAAGCACCTTTCGCCGCGCAAGGATGTAATATATTTACGAGCGAAGTTGATTTTCTGCTTTTGAAGAGCGACAAAAAAAAGGTGCTGATCCCCCGTTGGAGCTGGCTAAACCCGGGTTCCACGACTGAGGTCATACGGCCGACCACCGACTGAGATTCATATCGGCATACACAATATTCCAAGTTCTCCAAACCAACCAACGCACACAAGCTGACAGCACCTAAAAATATTGAGTTGCGCGAGCTCGTGACGACGGCTATAAACCCTTTGATTGTCAACTATTCACAGCCGTGCAGACAGGCCGTTCCTCCTATATATGTTTACGAGGAGGCATCCGCGTGTGTCTAGCGTTGCAGGTGAGTACGATAAAATCGGCATTGGAAACTTGCATAAGCATGCGTGTCCGTATGTATGCGGCCGGCTATATACTCACGTCTGAAACTTGCGGTTGGTGGGATTTAGTGTCTTAATTGCGCCCAGAACGCCCAGCGACTTGGGTGGCACGAGCATCCACTCCTCCCTGCCCCGCGAATCGGCCTCCTGCAGAAACAACATTCGGCCAAAAGGCACCAGCATCCATTGACATAGGGGAGCGCGGTACCGTGAGGGGAGCAGTTTGTAATGCCAGTCGGACGCGCCCACAGGGCGAGAAGAAACACGCATCCGATTTCCCGAGGAAAATTATACGGAGCGCCAAGCAACACGACTATCGAGACGTGCCCGACAAAAACAAGCGCTGTCAACCATGCCGTTCGTTGTTGCCAGAGCCTATAACTACTGTACTGTACTGTATGTCAGCGTTAACCCCCCAACACCGGTATTTTCCGGCAGGAAACTGATAACAAGGCGCCCGCAACGCCGTAGACATCAGCATAAACAACCGCGTTCTGATTATTAACAGGAGGTGACACACACATGAACGCCTGCATTAGGGTGTATGGTTCAAGTCCAATTTGGTACATAAGAGTTTTAAAAATATTTCAAAACCGACAATTTTGATATAGGCTGAATGGTTAAACAGGTGAATCCGAAGGCGCTAGCCGATCAGAAATCGGCCCGTCTGTCTGCCAACCAACTCATCGAGTGACCCAGCCCAAGAATACTTAGGTTAAAAACGTCGTTCAGGTCACTTTTCCCCACAGCAAATCTTTTTTCGTGCGTTGGGACTTTGTTAATATATACCTGGTAGGAAACAGACCACAAGAAACCCAACCCAACCAAATTCTCCGCAAACACCCCAATATTCATGAACCCGTGGGAGCACGCAACGGTGTCACTCGATGAATTCGGTTCAAGCGTGAGCCGGAATGAGCAGGTAACGGCAACGGTTGCGTTCCTCTCACCGCCTTGTCGAGCGCAGCCTGCCCCCCTGTGATGACCCCCGTCGCGTTTTCCCACTCGGCGGCGCGCTTCAGCTCCTGCCGTTTCTGGCGCTTGGCTTGATTTGGATCCGCCCTGTACGTAAAAATAAATGCGCACGAACCAAAACACGGCCACCAGACGTCACTCAATGGGCCGTATCAGGCGTCTGGACAGGAACGTGTGGGGGGGGAAATATACCGGCAACATAAGCAACCCAGCGATGGGGGATGAAATGACCCGTGCAGAACCGTACACACGGCTTTGGGAAGAAAAATTACATGGAATTAGTGCGGGTAATAAATCGCAGTACATACTGTAGCAACAGGGTTAACGCGAGGCTTGTTGCAGAATGTCGACTGATGTACTTACTTTTCGGATGCAACCCGTTTTTCCTTCCCGGCGACAGACGGTCCAAACGTGTCTTCGTCGTCATCGTCATCATCAGAGGAAGAAGCGCCCTAAAAACACCACGGAGAACACGCCAGCACAAATCAGTCCACCTCCACACCTTAAGCCAAAGCCTCACCCGGTTGTTTCGCCAGAGTAAAGTACGCAAATCAGCGGCAGGGCTATAGTTGGCACTCCAACGGCACGGTTTGCAGAAAGTAAGAGACCCGAAGTAAATCGATGGCAAAGATACACGCGAGGGGCGGGAAGCATAGCACCTGCTGAGCGTATTCCGCTGCCGCCTGTTGAGCCTGCATGAGCATGGCGTGCGACGGCATAGCCGGGCCGATAGGAGCTCTTCGCGGCGCCGGGCCGGCAGGTTGACCTCCTTCCTCGACCGCTTCAACGGTCCCACTGCCTTGCTCGACAACTTTGCCGCCATACGCGACTATCACCTTACAGGTGCAGGAGAACAATGCCATACGAGCATGTGACGAAGAAGTAGCACAATGTCACCGGCGGTATCATACAAAACGTACAAAAGAGGACAGGCAGAGTACAGACAGAGGATAGGTGCGCAACCGTGGCAACGAGTCACAGCTCTTCCGCTCATGAGACAACTTGTCGGGACGAGTATGTTTCAAAGTTTGTATTCGCACCAAGCATCATCGCTTTCCAATGATCGCGTACACACTGTTAAGCATTTCCCGCTCGGCGCATACCTGTTTAATGACCGCCTCGCTGTCGGTATACCCTTGATCAGGTATACCGTATCCGGTCTCTTCCTCGTCTCCCGCTTTCCGCGACTCCAGTCCCAAGGCTTGAAACAGCAGAGCCAACGCATCCCTGTGACGAAACACACGGGGCGATACAAGCAAAAATAAACTCTGTCACACTTTACGCGCCTCGCGAGAAAAAAGAATCTCCCTAGTCGACGCCCCATCTGTCCATAGACGAGGAGGGAACGCTACAGTAGAATATGCGCGCGCGTCGTAGAGGGATGAACCAGGCACTCAACAGGTACCAGGTACCCACCAGGTACTCAGCAGGTTCCTGGTACAGCAGTGGCGTGAATAGGGAGGGCGAAGGCAGGGGCTTGTGTTCGCACCTGATTTTGTCGTTCGGTAGACCCTCGAGCATCACGAGTTCGCCATCCAATATCTGGAGCAACAGCACCGGCACTTCTTCGCGCACGCCTTCCATTCCCTCTTCTGCGGCCAGTCCATCCACTACCTGCGAAAAAACAACGCGGCGGCAGGAGCGGTGTTGTAAATGCACGAGCCTTGGCGATGAATCAGCAAGCAGAGCCTCTTTATGGATCATTGAGCAGCAAAAAGAGTGCAGCCGCCAACGTTGGTTGACGTTCAAGTCTGTCGACAAGATGGCGAAGCATGCCGTGAAAGTGGACGCAGTAACGTACTTCAGCAGCCGAAATTCGTGGGAAACAATGCGCTGAGACCACCACTCCTCCACGACTACAGTACATACTGACTGTACACTCTCTCAAGATCACAGCAGCAGTATACTTCCAGGGAGGCTAGAGTCGTGTTCACCAGGCACCGTTTGTATACCAGCTCCCCTGCTACACATCTACAACAAAAAAATACACGAGGTACCTACTGCTGTAGTAGCAACCGTCTGCGCGAAAAGGCGGAGCACGACCCGCAGAGCAAGCATCGGGTAGGAGAGGGACAAGACACGTCTCGTTTCCATCCCCAACCATAGCACCAGCCGTCGATGTGCGATCATTGACACTACACTAAAGGTATTTGAATTTTCAACTCTTCGTCCACAACTGACATGCTGCCCAAGGGAATGTGGTACGGCATTCCCTGGGGAAAAAAACAGGGTCCACCGTCCGCCGCAAAACAACACAGGCTATGAGCACACTTATCACATTATACCAGTACGTATACACGGCATTTCTGAATACTGTGTTTCTTAAGTACCAGGTATAAAAACTAGGCAAAAACTGCATACGCACACAGTACAGGATCGTCGAAATATGAGCAGATGCTTCCTACTCGCCTTTTTCGCTGCCTCGAACGCGGCTTTCCTGTCGAGCGGCGGGGGATGGACCATACCCCGTTCGTCCATCAAAGAGGCGACGCACCGCAACACGCCGCCGCCGCGGCTGCACCGAAAGGCTTGGGGTGTTTTTTCGCCGTCCACCTCCTTGGCTGGGGCGGTGAGCCCGAGTGCAGAAAGAAAAGAAGCCAGCTGCGAACGCAAGGCGGCGTCTTGAACTCCGTCGACGTACACGGTCTCTCCTTCGTCTTCGCAATGCGCGAACGGGAAATGGCCGAGCGAATCGGAAACGGGAGGTGAGTATGACTGCATGATCGCATGTGGCAAAGACTATCCAGAACGATTATACCGTGGCTTGCTGGTTGCCTTTGCGGTGTAGGGACTCCGCTATGACACGTTCGTAGATCAATTTTGATGACGTGTCGAGTTCGAGCGCTTAATCTTGATGGAACCAACATCAGTAGGACGGGAGGCGGCGGGAGTTTTTTTTTAATGAGTACCAGGTAGCTCTTATGAACCCTTTTGGGCCTTTTGGGGACTTGAGAGGCGAAAGTGAACCACAAAAACGACGACTACAGCACCGGTCACCTCTACATAGCAGCCCAACTCGGCCGGCGTGGATGCTGTGCTTGGAAAGACTCTATCAATACTCGTAGGTTGATTCGGCCGGTTCGGGATGCTGAGGCTGGGAAAAACTCTAGGTTGATTCAGCCGCATATAATGTACCCTTTCGAGCCAATCAGAGTGCCAAAATTGCTACCTTAGGGAGATCCACTATCAACCCTTGACTCCTACTACTAATACTACTACTTTTCACTGCCACAGCAGTAGTACTGAAGCTATGATACGCTGCATGGAGTTGGAAGCTACGTTCATAGCACGACATAAATATACTTACGTTTATCCTTTTTTAATTACTTGGTTATAAGGACCTGCCTCACGCTCAGCGAGTCTACCACGATTTTTTGCTGCTTCTACGATCTTTGGTTTCTTCGCATGCTTGCTTATCGTGCCAAACTTTTTTCCCCGGAAAAATGAAAAAAAAAAAACTCGGAAAAAGAAAAGTCGATTTTGTTTTTTAAGCGGTTTGGCAGGCTCTCTTTCGCTTTTTTTCACCGGCTCGTTGAAAAATCTTCAACACTTTCAATTAGTTTTTCCTTTTTTTTTGTTTCGTTTCATTTGCGTGCGAGTACTCGGAGGACGGCACCGCGGCCGAGCCCGGCGCCGTCGCGGGTGTCAGCGGATGCTGGCGGGTAGAGGGGGGGTTGCAAGGAGCGCGGTCGCCGTTTTCGTGGCTAGGCGTCGTGTGTTGTGTGCCTCCAGACACGAGGGAAGCATGAACGGGCTCCGTCTGGCCTCCATCTGAAAAATTTACATCAAGTATGTACGAGTCCATACGGGTCGTTCGGGATTGCAAGATAAGATTCAAGTGGTGCTCATTTTTGTGCACCAAGCTGAAGTTGATCGAGAGACGTACGCAGTCTGAGCACCAATATTGTCGAGCTGGCGAACGAGGGTCACGGTGAGCACCGGGCTTCACGCGGGGCGGGCGACGGGACTCACTGTGACAGAGAGGGAGGAAAGCCTTACCCGGACCGAATCGGTGGCGAGGTGGTCGCGAGAGGGGCGGGCGGTGTACGAGGCTGAGAGTTTGCTGTTCGTTTTTTTTTTTTTGCTGGTGCAAGGTGTTCCAATCAGGCAGAAAATTATTACATGAGAGGGGACGTTTTTTTTTTTTTCCTTCCGAATTTTTCGGTTTCATTTTCATTGTTTTGGGGTGCTGCTGCTGTGCCGTGCTGTGCTTTCTCTTTTGTACACACCAGGTGGTATGCACGTATACACACAGGATATCAAAAAGAGAAAATAAGTACCCTACCTTGGGTATGTACGTACGTACGGCATTTGCGCGAGCGTAGCGGGCGGAACCGCCCGCGAAGCGAAGCGTATGCGGCGTCCGAGCTGTTTTCTCCTGAAGCATGGCGGCGGGACTCTTGGCATTACCAAGTCGCCAGTTTGCAACTACAACAAACATAGAAAAAACAATTTCCAATATCGATCTGCTGTCCGCTTCGCATAATTTGACGTACCTTTCTTTCCTGAGCGAAGCGCCTCGTAATTGGTACATACAGCATAAAAGTACTCGTACTACAGATCGTTCGTCAGACAGGCTGGATATTGACCGCGCTTCGCAAGGATTTGGTCGCCAAAAGCGGTTAAAATAGTTGCAGGGGTACGAGAGTACCCTTCGTAGTCAACAGCAGCAGTGCACTACACTGATTGTACAGCACCGTCAAAGCGTCAACGCCCAGCGCAACAGGCAGCAGCAGCAGTAGCCGTACAGAGTACGTAGCAGTAGTAGTAGTTGTTGTTGTTGTTTTCACATTAAATCGTCCTTTCTACCCAGCTTCATCAGTACACCCAGTGTCCGTCCTGATTCCCTATCCTAGAGAGATACTGATTCTGTGGTCACAGACTGTGAGACAGAGGAAGACCAAAAATAAAACTAAATCGCAAATTCAAGTGTCAAGCAAGTGAAGTGTCAGCGTACCGGGTACGAGAACACAACAGCTCAAGCAAGACCGGAAAAATAAGAGCAGAAAGACAATAAAACAAAAAAACAAAAATCTGAAATGAAAAAAAGAAATAAAAAACAGAATACAAACGACGCCAGGACTTCAGAAAGGCTGCTACAATAGACGGAAAGCATACATACTCAGGAAGGGCAGGTATCTGCTGCAAAAAGAAGCAACACGAAAGAGAGGGAGATACAGGCAAAAGTCTGTAAGAGCTAGTCGAACCGATACCTAGCCACCCGATCTATCATTTCGTTTCTGCATTCGTCGACAGCTGTATCAGAACAGCTGCCCCTCCCCCCTCCCCCCCTTCCCTTGTCGCCGTTCTTGGCGTCCTCTGCTGCGTGGCGCAGCCGGCTCTTCTGTGCTTCGTCCCTGTGCCACCTCGCCATGAACCAGTCCGCCGCTTCGGCGACCCACCGGTACCACTTGCCGCTCTTCTTAGCCGCCCTCGGCCATAACAACGTCTCTACTCCGAACAGCAGGGGGGAGCTTTCCGTGGACCCCTCGGTGGCTTGAAAAACCCTGAGGTCGTCTGCTAGGCTTTGGGCCCAGTTCTTTTCCGGTCGGCCTCGTCCCGGGTTCTCCCCTCCAGCCATCGTCCCAAACATCACCCGGCGGGTCAGCCGCTCGTTGGTCGTCCGCTGTACGGCCCCCGCAAAGAGGAGGCGTCGTTTGCGGATGGTCGTCTCAACGCTCTCTCATTGTGCCTTTTTGAGGGCGTACGACATGAGGTAGTCAGTGCGTTGCCGGCGCTGGAAGCCAATGATCCGTAGGAGGAGTTTGTGGTGTGCCATTCTGAGCTCAGCGAAGTGCTCCTGGCCAAGAGTCCACGTCACGCACCCGTACAGCAGGGTCATCACCTCGGCCTTTAGCATGCGCGTTTTAGAGTGAGCGGGGCATCCTCCATATCGTACAGTTCCCGTTTAAACCGATTGTAGCATGCCCATGCGAGTCGGATCCGTCGCATGATCTCTGGCATAATGTCAGCGTTTGCGACGACAAGGCCGCCCAGGTACAAAAACTGCATCGTCTGCCTATAGCTCTGTCCCTCTGATTCGATGACGAACGGTGAGGTCCGGGGTGCCTGATTCGGTGTCCGCAGCAGCATGGTCTCCGTCTTCTTTTCGGATACGGTGAGGCCTGCTGCTTCGAAAACGGTCACAAGACGGTCATCATCTTCGCAAGGCCTTCCGCCGACTTGGACACAATGCCTGCATCGTCCGCGTACAGCATACCCCACACTGCCCTCCGTACGTAAGTTAGTGGGTCAACCTTCACCCCGTCCTCGCCGAGGTCCTCCTCGAGGTGACACCAAGTCCCTCAAAATATCTGGGTCTTCACTGCAGCGTATCAGCACGGCGTGTATCACAGCAGCGAAGAAGACATTGAACAGAAGTGGTGACAAGACACATCCTTGCCGCAGCCCCTGAGTGACGTCGAACCATGGCGAGTGCTCGCCGTCATCCGTACGCACGCGGGCTCGCATGCCTTCGTGGAACTGACGGATAACGGTAAGCATCTTCTCTGGTACGCCGAAGCGCGCGTGCACCACCCACAGTAGCTCACGGTCGACGGAATCATACATGCTATGCTTTCTGCAGGTCGATGAAGCACATGTACAGGGGGATTTTTCTAGCTCGCCCGAGTTCTTGCAGTCGGCGCACAGCGAACAGCATGTCGACCGTTGATCGTGCTGGGCGAAAGCCGCACTGTTCCTCGGGGAGTATCCGTTTGGGCTCGCAGTAGTTTTAGTTACTGAGGCGGGACGCGACCATTTTCAGCAAAACTTTAGTACCTGGTAGAAGACAACTACCAGGTACTCGTACTATAATATGAATACCTGGTATTAATAGTAGACTTACAGCTCGGTCGGCACGTTGTGCTGCTCGACATTTATGCTACAAAATACAGGAGGCGGAAAAAAAACACGCAAAGCGCGAAGTGAGAAGATCGTTCAGAGGGTCACTTTATAGCACATAAATACTTGGAAAGCAGCCGTATGACTCACCCAAAGCACCCAAGAGGTCACCTAGCTCGGCTGCCAAAGCTGGAGTTTTCGCCAGGATCGACACCAGTAATCCCGCCGCATCCTGAAGTCGCAAGGTGGGAAGGTTGGTTGGGTGGGGCCTTTGTTGGATCAGTGGCGATATATAGGTACCTGGAAAAAACTACAGCGTGCCAAATCTAATGAACCAACGTCACCTTCTTCCTTTCAGCGGAGAGGTCCTCCATGCGAGCGTCTCGTGTCCGGCACTGCTGCTACTGTGCAGCACCTGCAGCCTGAGCTACTGTTTCGTGATGTATGTTCCCCTGTCACCGTATGTTGCACCCTTCCAACATATCGAAACCCCAGCAAACCGAAATTCGCGCATCGTGAGCCGTGAGCGCGTCCACCTCTCGGGATTGTCGGGAAAGGGTGTGATCGTTCTCCTCTACCACTTCTCTCTTGCTGGCGTCAAGTAAACGACTCGGCAACCTCTCGACATACCGCGAGATGTCTGTGACTCGTCCACAGATAGCCATGGCAGCCACCATTGGAGTGCTGATGGCAAGCGCGTGTCTCCTGTGGCGAAGAACACGCTCCAAGGTATTACTGTCTGCGTTGTGCACGTGTGCGGTGTTGACACTGGCTGCTGCTGTACTCGTGCGAGTACTCGTTCGGGTAGTTCGTTGTAAGCACCGCTGCTGCAGCTTTAGCGACTGCTGCAGCTCTAGCGCTGCATGTCTCGTACTCCAGCTAAGTAGCTTTCTATATAAAGTTTTTGCCCGCGGAACTACTCCGCAGCGCTACGTAGTCACAACCAAAATTTCAGCCGCAGATATCTCTGGTGACGCAACAGCAGTAGTAGTAGTCGCTCCCTGTCTGCCCGTTTACCCGTGGTATATACGGCTGGTCTCACCTGCCTGGTACCCAGCATTATCATACTTTTATTTCATCACGCACCGTGGTCAGGTACTCGCGCGTAGCAGGCGGGTAGGGGAAAGTGCAAAGCTTCTGAATAAACCTCAATTTTGCACAAGGCACAAGTGCTGAGCGCTCATGACGTTGTTGCCAGCCTGTACTCGTATCATGCATGCCAGAAACAGGCAAGCGGTCGATTCTCCGAGTAGTATGGTACCTTATGACCTTCTGTTTGAACTATTAATATTAATATCAAATGAATACCTGGTACCTGGTAGTTTGAACCATGCCGATACTGCTGACCGTTTCCGTCGTTTCGCATTTTGCAATTTGGCACTTCTGGCTTTTGACTTTTCGCAGTTTCTTGCCATCCCACGTCTGAGCTCTGAGGGTGTCTGCTCTACCCCACCACCTGCTGATGTTGTGCAGGAGGATGAAGATGAGGAGTGGGAGCCGGTGGACCGAGATCACGTCGTCAAGTTCTTCCAGGTCATCAATGCCCAATCGCACACCCAGATGGTAAGAGGAACATCAACACACACTGACATTTGGACAATTGGACGTCTACGAAGTATGAATACGAGTACATCTACAGCAGTATCTATCGAGACCCATGACAACGCTACTCGCACTTGTACAGACAGTAGTATACCTATTAATAGTACCTACCGTCACTATTAGTAGTAGTTACCATTAATAGTGACGGTAGTATCGTGGTCAGCCTCGAATGCTACTATTAAATATTAATACTATTAATATTAATAGTAGCATTGGTTACCGGAGGGAACCTGCCACATTTTTGTCGTTGTTACTGCTGTATAAATAGCACCTGACTCCCAAAGCTATCAGTAGTGTCTGTTGTTTCGAACATGTGTATTTGGACACTAAATCTGGTTCAACAACTTTCTGAACCGTTGATTGATCGGTGATTAATTTTTCGTCGATTCCCCAGGAGCACACGAATATCGGAAAAGCATGCCACCGTTCTGCGTTACTCTCGCAGCACTTGTATTGACGTGCGATGAATCTGCTCCGCCTGCTGCGCGGCGACGCCCGATGCTCTTTTCGATTTGCAGGCAGGCTTTAACCAACAAATAGCCCAATACAGAGGGAAGTTGCCGGACGAACAGCTTACGGAGCTGGCCGTCAGCCATTTCGAGGATCAGCTCGCCAAGAGTCAGCACCAGGTCGGAATCGCTGGCGCTATGATGATGCGAACGTCGCACAGAAAAACCCCATCCATAGATAGACCTATACGGTGACATCATACAGCCACTTAATTTTTTATGATATTGTACCTGGTACGTCAGCTTTGAGTTCGACTGATTAAATAGTTGATACTTAGCTTTCGAAACTGCGTATTACGTCTCGTCCATACCCCATTTTTACCAATTTTACTACGAGTATTTGTATGATCCAAGCATCACAGCAGCAGCAGCGACTACAGCAGCAGCTCATCCCCCGGCAAAATTGCTCACAGTTAGAGCCATCCCATACCAAAATTCAACATTTTACTCAATATTTTGTAAAATGAAAAGATTTCAACATGTTGCAAAGTCATACTTTCCTCCCTTATCCGGGTTACATATAGTATCAGCGCGCAGAATGATTATGTAAATTGCCTGTTGACCCGGGTAGCATCCAGGGGAGTCACTGGCCTATATTCTTGACAAGGCAACACATACCTGGTATAGAATACGCGCGAACGGCTTATCATACAATTTATAAATTCGGTAAAAAATGGGATATAGACGAGGCGTATTACGCAGCTTGCAAAGTTGAGTACCTGGTATCAACTATATAATCCGTCGAAGTCACAGCTGACGTATTTCATAATTGAAGAAAAAAATGTATGATATTCCGTTCGCGCGTATTCTATTCTATACCAAGTATGTATTTCCTTCTAATTAGGGATGTAGGCCAGAGACTCCCCTGGATGCTACCCGGGTCAACAGGACAATATTACAATTTACATAATCATTCTGCGCACTGATACTATACCTGGTATATAACCCGACTAAGGGAGAGTAATATGACGTTGCAACATGTTGAAATCTTTTCATTTACTGTAAATCCTAGTGTCAAATACTTACGGTTCTAATAGTAATAGTGACTACCTGGTAGTGACTAGTGACTAGTGACTATTACGGGGGACCATAGTTAATAGGACCAAATATTGTTAGTAAAAATGGTCAAATATATAGGGTTTTATGTACACCACAGGTCCTATTAACTATGGTCCCCCGTAATAGTACACTGACATAGAGGGCGAGGTTGGGGGCGATATGAAACGGGAGGCATGCCCCTATCAATAGGAAGCTTTCTCGACACATGTCGCTTTCTTACGTGTACGTGTGTACCAAAGCTGCCAAAACTGCAGAACGGGGAGGAAGGTCTCGTGTCTCGTACCTGGTGTATAGTAATCGCCGGTGGCAGTACACGGAGGAACGTCTCGTGGCTCGTACCAATTGGCGATGGTGTTGCACGTTGTACCTCTCGCATGGTGGGGTTCCAGTCCCCTTGTCGGCCTGTGGGTGACCTCGATCTTGCTTGTCTGCTGGACCGCCAAAGACACCAACCGTACAACACGATGCCGCCATGCCTTTAGATTTGCAGTGTCTCCTTGGCAAGAGGTAGTTTTGGTACAGACATCAGTACAGTTGAATATGTTTCCCGTATTGGAGCACTTGTGGCCGCGCGCCGATCGAATGCGCCTGTCGCTTTGCCCTGTTTCAGGTTCTTGCTGGTATGGGTATTTCGTTGGAGGACATGGAAGATGCCAGCGTATACTACGAAGAGCAAGGGGACGCGCAGGTACATGGCCTTCTCACCCTCGCGACGCAAGCGTCCCAGTACTCGTGCTTGTTTGTTTTGCCTCGCCTGTGTCGTCATGCTCGCACTCAAGTCCTAGTCCGTATAAACATGTAGACGCCTGCGTTTCGATCCAGCTCAGGGTGGCACAGCAGGACCATAGGTAGCAAGCAGCGTACTGGAACGTTGCTATCACGTGCAACAAGCCTTCCTGCACACGGCATCTCCCCGCCCGCCACCTTCTGGAAGGCGCATTCGCATTGGCGTGTCATTGTGTCGTTGCTTGTATCCACCAGGTATAACGTTGGCGGCGTTTTACGGTTACGAGGTGGGCGTATGTTCGTGGTTTCGCTGATCGCAGGTGTCAGAAAAATCTCGTTCGATACACCCGGACATTGCCACTCGAGAAACATTGCAAGCGGCAGAGAGACAGACAGTGAAGACGTGGTCTCGCTGGGTGGGGGGGGGGCGCAGTCGGTTCCTTGGTGATGATAAAAGAAGTAGTGTGATATGCGAAAAATAGATCATCGAACAATTTTTGTACCTTAACCCACGGGTCACTCTCATTTTTGTTTAATATATCGGTGCTTCGTGTATACCAGATACGAGATACATACCAGGTATTCAATCTTTTTAACTTTTGCTATTTTTTCTGTACAAAGGTGAAGGAGCAGATGAGGATGCTTAAGAAAATGTATCAGGCCGTTTCGAATGCGCCTGCGATGGAACAAACGGCTTCGGTCCCGAGCGATATGACTGTCGAGAAAATGGTTACCGTCGTGACCGCGTTCTTCGAAGCGTCAAACGGTGTCATACGGAGCGTTGTTGAGGAGCTTCTTGCAGAGGTGCGTAAGATGCTAAACCGTGATTTTTCACGAGCGCATCGCGGTGTTATTTTTATCGCCATATCGCGGTTTGACGAACGGCTACATAGCGACAGGAGTCTACTGTCTGAGAGTTCGCGCGATCTGGCGACCGCCTACGTGTGTACATCGGGGGTATTATTTTACGAAATACTCGTGGAGCTGCGGTGGGCGTGGCGGCCAATGTCTACTTTCATAGTCATGGCACACTATGCTAAGGATGTTTTGCAGCATCTACCATACCCGAGGAAAGGCCGGCTGCTCTCCCGATTGGAATCGAAAAGTGGAGCAGACGCGCAGTCTCCGTTCACGATCCAGCGGTCGCTGCCATTCTGGAAGCTGGTGGGGATCGGTCTATCTGCTACGCCAGACAAAAGGCGAACCCTGCTGGTAACGGTGGTGACCTTCCTTCTACTCTTATCAATAGTAAAAGCGTGTGGTACCTGGTACCAGGTATACGATACCAAGTTGGGGGCAAGTGGCCTGCCGCGTTGCTCGTTTCTCACTTGTTGTCAATCGTCCGTTGTTTTGTGACATCCAGGGAAAGAGCCTTACGGACCCCAACACATCCATGGAGATGACAGTGCTCTTGCAGCAAAGGAATGGGCCGGCAACAGATGCGGCCATCAAGCCCTTCAACTTAGACTCTTCGGTGAGTGCGCTCGGATGCTTATTTATATGTGGCTTTGCTTCGGTGGGGATTGTAGCTAGGATATGTACATGTTTCTTGGGTTTCGGCATGCCCGATGTTGGGGTCGGGATTTGATCGACGAGGAAGTTGTACGTAGTTCGTGAGAATCAGGGGTCTTTGGCAGACATCTAAACGGAAGTTCGTGGGTGGTCGTCCTCTCCGCAGGTCATCCTCGCGCACTACGACGACTGTTGACGGCAGCAGCGTACCGCCTTCAGCTTTTTATGCGTTTGAAGTAAGGTTGCCAAGCCGCGACGTAAGTTAGATGTAACATAGTTGTTGGCTATGAGCGCCGTACGCTTTCTGCATCATCATCGTAATGCTGTCGCTCTAAGAGTACGAGTTATTGTCCGCGTAGTACGAAAGAACGGTGGTCATCACGGTGATTGAAGAGCAGTTCCCATGGTTCATGACTCCGCCTCCCTTCCCACCGCTCCCTCCGTGAAATCTTCAGACGATCGGGCCTGCAATGGAAAAGTTCCAAGACCACCCCGAGATCCAAAACGCGATTCGAGTGGGAGGCGAGCAGCAACGCGACATGTGAGCATCGCGTCGCTTTGTTTTTCACGTTTCCCCCCCCCCCCGCGGTTTGAAGGTTAGGTGCTGCTGTTGCTGAACACAGACCGCATGCAAGTCTTCGCGATAATCCCAATCTTGCTCGCTGTCGCCTTGACCCTGTTTCGACACCGCCCTGCTCTCATGTTGTTCGTTTCTCGTGTTATGCTGCAGATTGGCCACTTACGGACTGGTGTAATGCGCTTGCGGATAAGCCGACGCGCGAGTTGAGAGAAATTGGAAATATAACCAACGTCTTCGCCGATGTAGCCGAGGGACAATGGACGGCCTTAGATGTTCGCGTGAGCACTCTCATTGAACCCTGCATGGTGCACGTTGCTGCCGGGGCGTTTCTAATAGCTTGTCCATGTGGGGAAATATTAGTTTGTGGCTCTGCTGCATCACTCTGTGTCTGTTTATCTTTCTCTGCGGAGTTTATGAGGCCACGTGGTGATCATGGACCGCAGTATATTTTTTGTGTCGTTGGAGGAGCGGATTTTGATAGACGGTGGTGGTGGTTGCTCGTAGCTTCTGTAGCTTGGCTTGTTTGCGTTTGTACATGTCACAGTGCTACATACGGTAGTCACAGTGCGCGATTAGCGATACACAGTTCCTTATGGCTTTGTCGCGGGTGCGCTCTCTGTTTGCCCCGCTGCTGCAACAATGAACGCTCACAGACTCTAAAGATCGATCGGGTTTGTCTATGTTTCGTGCAAAAAGAGGTGAAAAAGCTGCGTTGTACAGTGGAGCCATGATCCCCAAGGGCTGATTCGCTGACCTACATTTCGGGAGACGTAACAGGGACTTAAGCCCCAAGTTACCTTCGACAAGCCTGGAAGAGAGGGTGCTGCCACTCCACAGCACCAAGACATATGTGTAAAGTTCGTATACGAAATGAATCCTATTTTACTTCATGTATGTTTCAGGAGTCTTGGCCAGTTCGAGAACGAACTCAGACGGTACGGGACAGTCGCTTGGATAACGCGAGGTGGCGTCCACAACTTATCTCGCGCAACACACTTCACAGGTGCCTTTACAGGTGCAGAACTGAATATGCCACATACGCTTGGCTACCATTAATAACTCGAAAGTTGCCGGCCAAAACATCTTTAGTCTTGGCGAAGAAGCCGCTGGTTGTTACGTTCAAAAGTGCGCGTTGGTGTCGAACCGGCTGAGGCAAATGGCGAATGCTTGCAGCAAGGACATTGGCCACTCCACATCCACATTGAAGCAGTCCTTGCCCACCTAATAACGCATGCCCACGGCAAAGCAACGGGTGGAATATTATCGAGTCAGAAAAGGAAATTTGAGTGTTGTTAGCGTTTGGTGCGGGTTCGGACACGAGCTAAAGAGGCAAAACGCACCTTGCGTGGTGATGAGCCATAAACTTCGTATCATAGGGACAGTACGTGGTTTTACGCACTAAGGCATACCAGGTACATCGTACAGGTACCCAACCGCTCAATAGACTAGAGTACGAAGAACTGTGATTGATAAACGGTCAGCTAAAATCCCACTGCGGACCGGTAGATAAAACCATAGCTAGAGATAGACCCGTTCTGCCACGCATTGCATTTACGGCCGCCGTCCAAACCGCGCGCTGCGGGTGAAACCAGCTATTAGGATGGGGGTCTCCATCCAAAGAAACACCACCATAACAAAATCGAATTCTAGGCCTCCGTTGCTTCCTTTGTTCGCATTTGCATTTGCATTTTATTTGTACATTGTATTTCTGTGAACCCTCTCGGGAGTTAGTTACGTCAGAGGAGAAGAGAAAATACGGTAGAAAGGGATGACTACAGCAACCATTGTGACCACTACGTGATTGAGGGGAGATACAGTGGTTGCTGTCCGGGATACAAAGCAAGGAACCGTATGTATGGTATGGTATGAACGCAGCATTGTCCCACCCGCACTGGGCTGCGCTCGTAAACGGTTAATACCACCACTTTTTGATCGTTTTCTTGGTGGTTATCTCGGGGTCCCACAAGGACTTGATAGTGTATCCCCGGGGAGCATTAAGAGGGGAAAGGAAAAATGACATTTCTTATGAAGCATGCTGCCACCACATAATGCTGATTGAGCGCACTTCTCTTGGGCCGCGCTGCTGTGGACTTGCGAAACCAGACCGGAGGGTGACAAACGCGACAAAGTAAAATAACTGCACAAAAGAGACTCGCCGCCGCCATCCTCCGGGCATGAACGCGATAGACGCGATTGAGGGGAAGGCGGGGTACGCAACTCTTAAAACGCCTGGAGCACTGATGCCATTCGGAGAGGACATGAAATTGTGAATAAATGCGCTCTGACGGTAGACGTTGATCACTCATACGCAAGCCGTGCGCTCTGCGCTGCAACGGCAACAACTGAAAATAAGGCATTTCCTGCCCCCACCTTTCCTATTGTTTTAATTATATATATATATGTATATATATTATCATTATAATATATATATATATATATAAATTATTGGAAAATCTGGTGTCATCATCCAGGTCGTCCAAGTTATTTCTGCTTGTCTTTGGTATGGCTCGATATCCTCGGCTTGTCTGTGTGAGGAAGGTATGATCTGTCCGCGTTTTTCCTGCTTCAGTATTGACGCAAAATAGGCGAGACACGTCCTCTTACTTTGCCCATCTGAAGATACACGGGTCTCGGCAAGTCGTCACTCTCACTGTCATCCTTCCCCGCCCCCTCGCTGAAATATCTCGCCCGCTTCACGCTGCAAGCACAAGGGGGGGGGGGTGCAAGTAAGCTGTGCTTTTTCCATTTTCCGCAGGTCGATAACACGAGATAACATGAGGCAGTCACGGGACACTCCACAAAAGGAATACGCAGGCAATGCAAGCACGAAGCAACATCGATGTACGGGTAGCGCAAATATGAAGGTTTGCAACACCGAGTCCGAGGGCGCTGCTCAGGCGTTCGACTCCAACGCAGTCGGTCTGCTTTGATTAACGTGCAGGGTGCCTGGGTTATGAATATGCTTTCTGGTGATATCAACGCCTTCCATGCTGTTCAATACTTTGATCTGGAGCCTCACTTGTCTTCTGGGGGCGACTTGATAAGCTGGAAGTTTTTCACCGACGGAGCCGTCGCTCGACCCCTAAAGTCGACGAGGCAGGATGACAACGGGTCGTACCGGCTCTCTCTCTGGTGGAAGACGAGTAACCGGTCGTCTTGCAGGAAGTTCTGCGCTCCCTGCACAGCCAAAAATCGCAAAAAAACGCCGAATCGCGTGCAGCGTGTAAAATGCGATTAAATAGGAAATTCCACCATATTTCAGTTTCAAGCAAGACGGCTCTTGCAAAGCAGTGTTGCTGCCGATCTCGTGTTTCGTGCTTCAAGCAATCCCATACCACAACGCCATGCTTGGTGCGCCGCTGTTCCCCTGACTCGTTCCCTATGGTTCGTCTATAGGTCAAAGCATTACAGGACCGTGAGGTGGGAGTACTCTGGATGTACCGATAAATGGTATCTTCTCGGTTTAACGTCTGCCCCGCCTCCATTCCCGGCTGCCTTATCACCCTTCCGGCCACTCCTCGCGCCACCCTGCAGCCTGCGCAACGACACTACAGTAGAAACCATCCCCGACCCATACAGGGTTGACGACCAAGAATTGTCTGAAATATAAACGCCGACGATGAATAGACGCGTGATTTTCGCACGACAAAGGCTTTCAAAAAGGGTAAGACGACCTTGACTAGTCTGGTCAAACGAAAACATAAAAGATCAGTGTGCATCGCAACGCAAGGAGATCGCGGCAAACAATGGGCTCACAACAATTTTAGCACTCTCGGCCATTGGAACGTTCCCCGATAGGACCCAACCCCCTATTCAATGGCCAGCTTGAAACGAACTAAGAGTCAAGACTACTGTAGACAAGACTCAGTTGCCGCTTTGTTGGAGAGCAAAGCCACGAGCGAAGAAGAACGGGGGAAACAGCAGTACTGATTTCCTTACCTGGTAACGTATGCGGCCGAAGTTGGCTTTGATGCTCTCCTTGGCGTCGCTCGGCTGCCACGAAACAGGCACGAAAGACTCTCCCATCTTGTGCAGCTGGGGTATCGCCACCTCCATTCTGCGTTTGCCCGTCCGCTGCATGTACAACAAAAACAAAAAAGTCAAAAGTGTCGCTCTTGGCGCTGACTATTAAATAATAGTAAGCAAAACGTTGCGTTTTCGGCCACTTCTGTGTAAATTGCTGGGGCAAGCTGGCCTAGAGCAGGCAGCATGGTAGAAAAGGAAATAAACAAAGTGTTGCAAGCTTCACGACAAATCACCGGTGAAAAGTTTTGTTGCAAACACCGAGCGACGCCAGCTCTTCCCGACTGAGCTACTCACGCCGATCGTCTGTAGCTAGACAGAGGCCGATGCAGTGTTCCAGTAGAGCTTTATCTGGCACTGGTAGCTGCTTAAGTTCAACGCACCTGTTCCTTCTTGTCGAAGTTGTAGATTATTACTCCAAGCTCCTGACGGAGCTCCACTTCCCCTTGCTTCTCCTCTCCTAATGCCTTGCCTCTCAGGGGGCTCCGCATTAAGGTCGACTTAGCTTCGCTGATCGAGTCCCCCTTGGTCTCATTAGCGGCTGACGTGGGATTTTCTCCCCTGAATTACGATTGCAAGAGATTATTCGGCCTGTTATGACGAATACCTCCACGTTCCAACGCTAAATTGCCGTGAAACAACAGCATCGGTGTTGGAAAGCTCGAACTGTCTCGGAGAGAGACCGGTCGCTGTTCCTAAACCACACCGTAGTTCGCGGTACTCTTGTCCACGCCAATTGACACAAAAAATGCAGCAATGTTCTCACCCGTCATATAGAGCGTACTCGGAGGGATCCGTGGAAGAGGCCCTCAGCTTGGCAAGAAAAGAGGTTCCACCCCTCTTTCCGCTTTCTCTGAACAAGTCGTCTTGCCGCACGCAAATAACGTAGTGTGCCGTTTTGCTCGCCAAGAGCTGGGATGTAGGAAACAGGGGACAAGCGCAGGCAGGGGACCCATGATTCTTTGAGAAGCAAACGTCTGCACAGAGCGGGGGTCTGTCCGCGATTTTTCCTTGAACCAAACAAGGATACCGACCTCTCATACTGGCGGTGGCTGAGTGGGCTGCGCATGTTTGTCGAGCTGTGAACACGTTACGCCGAAACAACGTCGTACATCACATCACATAGTTGTATGGTTTCCCCGCGTGCTGCTCAGACACCGGGCCTCAGCACGGAGGGCCACTGACTTGAGCCCCAAGACCCCGACGCTTTCTTTGGATGGTATACGCGTAGCATGTGCAGACCCCGATGACGGCTAATGGGAACCCTATTTTGCACCCCTGCCGACAACGACGTGACAAGCTTGAAATCATGTATTCACCCAATAGAGTGATCAAAATCGTGGTCAAACCGTGTACCAAGATGTGACATACAGGCAGCATGCTCAAAATCACCCTTCACGCCCAAATTTCTCCAGCTCACCTTACGAGCAGCGAGAAGCAGACGGCCACTGCCATCCTCGAGATCGGCGTACAGGGAAAACACATGCGCAAACTTGTGGGTCCCGCCCCGGTCGCGCTCGATGAAACACCTCAACACAGTTCCCGGCCCAGAGCAAAGTGGGGTGGTCACAAACGTCTTGAGGTCCGCTTTCGTCGTCGGGATCGTAGTGGCGTCGAACACTTTCGATCGCACGCCGATCGCTTCTCCCCACCGCGCGCCTCGGATTGCTTTCCCGACCGCGGCCATGACAGGCTTGGGAGCTTTTTTGGCGGGGGCACTGTCGGTCTGGGTCCCCGGGGGTTGGCTGAAGGCGCCGTCGGTTGCCGAAAGCCCAGACCTTGCGGCGGGAGTTCCACGGGGGTCCTTGCCGTGGTTTGCAGACCTCGCCTCACCCCGTTGTGCCTCGATGACGTTGCTTCCCGTGCGTGTCGGGCCGTTCTCGATGCCAGTGTCTCTAGCGGGGGTCAGTTGCACTTGCACGGCATCCTCGCTTCTTGTAGCCTGCACTGGCGACCGAGGTTGGTCGGAGTGGTTGTCAGTGCTGGCCGAATCCACCGCATCCCAATCGGGCTTGTTGCTACCCCACCCGTATCCTTCCGTCTCTCTATCGTGGTATTTTCCCCTCCTCCGGCGGCCAGGCTTTGCATCGCTACCCCCGCCGCTTTTCGATCGGTCCCCCGAACTTCTCCTTCGTAACCGTGTGTGGGGTGGCGAGTCGCCACCCTTAGTATACAAATCCCGTCCATCCGCTAATTCCGGGTCACTCGCGCTCTCGTTCCGCTCCTTGTAATGGTTGATTCCCTTGTGCCCCCCCCGCTGAGTTCGGTACCGATCGCTGCTGTAGCGTCTGCTTGCTTCTCGCCTTCCACCACCCTCCGACTCTAGACCACTCGTTGAATCAGTTCGCCCCCTATCGCTACTGCCGGACAGGCTTTCATCCTTGCATGGTCTGCTTTCTGAGCCGCGGTCCCAATCTCGACGTCCTCTTCTAGACCCTTCTTTCGAAACACCGCTTCCACGTTTTCCTCGATGTCGGAAAATGCCGTCCGCCACATGGTCGTCGTTACTGCAACTACTATCCGACCTGGAAGACTCTCTGTTGTGACCCGTACCTCGGTCGCGATTGTCGGCTCGATGGCGCTGCCTTCCTCCCGGGCTTCGGGTAAGTGAGAGCGAAGCAAGGCTGCTTCCATCTGCGGAGTCTTCTCTCCGGTTGTTATTCGATGTATCGCTAGGCGAACGGCCTTGCCGCCTCCTGGAAGCAGCAGGCGAATGGTGCACATCTTGCTCGCGGTCAGAGTCGACGGTGCCCTCGAACGACCCCTGGCTTGACTCGTCACTAGGACTCTCTTCATCCGATTGAGATGGCTGTTCATAAGAAGCACGCCTACACAGGAAAACGCGGGAGAGGGCACGGGGTTGGTCAACGATAGATGCCCTAGCTCTGCGCCACGCGACCATGTTGAATGCCAGACTGTTTTGTACCAGTAGATCTCACGGTATACCCGGTATACTCGGTGCACACATATTATATGCCGAATGTACGACATTACTGTACTTCATTCGTTTTTTGTTTTTTTTTAATCATCACTTCCACTTTCCAGCCTAACTCGTAGGAGGTTTTACCCACGACGACCTTCTGGACAAGCCGTGGTCACAGGTGTCTATGCCCTTCTCCCCCCCGGTACGTGCCTTTATATTTTGTCGCGCATAGGGTTCAGCCTTCCCACTGCTCGTCGATTTTCATCGAATGCAACTCACGCTCTCGCGCTTTCCGCTAATCAATTTCTTGAAAAAAAAAAACTTCAATCATGTGTGGTATAAAATGCCGATCGATACGCACATACCAGTACCAGGTAGTACCGGTAATCTACAGCAGTATACGTGCAGTAGTCAGTCGTGAAACACACCTGTTTGTGGCTTGTTCTTCGTCGTGCTGTCCAGTAACCCCATTCCGCTTCCCGCCGCCGCTTGCCTTTGATCCTACGGCCGGCGGTTTCGATGGGCGTTGTCTGGGTAGTCTTGCGCGCCTTGCTCCCCCGGGTGGAGCTCCCTTGGGCGGCGGTGGAACTCGACCGCTCCGGCTGATGTTCGGGGGAGGTGGCTCGGAAGGAGGAGGAGGACCACGTCTTGGAGGGCTCTCCATGAATGCAGTATTTGTTTCGCCCCGCTCACCATTCACACGAATTCACTAGCATCCCAAGATTCCTCTCGTTGCCGAGATGTTTGATCCCCTTCTCGAGACATCGAGAGTGGACAGCAGTTGTGGTGGTCTGACCGCGCTAAGGCACGGCGTCGGCTCGAAAAACACGAAAACACACGAATCGAAGACCGAAACGGTTTCATGAGTATGAAATCCTCCGAATATCTTTATGAAACCCCTCTGCTATTTTCTCTCATCGAGAGCAAAAGGCGAAGTAAGGAAGCTGATAGAGGGGAGACTTGGAGGACGTGCACGACATGGCAACACCTGTGGGCGCCGGCCCTATCATTCAGGATGGTGCCCCCAAGGGTGGATTCCCTAAGGTACGCTAAGCATCTTGGTTTTGTGCTGGCCTATAGTCGTCGAGTTTTCACCTGTGATCGAACTTTGTTGTCATTCGTACCCAAATTAGACGCACACGCTGCTCTGTTGTACCAACTACTCTTGTACTCGTCGTCACCGCGCGCATCAATCGCCCCTCCCCCACTGGCCGCATCCCTGTGCAGCAACCATCTGTTCTTGTGGAATACTCAGAGAAGAATGTATCCCAGTAATACCTGTCGTGACTCGTGTCCCTTCGATGGCTGTAGATCCAAATATCACGTCAACTACCTTCGACCCGAGGACCTCGCGGAGCGGTAGTGCTCGGTCTGGTGACGGTGACTATGGCTGTCGGATACTACAAGCTCGGACAAGCCAATAAGGGGCGGAGAGCGTCGAGGCACGAAAAGCGTCTGGCTCGAATCGCTTTGATGCCCATGCTTCAGGTGAGCAGTAGGTAGTGCTCTCTGGCAGTTCGCAGTACGAAAAACAATATAGTTTGTATTTGATACAGCAGCGACAAGCAGACTCTTCTATTAATATGACTCCCAGGCGGTGTCTTCACGTACGTATTCCCATTAATAGCAGTATTGCGCACACGGCGTTTCGCTCGCTCACAAGGAAGAAAACGAAATGCGAGTGCAGCAGGCAGAGAGGTCGACGAGTTCAGGTGCAAATTGACGACTTGCAAATGCCAAGAGCTCCATTCTAAAATACCATTGTAGGCCGGTCAGATTCCGATGTCGTCCTTCGTTTTGAGAAAGCAGCTACCTGGTACGTTATAGCTGCGTAAATGCTCGACGACATGCTGGCTCTCGCCAACTCTGTCGTTGTTGTTTGCGTTGTCGTGCTCTCTCTGATTGGCACGTATTTTCGTTTGGTGCTTCGTGCGGGGCGATTGCGATGTGCTGTGCTCTATTGAGCTGGCGGTAGATGCTCGACGACAACTTGCCCGAGCGCACGTATTTAAAAAAGGCCTACTTGAAAAAATGAATAATAATGAAAAAGAAGAAGGGCTCGCCATATACGTACGACGTATACGTACTGTACCCGTGGTGTACTCGTAGAAGACGGCGTTGTTCGAGTGCAAGATCTGAGCAGCCAGAGAGGTGTCAATGGAGCTCAGAAAATTGGGAAAGTGTATGACTGGCTATCTGGCTATGACCCTAACAAAATGGCCCGTAGCCCTGAATTGTCTCATTATACTAGACTTGAAAGCATGCCAGTACCGGGTACGTCAGTAGTCTAGAGAGCTACAGCTGTCAGTAGTCAGTACGTAGGAATATACAGAAGCTGCGCATGCTAGGTACGAGATCAGCTATCGTAGCAGTAAATCCCAGACACATGAGTAATGGCTCGCGTCGAGACCAGCGTCTCTTATTATTCCCGTCTTTTTACAGCATACCAGTACTGGTAGTATATGATACCTGGTACGTAAAAAGGCGCCCCCTGTTTTCCGCTCGTTCGTTCTCTAGAAAGCTCCGTCAGAAGAATTGTGTCCCGAGCGGTGTGCACGCCCAATGTTTTGGGACGCAACGGTACGACAAAGCGGTAATGCAATCCGGTACGTGCAAGCCTCGGAAAACTTGGCCGCGCATTTTGTTCCCGAGCGAAGATTCCGCGCCTCGAAAATAGTAGGAACGAAAATGACACGGCTCTCGGTCCTTATTTTATTACTCGCTGGCAGGCGGAGGAGGACAGGAAGATTGTACTGGCCAAGCGCTTCAATATGCAGCTGCAGCAGGGCATGCACGACTCTCTGGACCTTTGGAAGGAGGAAGAGGATTTGCAGTAAAATACACAGGGAGTTGGGGAGGTTTGCCATAGAGCTTGAGATTTATCAGATCAGGGGTCAAGATCAAGCCAACAGTTAAATTATATAATCAATCAAATCATGTTTTGGCTGACTAGGTCGGCTTTGAAGGCGCTTCGGAAGATGTTGGCACGCAAGTGATCGCCGGGAAACGGGTGGAGAGAGGAAGTGCTGTACTAACTGTAGACGGGTGCGCTCAAGTGAAGCTTGCCGACCTTTGAGGGTCAGGTGGGCGAGAGGGGAGGGGGGGGGAGGTGGTCGCACAGAGTATGTTCCAGGTCAAGATTTGACAAGGATGGTATGAATGTGATGTAGTCCCCGTTGTGGGGTCGGCTTATTGTGTTGCAGAACGTTGCCATATACCGCCGAGCCGCGAAGAGCAAACAATAAAATCAACATCAAGCCGACGAGCACAGAGGTATGTGCGTGTGCGTCCGCGGATCATTTATCAGCTACCACCCACTCTTCATATGATTAGCTGGTTTCCCATTTGTGAGTGTAGCATCGCCGGCGCACGTACGCGTGAGGATTGATGTCTGGTATGTACTGGTGCAATTTTCATTTTTGAAGCATCGGTAACATTGGAAACATCCGGGGAGTCTCGCCTAGGACGTCTTCGGCGGGTCGGTTCTGCAGCGGAAGCTCTCCGCCACGAGTATACCTCGTACGGCGGAACAAAAGGGCGTCGAAACGCAATCAGTTGGATGAGTTGACGTCGACGGCTAATGCTACGTACCAGGTACCAGGTATGCTTTTTTTGTACCCAAACATCGTGTGCTTTACTGCAGCATTGACTGACTTTGCTTGTGGTTACTGCACAAAACCCCCTTGACGTTTAGCATGACCCAAATGCCACACGCGGTCTATAACAGCGTGAAAAGTTGCACCACCTGAAACCCGTGTTTCGTTGAAATTCCGAACCATGGCATTACAGTCTAAAGTGCAACTTCCCGCCGAGCACAAGTTGCGTCTTAGCCCACGAGGCGCCCCGTGGAGTCTGCGCTGTCAATCCTTACCCGGAACCCCATTGCCGTCTGGACACGTTCCAGTCGTATAGAGAAGTTCACGACTGCCTGGAACGGAACGCTTCCGGCTACCTTGCGCCTCTTCACCACTGAAACCCAAAAGCTCGTCTCCGACTTTCCCGCCAGCTTTGCCCACTGCGCCCATCGCCGGTTTGGCCTTTTCCTCGCTGAGATAAGTACGATACGCCTTGACTAGCGACGGAGAGTCATGTTCTATCGACGTGCGGACCTGCATTGAGACAACCGAGCAATGCGCGTATGAATTTTCAGTTTTCATGTCGGGTCACCGCCGCGTCGTATACGTCCCCGGTGTCTTGGTAGGTCCGCGTGCCTACCAAGATCACTTGCGTGGGTTCGAATCTCACCGAGTGCGTACTCGTAAGGACTTTTTCTTGCATAAAAAATGATTAGCGAAAGCGCGAGAGCGTGATTCTCAACATTCGATGAAAATCGACGAGCAGTGGGAATGGTGGACCCTTTGCGCGATAAAAATGAAGGCACGTACCGGGGGGGAAAAGGGACGACACCTGTGACCACGGCTTGCCCAGAAGAAGACCGCTGAGGTTAAACCCTCCTACGAGTTAAGCTGGAAAGTGAAGGCGATGATGAAAATGACATGAAGAATATTAAAATGCTGGAATCCTCAAGGGGCTTGGGCGCTATCAGTGCACATCAGTTGATCTCGTGCAGGAAATGGTTTTACGATGCCCACAGCATGCCCCTCTTTATCATCCGAGTGCAGCACAAAGGGGAAACATATAATTTTCTTGATTTTTTTTTCTTGTCCCATTTATTGTCTTCGCCCTTCTTTTTCTCTCCCTCCTGGTAATCGTAGCTCAGACCCGGGGTCACAGCGTAAGCGCTTTTCTCTCCTCCCCACTACGGTACGGGCCTTGTGTTTTACCGCGAGCCGGGATAAGCACTTTTTCTCCCTCGTCGACTCCCGCCGACTTGTGTCTACCTACGCTGAAACAGGGGCTCTCTACAGCAGTTGGTGCCATTTGAGAACAAAAAAGTCGATGCCGAGATTTGAACCCCTGACGCCAACGCTAGTAGTATTCGCGGTTGGCCACTATTAATAGACCACCAGGGCGACTGCTATTACGGGGGACCATGATTGTTTTCTTTCGTTTCTCTATTTCATAGAATGTGTATGTCGTGCCTGTCCTGTCTAGTATGATGACATGGCATTGCATTGCCCACTGCTGTGCTTGCTGCATACCAGGGTACGTGGCAACGTAGTAACTCTGTGGCGTAGCTTTGTGACCACAGAACTTGTATCTCTTCTAGGATTAAAGAATCGGCACGGACACTGGTTGTGCTGGATGTCGACGGGTAGAAAGAACGGTTTAATGTGAAGAACACACACATAGTAAATAGGACCAAATATTGTTTGTAAAAATAGCTA
Source organism: Nereocystis luetkeana (assembly GCA_031213475.1). Taxonomy (NCBI): domain Eukaryota; class Phaeophyceae; order Laminariales; family Laminariaceae; genus Nereocystis; species Nereocystis luetkeana. Next base: position 3,148,537 of record JARUPZ010000029.1, read on the forward strand.
AATATATCGGTTTTTATGTGTATCGTAGGTCCTATTTAATATGGTTCCCCGTTATAGTGATATAACCTGTTACACTCAAGCTTATTGATTCAGTACTAAATAATTAAAACAGCTCTAACAAGTTGTCCCTCCTCACTATGAATAGCAGACTCCCTGCTTACTATTTAGCTAATCATTTTTAGTTGGATGTTACAACGTGTGAAGCCAGAGTTTTTCCTCGCTGGCGCCGTGAGGAACATGCCCCTAAAATGTTGTTTTTCGTCATTTGTCGCGGGAAAATGCGTTCTGGGTGCACGCCATAAACCATCAGCGCGTGGGTCCCGCCCTTGTTCCATGAGCACGTGACTGGTCTCAAGTGTGCCAATGATCGACATAAATGCAATTATGTAATGCTTAGCGGTGACGTCTGCTCACCTCGATAATTGAGACTACTGCTATTAATACTGGTCCCGCCCTTTTCTTCACAACTCTCCCATTGCATGACTACCATAATGCTTTCCCTATTATTTGACGTGTCTTTGAGCTGAGGGTCAAGGTCATTCCCAAACATCACCTTAGTCAGGTGCAGCGCATGGTGTGTGGCTGGTCCTTCTCGGCACAGCGCCAGGAACGCGTGGAACTGCGCCTGATGGAGCTCGTGCACCACCTCCATCACACTCTTCCGGCGATTGCACTCCGCATAGCAAGCGCCCTGTCGTAAAACATCCACAGCCCCCTGCGTAGATGATAGACGGTCGTTGCGGACGTCACCGGGCGGCCGCAACAGTAGGCCACATCTTCCTATTTGTGAGCTTGACACCTTGTATGTAGCACGTCGAGGGTGTTAGGGACGCCCCATTTCTCATACCTTCGTGAAGCCGATGCTAACGCAAAGAAATGGCCACCCTGTGACGTCTGCGGTGGAGCATCGGAAAATAACTTCGGCGAAGGCTGGCTTTGTTTCCAGCAGATGAAGCACCTGTCGAAGGCAAGGGTGCAGAAGCTCAATTAGCTGTAAGCCACATACCGGTATGGTTGAAGCCCGTTTTCCTCGGGTTGTGCTGAGAGGCGGCACGCTCCATCGCGTTCTTTATGACCCCACGCACAAGGCTCCACGCACTGTCATGATGGTAATTCACCGGGCATTTGTCGCATGCGTGCTCTACACACACTGCTCATCAAAGGAACCCGCAGGGCAACGCATCACGCTCGCGCGCTTACTTTGCGATTGCACTCTACCTGAAGCAATGATAAAACTCCCATGGAGCGATTCAAATCCGTGCAAGGGTCGGTTCCCTGGAAACCGATCGTGTCCCAATGCGGGCCCACGTCGGGACACGCCCTCTTCTCCTTCGTCAATCGCCGGTAAATCGTCTGGATGAGCCGGCGATGCATGATGTCCATCGGAGTGTAGAGTATCTGTTTGTGTCGCACGTGCACGATCGGGTACAAATAAGCTGGATGGGCAGAAACACCTCGGTAATCTGCTCAAGTATCGCAAGCTTGCAGGGGTACTTGTGCTGGGGAAACCGAACAACGCGTCCAACACGTCTACCTTCCTAGCGCCGCGATGGTGCTGCAACCGTGTACAGTGGCTTCCAGAGCCCCACTGCTTCCTGGCTCGTGATGGTACACCAGAAACGTGCTTTTACCTAGGTCTGAACTACCTAGTCTGTACAGTCTCTCGAGCGTAATACATTATGTTCAAGATGTAGCCCCAGTCAACGTTTCTTCTCGGAACATGGTTTGCGCCTGCAAAAGTGTGGGGGGGGGGCAAACGTACTTTCGGACAAATATTGTGCTATACCTTTGCAATGAGAAACACCTCGTCCCGCAGTTGCTCTGCTTCTGGAAACTTTAGCGTCGGGCATCTTCGGAACAGGCCGAATCGACTCTGGCGAGGCTCGAAAGGGACGATGGATGCCTTGTGCTCATTCAAATCCTGAGAAACGGGATAGTTGTGTTCTGTCAGTAGTGTATTGTAAACTTTGAATGAGCGTGACGCAACTAATTGCACAAATACAAACACTCTTAAACCTTACAGTCTTGCATGATAAAATTTGCCGGGACCGCTGCACGGCGCGCTTTCGTGCTGCGGTGCAACGGGAACAAAACACCTTCTTAAGTTATCGGCTCGCAAGCGAGCGTGTCTTTCTCTGGGAACGAATATGGGTGGAGAACTCACTTGGGAACGGAAATGGCGCAGTACATCAGCAGTACAGACCGTGCGGTCGCCCTCGTTGATGCTGACCGGTTGCAACGCGCCGCTTACACCTTTTTCCATTGGCATGGAGTTTTCCGCCGTTCGTAACTGAAAGGGTACGATATCACGGAGGAAGGGCCAAAAGGTTCAACACCTTATCAACAAGGCAAAAACAATAGTGCCGATTCGTTCTGATTCAAAGGATACCAGAAGAAGGAGGTATGCAATATGCGGGCTGCCAACGTTCCGATTATACACGCGCACAATATTTTCGAGCGGCATGTGGCAGGAGTATGGTATGCACAGGGAGGTGACACACAAACAAGCGACTTCGCACCTTACCTGGTCGATTTGCTCCCATTCTTTAGCAGCGCGAAGGTGCCTACCCTCCCCCCCTCCCCCCCCCCTCCTCTTCTCGTCCCTCTGGCTGACGCGGGCTTTGTAATTGTTCGGGGTCTTCCACATGTTGCAGATCTTCTTCTTTCCCTCGCCCTCCTTCACCGCTATCCTCTCCTTCGCCATCCTCCTCCCCCTCCTCTCCCTCCTGTATGGCAGGGCACCGCTGGGTACTCCCGCCGGCATGCAAACATACCCGCCCACGATTCTCGTTGCTACCCTCGCCTTGTCCTGCTCCCGCCACATCGACGACAGGGACCGATTGTGCCTCAATGCCTTCAAGCTTCTGGCCGGCCAACAAGTGCAGTAGTTGCCGCCGGAGTGTTCAAACGATATAATGATCGGCTCAGGATGAGTCGCATCCAGGTCTGAACGCGCGTTGTACACTGCCCACCATGCATTATAGCGAAGCACATTGTACTCGAATACAAATATTGAAAGCGGTTTGAAACATCAATTATTTTTTTGAAAGCGTATGCGCCTACAACTCTGGGCTTCTATTATAGTTACAGGTCTATATTTTGATAGTACTAAACAACTTATTTATCCCGCGTAAACAAAGGCACCACATAATGAATCTCACACCTACCTTCGTAGTAGACGATCCGCCGTTTTTGTAACTATCCGTGAGCTGCCTGAGTGCCTCTGCATTGCCAAGTTGCATGGCATTGCTATTAATAGGATCAGGATGCTTCACGCTCCTGTCCTCTGATATAATTGGTTTTCTGCGATCGCGCGTGTCATCCTCGCTGGTCGAAAACGCTGCCGTCCTCGCCACATCCTTCGTAGTCGCTCGGACAGCGTGATGATCGGGAGACTGTTGTAGGGTGGAGACGCAAATGTCAGTGTCTCGGATGCGTGCGAACGAAAAACAAACACCAGGCACCAGAAAAAGTGTTTATAAAAAGTGTGTACCCCGACGTTTTTGGTGCGCTGCTACTCATCGCCACTAATACAAACATACAACCCGACAATGGCGTGCACATCACCAACTCACCTGAGATCCAAAGCTGCAAACTGCACCCTTGTCAAACTCGTTGACGCCCTCTTCTTGTTGAGGACGAACGAGTTTTTTTTCGTCGGTTCTCTCTGACTCGATACCAGAAGAGCTGGTTGCGGGGGTTTGCCCTCCACTCCCGGATACCCCCGCAGCATCCCTAAATTCGGCGCTCATCTCTTTTTCGAACTCGTCTTCATCGTAGAACGCAGGACCCGACGGAATTTCGTATCCCTGCTTCGGCCCGTCATGTGACAATGGCCTGTACTCGATACCGAAAGTATCCATGGATTGGAGATCACGATTGTTTCCACCTGTGACTATCGCTGGAGCTCCTGTTTCTGAATCGGCACCAGTGGCAGTAGTTCCGGGCTGCCATCGTCCGGTTGTGGGCGGTGGTGGCAGACCAAAAACGATTCCGTCCATATCTACCGGTTTTATCTTCGAGTCTCCCACGGATCGCTCAGGATCGGCCTGATCCTGGTTGTTCACCTTGGTCGACGGAGGAAGCGAACCCTTGTGACCTTCGCCAGGATTGAGCTCGACGATGCCGTCGTTAGAACCATCGGAAGAGTCTGTCTCTGACGTCGCCGAGAACATGCATCCAGATACCTTCGCTGACACTCTCGGCTCTGGCATACCCAGTGTTTGATTTGGTACTGGTACTCGTATGTAGCTCGTATGTGCTACCAGGTACTTGGTACCAGGTATATGATACCAGTAGGATATGCTGCGTAATGGTTTACTTGGCAAGTCACTGTGAATGGTGGACAGACACAAGGTGCACTCGACCCCACGACGAGTGGTACTTACTTACTCATAGCCCAAGAGCTACGCAGCTATCCAACAGCAGTACGTTTAGCAGTAGTACGTACCTGGTACGACGTGTAGTGCGGAAAGATAGGCAATCAATGACCGTTGTAGTGTACCCAAGGCAAATGCAAGGTAGGCAATACTGCATACTGCAATAAAGAGAAAAAAGTCTGATGAGGTGTTCCACTGTACCTGAAAGGCATTACTGTAGATCCATCGTGAACACGACGGCTGTCATGTGACCAGAACCAGAACGACAGCTCGAGTTGAGGCACAGCAACAAGGTTGACATGCAAAGGGTTGGATTGTCAGCCAGAAGATGCGCTCATCGCACCCTCGTATGTCGAAGCTTCAATTATAACTGGAGGCATCCGTTGCCTAGCTATCAAGGACAGGGATCAACGAGACGGCTTTCCTCACACGACGACTTTTGGACGTCCACCAAGTCTGAGGCGGAATCAACACCTGCCTACGACAACGCTACCCGTGCCGTACCCAATGCTGCACCTACATCCGGTGGAGAGGGAGCGAGTTTAGCGATACCCGGAGTCGTGGGTGCGAAGCCACAACAGATGCCGGCTGGTGAGGCATACCGGCCCCCCCACCAGAGTGACGGGCCTCGAATGGGGCATTTCACGCCCCCGCCAGCATTCGACATGCAGAGCCCGATGCACCTCTCTCCCGTAAGGCAGATCGAAGTGCGCTCGTTTAAAGGCACGGCTCTGGTGGATATTCGACAGTACTACAAGGCCGAGGACGGGACCATTTTGCCGACAAAGAAGGGCATATCGCTGACTCTTCCGCAGTGGGATACACTAAAGCGGGCGATGAACGACGTCGACAGGACTATCGCAAGCCAGACGAGCAGACGCGACAACGTGGACGACGGGAAAGATGGGCGGTCATAGGCGAGAGCCAGCCATGGCAGCGGCGTGGTACGGGGTGGGGGTGGGGAGTAGTAGGAGCTACAGTACTTCGACTCTTGTTGTCTTTGTGTCCGTGTTTGTGAGAAACCTGCAGGGTCTTCGTTGTCGACACGACCGACAACCGACAAGTACAACTCGTTTGGCGGTTCCAGGACTCGTAGACAGCAGTACCGAGCCCCCTGATAAGAAACCGGGATACCTGCGCAATCTGTATTTCTTATTTGAGAAGGGTGTGTTCCACACTAACTTTAATATAACAGCTCCTGAAGCTTATTACTCGAAAATCTCGGGCTGAGTTTCTTGTGGAGCTCGTTCTTTATAGAGGACCGGTAGTGATGTATCCCGGCGATCTTCGAGTTGTGTCCTTCGGAGTTTGTTGCAGTCACCAGTGTTTCTGTCTAATGGCGCCTTCTTGGCCCGGATGCCGCGCGAGTTTGTGGTACGCCTCACAATCATTCTAAACGCGACCGCCAGCTCGAGAGGGATGAAAGCCTTTTGTACCTCGTTGGTGGGCGCTCGTTGGAAATATGTCGCAATACGTATGCGGTAGCTTTTGTTCGGTTCAATGTTCAAAACATTCTAAAACATTCACCTGGTATATAATACCTGGTATGTACCGTACCGCAGTGCCTTCCGTCTGGTCTCTTCTGACGTCCTTATGGCCCGTTGGCTGGACAAATCGTCGGACTGATCGCACAAGCAAACACCGACCTTGTCCTCGGGACTCGGCCTGTGCCCTGAGCGCATGTTTGCTTCGTTTTTCTTTCTTTCTTTCTTTCTGTTCTGCTTTTTTAACCCTCTTTGTGTTTTTCTTTCTTTTTTTCCCTTTTTTTTCGAGTGCACTTATTCATACCTGGTATATAATACCATGGATATTTTCCTGGTGTTATTCGATTGCAAGTGGTACGGATGGAATACCACAGCTCGTTAGTACGGGTCCCCTTACGGACTGGTATAATACTGCCGTGCTATTTTTCGTACGTGCTTGTTTTCTCCCATCGAGATGCATTTTTGTTGCAGCCTGTTTATTAATAGTGATCACAGGCAGAATTTCAGGGAGGTGAGCTGATGTGAGAACATCGTCATCACATTATAGGTAGAGCCTGAAATTCCGGCTCGTGTTGGTCTTTCGAGTACCGATCATACATATGCCACTCTGTCACCGCGGCCTTTCTGTCTTCCGTTTTCTGTCCTGAACGTCTGTCTGTACCGAGTGCAAACTGCACCCGTGCCACTGACGTGCGCCCCGCCCCGGACGTGAGAATAGTAATCCCCTTCGAAGCAGCCTCTTTAGGTTCTACGCTGACCCTTATTATCGCCTCCTTTCCTTCGTACCCCCCTTCGAATAATATTTTCATTGCCGATGCGATGCGATGATTCCGATCCCACCCTACACCCCATACCGGGTACGTTATTTGCAGTGTCCTTGAGGGGTGACCTCCTCTCCCACGTTTGATCGCGCGGTGTAAAGCGTTGCTCGGGAGATTGCTCGATTACGTGATGTACATGCCGAGTGAGTGCCCTGCATTGCCCCGTTTCAAGGTTTCATGCACTACGTACTGCAAGTCTTTTTTTCTTAGGGGACTCATATCCCGCGAGAGAGTGTGGGGAATGCCACTGCTGCTGCTGCCCCCCCCCCTCACCATGCCTCGGTACGAGGGGAAACGGGTTAGCCAAACTCGAGCAGCCAACCTCAAGCTAGGGTGAATGCGTTCACCTGTCTGCATGTACCATAAAGATCGACTCGCTGATGTGCACCCAGTCGTCCATCGAGGGCATTTATCCTTTTTGGGTATAGCGAGCCAACAACGAGGAATCGGTTTGCCAGCAGTCTACTGTCAACGCGCTGTGGCACGAGTAGCACGTTGCTTCACGCGTGTCGTACAACTTCTTGCATTTTTGTTCGGACACTTACCGAAACCAGCAACCCGGGCTAAATGGTGTGGCGGTTGCTGCAGCCGTCGTTTGTATTCATCGCTCTTTCGCTCTGAAGCCCCACAAGGGTTTACATCCAAGACGTTGTCGGACAGCCCCACGCGTTGGTCTTCGCCTGAAACGTTTTCTTGGTTTGTTAAACTCCGTGTCCGGATGCGGGACGGAGGGTGGAGTTCACTACACTCCCCGCCCGTCTCTCTCCACCCCCACCCCCAGCAAAGGAACGCGAGCGACCGGCCTCAGCGGTGGCTTCGCGCAAGTAGCTTATGAGAAGCTCTCAATCAGCAGTCGTGTTTTCGTCTGTGTACTTTGCGGCTCTTCGTCTCTAGTTCTGCACTACTTCTACACTACAACACGGTGCAGCTGCGTTCGCCCGCCTTCCTTCTTGTGTCACGCAGGGCTGTAGCCCGACTACTGTCCTCTCTTATCTTACTCGCCACCCCCCCCCCTCCCTCCCCCCCCGAACCTGCCCCCTGCCCGGGTTTTCTGTTGCTTTCTTCATCCCCCCCCGTTGCGTCCCCCACCCATTTGTTGCCCGGGTTGGCTGTTGTTTTCTCCCCGAGCTTCGACTCCTTTCGTACCGGGTATACCACGAAGGCTCCGAAGCGCACTGTCTTTTATTAGCACCGCCTCGCTCGCTCCCGCCACCACTAGCTTCGATCCCCCCCCTCCCTCTCCCGATGTAGGGGAAAAACCCCTGAAAATAATCCTGTTCCCCCTTTCTTTACGTAAGTCGGATTCTTCTCGACCGCCCCTGTATTGCTCCTGAGGCTGTCGGTGGCTTTCCCCCCCGTTTATATAACTTCTACCTTCCGATTCTCCAAGGGACACCACGGCGCTGCGTCCGGAAAGTCCCTTTCTTTGAGCATTCCGATCAGCTCGACCAGTAACTCAAATGGTGTTGTGATTGCTACGGGGTTTACCGCAGAACGCAGCCACGGGCTGTTCGATCGACCAGGCTCATACTTCAAAGTCTTGGAGCCATTCCGTTGGAGTCATTCTCTCATTTCTCCCGATCGAACTTGTGGTCTTAGTGCGCCCCTGCACACTCTGATTCCGACCGCAGGTTTAACTGCAATTTTTCATCCCACACTATTTCCGAATACGCTGCCCCAAAAATATGGTTGCAGTTTTTGCCGCGAATCAACCATACCCTAGCCACAGTTTCTCTACCAGAGGAGTACCGTGACTATCTTTCTCGTCGTGTGCTTCCCGGTTGGACGGTGGTGGGTCCAAGCAAAGAGGCCAGGAGACCGTACGTCCACCCCTTCACAGACGACCATTTTTCGTTGGTTTGCCGCGACGGACGCCAAACTAAAAGCTGTAGGTTTTCGTGTAAAACACTCGGCCTTACACGCTTGACGGTGCACGTTTTCCTTCGATGGACATGTCTCCTGATATCTTTGGATCCAAGGTCCACCGATTATCCTGAACCTGTGGCTGATCGTTTATTCGAGGAAGGAAGGGACTCAAAACCCGTTCTGGAGACAATCGGGTGTCCGTACATCGCCAAACTCGGTGGGTGGTACGGTTTGTCAGCGGGTGGCGTTTTAGTGGTGTCCAGGGACGCGGACAAAACTGAACCGGTGGGTGAGAACTACTAAAAAACCAGATTCGGTCCCGCTCTTCCCGTTTTCTTAACATCTTTTGGGCTACAGGTACTGAGGGGAAACCTGACCATCGGAAAGACTGATTGCAGCTTACATCAAATTAAGCAGTACCGAGCTGCTGGGTCAGGGGATGGCACATGCAGTACCCAACCTACGGCGCAGGGAGTTGTACGATACGTGCGCAAAAAGTCATCTACTTTCCTCGCTGCGGCGCGATCCCACTAAATACAGTTGATCATATCGCACTACTCATGCATTTGTGTATTTGGTCGCTATACCTGGGACAGGAGAACCAGACAAGGCGGTGAGCTACTCGCGGGCCTCAAGGATATTATGGTTGAACGCTCCCCGACTCCTGCGCCCGACTTACAACGCCCCAAAGCAACCGGCGGTGGAACCTGTGGAGCCATGCACTCCTGAAAGCGAGAGAGCGAAATATGTCAAGACACGGACAGGGGAAAGGGTAGGGTGGATCAGTGAAAAGTGGGGTTTAGTTCACAATCCGGGCGGGTAGGGAGGATCACACGTAGTTAGCGGCGATAACAACGTAGCGAGGAGGAGCAGCGGAGATCGGAGGCTTGGTGCGTGAGAAATTACGGCGACCACGACCCCGCGTGGGTGTTACAGGGAGTAGCGTAAAAATGGAGGGACGGTCTTCATAGGCTGCAACATGAGCAAGGAAGTTCCTACCACTGTAGTGACGGGAGGAGGGACGGCGGGAGCAGGGGAGCTGAGAGCGCGCTTCTGGGCATAAAGAAATGTAGAATTTTTGCTTCTTGCAGTGCGCAACCCGCCAGGAAGGTCAAAAGAGGGTGGATTAGTCGTGTATTCATTGTTTTAAATACTGAGTTCAAACGAAGGAGGGGGGGGCGGAGGGTTACACCCAGGATCTACAGTACAGTAGTCATCCTGTATTACCCCCTTGTGAAGGTGTTACCTACTGAGCTATAGGCGTAAAAGATCGATCGATTACCCAGCCCAGGGTAATCCCTACAACACTCTCCCCCCCTCTGAACGGCGGGATCTTTGGCGCGTCGGAACCGTATACATACGTCTGTACGCTGACCTACCCGCTTCGTTTCATTACCTGGGGAACCAGGGAGATGTGTGTGTGTGTGTGTTTTCAGGCACCCGCAAGCGTTTCTGTAAAAGAAACGTTCGAAGTGAGGTTCGAACCCGTGACCTGGACGACGTCAAATGTGAAGAGGTGTTTCCTACCCAGCCCAGGGTAATCCTTATGACCCCCTTCCTTCATTATCATCGTGTTATGAGGCTTAGATTGGGTAGGCGATTGGTTAACCTTTTACCTTCAGCCCAACGGACTAAGACCTTCACAAATGGCGACGACGGCAGAACATGGGTCGTTGGTCGTGAGTTCGAATCTCACGTCCACCATGAAATCGCTTTTTCAAAGATCAAGTGCGTTTCCTCATGTCAAGAACCTGAAAAATGCTCCTGGATCCCCAGAAATTGGAACCGCGTGTGGTAGCGCGTCGACCCGTTAAAACCCGGTCCGTTCCAGTGTTATGAGGCTTAGATTGGGTAGGCGATTGGTTTACCTTTTACCTTGAGCCCAACAGACTAAGACCTTCACAATCGACAATCATTTCAGGAATGTTAATCAAGAGATTGTGAAGAAGGACGTGGCAGTGTAGCAAGAGAGTTGTCACTTGCGGTGGTGTGGAGGTGCGACAAGACAACACCTTATTGGATCGAATGTTAGTTATGGTGAACGACAGAGACCATACGTACCGGTGCTTTAGACGGAAAAGGTAGAGAGAGGGAGACGGTAACTTTACAAATGTTGTGGCCTGCTCTAACCCTCGTCTACGATATTTTTGTACACGCCAACGAGGAGAGACTAAACGGGCAAGGAACGAGGGGTAGGTCACCTGCCCACTTACTGCGGAATCGTCGAGCTCGAACTACTCGTACGAAAAATAGAAAAATGGATGGAAACTACTCGTCGTAAGAAAAATGCAAAATTTATTGGGAAATAAAATACACGACGAGTGACGATCCTTGACCTGACCATATATATAGTATCTATCTATTCGGGGGAGTCGTACTAAATAGGATCCATCTGTACGGTACACACAGAAACCTATATATGTTTACCTATTTTTACTATAACACTATTTAGTTGGTCCTAAATACTATGGTTCCTCGTAATAATATGCAATTCTGTGCTATACAGCAGTATGGTATGATGACAGTATGCTCAGACATAATATATATATATATATATATATTTTTTTCATCCCATTCATTATCTCCGCACATCTTCTTCTCTCTCTCCTTCCAACTCGTAACTCAGATCCGGGGTCACATAGTAGGCTCTTCTCCCCCCTTCCCGCTACGGTACGTGCCTTCATTTTTATCGCGAGAAGATTTCAGCATTTTCTTCCCTCGTCGACTCGCATCGAATTGTGCCTACCCACGCTGCAAGGCGCTCTCAACAATTGAATCCTTTTTTATTTTTGCAAATAAAGTCAAAGTCCGACCCACCTGGGGCTCGAACCCAGGACTCAAACAAGTAGAATTCGAGGTTAACCACTTGAACCACCGGGGCGACCGGCATACCTCCCTACGACGAAGTGTTTTTTCTGCCAACCCGCCACTCTGTCTGTGCACCTGTTTTGCTGATGATCATCGAGCGTAAAGACGTAAAGACAAAAAAAGGAGCATTACGATCACGAGATATTACGTACTGCTGTACGTACTCATCATGTACTGCTGTAGTAGTACCTGTGGCTCGCACTTCGACGCAGCTCGTGCATCAGTACCGGAAACCGGTATTTTTGGGCGCGTCAAGGCCTTTTTTATCCTAATTTAGTATACGAGGAGAGCGGTCAGTCAAGGAGTCAACCGCGGTCATCATATTGATATGTTGATCTTGCTCGGTGCTTCGGCACGCGAGATGCGGGGGAATTCATTGGCCGAAACTGGCCAATCAAACTTCGTCCTGCATTGACCACGTGACCGTCTGCTCTCTTCCGCCGCATCAGCGTGACCCTTTGCCTGGGCTCAAGGTGTCTCCTAGCACAGAAGACTCCTTACCTACCACAAGGGAACGCGAAGGCCAGGTGAGGCAAAGGAAGGTGGCGCACAGATTGCAGCGCTAACTGCTTTGCGCAGTGAACTGCCAACACCGATGTAGGGTGCATGACACCATGCCAGAACAAAGCAGACCTGCGCAATCTGGGGCGTGTTTCGACAGACCACGAGGCATTAGAGACTACTTACGGCGCTTCGTTGCGCGAGCCTGATTCGGCCGGACGAGACGGCGCAACGTGTAGCATCATGCCATGAATGTAGGTTCTACCGGCCTTGCTCCCATGATATTCCGGGGCCTGCTCGTGCTCGCCATGGGTCGCCCAGAGACGATACGTACGGTCCTGTACCCTCTGGTATTTTATCATATGGACGCACTCAAGAGTGGATATTGGCCGTACATCTCCTGCGTGGGCATAGCATGAGTCTAATCCTCCACGCCGTCCCGCCAAACAGATGGATTCTGCGATCGGAGACTACCGAGAGTGGGCGAATGGCATCGGAGACCTCATACTGGACTGGGCCCGAGACGGCCAGGAGTCCACGGCGACGCAGGTGATGCAAGCTCTTCATGTTTTCTCGTTGTTCTTGTTTGTTCTGTTCGGGTATCCCTGTTATACTTGATACACTGCTGTCGACATTGTACCGAGAGTACCGCCGTATTAATATTAATATTGTTAATATTAATAGTACAACAGCAGTAGTACGATACCTGGTACACCTACTTCACATCATGTATACATCAGGTCACTCGTTCAGCGAAGTACAGCAGTAGTGCTACGTACTCGTACATACGAACGTATAATAAGAATCAAAGGAGTGCTCCTGTATCCCTGCTGTGGGTGCCTTGTGCCTTGTTATGCTGCAAGAGTCTACGGATAATCCGATGCGACGGCGAACGCGTACGAGTAGCCACGCACGCACTGGTTGTTTTGTCCGGCACTGCCTGCAGTACTCTGTCGTTGTTGCCGATTATTTGTATTTTCGACGACGTACGTATTGATTCCGGTACGTACTGCTGTGTACATAATACGTACCAGGTACCAGTGTTAATATTGTTCCATACCCTCCGAACGGGTACCGGGTACATTTATGATCTTGGTTGGGTTGCTTACGTACCACTTACATACTGGTATTCGGGAAAATGGTTTCGACACACACTGCGATGTTCAAGACGACTATTAACACCGGTAGAAATGACCCTGACCCTAAGCCAATCAGAGCAACCCTATTCCTGACCCTAAGCCAATCAGAGCAACCCTATTCGTGACCCTAAGCCAATTAGGGCAACCCTAATCCTGACCCTAAGCGAATCAGACTTAATCTCGAACAAGTGGTGAGCTCTACTAGTACTACGCCTTATGTGGTACAGCTATATATATGCTGGCCTCGGGCTGAGCTTGGTCATCCGAGGCGTACCATAGCCTGTCATGCTTTGCCCTGTTGTGATCGGGATGGAGCTGTCTTTACCGTACTCGTGCCCCTTCCAGAAGAATATTCAGCGCACTAGGTTACTCGGTACCCGGGTACATGGTCAAGGGTCAAGGGGTGCATGATGAACGAATGAACAGACAGTAGTTGTTGTGCTGCTGTTCCCTGAATACTGAATACAAGTATATACTGCACCGAAACAGCAGCATCATACTGCTGCTGTACTCGTATCGTATCGTATAATACGTATGAACTCGTATGTACTTGTATACTAGGGCCGAAGAAGCCAGCCACAAGCCGGGCAAGAGCAATCACGAGTGTCTATGAAATCAGGCAAGGCGCTTCCGGCAGTCTACGTACCGATATTCATTATGTAAGAATATATGATATATGCACGTCTAAGAGTCCATAGTGGACACCCGCCGATAGCAACATACGAAAAATGTAGTATCGCGGGTTATACGTAGCCGTGCCTGATGGCGACCGCTGGTATCCCCAATGCCGGTAGACTCTTTCCAAACACTAGAACTGCTGCTGCAGCCCGCACCGCCACTTCAGCACAGGGTCCTGCTCTATGTCGGCGACGTCAGTCATGGCCACCTATCCCCGCGAACTCGTCTCGACCGTGCATCCCACTCCCAACCTTGATCCATCTCTCACCGAGTGAGAATTCTACCCAGGAGACAGACACGCCAAGTGTTGTGCACCGCGCGCCTCAGCAGGCTATTTTAACTGCGGACGATTTTGTATTCGTTTTTGATACGTTTTGGCGAGGCGGTTACGGAAAAGCCGTGCCCCCCGGTCTTTCTGACGGCCATAGCTTCCTTGCCGCACGTGCACCTGAAGCGCACCAATCAAGAACGGGGTGATGTGGGGGCCATGGTTGGTAGAATTCGTAACATTCTATTAATTATTAATAGTACTGCATCCTTTTTCGAGGACCAATTGCGTGTGGAATTTTGTGTTGGATCGTTTCTGCAGCGGTTAAAGGGTCAAGGGCACGCGTGCCGCTCAACGGGACACGTTCCATGCTTTGATTGATTCATCATACGGTCCTGCAGGGGCAATAGACGGCAAAACGAAGTCTTGGAGAGTTTCGATTTGCTAAAAGCGAATGCTGACGCCATGTTGACGCCATCCGAGTAACGGGAACGGCGTTCACAAAAGCTGGAGGTTCCAAGCTAGCCAGCCCCGGCCCGCGCAGCCTCTCCCGCCCGTTTTTCGTTTCTCTACCATACGTGAGTTCAACCTTTACCATACTCACTACGTCCAATATGTATCCCCTCACCAAACACGCCGCCCATTTAGACGAGGATTAAGATTCAATACTTACCACTCTACAAAACCCCGCGATTTGTTACGTTCAATCTTCCACCTGAAGGCTTTTTTGCCAAGTAACAACCGTGATCATTGCCCCCCTTCGGATACGTTGGAGTTCTATGTAGTTATAATATAGTCCGTCGGCCTACTTGTTAAAGAGGCTTCAGTAAATGGTCCTCTCACGCGTCCCTAGTATCGTCTCGATGCCCCCCCCGCCACGACAGGGATGGTTTCTGACTGACTTCGCCTCTGCCCTGGCCATCGTGGGGGCTTACCTGGTGTTGGCGACGGTTGGTCCTCTGATCATGTCGATTCTCCCTCCCATCGACAGCTACCCCGTGCGGTTCGTCTACAACGTAGTGCAGGTGATCGACGAACGAATGGAGGCTGGAGCGTAACTCGAGCAGTTGTTTTTAGATTGTCTATTTCTTGTTCTTTTGAGGTCGGTGCCCTTGGTGTTGGTTGAGTTTGTGATGGTTTGCTTTGTTGTCGCGAGGTTCATCTAGTTGGCGTGTCTTCTCGCGATGCATCTCATCCGTGCGTCATCGTTTGTACACCTCCTTGTGCTGCGCAAACGTATGCATAGCAAGTGGTCAGAGAAAAGTCGCGTGACTTTTGAATGGCCGACATAGTGCCCATGCATACGGACAGTCGGTCGCTAGAACCGTTGAAGTTTGGCGGGTGGGTACCCACGGCAGGCAAGCAATGTGTGTGTGCACCGCAGCAATATTTGATGTACTATCACCACGGTGTTTTTGTATATTTGCTCGGCAGCAGACGAGAATGCTCAAGCACGGCACCAAAACAAAGTCTCGTATGCGCAAAAACCGTCTCGTGGACGCCGTCAGCTGCCAGTACCTAGCATGAAAATTATGTGCCATCACGTTCCTCAGTCCGCAATGCTTGGGAGCACTTTTTTGCGATCAAACAAAGACTACGTACTCGTGCAGAAGCGTTGCGATGGTATTCCATTGCCCCCTCTCCGTTTTCGCACCCCCATGAAGTACCGATGATAGGTTCATCCATCTCCGAATATCGCTCGTGCTTGCTTCCGCGCAGATCATCCTTTGCTCGTACATGTGCGTTGAGGCGTTCATGATCGCGAACCGCAGCGGGTACCCCGCCCTCCCTTGCGCTGCGTTCGACGCCAAAAACCCTGCAGTGGCCAACGTGCTGTGGCTCTTCTACATCTCCAAGGTTCGTGCTATTGTTGCTGACCGGCCGTTTCCGCCTGTTGGTTTGTTGACACGCCATGGGACCCCTTGATGCGAAGCGTGTGTGCCTACATGCCGACAGGGCTGCTTTTTTTGTGCGGGCGCCCGAAACAAGTGCGAAGTGCATGGCATACGGCTGCCGTGCGTTGCCGTGTTAGTCCACGCACGTGGAAGCGCTGTATTGCATCGTGCTGTAGTGCGTACAGGTTGTATCCTTTGTGAGGAGTGTATCGCTCTGCCATGGCTCCAGGCGTCCGAAAAGTTGCGGCATCGTAGCTCTCCTCCCCAGCCTGAGTTGTCCGTTACGGCCCCGACCACGAGGGGTGTATAGACCTTGGGCTGGCTTCGACAAACTGGTTGAAGTACGCTTTTACGTTTATCACGAACTCTTGAACGCCCTAAACCCCGACCGCCCGCGAAGTTTCTCTGCATGAAGATGCAATGAGGAAGTATAATAGTGTGGATTATCAGACTATCAATACTTTTATCGAAGGTGGGGCAGCTCGTAAGCACTGCTACCGACCGCCTTCGTTCCTGCTTGTGATTGTCCAATCCACCGCCGGCTAAACAGGTGCTCGACTTCATGGACACGGTGTTTATCGTCCTCAAGAAGTCGTGGAGGCAGCTGTCGTTCCTGCACGTGTACCACCACTGCACCATCTTCCTGGTGAGACGAAGAGCATCATATTAACAAAGCGCGGTGGTCAGGCTTCTTGTCGTTGAGCGGGTGTGCCCACGGTGGGCGGCGGCTTATCTTGCGTGCCCCGGTGCACTCGGTAGTGACCATACCCATGATCGTATTTTCACAGTTTGTGAGATGATATTTGCGAGCTCCGTGTCCTATTTTCTCAACAGTAACTGTTGAGTACAAGGTGCTTAACACCCACTGCCTACTTGAGTCACTATCGAATTCAGGCACATAATTTGATGGTTACAAGGGATGAGCTACTACTACTAGCCTTCTCAATCAGCCCCCTTTTAACCAACAGCAATATTAGTAGGATACCTGATAGGTGCCATAGTGTCGCACGTCTGTGTCCTGTCGCCGACACGAGGCCTGCTCGTCTTCCGATTATTTCGTTGTCCGCGATTATTTCGTCGTCCGCGGTACCAAAGTTGTGTTCGTTCGTCCCCAGTTCTGAACCATTTCCGCACTTGTTGCCTCTTTTATTCTCGCGCAGTTCTACTGGGTAAACGTGAACGCTGGCTACGACGGCGACATTTACCTGACTATCGTGCTCAACGGCTTCATCCACACCGTTATGTACACGTACTACTTTGTCAGCATGCACACCAAGGACATCTGGTGGAAGAAGTACCTGACCCTTATGCAGGTCCGATTGCCTCCGTTGTCTCTATTACAACCATCCATATCGTTCGCATACCATCGCACAAGCGTCAGAGTGACCCAAGTTTTCTGTTCTTTTCGAGGAGCCGTCGTGGTTTTGATTACTGCAGCTGAAAATACGGCGTGTGTGTAGGCTACGCTAGAAGGTATTTCCTGCTCCCACGTCCTGTTGGTCATTTTTCTCAATGTGAACAGGGAAATCAATGGACGCCTCATAATAGTCATGGGTGAGCACGGCCAGCGCGTTTTCTTCCTCGCGGGTCAAATGGGGACTGGGGTGCCCGCACCATCACCACATCACTATCACCACCCCTGAGCCGGCTGAGTACTGTAGTTAAAAACGTTTCATGATTACGAACATCGTTTTGGAGATTGTACGGGATCATTCTTGTGCAGGCCTTGTTGAAGGCACGTCCATGCCAGGTACCTCTCGTGGAACACAATAGACAAAATTCCGCGGTTACCCTGCCCTAGAGTGTGTTGCGCACGAGATACCCACATTTTTGATGAGCCGAAGTGGCATAAATATCGGTGGTTCACGTGTGTGTTTCTTTTGACTAGCATGACGGTCCCGGTCCCGTACGCCCTCGCCCTACGCATATCATGACGTCATGTTCGTTTGCCCCCCAGATGGCTCAGTTCATCTGCATGACATCCCAGGCCTTTTACCTTCTCGGAACTGGGTGAGTCTGGCTAACTTGCCGCTTTTTTACTGTGGCTCAGGGCAGATGGTCTGCATACGTTCCACTGGGCATTATTGCTTCTATCATCAATCAAGGGCGCGTATTTTTCCGTTGAATAGCGTCGTTTTTATCGTTTCGGCGGCCGATGACTTTTGATTATTTTGAGACGTTTGCTGAAGCTGCCGGCTCCAATATCGAGGTCACGGCGTGAAATCATATGACTGGTTGGGAGATATTTCCTTTGCTCTTTGATAGTTTCGTGCGCGTCACTTATCTATCAGGTGAGGTATTCATACCGACCTTTACAACAGACGCGGCTGACGTATCGCGCAGCTTGCCAACACGTTTCGACACTCGATCGGTTACACGTCACGGCTCACGTATTTTGGAAATAGTTTTGTGTGTATGATAGATTTGTACGAAGACCTCCACCTTCACCTGGCACGGGTCTACCTCCTTTTCCCCTGTCTCGGCCTCCCTCCCTCCAGGTGCAAATCGTACCCTCCCCGTATCGTCATCATATACGCCGGGTACATCCTATCGCTGCTGTTCCTTTTCGCCAAGTTTTACGTGTCAAGCTACACCAAGAAGCCCACCGGAAGCGGCAACCGCGCCAACGGAGCGAAGAGCTACAAGTCGGCATAGCTTCACCACACTATAGTTGCCTCGGAGGGGTTGGGGGAAAGTGGTTTGTTGCGACGCGTCGTTCGGCGACGTTGCTTGAGGCAGTCAGTACTAGTCAGCACTATTATTAGTCAGTACACGCAGACAGGATTCAGCCGTGCGTGGTATAATAGTGTGTTTGCAAACATTGTGCGACATCAACAATTGCTTTTTGAGACTGTAGGTCACGTGATGAGCACTCTCAAGCGGAGGGTGGGGGTGGGGCAAGTCGAGGCCGGCGGCAACGCCCCGGAAAACTTAAAAAGGTCAAGTGGAGTGGTACGCTGACGTTTTTGGCTGCGTTCGGCCGCACGTGTCCTCCGCCTATAGTACATACGGAAACCACCTTTATTTGAGACGATTTTGCGCGGAAGCCAGTGGCGGAGTAGACCGAGTGGTGCCGCTGCCCTTTCATTGCCGCAGTTTTGTCTTTGCTGCAAAGTTGGGCGAGGCGTTTTTCTTGCCCGACCGCGCGTCTAGCCGCTCGCCCTGACCTGTTATAATAGATTGCACACAAGTGATAAAACCTTCGAGATTGGAGGGGACGATATATTTGCCCTCTGATGCAAAGCTGATTTGAGACATGGTTACCTGAAATATCAAGAATTGGCGATGGTCACTTGAGAAAACATGGGTTAATTCTTGGCGATCGTGATTTATTCATCACACATTAGGGGGGGGGGTATGGTGATTGAATTATTTGTGGGAAGATTTTGACCACGCAGCCATCACGCAAGATGGCGGTTTTCATTCAATCGTCCCTGTTGAGGCTCACAGGAGGGGCAGGCCGTTTCGAATGCGCGCCCCCTCTTTGCCTTTCTCGTTGTTTTGTTTTTTTCAATGGTTGGCACTTGCTCGTGCTGAGAGGTTTTTCAAGGGACAGGGACTACTCGCACTGAAACTTTCTCGAGCGTGCTACGATGTGACGTTTGGTGAGAGGGTAGCACCTCCCGAGAATGTTTTGGCTTGTGTAGAGTAGTCGGAATCCAGAACACAACGTGGTTGCTGAGATCGCACAGAAGTAAATGATTGCCGACGCGCCATTATACTCTAGGCTGCGCATGCACGCAACGACATGCTGTGCAAGCCAGTAGCGAGATGCCAAATAACCTCTCATCGACGTGCTATATAGGCAAAAAAGCGACATGCTACCTTTGTAAGCCACAAGCAGAGTCCCAAGGCCGCCAAGTACCTTTCAAGTGCGTTACGTTTTCGCTACATTTGTTGAGCAAATTAGCCCAGTAAAATATCTATAGGTACAGCAATAGAAGGATGATCTGCCCATCTTGTCGAAAGCACGCGTGATACTTGTGGCCCTCTCGGAAAAAAGCAACAAAGGCCAATACACGGGAATACACGGGGGGGGGGGGGGTGGTTACAGTTACGCAACGTTTTCCTCGACTGGGGCACAGAGAAATTTCCAGCGATCAACTCCCATCCAAAGACGTCGTGAGTGAACAATCATCACCGTCGAAGGTCCACACCCATGGGGTTTCCTCTCTCTCGAGTGTCTCGACGCCGAACAATGATCAAAACATGACTACAAGAGGGTCGCTAAGAAAATCTAAGCTAAGGTTTCATCACACCTCATCCCGCACCTCGCGAACGAGGCGCCCATCTTCTCTGCGCTTACAATACGACTTCAGTCCCACAAAACGGTTCCGTCGGTCCGAACGCGGTGGCGGCGGTGGCTCGTCCGTCCGCCCTAAAATCAACAGCCAAGAAATCAAGCCGCCGATGTTCACCGCATGTCGGGCTCGGAGTTGCCAAAGCGGCGGTGCGACGGTGCTCGCCCCTTCAGTAGCCCACGCGGCAACCCCCTCCGGTGCTGACGACTTAAACTCGCGGGGAGCCTGCTCACCCACCCCCTCGCTGTTACAGGGCGCCCTCTCCTCCGCTTGATGCGCTCCGGCGGCGGCAACACCGATGCCACTTATTGCCCCATCGCGACCTTCACTTTCCGACGGCGTGCCGCTTCCCCCCTCGTGGGAGCGCCGCATTCCCTTGAACCGTTTTTTCTTGTCTTTCGGGCGCTCTCGCTGTATTTCGGGCAGACCGAGGAGATGGGGTTGTGTCACTAGGAGGACCGCACGCCCCGTGCCAGGGCGGAGGGCTCTCGCCATCTCGTTCATCACTGCCGGGTAGAGCCTCACGTTGACCCTGGGCGAGCCGCAAGACAAACCGAATGGCCTGTGAGGCGCAAACGGCACGAGGCCGCGGGGACAAGTCGTGCACACACGTCAAACATCGAGGAAGTTTCCAAGTCGCTGTCTCGATTTTTGCGTACGACTGAATACTCTCTCAAACGTTCCTGCAAAAGGCGACGGTACCAACAGCGGGCGAGGGATATAGCAACGGGTTCGCAAATGGTGTGAATACATGAGGTGGAATTCGCTCGGAAACCTCCCGGAACAACTGCGCGCGACTTTCTCTGTTTCCTGCATACGGTAGGTCGAGGTCTCTCACATGTCCACTACCATAACGTCCACGGTGCCATCGCGGAGAGGCAACAGTTGAGCGTCCCACGCGCACGCAGCCGCAGCACCCGCCCCTCCCGGCTCAGCATGCAACCGCCTCAACGCCTCCGCGTTCTGCCGCACATGCTCCAGAGCGGTGATGTCCACCTCACCCCCCATCAAGAACGCATCTGGGAACCACCCGGCACCCAAGAATGGGATGGTGCCGACACCACACATGCTGTGGTGCGGGGGAAGGGGGTGGGAGGATCGACATGGACACACGTACTTTTAAAAAGTGAACAAAGAGCACAAAGAGTGTGCAAGAATAGGACGCAAAACAGTTTACAGGATTGGTATGAATGTGAGACCCAAATACGACGGCCGGACGGATTCCTCAACCCTCTTTTCTCCAGCAAAAACTAGCCGATTCTATTTCCAAGTAGTTTGTCCCCAAAACGTGGCTGAAGCCCCAAAACGGGAATACGAAGTACAACCTACACGCCGAGGTTACTATTCAGCACCACATAGTAATGCCAGATCAGCCGGTCGGCGACTTACCACAATCAGGGTCAGAGGGAAGAGATGTGCAAAGTGATCGCTGCTATGTTACAGTAATACGTACATGATATGGGTGTCGCTCACCAGTCAACGACCACGTCACCGACCGAAGGTGCTGCCATTCTCAGCATCACATTCGCAGTGCTGGGCCGCAGCGACGACATGCGCAAACCAGTTTCAATGAAGCCCTTGTCTTCTTTCGGAACACGGCCTGAAAGAGCCAGGAGGGACAGCAGTGCTCCGGCTCAGGGTGGGCTCAAGGAAGCAAGGGTGTTTACGACTCGGTCTAGCTTCGACAAAACGGTTGATTGCCCACATTAAGGTAACTCCCCACGATATTACATCTCCCTTCCCGGAAAATCCCAGAAATTTCCCAGGCGGTCGGGGTGAGGGATAGGGGTACGGCTACTAGTAGTGTTCAAAGTCAAGTATGTTAAAAGCATTTGATCGAAGCTGGGACAATGTCGTCACAGGCGTATAACCCCTTTAGGACTGCAGTCCCGTTTAGGGGACAAACTACGTAGACTTTGACTGGTTTGTCCCCAAAACGAGACTGCAGTTCTAAAAAGGTTAAGGGAGGGTGGCATCGGGTCTCTTAGTTTTCTTCCCTCTGCAAAAGGTTTGTACATACCCCGGAAGGTATTAAAAGAGGTGCATACATTCTAAGTCAGGGTTAGCGATCGCCATGGACACGGCCTCCACCCCTAGTAACAGCTCTGTTACTATTCATACTGATGTGTCCGCACGTTGCCACGGGATATGACACGACTGGGCACTCGCGGGCTGCACGCAGCTCTGAATCCGCAGGGCACGACCCGAAGGAGCCTCGACTCACTCCTGTGACAGGCGGCACACTGTTTCACACGCTACCCCTCCCCCCCCCCCCCCCCTCACAACTTCCTCAACCCCTCTCCTGACCCACCGCTGCACTCCGCCTGGAGGGCAATCGGTAAGCGGTCATCTCACCATTGGAGCAGCGCTTGGTCCGGTCGCCGTCGAGAGAGAGACCGACGACCACGCTCCTCGCCAAAATGAATGCCGTAACCTCCACATCGTAGTCCTGAGTGCACGTAGCAGACAGCAGAAAGAGTGGCCAAGACAACGAGCGGCCCACGGGTGGGAGTCGGCAGAGCGGCACAAATATGGAAAAAGAGGTCGACGGCCGGACACAGCCATTGGTGCGAGCTACGAGTACCAGGTATAACCGAGCGAGGAGGGAGAACACATGCGGTGCCTGCTGCCCGTCCGGAAGAGACCTTTAGCAATTCAGAAAAAGACAACAACGTCGCTGACACGCCCACCAAAATATTTCACGTCGAAGAAGCTCAGTCGTCGCTCGCCTACCGCGAGCGAGGGCCGGGAGTCACAGACCCCACTGTTGCACCTACACGGCTCCTTCGAACTACTGCTGTACGTACAATGCAGTACCTCCCTGCATGTGCAACCACATGTTGTAGGGGCAAACCCACCCGGAACCCCCTATCGCACCTTAAGGTCTACGCTCCACCCTGGATTCACCAACGAGACCGCCTCGCCAAGTCTCGGAGACGCCGCGACGGAGTTGAAAGGATGCCGCCCGTCACGCACAATCGACGCCCGAAATTTGAGTGTTTCTAGATTAGGCTCGCCGGTAGGCGCATCGTCGCGTCCCTTCCCTGGCCTATCTTGCGCGGCCGCTCGCGCTTCAGCGTCGGCCCCGTTGGCACCCATGCTCGTCGACGACGCGTCCGTGTCCAACGTCTGGAATTTCTTCCACAAATTCAGAGCGCCCGGCCACAAGGCTGACTCGGCTACAAGCGACTCCACGCGAGCAATCGCGGCTGCCGACGGGCTCATGTCCTGGGGGTCTGCGGACGAGGCCTCGCACGGGTCGGGCGAGACAACCTTTACGTCCCCTTCTTGCCGAGACGTTGAGATCTCCGGCGCCGTGGGGAGCACGATGTCTAGGCTAGTGGCGTGCGCGACCAGTGCGAAAAAAGCCTTTTGTCGTCCAGGCCGAGGGAAGAAGGCAGAGGGCAGACGCCGACATACAAAGACGACGTGCCCGGTGCGGGTAGTTCAACAGACAGCG
Source organism: Nereocystis luetkeana (assembly GCA_031213475.1). Taxonomy (NCBI): domain Eukaryota; class Phaeophyceae; order Laminariales; family Laminariaceae; genus Nereocystis; species Nereocystis luetkeana. The sequence continues at coordinate 3,172,197 of JARUPZ010000029.1, forward strand.
AAACGAGGTCATAAACGCGATGGAGAGAGCGATGCGCAGCCACGTGTTAGCCATGAGCATCAAACGTCACCAAAATGCCTGTAGGGGTGACGGTAGATGTATATATATTTGCATGCATGGTTCTGGAGTGCGTGATGCTGCAGGTGCGTTTCGGGCGCGCCTTGGTGCCCTGTGCTTACCTTACACACCCACGGCGGCAGCATCCAGTCCTGATTCGTACTGTACCGGTGGTGATTCTTAAAATAGGTGGCATTCGTAATGCAGTTGTAGATGGCATTTCAACGGGTATGGTGTCGTATCCGTACCTGCACGCACCGAAGGTTGCTCAGCACCGCCAGGGGTGCATCAGTAGCCAACAGCAGCTTGCCGCAACCCGCCTGGCCATTGTGCACGCCTTCGACCAGGTCTCGTGATCCTTATTGCATCCGTCACATTTGTATATGGTGTGCGACATGCGACGCAAGTGGAGCACGAAGCGCAAGCATCATCAGGACGCGGAGAAGCTCAACATGCCTCGCACTCTCGCAAGGCTTCCGGTTGCTCATAGATGCTCAGTACTGACTGCTGTACCCCAGACGTGTACATCTACGTACAGCTATTTTAGTAGGTCTGGCAGAGCCGGCACGGGGCGGTCGAAACGTCAAAACACATACCGGTGTATTTGAGGCAGCTACTTGCTGTACAGCAGTACCGCGCAAACCCTCGTGAACTTGAAGCAGGCTTTACGAGGTGTCCGACTCTGCTATCTGTCGCTTGGACTGTAGCTCAAATGGCACGCAACAGCAGTAGCAGTGAACCCGTCAAAGCTTTTTTTCCCACTTGCCATACCTTGACAATCTTCCTGGAAGACTTGAACTGTAACTTTCTGCCCGTACGCCGCGAAGTGGCGCTCCACCTCCGCCTTCACGACCGCTTGCAAGCCACCAACGCATAAAAGCAGGTACCTTTTCACACGAGTCGGACGCAATCATCTTCATTAATCCGCACATTCGGACACGTTGACCTCAAATCAGAACAATGGAGCACTTCGTACTACTGTTGTACGCCGTACCGTACGGGGTCGAGGGTCAAAGCGTGGGTAATCAAATTCAAACGAAGACATGATGAGAGAGCCTACTCGTGAAGTACAGGTAATAATTACCGGTACCAGGTAATTCGCAGCGAGTACGACATATTACGAATAGAGCAAACATGTACTCTCACCAATCTTGTTTAAGACCGTCAATCTGTCCATCTCTGTCTTGAGCTGGCGATAGTGAACTCTGCGTATCCCTTATCATGGTTAGTTGACACTTGGTACCAGCAGTCAAGCTTAGGTCAAGAGGGCAAGAGCCAAGCCCCTGAGCATGCAACTTTTAACTTTTTCTGCCAGAACAGAAGTCTGGTGAATCCCTTCGCAAAAACGCCTATATACCTTTACACACCCTTTAATTCGTGGACACGGGCACCAGCTATCACAGGTTGGCTCATCGTCTTCGGCAGGCGCCATAGCTCATATCAAGCATGGTGAGTGTCTCTTTATGCCTTCTTGATTACTTTTAGGTGTCGTGTAGAGCGCAGCAAAGCGGCGCACCGCCTTTCGACCGGAGCTTTCGGGGCGCAGGCAATCTGGGCCAGCGATCAGATGCACCGCCGGTGGAGGGGGAACTATAGGGCATGGATAGTTGCTTGATAAGCTCATCGATCGCAGGGCACAACACCCACAGGATCGTAGGAAGGCCTCAGTGATTGTGGCAAGCTTCCTGTGTGGTTCTACGACCGAGGTGTCAAGGGAGTGAAGAGTCTCGGTTGTGTAAAAAGTGCCCGACGCTAGCTAAAGTACACACCAAAAGGCAAAAGGCATCGTATGGTACCCACACAGCTACGATAGCACGCTGAGCGTGAGAGACCAAACTGTGTGGCGTTGGTTTGTGTCGGGGAATGGGTGACAGCGCCAGCGCCACGTGCAGGATTTTCCGAAAGTAAAACATTGGCACACTCCTCGATCATGTTTGGTCAATTACGTGGGGTTATGTTGTCGAAGTGTTGGGTCGTCGCGCTGTGACACTGTTTAGTCGTGTTCGTATCGCCAGACAGAGAATATCCTACGGGCCGTCATCGTCGTTCAACTCGGTTCCTTCCCTATTTGGGGTGCGTTTGTCTCTTTGGTTCGATATGAGGACGCCGAGATCAGAGAAGCGAGAAGCGTGCACCATTATACCCTGTGTCGGGGTATACACGCCTTTGTGATGAGAGGTAAAGAGACCAAAATAGCTCTTTACTGGTATTCTGCAGTCGTTGCCGACAGCAGTCAGACCGCCGTGGGGAATGGCAATACTACGCTCCTCAGCACTCGTATCAACTTGCCTATTATTCATATTAATAGTAGGGTCTTTTTTGCCGACTCGGGTTTGACTTTTGTTAACCTCCACGTTACGATGTACCTGTGGTACCTGGTACGATCTACAATCGTGAGGTTGGGTGACACTGGACGTTGAAGATTGATGAGACTTTTGGCCAACTTCCTGGCAACACGGGTACTTTGTGAACGAGCTCGTGTACGCGGCGCGTAAGGTGATTTGAGCACAGCGTCTTACCAGGCACGTTTACTTGATACCTGGTACTCTGTATGGTTGCACAATTCGATGCGAGTCGACGAGGGAAGAAAATGCTGAAATCTTCTCGCGATAAAAATGAAGGCACGTACCGTAGCAGAAAGGGGGTAGAAGAGCCTGCTATGTGACCCCGGATCTGAGTTACGAGTTGGAAGGAGAGAGAGAAGAAGATGTGCGAAGATAATGAATGGGATGAGAAAAAAAAAAAAAAAAAAAAAAAAAATGGTTGAGTATACCGGTACAGCGGTATTCGTTGCGGGCGGTATCATGGCTACACACCCATGTTGGAGGTGTACAGAGTCACCTGAAACCTTGGAAGTCAAGCTACAGCATTAATCTCTCGCTCTTGGCGTTCGCATGGGTGTACGATGACGCCATATCGTACCTGTTGCGAGTCTGATGCGTGTTTTTAGGTCGTTTTTTTTCGTTTTGATTAATGTAGCCGAGGGAATACCGTCCACGGCAGTATAGTAGGATCAACACCGTTTCGTGGTATACACAGGTACAGTAGTGGTGGATTATTTCGCCATGTCCAAGTGAAACTAACATGCGGTTTTCTAACCACGCTCGGCTCACGCTCGGCTGTGACAACAAGAGCTTTCACTGCAGGAGCTCTCTAAGTAGTCCCAGGTTATCAATCCAAACTATTCATAGAGAAAGGGGGGTATATATTTTTTGGCAGAGATGCAACAAACGAAGCAGCTACCACCCCCTCTCCAACCGCCCCCCAATCCGCGTGTTACCTGATTGATGTCTGGCATGTCTCGCTGACGAACGAACTTTGGATGGCATAACAATGTGCAGGCGGACAAGAAGACTAAGGAGGAGAAGGTCGAGGAGAGGGTCACTCTCGGCCCCAAGGTGGCGGAGGGGGAGAATGTGTTCGGCGTCGCGCACATCTTCGCCTCGTTCAACGACACATTCGTCGTGAGTTTTTACAGCATTCATACCTGGTACATCAGTGGCGGACAAACGGTAGTGCTGTTCTGCTGTAGCTAAGGCGGAGAACCTGACGGAGGCGTGAAAACAACCAAGCCTTCGCCTCACATTGCTGCACTGCATTGCTATTCTTAAGAGGCAAGAAAATATCGTTCGTACGTAGCACGTTTTGCCAGGCTTCGGGAAAGGATAGTCGCAGTACCGGAGACGTTTTTTAGACGTCGCGTGAATGGTGGTTGCAGCACAGAACAGGTTGTATACGCGCTATGTACTCGCATGTATCGACAGGCTGGTGGTCTGTTATGTCAGTCCGTCGGAGTTTCACTCATTAACAACGGGTAGGCAAGGTTTCCGACGGAGAGCAAAACTGGCCAAAGAGTAGAATCCGGACTAGGGCTGTGCCGCCGAAAGGATATACCGTTATCAGATATTTGATGTGCTCCTTGGAAGCAGAAAACGTATTTGTTTCGTTCGATAAACAAACTTCATCGCGAGTTCATTCGTTCTGCTCTGGGAGCTCCAAACATAAATCTCTGGCCTATCGTCTCTTCGACGGCACGCAATGCTGGCAGAACGGCGCGCGAAAGCTTTGATCCTGGATAACCAATTTTCTCCTATTAATAGAGTAATTGATTGTCAGTCTACTCATTTTGTGACACCCCTGAACCCGTTAGTTCCGCTTGTCTCATCGCCTACCTCTTGTGTACAGCACATCACCGACCTTTCCGGGAGGGAAACCATGGTCCGCGTGACCGGCGGCATGAAGGTCAAGGCTGATCGCGATGAGGCGTCGCCTTACGCGGCTATGCTTGCCGCCCAGGACGTTGCTGCCCGCTGCAAGGTAAGCTAGAAAAAGGATTCGAGACTTCACGTGAAGGGTACTGTTTGTCCGCCTCTGCTCCGCCCGTTCTACGGTGCTCTTGTGTTCGCGAGCGTTGGTTGTCACCTTGTACTCTCGGCATGCACAAAAACTACCAGTTTTTCGTGGTTCGCCTACAACTCACGTTCACAGCGACATGAGCTCTTGATGACTCCGCGTGCTCTTTCGCGTTGGAAGCCACGCGGCATTTTCGCGCAAGCAGACAGCTGGTGGAGCATTCAACCATTGATTGCTGCAGCGACCTCACCTATGCCTCGCACACCCACGTGTTCAGGGCGTACCCTGCAGCTGCTGCTGATAAGTACGCATGGATATATGTGGAACGCACCCACGACGGCTATTCCGATTGGCAAACGCCCCCGAGACTGTTCGCGGTCACGCTTAATGGTATCCGTGGTCGGCCGTGTCAAATATAACCATTTGCTTTGGGGTGCAGAGGAAAGGCTGTGATGATCCGGCCCAAATGTAATTTCCAGAGCACTCGCTGAAGACGTGCAATACTTGACGGGCAGATGTGACGCTTTTTTTACATCTTGTGTGTACCCTGTGATGCACTCCGACCGAGTGCAGCGCTCGCGAGGCGTGACGCATAGCACGTATAGCCCTATAGTCTCACCTGATTTGTCCCACAGAGAAAGGCGCCCCGCGCTCGAGTTGCACTGGCATTTACTGTACGAGGCAGAGCTAAACCTATGTTATGCTACTCGACCCGCGTTATACTTGACACTTAAGGAGCTGGGCATCACCGCCCTGCACATCAAGATGCGTGCCACCGGCGGAAACAAGACGAAGACCCCCGGCCCCGGCGCACAGTCCGCCCTCCGCGCCCTCGCTCGCGCGGGCATGAAGGTGATCGGTGCTTCGACATCCAATGGTTTCCTCGCATTGTTTTTTGCTTGTTGTCTGTGGGAGATGAATGTGATCTGATAGCCTAATTATTCCGAGGGCGTTCGTTTTTGGCTTCCTTTGCGTGTCATGCGTCATCACGTACCAGGTATATAGCTGTCCGCTCGCGGCTGTTGGTGTTATTTTGTCTTGCCGTTCTTGTATTTTACACTTTTAGATGGTATTTAGATCAGTTGCATTTTGTAGTACTTTCGCGTAGACCTAGAGACATATCACGCTGGGCTTGGCCCAAGCCACCGGGAACAATAACGAAAACGTGCGTTCAGAGTATCAAAGAGGGGGGACAAACGGAACAAGACAACAGTTGAGCCACGTTTTCGTTGTTTTTGCTTGTTTTTGTTTTAAGAACCGTGCAAAAATATCAAAAGAAGGGGGGGCGGACAGAACAAGACACTCGCTCGATGTTTTCAGTTGTGTGCTGCAAGGACCCCGAAAAACAACAGACCCACGTATTTTTACTGACACCCAACACCCCCCACTGTCCCTTCCTTGGTACCACTGTCCTCTCTACCTTCGGCCGCTTTTCGTTTCCAATTCAGATCGGCCGCATCGAAGACGTCACCCCGATCCCCACTGACTGCACCCGCCGGAAGGGTGGCCGCCGTGGTCGCCGTCTCTAAGACGTTGCATCGCCACGACAGCAACCGTGTACGTCCCTGACCTCCCCAGGACGTTTTTTTCTGCCACGGACTACTTTGCCTTTTTCGCGTGTGCGCTGCTGGTGCTGGGGGCTTCTTGTTGCATGCAGCATAACAGTCGACCACGTTTCGCGGATGAAAGTGTTCCGTTGCGTGTTTTGGCAAGTGTCTGCGGCGGGCTCTCGGTGATTGACATCATGAGCCACCCGGCAGCCTCGAGCAAAACTGATAAAAAATAAGATGGGTCGCCAACCGAGATATAGTTTTGTTTTTGTGCCGAGCTGAACCAAGGCTTGAGTTCTGGGGTTCATGAGGGCGCCTGACCGTGCGCTCCTCCATGGGCGGGGGGGGCACCGTACCTTGCGATCGTGGCTTCCCTCTTGGACAGCGCACCTGACACAACAGCCCCTTGTCTCGATGTTGTCACCTTGCGCAAATCATCGCAGTGTTCACGCTGTATCGATTTTGTGGCAAAAGTACAAATCTTCACATTTATTTGCGCAACCGGTTGTTTTCACAAGGCGCGAAACACCAACATTCGTTACGTGTAGGACAACCAGTTCTGTTGCGAGGCAACTTGTCAAGAGTTTTTGAAGTCTTCGTCGGGACGGTTTGTGTACAGGGTTGGGACGGACACTATGTAGCGTGGCGATTGAAGCGTGACTACAGCAGCTGTAAAGGAACCACAGGGCGAAGGTTGAAAAAGCCTACCAGGTATATAACTGGTACCTCTCAGCACAATTTCGTACAATTATTATTAGTTCGCACGTGAATGGTCTCTTCTCTCCAATATCGATAAAACAAGGGTGAGCCGCCTTAAACATAAGGGTCCCTTTTGAGCTGGAGTTCCGCGCTGTCCAACCGAAAATTACCAAAACCTTTTTTTTCTTCTGCCTTCCACTGTCCAGCACACACAATTGACGGCGGTTACAAATATCCAACGGCGCGAGTTCCTCGCGAGAGCTGTATGCTGCTGCCCTACTTTACCGATGGTCAGTACAGCAACAAACGAACGAGACTTGCCTCCTCGCCTTGCAGCGGCGGAACCGATTAGATCACAGAGGGAGGCCTCTTTAGCCAACCAGTGTGCACGCATGCAAGGCCTGGCCAACCATTTGTCCACTTCCCCAGTGTCACGAGTGGTTTCTGGACTGGTATTTGATTTCTGATCTTGTCGGTTTGAAGCTGGTCGTTCGATCTTGTTCTACACGCGTTGCGAGACTCTCGCATTAAGCCATGACCAATGCGTTGTATCAAATTCCCGCTCTTTGACTCTCCGAAATAGGCGACGTCGAACGCGTGCTTTATGTATGGGGTGTCGCGCGTACAGTTCGCAACTCCAATCTGACAGCAAAGGTCCGCTTGGTTAGGGAAGGTCGGATAGATTTGTTGGACAAAGCGTTTGGGCAAGCGAAGGCACAAAAGCTACTTTCCCCTGGTCGATGTAGATATAGACTATACTTACAGCAGCAGTAATTGTGCACGAAACACGAAGGAACACCGTCCTCGTCGGCTTGCAGCGATTGAAGGTTGGTTGCCAGTGCTACACTTCAATCGTTTACGAATGCATGTTTACCGACCGAAAGATTGCGATCGTACCTGGCGTCAAAGTAGGAAGAGCGTGTGCAGCAGTACGATTATCGCCATGGTGTGCGCGTGTTGCGCCGTTCCTCCGGTGCGCTTCGGACACATCCCCTATTGCAGCCCGAGTTAGTTCGTGTGCCCGATGCTGTAATTATCTTATGTTCTTGACATTTTACATATTCCCTCCGAAGTCCCAAATTAAATAGGACTGTAACAAATCACCGTTCCTGGTAATGTTTTGGCATTTTTCATGTCCCCTCTGAAGTCTCTAATAAGTACTATTAATACCAGGCATCACCTACTACTGTCTACCTGCTGTCCTGCTGTATATCGATACAACAAACGATAGGTACATATAACTGGTACGAAAAACAGTCTGACCAAATATCAGTTGTGCATTGGCTTGCAACATCAGCACGATCAGAAGTATGACCGTTGACGATCGAAGATATGCCCAGCACGAGGAAGAGGTGTCGCCCCGGCCCCTACATTTCCCGAAAAGCGGTCTATCAAAACTCACAGCTAACTGCCATTCGGCGATCGCAAAAAACACGTGAAAGTAGGTACGATATATAATATACTCTACGTTCAGCAATGATGCAGCCTCTCCGACTCCAAAATTGCCAAAACGGTTCCCCGCGAGCACAGGTTACTTGGAAGAAATGTCCACGCGAACAGAGAGGTTCACATGGCCTGGTGCAACCTGAACGTCTAGGCGTAGTGTTCGATGGTATGCGAGCGACTGCTCGTAATCTGGAAGTTTTTGCCTCACCTGACACCCGAGTTCCTTTCGGGGGCAAAACACCGCACAAGCACAGCCAGTCCCATGAGCCACCTAAGCCCTTCTCGGGGGCAACAACCGCACACATACGCCCAGCGACGAAGAGAATGCATCCGTTGGCGTGCCCCGTAGCAGCCGCAAGTTCACGTCATGCGTAGAGAGCATCAGCGACCCGGGCGCGGTCAGCACATAGCACCATCGCAAGGGTGCGCTTCGTGGGGTATACATACTCTGGGGATGCACGGGTACCTACCCGACTATGACCACAACAACCAGGTTGCGTGCCCGAGTACCCGAGAGTATATGCCGTACGCCGTACCCTACTAAGCAACGGGTGTCGTGCCTGGGTACCCCAGAGTACACACCGTATACCGCACCCCACTGAACACGTCTTGGCAACTGTTCCCCCCGCAAGCTTGCGCCCATCCATGCATAAATACACAAATTCTGCCTAGCGTACCTTGGCCAACATTCGCGCCTGCTAACATATCGTATAGTATGTACAGTGTCTCTCCGTACACTAGTGCTGTACATGATACATTTTCACATCCAGCGGTTTCATGCCTGAGTCGCATTTCGACGGCAGTAATTAAATACTCACTCACCCCCCCCCCCCCATCCCCCCCTGATTTCTCGTCTCTCCCGACTCGTTATAATGCGTCTGTCTCTACGTCTCCACTGCGCATACAGGGGGCGGTCGTCACTGGGCGCGATAACCACCAGATGGCTACATCAGCAATCAGCTCGTCCTCCTCGGCGATTTCCCTGACACTGAACGGCAGCGAACCAATTCCCCCCAAGAAAGCGCCAAAGAAGGGCGAACGCGCGCTCGGCACGGCCAAGAAGCTCCGCATACATACTCCTCCAGCATCAATATGGACGCAGCCGAAAAGCTCATCCGTGGCTCCGTAGCGTCATCCGGCGAGACTTTGCGACGAGTGAGTGAGCATGGTAAGGATAATCGAAGAACATAGAGTTAGGATTGTCTAACCACCCAACGTTGAGCCCCATACTTTCCACACAACGCAGTACATATTTATGTTAGGTTGGGGGGGGGGGTCTACTCGTGTCATGCATTACCCCAGTCGTGGCCATAAACCCTCGCATTGGGGGGCGGGGGGGGGTCAAAAGACGACATCGCCGTGTGCGGTCAAATATGGCCAAACATAGCTCCATCTGGATAGACAGAAGTATTTGGAGGTGACGCCATCAGCGCAGTACTCGTAGCGCAGTAGGATGTAGCATAAAGAGGAGAGGATACCATTTTCGTACTAAAAGGCCAAGGCTCTCTACATGAGTTTACAAGGATTGTTCAAATCCACCAGCCTCTGGTTGAGTGCGCAATGAGACTCCGGGCGACAGAGAGCGAAATATGTCCCTCATAGTCCCCCGGTCCCCCCTTCGATCTCAACAGCGTGCATTGCACTCGACGTTTCAGCAAACAGTATGCAAAGTACCAGGTAATAACATGCCAAGCTGTACTGCCCATAACTCCATTCGTTCATCGTCTTTCGCAAAAATATGCTGGTTTGCGACACAAAATATATACCAGGTATGAGCTTCACATCATGGTGGACTAATTGTCCGTGCGCACCTTGACCCTAAAAAAGATGCGGCGCGTGCTTGCCCCGATAAGAAACCCCGCCACCAACGTAAAGAAATGCAAACCGCGACCACCAGCCAACGGGCGGCCGAATGAAGGGTTTTTCGAGGCTGCGACGATACACCACCACCGATTTAAGACGGTAATTCGCAGGCATCTGAAACTCTTCACCTGCCAAACCATCCATCATCACCCATATATATTCAGTGACGACGTATAATGTATATGCACGATGTATAGGTGCCGTGGTCAGGTGTTGCGTTGAGCAAGAACATCAGCCCCCTTCGTAAGCTTCCAGCCTCAGCTCGTGCAGCAAGTTGGAGGGGGGGTTGTTTCGGGTGCACCCAAATATATTTATTAACCCGACTTTACCCGGGGACCAACTTTTTTGCTATTCAGCCAGCAACTTATTTGACCCCCCAGGGGCCCACGAAAAAACAATTTCCCGACGCCCCACTATCGAGACCAGGGGGGTGATACATACTAAAACCAAGTAAAATAAAAATATGAAACAAAGCCATTTTTCGTAATTTCGTCGAAATCCTAACCCACTGGTTTGTTTTTCGTTTTGACACTGACTGGGGAGGAGTGTAGGTCGTTTTCTCTTTTTGTGGAGCACCCCTTCCTTGGACCCACCCACAGGGCAGGCCCAGCTCAACGAGTAGTGGGTGCTCGGCCTTTGGTTGTATTTTTTCGTTAATAAAGTGGTAAAGCACTTCGTCGAAAAATAGGCAATGACCCAATACGAGCGCATATTTATGTATGGCTAGCGGTACGGCCGCGGCTCCGCCCATGACGCTAGTTATGAATGATACGAGCTGCAATGCCCCCAGCGGGCGTGTCGGCTTTGCACAGCGGGACATACAGACACGCGTTTGCTTCCATATTTTTTACACCTTTCATCTTATTTATTTATCTTTACGCACACGGTATCTTACATGCGACAGATGCGACGAACCCAGGCTCGGTTCGGGAAGGTACATGTCGTTTCGCTGTCTCTTGCCCGTGGGGGTGCAGCTGCAGCACCAGGTACTGGTGCCGCCGTAGTTGTTCCATGCGCTGCCGACGAAGGTGGCGGTGGTGGTGGCCGCCGTGTACCGGTAGGCCGACGATGGTCTGCTAGGCGTTCTTGTTCTTGAGCCGATCCACGTCATCGCGCCCCGCAAGCTGGGGACGAGCGCCAGTGACACAGTGACGCCACACAGAGCGCCGAGTCTCACCAGGAGACTCATCGTCGCCGTCAGCATGCGCAGAATATCAATGACAACGCCGAGAACGACTTTCGGATATAGCACCGACGCCAGCAATGTCGCGTAGACGGACGGCCTCAAGAAGCACGGCGATACCGATGACAGCGGTGATGGTGGCAGCACGGTACCAGGTGTGAAAAGGTTGCAATTGTTGTTGTTGTCGTCGTTCCTCGTAAATATTTGTCCAGAATTATGGAATAGCTACAATAAAGCAGAGCTTTGATTACTACAGCGCTGTCACGGCCGAGTGTGTAAACCGGGGCTGTGTCTGTGATGCGCCGTTAACAGACAAATCGGAAAAATGGGAACGAAGCCTAAAATGAGAACCAAGCCGTATCTCCAGAACCATGTGGTGTATCAGAGAACCAAAATGATCCTGCGAAACCCCTTGGCCAGCCCTGTGAGAGGAGCTCGTCAGAACGGTCATGCTCCATCTCGTGCCTTCGGGTGGGCGCAAAAAGCGATATACGCTGGCTCTATTGTGATTTCTCTAGATGCTGGCTACCGCGGCGATGCCGAGGACTTCCAGCCTGAGCGACAGCTCATTCGAAGGCTGCTGTACAGCCCCACAGGACTGTCAACTTTTTTTCTTGGAGTTGTACACAATTGGTTTGCTTTCTAAAAAAAAACGTCCGTTCCCATTTTTTGTTTCGTTCCCATTTTTCCGTTTTGTCTGTTCGTTGTGTTCCCCTGTATCCTCGTGACAGGTGCGGCGTAATTTTGGGTGCGGCGTAATCGGACCTCGGATCTCGCTGGTCGCTGGTTCTCCACGAACTGCGGACAAATATACGAGAAGACCGCGGTTTGACCCCTTGACTGACCGCTACGTACCGAGGTTTAAAATCACTATAACAATGCCCAAATAGGTCTTGACGCGCCCAGGGAGACCGGTCTACTCGTCTTTGACTGCGAACCGTACATAATTCGCCTCTTTAACTCTGTACTGAGGCCTCTTTGTAGGTTGCGCCGCGGATGCGGACGCATTGATGGTGTCCGAGTGTGGCCATAATATAAGCCATAACTACTGCTGCCGTGCTGCCGTACTCCCGTAGCAGTGCAACCCGGTTTTGCAGACGGGCTTCATGTAGATGCAGACCGTATTGCAGTAGTAGGCCCATGGCATTTTCCCGCCAGATCTACGGGTACCGGCGGTGTGTGCTGCTGGGGTAGGGTACCGTAGGGATGCCTGGTATTTTGTTTTTTGAATTGTGGACATTCCTTTCAGGTATTCCGAGTGTATATATCCGTCCCCCATTCGACGATATACTGACAACTTTCGAAACCCTGCTTAAACAAAAGTGCCCAACATGGTCAAGGCCAACACCGCGGGGGCTAGAGGCCAGAGAGCTCGACGCTGTTGTGGGATGGACGATGGCGGTGGTGCAGCGGACAAGCAGGTGATGTGCGCGCAATAATTTCAGCCCGCTACGTGTCCCTCAGCAGTGCGTGTTCGAATATGCTGCATCCAGGCAGACGTGCACCAGGTGCACCAGATACAGCAGTATTACTCGTAGATGCTCGTTGTGGGGGTAAACAATGCTGCACAACCTTGGGTAAATGCAGTGCTACAACAACTGCCAACAAACTTCTGGTCCAAGTAATCATGGGGCTGTCACGCTTACGGGCCCGACGCCTTTTGAACAACATCACGGATATACCTGGTACCTACATGTCGCGGCAAGGAAACATAATATGCGCGGGACGAGCAAGCTACGCACGACACCGTTGAGGCTGAGTGCCGCTCTCATGCATGAAAACATATCGTACGTGATTTGTATCGGTACGTACCTCACGAACACACCACCAGTACGTCGCACGAGTCTACTACAGCTGTATCAAAGCTTCCAGACGGCAGTACTGTAGTATGCCGATACGTGGTGGGCGAACAGCTGGGTTGGGTTTAGTTGAGCACGTCGGGTCAGCGACCGACTACTGTGCACAGCATAGCAGATGTGCCTGCTGGCGTGACTGCCCAACGCGTCGGTGACCGGTGATTGGGTTTCAAGGCTGAAGAGGGATGTCTATGTGGCAAGCGTACGAGGACGCGAGGACCGCCTCCACCGGAACACTGGAACGCATTTATTCACGCGCCTCGTATATAGCCCACGCACAATGTAGAACGAAAGTTGGCTCAACCCTGGATGATTATGTTGCATAGATGTCGTACCGTACGTGCTGCGTTGTTGTACAGTTCTGGGTATCTGGTAGGAAACATGACATCATGTACCGGCAATGCACCATAAATGTACCGGCAATATACGCAGGTGGCGGCGAATACGGTGGCAGAGGTGCAATTGGAGGGCCGGGGCGTCCTTAAGTTCGAGTGCGATTGGGGCGTCGGGATAGGCGGCGGGCTTTGGAGCACTGGGATCCTCCTGACGCAGCACCTTTGCAAGCACGCCGCTCTGTACGACAGCGTTTTCAGAGGGAAGCGAGTTCTGGAGCTGGGCTCCGGCACGGGACTAGTCGGTGAGGGGATCCGTTCAGCCTATAGGGCGCATTCTCCTTCTTTCTTCTCGAGCATCTCCGAAAACCAGGAGTTGTGTACAGCAGTAGTACACCGGTGTGATACTCTATATAGCAGCGTAGAGGAAATAATACGCGGCAATTTTTTAACGTCACGAGACTCCTCACGCGGACTTTAATTGCGCGCCGCGCAATGTACACAAAACCCCTGTTCTGGCAGGCACTGGAGTCATTCCCATTGACATAAGCCAACTTTTATGAGAGTCCTCGGCAGAGATCGATCGACAAAACCAACGACGCCGTCATGAAATCTGAACGTAATGCGCTGGTTAGAGTCTCCGACCCAGCCTAGTGGCACAGTGCTCACACCTCGGTCGGTGATATGTGGCGTGGGCTGACCAGGCGTCTGATGAAAAAACATTTTGGCGCTCGTCTGTATAAGACAGACGACAGAAATCTCGACCCCTCTCCGATGCCAAGAAATCGACCGTTTTTCAGGTTTGACATCGATCGACAAACCCAACGATTACGCCACGAACTCTGAATGAAGCGCGCTGATTAGAGGCTCCGACCCACACTAGTATCACAGTTATCACACTTCGATCGGTGATATGTGCCGTGGGTGGGCCAGGCGTCTACTAAAAACATATTGGCAGCTGGTGTGTAGAAAACAGGCGACAAAAACTCTCGATTCCGCTCCGTTGGCACAAAACAGAACTTTTTGAAAGTTTTGACGAAGAGCGTAGGCCAACCTCTCGCCCCCTAGACCACGGATGCCAATGATACCTCCGAGGCCATAATTTTCACTCATTGGCCTTGCCCAGTACGAAGCTCGTTGACCATGGGTGGATTACATGTCGAGATCGAAGGTCAATCGTCGCGTGACTGTGGGTGTGCGAGCTGCGAGCTGTGTCTTTCTTCACCTTGTTTGTGTGCGGCGTGATTTCGCGTGGTTCCCGTGGTTCCCGTTAATACAGCGATTTTATTGGAAGATGGCACCCGTCGTTCGCGTTCATTTAGCCATTTTGACTGGAAGATAGCTGGCGTCAACTGTCCCGTGTTACTTTACACTTGCCAGGGTAGGCAGGCGCCCTGAACACAGGGTTTCCTCCTCGCACGTAGGCGTTAGGCGAAGGTACACATATCATAGGTACATACAGGTACCCTGCCCTACATTAACCTCCAGTATGTGTGCGGTGATTCCTTTTAGAACCGCAGTCCCGTTCTGGGGACAAACCAGTCAAATTTCAGGTAGTTTGTCCCCAAAACGGGACTGCGGTTCTAAAAGGGTTATGGGGTGAGTTGAGGAGATGGTTTGTGTCTTGCCTACGCAGCCTTTTCTTCGCCCAGGTGACGAGTATTAACAGTCGCAGCAGGTTTCTGGATTCTTTCTGAACTGCTGAACTCTTGGACTGACCTGTGGCAACGTGACGGCAAAAAAGTTTTCCTGTGGAGGACAGGGTGCAGAAATTGACGTCAGGCATCCACTTACGATCTGCCATCAAGTGGAGGTCCGTTGGTTGACATGTGCTGTTTGACATATGGTTGCGTCCGGTCGGCTAGAGGAAGAGAGTCCCGTTGGATCTTTACTGAGAAAATTTGTCGCAGGGGTATACCTGGAAAGGAGTACCTGGTGCCTGGTATACCGGTACACCACTAACTCCGCCCCCGACCCTGTGGGGTCTCGCCAGCTGCGAGGTGGAACCTTTAGCGCGCTTACGAAGAAAGTCTTTCCTTTCTTGGAAGCACGGAACAAGTTGTAGGGCTCTTTCTTGCCTGAACGACGGGAGAGATAGGGAAGCTTGTTATCTCTACTTGTATGATTGATTCGTTTTGACCTCCGAAAATGTGTCGCGATTACAATACATATTCCAATCCGACATGAATATATATATATATATATATATTATATAATATATATATCTTCCCTCTAATACAGCAGTACGTAGTCTCCCTTCCACACATAGCGTACGCATCGTAGATCACCCTGAGCCAACATATATCGCACGTTCCCTTCTTGAAGGCTCCTCCTTACATCTCCTTGTTATCCTATAAATAGTGCAATTTCAAGTACTGGGTACTATTTCGGGGGACCATAGTAAATAGGACCTACGGTACACACAAAAAACTACCAGGTATGTATTTACCCATTTTTACTAACAACATTTGGTCCTATTTACTCAGGTCCCCCGTACTTTTGAGTATAACCCCGAGATGTAGGTGCAGTTGCAAAGAAAACGATAAAACAACTTTTCAGAAGCTCTTTGGTAATATAAATAGTACTACTCACTGCCAACATCGTCCGACTCTGATTCTAGGTAGTTACAATAGTCCCCCAGACGAAACGTGCGGAAAAGTATGATTCTACTACTGTAGTAGATGTGCTGACCCTTAATATGTTTACTACAGCAGTAGTGCAAACCGTATGCTACTCTAGTTTCAACAGGTTTATCCTAGAAAAGGGAGCCCAAGGTTGTGAGCCTTATCAACAGCTTCCGAACCTAGAAAATGCTCTTCCTGGGTCCCCAGAAATAGGAACCGCTAAGCCAACTGACTTCGACATCTCGGCTTCGTATATCCGGTCGACTTGAATGCCGTATAGCACTGTCACACGGGTGATAATATAACACCCCCCCGTCGGACGAGCATCGAAGCTGTATTTCTCGACAATGGGGAGGGTGCAAACGCCGAGCGACGCATGTGTCTAATCATGGAAGCATCTTGTCGAGATGTTTCCGAAGCCGCCGCAATCTTTGGTTGTGTGCCCCCCTTGTTTTTTATAAATTGGGCTCGGAAAAATTGTCCCAGGGTGTGTGTCACCATGCGTGTTAATACGGTATGCCGACGGTCCAGGGGGGAGGGCAGTGTTCTAAGATAATCATTGCTGTAGTTTTGGTACGTAGGTACTTGCTTAACCCTTAACCCTGCAGTCCCGTTTGGGGGGCGAAATACTCAGAATTTGAATGGTTCGTCCCCATATTGGGACTGCAGTACCAACAGTCCTAAAAGGGTTGGGCTTTGACCAGCACCGCAACAGACGAAAGCATTCACACGAAGTTGCGAAGGAACCCTATTGGTAGCCCCTTTCTATTTGGGGGCAAAGCGCTTCGAATTATAGTGGGATCATGTTTTTGCAGGTAGGACGATCAAGGGCTAAGCTACCCCTCCCCCGTCTCGCCAGCGTATAGCTCCGATGAGACCAGCCTTTACGATGTTGGGACGTTCAGCCCCCCCATTTGCTTGACCGACGGGGGAAGGCAATGCGTACGGATGTGCTTTTCACGAGAGTTTGCAAGTTTCCACGAAAGGTTCGTGTTCAAGTTTTGCAGCCAAAACAGCACGTCCCTCATTTATAAAAAACTCTGCTACGATGTAGGCTTCTGGTGTTGTTTGTTGTGGGTATCGGTTTTAGATATACGTCGGTGTGGGCGTGCGCGATGCGCATACGCTGCTTGGTTGGGTTGGAGCGGTATTACCTCGAGGGACTCCTGGGAGGACTCCTGGAAGGGTTTGTCGCCCTCACGAAGACACAACGTCCTTGCGCCACGTACAAATAACTCAATTCTTTCGAATTTCGCAGGCCGCGAGCCGTCGCACGCTGTTGGTTGCGACGTGAACGCGACAGCACGCAGTAGGTAAATAGACATCGCGTCGTTGATGCAGTGTGCTGTACAAAACAAAACTAAAGCCACGGATGGGCAGGCTACAAGATAATTAATAACGCTCGGTAGGAAAGAAAAACCGCGCCCTAGCTCAATTAATTAATTCTGTTCCTGTTAAATACTTAATTCATCCCTACAATATTTACGGAGTTCGTTCATACATTCGTTCATTCATTCATCCATTTACGCTTATTAATGCAAACCCACTGGATCGTGGATTGGTTACCCAATCGCCTTTGCTCTGTCGCTACTGTCACCGCTGAAAGGTGTCGCTTCTGCGAGGTTTGGGCCTCCTGCCGAGGTGGTCATCACGGACTTGGAGAGCCACCTCGACATCTGCAGGACAAACGTCGCCCGAAACGTCGAGGCAGAGCATCACGAAACGGCGAGATTTAGTTTTCATCAATATTACCGGTACTAGTGCTTAGAAGCTGGTGTCGTGGTGTTTGCTCGAGCACCGAAAGCTGTTTTCAAGTTATCGTCTGAGCGCCGAGAAGGGAGAACGCCTCTCCCACCCCTTATATCCTTCCTTGCTTCCTTCCTTCCTTCCTTCCTTCCTTCCTTCCTTCCTTCCTTCCTTCCTTCCTTCCTTCCTTCCTTCCTTCCTTCCTTCCTTCCTTCCTTCCTTCCTTCCTTCCTTCGTTTACTTCTGCTTCTTTCGACGATAGCCTTGTTGCTGCTGCTGTTGTTGCTGTTGTTGTTGGCTGGTAGCTTTTGGGGGGGCAAACTTTTTTTGCTGACGGACCTCCTCAACTCGGAAACGACTATCCCGGCACCACTCTGGGTGTATGTTAATATAAGGACGGCTGGTCTTGATATTAGTGTCTAAACGTTCCTTACATTTACGCCCAGAGTGTTCGTCAGTAGAATAGCCTCAAAATACTGAACGTTTTTTCATGTTGTCCGATATTTTCTGTACAGTACTTCTTAATACCAATGCTATATATTTAATACCAATGATACCAATGATATCTATGCGATACCTAGAGTGAGAACACCACGGGGCTGTTCTTCGGGTTAACCGTACCTGGTATACCATACCATACCATACCTGGTACCTGGTACCCGGTACTATTTTCTTTCTTACGTACCACTCCGTCCGAAAATGTAGGGACGGTTCAATTACGAACATGAAAATAAACGGTTCCTTACATTTCCGGACGGAGTGGTAGGCGTCATTTTTTAAATAAAAAAGATGCCGATTTGGTAGTTTCAAGTATTGTTTGAGGCTGTTTGAGGCTGTTTGAGGCTGTTTGAGGCAGGCACGGAGCGCCTCAAGCGAGGAGAGCCTCATAGTTTTGCACGCGCACCCCCTAGCGTAGTATGACTCTCTTCTTGTTCTCTTGTTCTCTTCCTCTCGTTCCTGTTCTCATTCTTTTTATCTTCTGTTTTTGCTCTTCTGTTCTTGCTCTTGTTCTTGACCTCCTATTAGGGCCCATCTTAACGGGGACTTTTGTTTTTTTTTAACTTGGATTTTTTAGTTTTTTTCTAATTTCATTTGCATCTGATTGGCCGAAGAGTGAACGACCAAGCAGGCAAATTAGAAAATTTGAATTTGAGTGGAAAAGTCTTTTGGGACTTTTTTCGTGTGATTTTTTTTTATTTCAATTCGGAATTTAGGAGTTCCTCGGACTTGACGTAGCATGTTCATGGTGGGTCAACACCCTCGGTGGAGTCTGGGGCGATTCTAGGCCGCTTCGGTGACCACGATCGAGGCGATAAAACGCGAACCTCAACAAGAGGTGACCGGAGCAATAGCCGCGCCCACGCCCATACACCATAGCACATCGTACCCCGGCGGTGACGCCTCAAAAGTAATCATGGCGGCCACAATCCCAATTTTTCGGCCTACTCGATCGGCCAACAATCACGAAACCCGAGCAAACGAGCAAAAAATCGGAGGACACGCTCGAGACCTCGATAGCAGCATCACCGCTGCTGTTCAGCACGTGGCGCTTGAGGGCTCCCTTCGCCCACCCAAGACACCCTGAGAGTGATAGCTTCCTATCCTGCGCGACCAAAAAGAAAAAGAGGCTGGCGGCGGTGCGCACGCGGCAGCGCAAACCTTCGCTCTCGTCTACGCGCGTCGTTGTTTGTCGGCTGGGCGTTGTGTTGTGTGACGCGATGCGTTTTTTCCGATTTCTTTTTTGATTGACAACTGGTACGCTGTTCCCCGATAGGACACAAACACGTTTTTTTTTTTCGAAATCAAATTAAAATTCATTGAAATTGAATTTTTACTTCCGTATAGCGTTCCCCGTTAAGATGGGCCCTTCCTGTCCTCCTATTCTTGTCCTCCTATTCTTGTTTTTGTTCTCCTGTTCTTGTTTTTGTTTTTATTTTTTGTTCTTACTAATGTTATTGTTCTCGTCCTTGTCTTTGTCGTGGCTCTTGTTCATGTTGTTGTTCGTATTCTCGCCCATCTGTGTCTGGTGTGGTGCGTGCGTGTGTGTCAGCCTATGTGCCCGGTGAAGGTGCAAGCGTACGACTGGACAAAGGAGGTGCCAGAAGACCTCGGAGCGGTGCCCTTCGACATCATCCTGGGCACAGACGTGGTGTACTACGAACACCTGTATGCGCCCTTCATCGAGGCGAGTTGGGCGGGGAGCGGGTGGTGCGGTTTGCATGCAAGCCGGGGCCTTCTCCCGGGGAAAAAAATCTTAGACGCTATACTCTCGTTCACTGATGATGCGCCACAGCCAACTACCAGGTAGTGCTGAGGCAACAATGGTTGTGGTCCCGGAGTAGGAATGGAATAAACAGGGGGTGACCGAATACCCACAAGTTTTATAGAGGCGATGGTGATTCAAGCAGCCCAGGATCTACCTGGTATGATGTCGGGGGGGGGGGGGGGGGTGTAATGAATACCGATAGTAGTCCCCGCGAGGACGGAAGGGAGTTGACGAAAGTTCTGCGTGTTGGGAACTGCAGCACGCCGGAGCCACGCTGCTGGGTTCCTCCTTTTCACACCCTGTGGTAACAACCACGACAGCCCGTGTGGTCCGGTCGAGATGTTAGCTTTTTATTTACCAGAATACTAGTGCCCGGGGAAAAAGTAACTTCAAAATATCTCGAGACTGCCAGATAACGTACATAGCTCCCTGCCCCTCCCCCCTCCAACCCCCCCCCTACATATTATATGTAGGTTGGGTTGGTGTCAGTTGGCAACGGCGCTGTAAAACACGCCTCTCACTGTGTGGGCTACTGTAGACAACAAGGGTACCTTTTTTCTTTTTTTTTTTCTGGGGTCACCACGGCTGGCGGTCGATTTTGATTATTTTTGTGCGGGGAGAACCTTAACTCCGCGCAAGGGGGATGATCTTATCACGTAGTGTGTACATGGTAAGACACCCACGAGGCAGTTACATAGTAAACCACTTGCTGTCTCTGGAAGTGGGCACACCAGAAAATAACTCAATTCATTGACGCTGTCGGCCATATGCAAGAAAATCCGCCTCAAAAGCGGCTCTTGGTAGGATGCAGCTCACCCTTCATGCGACCCGCCCAACACCTCACGGCGCTTCGCGCTTGATGTCAGCAAAAGCGGCCATGCATGACATGAGTGCCCTCCCCGCCCGCTAACACATCCAATTTGTATCCTTCGGTCACATGCTCGCCTTTTGACTGAATTTCGCGCCTTGATAGATGCCCGATACTGCTGCTGCTGCTGCTGCTGCCGACAGGCCCTCGACTGCACCGCCGGACCAGAGACGCTAATATTGCTCGGAGTTACCCGCACAGATACGGGACCTGAGTTCTTCGATGCCCTAGACAAGGTCAGGAACCAACGAGGTTTTCAAGTGGAAAAAAATAATGTTTTTTTGACCGGCTTGACCGGCGAGTGTGGCGTCGTTCGGGATAAACACTTGCGGCGTGTTGGAGGCTACTGTTGGTGCCGTAGGTTACGTACTGCTGATGGCAGTAGTAGTTTGTTGCATGACACGCTGATATTTGCCCAGGGTTACCCGCACAGACACGGGTTCTGAGTTCCTTCGACGCCCTGGACGAGGTCAGCACTTCACCGATTTTTGTTGGGCAGTTTCTCTTTGTTTGGTGATCGGCTGTGCTCGGCGAGTTTGGTGCCGCTTCACGTGAACATACTGTTGCCGGATGTTGAAAGCTACTGACTGATGTTAATACAACAGTGATTTTTTGTATGAGATGGGACAAAAGCGTCACACCTTGGCTGACCAATGCTGAATGGCCATCTAGATAAATACATTATTGGTGGTGAGCGCTACCAGGTAGTTCCCAAGCCAGTACGGCAAACATAGTTAAAGTCGGTCATGACGAAGCAAGCGACCCCAGCGATTTCCCTCTGATTTACAGCAGAATCGCGTTTGGGTTTTCAGTCGCAGAATCGCGGTGGATTTAACCCACGGCCTGGTTATTCTAACTCGCTCTTTGTGGTTGTATGTCACCGCACCGCACGGTCACATACAACCCATGACCGCTGCCACAGACGCCGTCCAACCGCCTCCCGCGTGCGTGACAACTCCAGACGAGAAAAAAAAAAAAACCCGGCATCGAGCCCATAGTTCCGTACCAAGCACAGTTTATGTTGGGCGTTTAAAAATCCGCCGAAAACCTCCATATACGCTGGCATGTAAAAACAGCAGTCTGGATGGTAAAGTAACGATCGTTTGGTCACCACATTCACCCTTTCAGGACTGCAGTCCGTTCTACTTATTATTTTTTGGTCTTGCTTGTGTTGTTGTGTTCTCGTACCCGGTACGCTGGCATTTATTTCACTTGCTTGACCCATGAATTTGTGTGTGTGTGTTTTTTTTGTTTTTGGACTTTCTCTGTCTCACAGTCTGTGACCGCAGAATGTTAATATTAATAGTATCTGTCTAGGATGAGGAATCAGGACGGACACTGGGTGTACTGATGAAGCTGGGTAGAAAGGACGATTTAATGTGAAGACAGCACACACACAGTCCTAACCGTTGTGGGGACAAACCACTCCATTTCTATGCCGTCTGTCCTGGAGACGGGAGTGCACATTAGCAGTCTGTCCCAAAAATGGTTGAAGGCCGAACGTTTCGCTACACTTCCCGCCAGACGGGGGGGGGGGGTACAAAGCCACGATCGCGTCGGAAGTTTCTGTCAAAATACCGCCCAGTGGCACGCTCCACCGCGCGCCATGTTTTCGTTTCATGCATTCAGAACCAACCGCCTTAACCCGTTCGAATCGGCACCCTCCTTTTTTCGGGACAAATCCGTTGGAACCAAGAGTGGGAAGGTCATTTTTCGAATGAGTAAAAAGGGTCCATTCTGTTATGATATCCCCTCTCCCCTGTTGTTGCGGCATTACGGTTTGTAGCGCCATTTGTTAAGGTCTTAGTCCGTCGGGCTACTGGTAAAGGGTTAACCAATTACCTACCCAATCTAAACCTCATAACGATTCCTGTGCGTGCTCGCTCGGGTTTGCACCATAACCAGGAAAATGCTTTTTGTTTGGTGTTATTTTGTCTTCTGTCTTTTGGACGCTCTTTGTTTGCACGCAGGCGGGGTTCGAGTACAACCTTGTAGACCAGGCGGCGCACAAGGGTTTCGGGCTGTTCACCGTGTGTCGGGAGCGACGAGACGAAGATTAAAACCAGGGCCGTGCACTGGCAGCCTCAGTCAGGAGAGATTGTACTGCCGGCGTACGTAGGCAGCGCCTGGTATATCGTTAGTACCGCTCGTTTGCCTATCACTACTCACTGCGGTTCACGTATTATTTTGTACTTGCTTGTTTTCTTTCAATCATTATACCTGGTACGTTTTTTTTGTTCAGGCTGATTAGTGACCACGGGCTTGATTTCAGGGAAATGAGCTACCAGGGTATATTAATATGAGAACACCGTCAACATCATCCTTATACTGGACTGCATCAACATCAACCAGTGTTTCCTTTAAACCAGCGCGAGTGTATTCTGGGGGGGGTTGTAACCTACATGTTGCCCTATCACACACAACCAAAAAAATGACCGGTCATCCTGTTTTAATGTATTTACTCAACTACACAGTAAGTTTTACTACTACTTGTAGTAGTGTACTGTAGGTTTCACTACCCGCTACAGTAGTCTGCGGCAGGTTTTACTACTACCTCTAGTAGTCTGCAGTAGGTTGTACTATTACCTGTAGTAGTCTACCGTAGGTGTGACTGCCTGGTACAGCAGTAAGTCTGCAGTAGGTTTTACTACTACCTGTAGTATTCTACTGTAGGTTTCACGGCCTGGTTCACTAGTAGCCTGCAGTAGGTTTCACTACTACCCGTACTAGTCTACTGTAGGTTTCACCACGTCTCTACTGCAGTAGTCTACTGTAGGTTTCACCACGTCTCTACTGCAGTAGTCTACTGTAGGTTTCACCACGTCTCTACTGCAGTAGTCTACTGTAGGTTTCACTACTCTACAGTAGTATGAATAGTCTACCGATCCAGTACATTGCAGTGCAGCACGCGACAGGAGCTAAGAACTTCAGGCTCGAGCTTCGGACACAGATGAGAAATGCGGGCATTCGCACAACGAAATTATATTAGGACACCTCCTCTGGCCTACATAAGAACAACGATAAGGATACTAATTCAAAGTCTGGCCCAAAATGAATAAATAAGAGTGCCGCATGCATGATGAACTACATACCTGGTACATACACTATCTCAGGGACGTGGCGTTTATGCTTTCCGTCTTCCCGATAAATTGATACCGTCATCGCCATCTCCTATGGCCGAAAAAGGGGACCGTCATCTATCTGGGGAAATTAAAAACACATACTCGGACGATGCTCGTAGTCCGCGCTGTCCTCAATCATCATCGTCCATCAATGTGCCATCACGAGGCACGTTTATCGGCTTGACAACTGACACCGGCGGCATGGTTTGATGCGACGCAAACACCTGAACCTAGGTGAGGATTACCAATCTGCGCACGGACAGGGACAACTCTCTTACCACACTATTAATACACCATGACTTTTCGGCCGTGGGCCGAAGATTCCGTAGCAGGGCGGGGTTAATGTAGGGGAGAGGGTGACTCGTGCACCGATTCAAGCTGGGGAGACTACGAGTCGAAAGGTTTTGGTGGATTTAACTCGTACACTACCTGAGTCGGGAGAGATAAAACTACTACCAGGTATATAATACTGTAGAATCAGGTGCCCACATCCTCGGAGCAAAACCATCCTTTGATGACGGTCAGAGACACCGCAGGCCCGACTAAGGCGGAAGAAACGAGCCGGGTCCGGACCTGCACACGAAAACTATGGGCAGAAGTAGTAGGGGTAGGGGTTTCCTCTCGCTCTCCAGGGCACAAAGACACAAATTAAAGCTTGGGAAGAGGGAGAGCACAAAAAAGAGTAGGGACAAGAAGAAGAAGAAGAAGGTAGACGAGGGCAGCGGCAGCCGGGGGTGGCTATTGTACATATAGGTAAGCTATTTACTCCCCTGCAGCGGTGGCGGCGGCGACGACGACGACCACAAATAAACCCGCTCGACCATGTGATGGCAAGCTGTAGCCGTACAAGTTGTACACGCAACAAGACGAGACGAAAACAATACCAGCCGAAAAAAACTGATGCCACTGCTCCGCCTCTACCCCCCCACCCCCCGCCCCCCATTCCCTCCCCCCCCCCCCCCCCTATACCCCGACCCCGCCAACGCAACAACAAATACTTGTGGCGTGTAATGTAATGCGAATCGGAAAACTGCGGGTACGAAATGCCCGTCGTCTCGATTGACGCCAGCAAGCCTCCGGTCGGAACACGTTCACAGGGACATGCTCAGTAAAATAATACTCGGTAAAAAAAGAGGCTATATAAAGAAAATAAGGAATTAATAAATTTAGCCTTTGCAACTGCACCCCCGCGTTTTGGAGACAAAATTACTACCTGGTAGGAATTAGAGCTCTAGTATTTTGACCCCTGTGTGTTCGCAATTGTAAAAGGGGCAGCATGGGGAAAAAAAATGGACCTACGGTGCTGTACGTATGCTATTCGGTGCTGTGTTTCACGAGAGCTATTACACTTTAAAATATGATTTGCATCTCTTATGTTGCGCCCGTATTGTACCAATAGTTTGCCACTTTACCCTTCTGAGTATGCTCGACATGGGCAACGCACGATCCCCCCCCCCCCCCCCCCCGCGCGCCAAAGAACGCCTCCTGCCTTGACACGCATTCAGCGTCGGCTTCCGGCGGAAACGCAACTCCAACAACATACTAGTTGCATCACCTGCTCGTACTCTGTAGCTGGAAGGTATGTCAACCGACTTCGTGCCCGAAAGCAATACGAACTCGGGCCCTCAAAAGTTACTGTACGAAAACCTCAACAGGTACCAAATAGCAGCGCCAGGCATATATATATATATACCCGAAGGGAAATTATTCATCACTCGCGTCCCGTAAACCGGAGAGCAACCTGTGCTTCAGCGTTTGCAGCACCCAAGCCACCCCCCCCCGCTTTTGTCCTCGTTGGTGGCGCGCTTTTACTTCACTTCGTTCGGTTACCAGCCAGGCGTCTCTCGCTCCGCCCGTCCGCCCACCCACCCACTTTTTTTTTTTTTGTTATCAGCCCCACCTTTTCCCTCCACGCTATCACATACCAGGTACCTGGTAAGCATCGTTGTTGTCTCCTTTGTTCCCTTTTCTTTTCCATCCCATTCAATATATCAGCCCTTTTTTTCTCTCTCCCGCCTACAGCAAAACGTACTATTCATAGTAGTAGTAGTAGTATCTCAGATCCGGGGTCAGACACACACATGCCGCATGTACCGTAGCAGGCTCTCCTTCCCCCGTCCCCACCACAATAAGGTTCGTGCCTTGTTTTTTTTATCGCGAGAAGACTTTCATTTCAGCCAATTTTTCCCCTGTTGACTATCAATAGCATCATATTGCGCTGCTATGAAAAAAAACAAGCATATACAAGCATATACATATATAATATATATTCCAGGTATATATTTACATATTACGATCAAGTATGCTATTTCGGGGGGGCTAATGTTGTAATCAGAACCTACGATGGAGCCGAAAATCACGCATCCCCGCACGATTACACACAATATGTTGGTTCTGATCATAACTACTGTAGCGTGATACGATCAGTTCGCCGTAATAGGAGGAGACCGCGGTTTGGCCCCCATTGACTACCGACCGCCCACCCCTTTGAAATCAGTATCCTATTGGAAACAAAAGCAAAAAGAGAGACCGTTCACGCGCCCAAAAAAGACTGGTCTCTCTACCAAACAAGAGGATTAATATACAGCGTCTTTTGTAGAACACGACTACAGTTAGGTATACCTGTTCCGCAATACGGTCCAGCAAATGAAAACACACGCACCGACTCAACGACTCTCGCGGCCAAAAACATCGCGTCCTCCGCGAAGGGGCGAGGACGCCAGCTAGCCAGCCAGTCAGTCAGCCAGCCAGTCAGCCAGCCAGCCAACCAACCAATTAAAAACGGAAACCTCCCCTGCTCGGCTTCGCGAGGTAGGTACGAGGAATCGCCTCTGCCGTGACTCCCCGCGAGAGATGCTCTTCGTACAGCAGCATGCATCAACCGCAGCGGCAGCGGCAGCACACAGCTCTACCCTTCTTCGTCCAAGGCCAAAGCCAGACCAAAACCAAAACCAACAATCCTCCGAGGCCAAAATCCGTCAACCCCGACCAAATCCGAGGTCGAAAACAAAAACAAAACAAAACCCAAGTAGTAAAAATCAGTCCCAAAACCAAAAGCACAACGACCGACTCCGAGGCGATTGGGTGCTTCAGAGATTGCTTTTAGTCGGCGGGATCCCGCCGCAGGCGTGTTGATATGAGCAGCAGCTACAGGGTAACAACGGTAGAACAACGGGACTGGCCGGGAAACCACCTTCGATCGCTGCTTCACCGCGCCGCTTCGGCAAAAATAAAAGTGAATAAAGGCACAGCACGCACGGCGAACAAAAAACTGGGGGCTCCTCCAATCCTCCAACACAAGATAACTCCCCCCCCCCCCCCCCCCCCGAAAACAAAAAGGAAAAACACAACCACGTATCATAAGAGGTTCTACATAATCAACGACCGGCCGAACGACCAAGCCAAGTTCTAGCTGGCCAATAAACGAACGACCGATCAACCGATCAACCGACCGACCGATCGACCGACCCGAAAACAATCTAGAGGACCAGCGACCAACCGATGGATCGATCGACCAATAGACTGACCGACCGACCGACGAACCGTAGGAGTAAAAAACAAAGAAACGAAGACACGAACGACACGACGAGCGAACCACGCACCGTGTTTTTTTTGTGGGTAATGAATACGAGCGACACCTTCGACATCTTCATGCTCTCATCAAAACTGTTTGTTACGCGTGCCTTCTCCCTCCCCCTTCGGAGTTCCCCTAAAAATCCTGTGTTATGGGTGCCCCCCTGCCCTCCTCAAGGTCATAAAAAAACAGCTGGTTGTTACGGGTGCCCCCCCCCGTATCAAGTACCCCCCCCCTCCCCCCCCCTGTATCGAGTACCCTCCCCCCCCCCCCCAGAGGGTTTACTATAAAAAATGTTTGTTATTATTGCCCCTCCTCCCCCCCCCCTCCCCTCCCCTCCGAGTGTCTACCAAAAAATGGTTCGTGCGGTGCCCCCCTGCACCCCCCCCCCCCCCCCCCCCCCCCCCTCCCCTCCGACGGTCTCCTAAACAAACTGTTTCGATACGCGTGCCTCTCCCCCCACCCCCTCTCCGCCGATATTTCTCCATCGCCAACCAGCCAGCGAGCCGGCTTCACTTCTTTTTATTTTTCTGTTTTTTTTTGTTTTTTTTTTTCCTACACGGACACTCCCAGGTCTTCCACGGTCTTCTCGACGGCCTTAAGGATCTCCTCCGGGCTGTGGTCCGTCAGAAACGCCGGGGTCACCCTGATCTCCGCAAGGTTGTCACTGGACGCCCACACGGGGGTAAACACCCTCTTTCTTCTCTCGCTGACGCCCGTGGCGCAGCAGCAGTCGGCGGCACCGTCTGCACCGTCGTCACCGCCGTTCTCTACTGATGGAGCGAGGAGAGGGGCGCAGCAGCAGATGAAGCACTTCGCGAGGCAGCCGCCGCTGTCATCATCGCCTTGACCTTGCTCCACCACTTCCGTGACGAAGTCGGTGTTGACGAAGCGCAGGATCCGACCCGGGAGCCGGAGCCGGTAGAGGTGCCTCGAGGACCCGTGCTGTTAGTTCGCGGCAGCGGTAAGCGATGGTTGAGGGCGTAGAGGGGTGCCGTGGCAGCGGTGGCGGAGGCGATATTCGTGACGGGTGCGGGGTGGGGGAGGGGAGGCGGGGGGGGCGGGAGTGGTTGGGACGGACGATGCTATGAACGACAAACCTGTAGCCTGCGCAAACCTAAGACAGCAAATATGTACGACTATCAATAGCTCCAGTTACTTGTACACGTAGTATCTTGTTATCATTGCCGAGGCATTTTTTTTCACTCCAGAGGTCCAGAGGTATTGGAGGCAGTCCTGTGCCTTGACAGACTAGATTGCGGCCACGAGTTTATGCAAGAAACAACAACAACAACAACAGCAACAACAACAACAACAACAACGCCAGCAGCGCTCATTGAACCCTTTTAGTAGCGCACTGTTACGGGGGGGGGGGGGGGGGGCATGGTAAATAGGACCAAAATATTGTTAGTACAAATAGCGAAATATATACTCCGGAGAAGGTTTTTGTGTCTACCGTAGGTTCTATTTCATATGGTCCCCCGTAATAACATGTCCCCTAAATGGGAGTGCCCTGGGTTCGCGCCGCCTTCAGGAACACAAAGTATATGCTCGTACGCCAGAGACAAAGGACGGCGCCCCAAAAGTCGCCGCGCGACGATCAAAATCCCGCGCACTATTCGCCACGCGCCGATTCAGAAAGGGGAGTTAGGCCGGGGAATAAAAAATACTCGCTGTTGTAGCCGCGGTTGCGAAAGCGGGCACGTACAGGTGACGTCATATCTCCTCCCTGAGTCGACTCTACATGGGGAGCGCCCAACAACGAGCAACAAACTATCGGTGGATTTCCCATATCGCCGCCGTCCCGTCGCATCTCGGGGCAAACTTCCTTTCAATTGTACGTGCACCACTGCTGCGAATTCCACGGGTCTACTGTTTATTCTTTGGAGGGGCGGCACGCGACGTGACCCCCACTCCCCCGCCCCCCCCCCCCCCCTCCCCCCTCGCTCTCCTTATCAACCCCCGCCCCCACCCTCACGACTAAGGCCATGCATGGCATGAGTACACCCTCATCCCTTCCCCCTCACCCCTCTCCCTCCCCCCCCCCCCCCCGCTTCCCGGCCCACCCTTCAAAACCGCCTCACCTCCCGCCGAAGATGCTCTCTATATCGCCTCAGCTGCTGATGATACCTCAACCACCCGCCCCCGCCAGAACCCCCCTCTCCTTCCTCCCGTCTCGCCCCTCTTCCCCTTCCTAACGCGTCCCCACCACCACCACCACCACCCACAACCCCGTCCCCCCTCCCGAGCCCCGCGTATGTACTGCCTTCCAAGTCCACGAGCGGCGCTTCTCGTCGGATTTCTTCTTCTTGATCAAGAATTTTTCTCAGGGAACCGGGGCGTTCCGAGTCTAGGTACAGCTCGGGGCGGTGCGCGTCCTCGTTCCGGCTGAGGAGGGACCGCATGACCGAAAGCTTACTCACACGGCTGCGCCCGAGCACGTCGAGAACCTGAGGGGGCGGGAGGGATTGAGCGACCGACCGACGGGTAGATGAGGCAGAAACCGACGGATAGGTACTTGATGTAGAAACCGACGGAGAGTAGAGGAGGGAGTGAGCGACCGACCGACGGTTAGATACATAATGCAGAAACCGACGGAGAGTAGAGGAAGGAGTGAGCGACCGACCGACCGACGGATAGGTGCATAGTGCAGAAACCGACGAGGAGCAGAGGAGGGAGTGAGCGACGGACCGACGATTAGGTACAAAATGTAGAAACCGACGAAGAGTACGAGAGGGAGCGACCGACCGACGGATAGGTAAGAAGGGCAGAAACCGACGAAACGACAGCAAGACCACCCGATTGGCGGGACGGCGCTCGTAACAATCCCTTGAAAACTGCAAACTGCAACCACTATTATAGTAGAATGAGTGTGAAGTCAATCATGTTGCAGTACAAAAAAAGGGGGTCCACAAAAGAGCAGCGGGGCGGAAAAAGCTACAAACCAAAGGATGGAAGGACGGACGGACCATACACGCCACATCGTTTAATCTAAAATTTTGTGGAGTTTTTTTGCCGTGTGTGTTCGGGGATGCTTTACGTAGCCGACGAGTTTTTGCAGAAACTATCGGACGCAAGCGTGACGCGCGGCAAGAAAAACAGACGGACAGACGCACGGACGGAGAACCGGACGAAAGTACATGTTGAAAACAATAATAATGAAGTGAAAAAAAAAAAAGAAGTTGGATTACATACGTACGATTTCTCGTTGTTTTTTCAATTTATATAACCACTCGGCTCGGTGGGGTGTCTTAACCAGAAAAAAAAAATACGTGTTGCCACGGGAAAACCGGCGTGCATTTGCGTTTTTTTTGTTACAAGCGTTCGTTGTCGTTTCGTGGAGCAAGAGCGAAAATCGAAATCAAGGAGAACTAAAACGCCGGAAAGTTTTTTTTTTTTTCAGTTCCCCATCCCATTTAGATTGTTTCCGCCCTTCTTTCGTCTCTCCTTCCTACGTATGTATGTATGTATGTATGTATGTATGTATGTATGTATGTATGTATGTATGTATGTATGTATGTATGTATGTATGTATGTATGTATGTATGTATGTATGTATGTATGTATGTATGTATGTATGTATGTATGTATGTATGTATGTATGTATGTATGTATGTATGTATATAGCAAGCTTCTCCCCCCCCCCCACACCTTTCTTTTATTTTTTGGCGGTCGCCCACAGCTGGTTGTCGAGTTAGATCATTTGTGCGAGGTAAAGAACCTTTACTCCGCACAAGCGAATTGATCGTATCACGTAGTGTTCATGGTAAGGCACCCAAGAGGCAGTTACATATGGTACTCCCATTGCTGTCTCTGGAAGTGGCTACACCGGAAATCAAATCAACTCATTGAAGCTGCCATCCATATGCAAGTCCGCCTCACAAGCGGTTCTTAGTAGGATGCAGCTCACCCTTCATGCGACTCGCCGGACACCTGACGGCGCTTCGGGCTTGGTGCAAGCAATGTCTGCCTGGTCGGAGAAAAATCGACATGCTCCGTCCCGGCATTGTAGGGATGCGAGGGTCTATGGTCATACGACTACGACCATGCATGAGATCGAGTACATCTCTCTTACCGAGTACACCCCCCCCCCCCCCCCCCTCCCGACTACGATACGCGTCTGGCGTTTTCATCGCAAGAAGGGTTCAATGCTTTCTCCCCTCGTCGACTCGCTCCCAACGAATGACAGCAATGACAGCAGGAGGGGCCATAAAAACCTGCTGTCATTCGTGCCAGTTACATACATCATACGTACACATTACCCCAGAATTTTACGAGAAGAAGAAAAAAAATCTGACCTGGTCTGCCAGCGCCTGGATGGACTGCGCCGACATCCGAGGAACGACGTCATCGTTGAGGACAATGGAGGTCACCATACCTTCCGTCGCCTGCAAGAGACGACAAGAAAAGAGCAGACCTCGACCGTTAATAGCTGCATGGGGGGGGGGGGGGGGGGGTGTACTCGATAGGAGAGATGTACTCGATCTCATGCATGGCCGTAGTCGTATGACCATAGGGCGGTCGCCCCAGTGGTTCAAGTGGTTAGCCTCGAATTCTACTTGTTTGAGTCCTGGGTTCGAGCCCCAGGTGGGTCGGACTTTGACTTTATTTGCAAAAATAAAAATAAAAAAGGATTCAATTGTTGAGAGCGCCTTGCAGCGTGGGTAGGCACAATTCGATGCGAGTCGACGAGGGAAGAAAAGGCTGAAATCTTCTCGCGATAAAAAAATGAAGGCACGTACCGTAGCGGGAAGGGAGGAGAAGAGCCTGCTATGTGACCCCGGATCTGAGTTACGAGTTGGAAGGAGAGAGAGAAGAAGATGTGCGAAGATAATGAATGGGATGAAAAAAAAAAAAAAAAAAAAAAGGGGGGGGGGTACGCAGTTGTATCGTGTGCCTCGTATGTAGGGTGGAAATTGATGGAATGTCTAGAATTAGTGCGAGTATGTACGACATCTTGAATTATAGGGTCGTTCTTATCGGAGAGCTTTTTTTTCGGTATATTCCATATTTTTTAGTCGCGCGATTTTTCAATCTTCCAGATTTTCCTGAAGTTTTTTTTCCCCAAATATGTGAAATCCAGCTTTCCTGTTTTTTTTTTTGCTTCGATAAGAATTTCACAAATTGCGACCCATAACGCCTGCGTATCTTGATACACATTTCCAATCCTTTCCAACCTTGGGAAATTCTGGAAAAAAAGCTCTCTGACAAGAATGGGTCTTAGTATATACGAACACGTGTTGAATTATTTCCTCCCAACCCTATCCCGCTTGTGAAAATATGTACGATGCACACGACGTGCATACGTGTTGCGTCCCTCTTCGGCGGGATCAACCTCCACGATCGGTGTATGATTCACAAACCGTTCTTCTGCCTGAGGGAATGATTCTTGGAGTTGGTCTCATATCGTACGAAGTATGACGTTACACGTGCATCGTATTCAGCAGTTGCCCTATCTTTTGCACATGGACCGAGCATAGCTTGACAGTTTTGGGGTGAGTACTAAAAGCTCTGCAAGGGACATCGTTATCATCAACACACATACTGCTACGCTAACGATTGGCAGTGCAAGCAGAGAGCTGGAAATTACATGGTCACTAAATAACAATAAAAATAAAAACACGGAAAGCGCCAAATAGACGAATGAAAGCAAAAACAACATTCCTCTTACAAAACAAGATATGCAAGACACAAGACAAGATATATTGCAAGATATTTTGTACCAGGTATAAGATACAAATATCAGGATACCACATACTGTACGTACAAGATAAAAATATCAGGATACCATAACTATACAATACACATGACCGGGTTTACCATTCTCGATCTACTGTAGTCCGCGCGACGGCTTCTCAGCTACCTCTCTACAGGCACCCTCTGAAACAAGCCCTCCTGGTGGGCTGACCGCCAGCGCCCTGACCGAGGGGTAGTCGGCCTGCAGGAGAAGCGACAGCAGAGCGGCGCACCCCGCGCCCAGGGAATGCCCCACGGTGCGTATCTTGTACAAAATCACGCACACGGACGGTACAGCACGACGGGATATAGGGACGGAAACAAGGACGACCAGGCAAGGCAGGCAGACAGATAGATAGTACAGACGGACAGACAGACGGACATACAGACAGACAGACAGACAGAAAAACAGACAGCCAAGATACAGAAACACGATGGAGAGGACGAATATAAGAACAGGGTAGAGGCCACCCCGAACAATGTGGGAAGAGAGGGGAGGGGTGTGATCATTACCATGTATGGTTGTAGTCGTATGACCACAGCCCCTGGCATCCCTACTGTACCATGCTAGCACCGATCGACCACGTCGGGTTTTCACCGAGCAGGCAGCCATTGCTTGCACCGAGCGCGTAGTTACCCTTTTCAGTAGAGTAGATACGGTATTATGATGCCATGTGTCCTAACCGTGATTCATGCGAACACACGAATATTATAGTGTCAGTATCACTTGTCGAGGGACAAGCCTAGCCGACGGCATCTCTCTGTCACCCGTCTTCAGGGGGGGCGGTGCGGGCGGTGCGGGCGGCTTTCATGCGCCGTCTTCAAAGCCAACCGACGCACAGACAGGTTCGCGAAAAAACAGCGCAATGCTTGCCGCCGTACTGAACCAACGTCAGACTCCTCCTGGCGCTAATTTATGACATGCCAGTACTCGTACTGCTGTATATACCTGACACACTGTTTTTGCGCCGCCTTGTGCGAGGCCTACCCCCCCCCCTCCCCCCCTCCCCTCCCTCCATCAAACCGTCTAATCTCTCCGTCCCCCCTGTCCCAACCCTCCCCCTTCCAACTTTCCTACCCTCCCCCTTCAAGCCCCCTCCCCCTCGCTCCCACCCCCGTCTAACACGCGCTCACCGTGTATCCCGTGCAGAACCCCGACCCCCCCAACGCCGCCGCCAGCGGCGCGAGAGAGGAAAAGGTCCTCCCCGACCCAGACCTGCGGGGGCTACCGAATTCGCTCCTCTCCCCCGCTCCCATCTCCATCCCCATCCCTCCTCCTCTTGCTCCTCCTCCTGCTGCTGCTACTCTAGCTCCGGCTCTCGTCCCGGGTCCGGATCCCGTAGGGAGGTCGAGGTTCCAGTCGGCCCGAGCGGAGGTGTTGCCCAGCAAGAGGCGCAACACTCCGCTTTCTTCCAGATCTCTGTTTTTTTTTTTTTAGGGGAAATATTATTGTGAGAGTAGCAACAAGGGGACAGCGCAGTTTCGGGCGTGGTTTGGCTTGCCAGTCTCCCACACTCAGACGTAGTGTAGTCTAGCACATCTGGACATGGGCCCAAGGGCGTCGTCGGTCTCGCGCGTTCGTGGGCGTCCACACTAAAGCTAGTATATTAAGCTCTGTCGGGAGATAGCAGGCGTCGCCAGCCTCCTTCACGTTCACTAGGATTTCCCCATTAATAGGCGATACCTCCCCCGCCCCCCGCCCCCCCCCCCCCCACCGTCCGTACGCAGGTATCTTCCTCTTCTCTCCTTCCCGTTGCTTTGTGTGTGCAGCAGCTATCTGTTCCCCTTCAGCATGCATGTTTTTCTTCTACTAGTACTATTGCGGGGGACCATAGTTAATAGGACCAAATATCGTTAGTAAAAATGGTTAAATATATAGGTTTTTATGTATACCATAGGTCCTACTAACCATGGTCCCCCGTAATAGCACTATTAATAGTAGCAGCCTTTCTGGTCTCTTCGCGTCACGTGTATTCTGTTTCATTTTCAGAATGGTTCTGTTTCTGTTTTATTGTCTTGCTGTCGTTATTTTCTGGTCTGGCTTGCGTGGCTGTGTTCCCGTACCCGGCACGTGGGCATTTCGCTTGCTTCGCCGCCCATTCCATAGCGAGCATTATAACATTACCTTGTTCTTTCCGTCTGTCTCACACAGTCTGTGACCACATAATTAGTGTCTCTCTAGGATAAGGAATCAGGACAGACACCAACTGGGTGTGCTGGTGTAGTAGGGTAGGAAAAACGGACCCCCAATCAGGTATTAATAGTAGGGGGATACTTCGGGGTTAGGCGATCAGGAGTAACCCTAGGCTAGCGCAACATAATACGGTGGCACTATGTTATGGGACATGCCCGACTTCTGT
This sequence comes from Nereocystis luetkeana, assembly GCA_031213475.1. Taxonomy (NCBI): domain Eukaryota; class Phaeophyceae; order Laminariales; family Laminariaceae; genus Nereocystis; species Nereocystis luetkeana. The sequence continues at coordinate 3,207,832 of JARUPZ010000029.1, forward strand.
GCAGGTTGAGCTGGGGGTTGTGTACACGATTCAACTCTCGCTTCCCGCCAGGTGACTTCTGGCGGGAGGAGGGGGCAAGCAATGACGTAGTTTCGTTCCAAGAAACACAAGCAGTAACGCCGCCACAACAAATTGAGGGGAAGTGGGGGTACCATGATATTTACGCAGGGTCCCCTTAACATAAGGTACAAAAGTATCCGATGACAACGCAAAAAAAAACTGTCAACAATTTTTTTTTTTTTTTTTTCTGGAATAAAGAGCATACAGTCAGGAATCGAACGATTCGCGAAAAAAAAAACACACACACGCACTCAACAAAAAACGCCCCGGAAAAAATCCTCAGACCCCCCAAAAGCCCCAAAACATCCGAAACGTCTACCAGGTACAGTACAACACCTCATCTCGCTCGGGAAGAGGAAACATGTACACGCATGCATTTACTTGAAAAAATAAAGTAGCTCGTACTCGTACTCGGCACTCGCACCTACCTCCGAATCCACTCCGTTCGGCGGAGAATCCCGTCATGAGCATGCATCCCAACGCCGTCGAAACCCCACTTTTTCCCGGCCTCTTCCAACGACCGCGGTTCCGCCATGGCGTCCACCATGAAATCCTTTTTGATACAGTGTAGAACAGTCAGTCCAGTCGGCGGACCAAGGAAAAAAAGCGACACGCACTTTACATGTTACACCGGACGGATGGATGATTGCGTGTATGGGGATGGATGGATAGATGGATGGATGGATGGATGGATGGATGGATGGATGGATGGATGGATGGATGGATGGATGGATGGGTCAATGAATAGATGGATGGATGGATGAATGAATAAATGAATGAATGAAGAGTGAATGAATGAACGAAATAATGAATGAATGAATGACTGAATGACTGAATTAATGAATGAATGAATGAATGGGTGAATGTAGATGACTGAACGAACGCACGGATTAATTGGTACATTCACCATGTCGGAACTCTTGGGGGAACCGCAACAAACGTCCTAGACTCTAGGCCTATCAACAGCAGCAGCAGTAGCGGCAGTAGTTGTGCCGTCCGTGTAACACACAGGGTGATAAGCTTGTACGGTGTCTAACACACGGGATGATAAGCTTGTACGGTGTCTAACATACGGGGTGATAAGCTGGCACGGTGTCTAACACACGGGGTGATAAGCTGATACAGTGTCTAACACACGGGGTGGAAAGCTGGTACGGTGTCTAACACACGGGGTGGTAAGCTGGTACGGTGTCCAACACACGGGGTGATAAGTTGGCACGGTGTCCAACACACGCGTGAAAAAATAACACCCCCCCTTTTGGATGTATTTCCGAGCCGATTTTCTCCTGAGCACGCCTTAAGGGAGGCACAAAAAACGAAGATGGTGGTTTTAGAAATATGTCATCCAGCTCTTTTCATAAGCGCATCGCTCGACACTATTTACACCTCATGATAAGCACTATTTACACCTCATGATAAGCATTATTATTTACGCCTTGGGCACTATTACACCGGATGCACCATTTACACACCCTCCCCAGGTTTGGAAAATCAGCCTCGAAGTTTGCACGAGGGGGTGTTTGATATTGTTATCACCCGTGTGATAGTGTTATCACCCGTGTGATGGTGATATCACCCGTGTGATACAGCATACGGTATGCCCATGCATGCGCCCATGCACGCGCAGCCGAACACACCATCGAATAAACACGTCTTCCTCAGCTGCTGTATTCATTCAGCACACAATTCTCTATCGGTAGAGAACCATGACCACCGAAGATGACTACGTAAATGCCCTCCGTCTCAACGAAAAACAGGAGTTGCTGCTTCTTCGAAATCGGCGATTGTCGCCCTTTGCGATTGCTATTTTAGGTACACGGGTGCTTAAAGGGATCAATTGCACGACGGGGCGACAGTGCTGACGATGAGAAGCGATGACTGGAAGGGCTGACGAACGAACAAACATAATAACGCGGACAAACAAGAAAAACAACGGACGTTACGAACAGGACGAACAGGCAGCAATGTCGCCGCACGCGGCACGCGGGCAGGCCACACAACACATTTACCCGCAGTAGCATACCATACCACCATACCGTAAGCACTATATACTCGTACATCGAACGTTCCAACACAGCCCAAGACATACTACGATGAGTTTTGAGGATTTTTTTTCGATCCAACGGCTTTGTTTTCTTCAGTATATATGTTCGAACACACATACACCCCATGCAAACAAAGAAGCATTGGCGCAAAGTTTCCAAAGAACATTCGTCCGGCAGGCAGGCAGGCAGGCAGGCAGGCAGACAGCACCCCCCCCCCCCTCACCACCCCACCTCCAAGGAGTGGCTTCCCCTGATGGTGATGACCACGGTCTGCCAGGCGTGGTCGACGATGACGCAGTAGGGCGTCTCGTCAAGGCAGTTGCTGAAGTGCGCCAGCACCAGCTCCGACCCGGCCGGAAGCTCTGATCGCAAGGCCGTCTGTTGAAAGAGTCACACACAAAAACGAAAAAAAAAAATGAAAAACATATGATACAGCGGAGGTGACAGTGGCGGTGTTACAGGGAAGGGAGGGTTGTATTCATGCCATGCATAACCGTAGTCGTATGGCCATAGACCCTGGGGGGGGGGGGGCACAGCACCGCGTGAGCCGTTACAGGGAGGTGTAGGAGACTGGCGGACACTACCCCGGCGACCATCAACCACAACTCTTCTGCACACGCACACTATCAGCGCGACCTATTCAGGCCGCCGATCGACTCGACTAGCACAAACGCTAGGGGCGAAAAAACCCAAGAGTGTATACATGCGTCACACCTCCCGCTACGGTACCCTGCGCGCACCCACATAAGAGACCACAACGCCTCCCCACAGGAAAACCCATTTTCATCCCTCTCCCGCCCCTCCCCCCTCTCTCGCAGCCAAGTATAACTACCCTCCCCGCGTCTCAGAAGGGATGCGTGGTCAATGGCCAAATCATGGCTTAAGGCAAGCAACTAATGCCTACCCCCCCGCCCCCCCCCCCCACCCC